>CM057347.1:10123555-10862890 GCA_030015575.1 Agapanthus africanus
TGCATATCTAGTCTAGGGGTAGTAAACGTCAGACCCCAGTAACCGATAAGTCATGTCGATGTAAGGCTCATAACGGGTCGAGAAACTACTGATAACACTTACCAGTAAATCTCCATATCAGCCCTGGCCAGGGACTTCCAGTTATAGCCAATCGAACACGGCGCAACATCAACTCCCAATACCGGGAGAGACGAAACCCTTCCTATCGCTCATTGCCTCCATCTGATTCGGGACTGTACCCAAAAGCCACCGTTTTGCACGCCCTTTTGGACGTGGTAAGGTGAAAATCAAAGCACATTGGGAATCATACAAGACCCTATGACGATCTCGGGTCTACAGACTAACCTGTACCAGTGCCGGAGAACTGTTGTCTGACAATAGGTATAATACCATCGAGGAGTTCTCGGCGGGTCCGTTCAGTGTACCCAGTCTCCACTGAGCACCCGTACACCATCTTTGATGTCCAACACCAATAGATATGGGATCATCCATCCTCCATCATATGGGTCCTGATGCGTATACGCTAGTCTACTCTGGAGTATCGATGCCCTGTCTCGATACACCCTCGACTAGGAACAGTTATAGGATGTACTCGTAGACTACCCTGGCCCCACTAGTATGATCTGTATCATAGTCCTAGTAGTCGAGTACATATCCTAAGGGCTTTATCAACAAGTGATCACAAAATAGTATTTGTTAACATGTTAAGATAAAGTGAAACCAGATAGCATACTGCCATATCGAGCAAGAAAGTCCTCTCTATATATATCCAAGCATCCACTATATATACATCATATGTACAACAATGGCCTCTACGGCATATATATAACTAACAATCTCCCGCTTGCACTAAGGCCAGCTGTTGTAGTATCTCATACCCAACATCCCAAAGAGTCTCTCAAATTGTATCTGAGGAATGGCCTTTGTGAGTGGATCCGCAGTGTTGTCCTTCGTATCAACTCTCCTGACCTCGATCTCGCGGCGATCAATTATCTCCCGGATCAGGTGATACCGCCTCAGAATATGTCTGGACTTCTGATGGGACCTGGTTTCCTTGGCCAAAGCTACAGCTCCATTGTTATCACAATACAGAGGTATTAGATGCTCAATGGATGGAACCACACCAATTTCAATGATGAACTTCTTTATCCCGACAGCCTCTTTGGCGGCATCGTTGGCAGCGATGTATTCAGCCTCCATCGTCGAGTCTGCCACGGTTTCCTGTTTGGAACTCTTCCAACAAACCACCCCTCCATTTAGGGTGAAGACAAATCCCGAGTGTGACTTAGAGTCGCCCTTATCACTCTGGAAGCTCGAATTGGTAAAGGACTCCACCTGGAGTTCTCCGTTACCATACACCAAGAACATCTCTTTAGTCCTTCTCAAGTACTTGAGAACGTTCTTCACAGCTGTCCAGTGATTCTCTCCAGGATCTACTTGATACCTACTCACTACACTTAGTGAGTATGCTACATCGGGTCTGGTACATAGCATCGCATACATAATAGAGTCTACTGCCGAAGCATAGGGTGTCTCTTGCATGCGAGCTCTCTCCAAATCAGTCTTGGGAGACATCTCTTTGGAGAGAGTGAATCCAGAGATCATGGGTTGGTTCCCACGCTTGGATTCTTCCATACTAAACCTCTTTAGTATGGTGTCAATATATCTGGATTGGGACAATCCCAGTATCTGTCTAGGTCTATCTCTATAGATCTTAATTCCCAAAATGCAGGAGGCATCACCTAGATCTTTCATTGAGAATCTATATGATAAGAAGAGCTTGACCGAGTGCAGCATAGGAACATCATTTCCTATCAAGAGTATGTCATCTACATACAATACGAGGAAGACAACCTTACTCTCTACCACCTTCTTGTATATACAAGGTTCATCTATGTTTTTGATGAAGTCAAACTCTTTGACTACCACATCAAAACAGATGTTCGAACTCCGCGATGCCAGCTTTAACCCATAGATGGATTTAAGCAGCTTGCACACCTTCCCGTTGCTCCCACTGTCTACGAAGCCCTCTGGCTGAGTCATGTACACGCACTCTTCTAAATCACCATTTAGAAAGGCGATCTTAACATCCATTTGCCAGATTTCATAGTCATGGTATGCAGCAATGGCAAGTAAGATCCGGATGGACTTAAGCATAGCCACTGGAGAAAAGGTTTCGTCGTAATCCACGCCTGGTCGTTGACGAAAACCCTTTGCAACAAGTCTAGCTTTGAAAGTCTCAACTTTTCTATCTACACCAAGTTTCTTCTTAAAGATCCATTTGCTCCCAATGGGTTTTACTCCTTTAAGAGCAATTTCTAAAGTCCATACTTTGTTGGTGTACATGGATTCCATCTCAGATCGCATTGCATCCAGCCATTTCACAAAGTCACCACTCGTGATGGCCTGCTTGAAACTAGTTAGGTCATCATCTTCCATGATGCAATCCTCACTTCCACCGTCAATGAGAAAACCGTAGTATCTCTCAGGTGGATGAGGAACCCTGCTAGATCTGTGGAGAGGCTGGGGTTCGTCGGGAACTACTGAATCCTCTGGTTCCATTAAATCTTCAGTTGCAGTTTGTGCTGTTGGAACTTCTTCCACTTCTACATCTTTGCCACTAATTTCTTTAACAAGAAATTCCTTTTCTAAAAAGGTGGCATGTTGAGCAACAAACACCTTTTGTACCTCAGCGTGGTAGAAAAAATATCCTTGTAAATTCTTTGGATATCCTACAAACTTGCAAAGAACTGATCGTGCCTCGAGCTTGTCCGGATTTTGCCTTTTGACATAGGCCGGACAACCCTATATCTTAACTCGTTTAAAATATGGTCTCTTCCCACTCCATATCTCATATGGTGTGGTGGGTAAAGATTTAGATGGAACTAGATTAAATAGGTATATGGATGTCTCAAGCGCATACCCCCAAAAGGAAACAGGCAACTCAACATTGCTCATCATAGAGCGCACCATATCTAATAGGGTGCGATTCCTCCGCTCCGATACACCGTTGTACTGTGGTGTATAAGGAAGAGTAAGCTGAGAGAGAATCACATTCTCTTTTAGATAGTTGTCACGTCCCGAAAGTACGGAATATGACCGGCACTTAGACTACGAATGTCTCAAGGCGTACGTAATCGAAGTAAGCCGCAACCCAGAAATCCAAACCAAGAAAAGTAGTAGAGTGTAGGAAAAACCATTTTAAATCACCCAGTAAGCAACATAATATACAACGCCTAAAGGCGAGGATCACAACAGAAAGAAATCAACAGCATGAAATCCATAGAATATAACGCGCGACTCTAAGGTCGAAAGAATAAACATCACTGGTCTCTATCTCAAATAAGTACATGTTTGGTTGATGAAACTTCTAGATACAACTGAAATATAATATACAATGTATAATGATGGGTACGATACAAATAAACCCACCTACTAGCAAGTCACCCGAAAGAAGCAGTGCCGCAAGCCGTAATGAAACCCGTACGGCAACACCTGCAAGAAACTGGGGCACAACGGGGGTGAGTTGCCAACTCGTGAGTAGGAAAGAGATCTACGAACAGAAAATCGCATGTATGACGCAATCCTAGGTCATACGATCAGAATATATAATCCTCAAATATATAACCAGCAATCTATAACCATGGCTAGGGTAAATATCTAACCCAAGTGTAATCACATGTGCCCGTGTCAGTGCCCCAAGTAGCAATATGTATGGGTGATGTATGAATGCATGAAATAGAATGCATGTACTGAAGAAAACTGCTTTCATAATTTAGTGAGATTTCTGTATTTCTAAAATGAGGTATCATAAATGAAATGAGCATAAACCAGTGTCTAACATCGACACAAAACAAGTATCCCAATGTCTCGATATCTCTGTGTCGTAAACTCTGTGCCTCAATACCTCAAATCTCAATGTCTCAATCACAATATCTCGGGCGCCGTCAGTCCAGATCGGCCCCTACCATCCATCTCAAGACCACGACGGTATCCTCCGGATATCCGATGCGTCGGGTAAATTCACCGGTCGGTAGTGCTCCCCTGTAAGGCTCAACGCCATCTCCTGCGATCTTCTTGCCCCGGGGTACCGCACCGGGCCCACCATGTATCCGAAACGGTTCATCCGCCTCCTCGAATCGGGCCTCACATGTCACTCTCAGCACCGAGAAAACACATGGTGGACGCACTGAAATATCATATCAAGGGTAACCGGATTTTTAGAATAATTACATAATCTCTTTGAAATACCCACGGTTCCCAAATCCAGAAATATCATAGAAACAATATATCTCAATGCGCATAATCAGAAAGTATGATGTAGGTGACATATCAATGAAGTGCAAGTATAACAGTATATCATGCAACATGGAATAATAGTATGCACATACAAGGGTCATATCCTGATGAAATAATACTACTGTGTAGTGACATGGAAATTACCGATGAAGATGTGTGTGAGCTGGCAAATAAGTGTACGTGGTACATACGCATCATCGGTAATGGTGCTGGTGTCCTAACATCATGATATCAATAATGGAATATGAATCACAATAAGTATGCGATGCAGAGCAACAATAATAATGTGCAGGAGCTGAATACCAAACACAATGATAGCTAAACTGCATCTAATGTCATAAGAGTCATATAGCTACACCACTATATGGCTGAGCTAAAGCTAACAGTAGGTAAGGGAAACCGCCTAACCTCTGAGTTGATACATATATATATATATATATATATATATATAAAGTCGGTGATCCCGCCTCGATCATATCACACCCGATACCATATCCCTATAATCGGTTATTCCCAAGTCAAGAGGGCGGATCAAACATCAAAATATAGCTCGTACGTGAATCCGTCGTACGGCATCCCCAAATCTGGGTATGGATCAAATCATATTCATTATATTACTCATCTGGTTTCCTCTTATCAAGATCATCATCTGGGTACTGACCTACGTCTAGTACAATGCTAATATCATCACTATAGTCATGACCTGACTACTGACCGACAGTCTCGTATAAATCGATATCATCAGCACATATCATCACAAGGAGTAACCAACGCCCAAGGCGGCCTATCATAAAAATCTTGTTATATCATATCATATCATATCATATCTCATATCATAATCACATGTCGATCATTTTATATATATATCACTACCTATGGCATCATCATCCCAAAATCCGCTAAAGCATCAAGACGTATCTCAAATATGAATTTTACCATATCACCAATATCATAATCTCGGATCAATTATCATGACTCATCTCAAACCCAAGTATCATCCTCATATCCGTATGTGAACACATAGTCCCATACCCACGTGAACACATAACTATATAGAATCCCATAACCACATATGAAATAAGGATGTATGCAAGTATGTATGTGTGTATATGTATGTGTAGTGCACCCACTACCCTAGGGTTTCGTAACCTTTCACCAATCTAACACACCAATATCCATCTTAACATTATCATTAATCCCAAATAACATATGATAATTGTATGTGTGTATACGCATCCGTATATATCACAACGAATTGCGGGGGTGTTATACGCCATCCACCCGACTTCTCCCCGTAGATATAAATCTACTCACCTTTCTTTATGCGTGTCGGTGTCGATGTCGCCATTTGCATCTCCAACGCTTTGACGCCACGTGGGGTACCTACAAGTATATCACACGCTAAAACACATGAAAACCATGTCGGAAACCAAAATGGTACACGCTACGCCGATAGGTAAAAACCTACAGCCTCGCGTGCAAACGCAGCCAATATCCCCCTGCCGTTGGCGTTCAAACGCCACCCGACAGAAACGAATCAACGAATATCAAAAATCCATGCTAAAAAATTCGTAAATCATGCGCCAATACATGAAAATCAACCCAGATTCTACCCTGATTGGAAACAGACAAAACTAGACATACCCAGGGTCAAGTTTACAAGGTAACAAGCTACAGAACAAAAATGGAGCCCAGAACCCATGCTCTGGCCGCAATTTGCGGCCAGATGGGATTTATCTGCGGCCAGGAAGTGGGTCCAGGGGTTGGGGCTTTGGGTGGTGGTTCCAGGGTGCCTGCACATATCTATGTCCTCTCAATTTTATTTTAGGGTGTCTCGGGCGAAAGCAGATCCTAGAAAGGTCACAAAATCGACAAAAACGCTAATTTACGCCAACTCTCACAAAATCTGGTATTTTACTGGAATCTGGGTTAGATCTAGGATAACTGGTCTCAACAGCACCTAATTAGGCTATACTAACCATTACAACCATCACTTGGCCACATCTCACTCAAAATCACTAAAACTATCACTAGATCACAAATATAACACTAAATTTTAGCTAACAACTATAACTTAACAAGATAGGAGTTGGGTTGCAAGATTATACCTCAGGGGAATCCTAGGATGTAGGAGAAGGGAAGGAGGAAGGAGGAAGTGGGTTGGTGCTGCTGAAGTTCTGGACTGAAGTTCCTGTTGCAACTGGTACTAATGCTGTTGCTTTGGCTGCAACTGCTGCTTGCAATTCTCTTTTCTTCCTTGTGTGTGAGTTGCAGCTGCTACTACTGGGCTGTTGTATTGGTTTAGTTGGGGGGTTGTAGCAGGGTTGTGGGAATGGTTGTTTTGTGGCTGTTGCCAAGGTTGCTGTAGTTGCTTGCAAATTCCCTTTGCATTTTCTCTGTTGCTGTTTGCAGCAGCTACAGCAGTGGCTGTGGTGTTGGGGTGTTGTTGTGTGGGATGAAGTTGAAGTATATGGTGGTGTGGTGGTGTTGTTCTATGGTGCTAGGGGCTGGTGTGTGTGTGATGTGGTGTTGAGGCTGTTCTTGCTGCTGTTGCAGCTTCAGATGGGGCTCCCTTTTCTCTTGTGTTTGCTTTGAAAAAAAATGTTGTTGCTGCTGTGGCTGTGTAGCAGCTAATATAGGTCATGTGTGTGTGAGTGTGAGAGGAAGAGATGTGAGGTGAGAAAGAGTTGAAATGAGTGTTTGAGAGGCAACAAAAAGTTTTGAAGTGAAATGAGGTTAACTCCCATCACCCTAGCTCAAGATTAAATGTCATGGCACATCCATCATGCCTCCCTCTCTCTCTCTCTCTCCTACCACTAGTCAACCCCCATCCCTAATCACCATTAACCAAAACCAAAACCCTAACTAACCCAATTAACCTAATCAAATGGATCAACCCACCATGGTCATCTAAGCATGGTTCAACCCTAGGCTTAACCCAAGTTAACATGCACAAGTGTGTGCAGTCCAGATAAAATTCCAATAAAATATCCATAAAACCAGATAAAATATTTAAAAGCTATTTTGGTAAAATTTTTACCAAAACCCCACATTAAGACACACTTACCACTAAACACAAACTCAGGTGTTACAATAGTCCAGGAACTCATTGCTTAAGTATTCTCCTCCTCAATCAGATCGAAGTGTCTTAATACTTTTACCCGTTTGGTTCTCTACTTCGTTCTTATATTCTCTGAATTTCTCAAAAGCTTCAGACTTGTGCTTCAACAGGAACACATGTACATATCTTGAGAGAACGTCAGTGAATGTAATGAAGTATGAGGAACCATTCCTGGCATGTGTAGACATGGGACCGCATACATCAGTATGTATCAGTCCCAAGAGTTCTGTAACTCTTTCTCCGTGTCCACTAAACGGAGTTTTGGTCATTTTGCCTTTGAGACATGAATGGAAGTTTCATAAGATGATAATTCGAACGTATTTAAATAACCATCTTTATGTAACTTAGCAAGTCGTGTCGCATTGATATGACCAAGTCTACAATGCCACAAGAAGGATTCGTTCATTCCTGGACTTTTCCTCTTATGTGTATTCTGTATGTTAAGAACTGTGTTTTGATTTAGAACGTATATGCTATTATTTAACGAGCCTGATCCAATCAACTTTTGATTTAGGAAGATGTTCATAACAGTATCCTGTATTACAAAATTATATCCTTCTTTACTTAATAAAGAAACTGATATAATGTTACATATCATGTTCGGTATATAATAGCATTCGTTCAGAATCAATGTATTACCACTTGGTAATACAAGGTGATATTCGCCAACTGCTTTGGCTGCAACATTTGCACCATTTCCTACTCTTACGGAATGATCACCCATTCCCAGTTCTCTACCTTTCTTTAGCCCATGCAATATATTGCATATGTGGGATCCTGATCCGGTATCTAATGCCCAGGACGTAGAGTAAACTGAAAAACAGTTCTCGGTAACTAACACATCCGAAGAAGATACATCAGCATGTTTATTCTTCGTTTGGGCGGCGTGTGAATTCTGGTATTCCCCTATTTCCTGTTCAGTCTTATAACAATTATAAGAAATAACAGAACCAACGTTCCCCTGCTCAGTATAACAAGCGGGTTCGGTCAATACATCCATATTATTATCTTGATTAAGGTCTGACATGGTCGCTATCTGGAGAGAGAGAGAAGAAAAACACTTTAGCGTGCGCTCTTGCAAGATTAGATTGGTTATTATCTTATCTAATCAGGATGGCTCCCACTGTTTTAATCAAATCTTCCTTCAAACCCTAAAAGGTAAGATTAGCTGGGATAAATTACACCTTACAAGCTCGTCAATCTTTCAGCCAGATCAGTGTTGGTACTTTGCGGGAGGTTCCCCGTGCTTTCGCACGGACCTAATTAGAATAAACCTCGTTTTCCCAGAGGCATAATCCCGTTAACACATTTCTAGACACCTACTTGATTAGCTAATTATCCTATGTAAAACTCTCCCAGGAGTAACTCTTTCTCGCAGTGGGTATCGGGATCCAACTATCTCATAGCAGGTATGCAATCTCATTGCAAATTTCAACATTTGAAATTCCCGATAATGCTTTTACCCCTAGCGATCTATGATCTTGACTAAGTCAACAAACCATAAATCGCAAGTCAAGTTCAACCCGTACATTTCCCGATTGAATTAAACCCACCCGTACAACCCTTGACTAAGTCAACAAGGTCGTACAACTACCCTAATCCAATCGCATATCATGCTTTAGCAGATAAACATTATTTAGCTACCGTACACTATGCCTTGACTAAGTCAACAAACATAGCACGAATATTAAGTGGGACTTATCTGAAATGACGGAGGGTTACACAGGTTTTTCAGAAAACCATGAGCGTAATGAACTTGATATCGTTGTAGAAACAAGTGATTTTGAAAAGGAGTGTTTTTTAGGCTTTTCTAGTTTCGCTAAAGAGGTCACTCCCGGTGAAGGGATCTCGGCTCTTTCCTCATCGAATAAGGTGCAGGATATTTCATAAATACCGCTGTGCAAAGCAAGAACTATAGAAGCAATCAAAAACAAAATTGTGAGTTTGTAGTATCTGCCAGTTTTGCTAAAGAGGTCACTCCCGGTGAAGAGATCTCGGCTCTTTCCTTATCAAATAAGGTGCTGGATATTCTTCAAGGAATACCGCTATGCAAAGCAAAAACTGTAGCTACCCTTTTTGAAAATTTGATTCTACAACATCTTTTAGGTTTCTTTTCTTTTATTAATCTCATTAATAAAACCCATCATTTAAGCTTTCTAAGCATCACAGAAGAAACGAAAGCAGTAATATTTATATATCATATATATAGTATAAGCATTCGTCTCAGGCAGTAATATGATCTCATCACAGAACATTACAGCAGAAGTCAACATATAAAATATTGGATATACTAGGACGTTCGTGTTTTATTTTGAGCCTATATAAAACACGGATTCCACAGTCGCAATGAATAGCCAAACCCACATCCCTAGAACCCGGTTACTTATACTCTCCGTCTTGGATCTATCCTAATGCGGAAAAGTAAATAATATACAATGGTGACATCAACCTCAACCCGGAAGTGCCCCAATAAAAGAATATTACATACAAATAAATTTTACATGAATGAAAAAGAAAACGCTCATCTCATATAAAACCTCCGGCTATTCAATACACAACGATCCAATATAACATATCACAGCAATACATAAACATCACAGATAACTAGGCAAAGTTAGATAATTCGATAGATAAAATGAATTCCCAAAATACCCCAGTGATCTCAACACTTGAGCAGAAATAAAAATTCCCAGTAGCATGCCCCAGCACCTATGGACCGTCGCTGAAGGGCCCGTCCCAAGCCTCCACAGTGGCGCCGCGGAACCGCCGCCAAAACCAGGTTTTGGCCGTGGTTACGCGGTCACTGTAGCGAGTTAGGGACTCGTTCTTCAGGTGGGTCCATAAAATTCCCTGCATGATTTTCTGAGTATTTTTAATATGGAAAAATTAAACTTTTTGAAAAATTTCCAGAAAAGGGGTGGTTTCGGGGTTTCGGGGTTCGATCGGACTTCTAACTTCGTCTAGACAACGCCTAATGCTCTATCTTAGCTCTGATACCACTGTAGGGTTAGCATAGCACCTTGTGAAGGTTTTGGCAAGCATCAATCATGCTACTTTATAATTTTTGGGGTGCTAAACAAACCCTAACCAAGATCTTAACTAGAGAATTAGGGTTAACTTGCATGTAAACAACTTTACATCTAAGAGAGAGAGAGAGATTACAACCTTTATAGTCCATTCCTTCGCTTCATAAGCTCCGAGTAGTAATCCCTTCGCCGTGATCCATGAACTTTCGGACTCTAGAGAGGCACCACAAGTCGAATGATCCATGCTGCTAGAAGTCTTCCTTTTCGAAGATGATCTACCTTGAAAAATCTCAAACTCAAGCTCCCACTTCTCTAAGCAAATATTAGTGAAGTGAACACCCTAATCTTAGTGGCTAGAATAGATGAGGATGATGAAGTTGGAATTTTTCTCTCTTTTGTTTTCAATTTCTCACTTTAAATCATCACAACACAAAAAGCTAGAAAGTTTTTTCAAGAAGGAAGAAGAAGAAGAAAGCTTTTGTGAAGAATAATGAATTATTGTTGTGGTTACAATTACAACCATGAGTTAATAAAATGAAGGCTTTAACTCATGTAGAGAATAAACTAGAATTAAGGGTTTGGGTTGGGTTAACAAATATCTACACAAAATATCAAGCTAGAAAACAAAAGGAAAGCTTCATGAAGCTTCATGAAAAGCTAACCCAAAAGCTAACCCAAATCCAAAACCTAACTTTGTTTAAACTTAACAACCATGTTGCATTTGTAAGCCTAACTTGTTACAATATTATATATCACATATACAATATATTTTGTAGCAAAAGAAAATAATACAATTAACATATATCGCATATACATCAATGTATTATCCAGTGAGAAAATGAATCAATAAAGCGAGTTTATATTAGTTAACGTAATGTAATATATCACATATATAATTATACATTAAATTATCGAATCAACTCTTGATCCGATAATCTGGCTATATTGCATATAACCGACTAATATAACATGTACCAATTCATCGAATCAACACTTGATCCGATGACCCGGCTATATCACATATACCCGGCCGATATCTCATATCGCGAGAATATAATACGGTATCTCATATCGTATCATTCTCGGTCCCGCGCATATCACATATGTGCTCCTACTCCATTTTGCCTGAACCAGAAAACCTCTGTGTAGAACTCTAAGAAATCGCCAATACGCCGGCAGTAGGTGATGATCATATCAAACACCCACAAGCTGCAAGCGGTCAGCTAAACGTAACAGCCACCCAGGTATTGAGCGATCAGAAGATCAACAAGCAAGCCTGTACATTCTCCTGTGAATCCAATCAGTAAACACAACCGTACAGTCCGATCTCTTCGTCTGATATGTTGCATATCTAGTCTAGGGGTGGTAAACGTCAGACCCCAGTAACCGATAAGTCATGTCGATGTAAGGCTCATAACGGGTCGAGAAACTATTGATAACACTTACCAGTAAATCTCCATATCAGCCCTGGCCAGGGACTTCCAGTTATAGCCAATCGAACACGGCGCAACATCAACTCCCAATACCGGGAGAGACGAAACCCCTCCTATCGCTCATTGCCTCCATGTGATTCGGGACTGTACCCAAAAGCCACCGTTTGCACGCCCTTTTGGACGTGGTAAGGTGGAAATCAAAGCACAGTGGGAATCACACAAGACTCTATGACGATCTCGGGTCTACAGACTAACATGTACCAGTGTCACCGGAGAACTGCTATCTGACGATAGGTATAATACCATCCAGGAGTTCTCGGCGAGTCCGTTCAGTGTACCCAGTCTCCACTGAGCACCCGTACACCATATTTGATGTCCAACACCAATGGATATGGGATCATCCATCGCCCATCATATGGGTCAAAATGCGTATACGCTAGTCTACTCTGGAGTATCGATGCCCTGTCTCGATACACTCTCGACTAGGAACAGTTATAGGATGTACTCGTAGACTACCCTGGCCCCACTAGTATGATCTGTATCATAGTCCTAGTAGTCGAGTACATATCCTAAGGGCTTTATCAACACGTGATCACAAAACAGTATTTGTTAACATGTTAAGATAAAGTGAAACCGGATAGCATACTATCATATCGAGCAAGAAAGTCCTCTCTATATATATCCAAGCATCCACTATAATATACATCATATGTACAATAATGGACTCTAGGGCATATATATGTAACTAACATCCTTTGTATGTCACTGGATACTGCCATGACATCAAGATAGGGAAGATCTTAGTCGACAACGGATCCTCTGTCAACCTCCTAAATGTGAGAGTGCTAAAGGAAATTTGCATGAGCATTCAACACCTCGCTCGGGATAAAATCACTATCTCCGGGTTTGACTCTCAGTCATCACGGACGCTCGGGTCAGTGATACTGACGTTACGCTTTGGGCTGCTCGTCACTGACATCAAGTTTCATGTCATTGACGCCAAGACTTGCTACAACGCTTTCCTCGGCAGGCCTTGGTTACACGAGTACAACATCATCCCTTCTACACAACATCAATGTATGAAGTATTTCAAGGATGGTCTTGAGTACACCGTAACGAGGGAGCTAAACCCATTCTCTGTGAATGAAGTCAGCAAATACGAGGACGCAAAGTACTTTCTGCCAGATTTTGAAAACACGGAAAGATGCCATAAACCGGAGAATAAGCAAAAAGTTATCACCACTATTCCGGTCTTCGGGAGCGATACCGAGGAGGAAGAAGAGATAGTCTATTTAGGGCCGCACTAATTCAACAAGCCGGGACCGTCTACCCATATTCTGGTCTTTGGCAGTGACTCTAAAGACGAGGTCAACGTAGTGTTCTCGGTCCGCCCATCGATGCAAGCCTTCACCGGAGATGATCAGAGTTTGAAAATCGCCGTGGTCCCGAGAAAGCATTACAAAGAACTCGACACACTCGATACCTATAGTGTACAAGAGTTGCAGACGTTCTACGTCCCTCCCAGGCAGAAAAATGAAAAGGTGATCCTCTTTTATCAATCCGCGGAGAATAAAGTGGAGAAAGAAATTTGACATGGTGCTGATTCTACGCTTGACAGGCTCCAGCCCAACCGTCTGCCCAGATACTACACAGAAGGATTAAAAAGGCTGTTGAGGTGCCAAGGCGTATCCTTCAAACAGACTGCTCGACAAGCTCAGATCTACAACAAGATCTGTAACGTCCTTGGAACTCAGCGAAAATTTCCCAACAGGAGAATGGAAACGATCAGGCTTGGATATGTTCAATCCACGAAATGGGAACGACTCCATGGCTGCTACATTATACATGACTTTGATGAAGAAGGAGATGCTCTGTTAGAGGACGCTAACCCTGAACCAAAACAAAGTCCCGCCATGAAAGTGCCAAGTCCGTCGTTCGAAGAACAGATAGACAAGCTAATAAGGGAAGCGGGTCAAAAGGTCCGGGATGACCATAAATGTGAAATGGCCATTTACGAGAAAGCCAGGACGCAGCACCTCCTTCAGCTGGCTACAGAGAATGACGATGCCCTTCGTCGCCAGCCCGTCATACGGAAGACCCGACGCGGAGGCAAAAACAAACTGAAGAACGGAAAAAACGTTCGACAGCGGCAAAGCAGGTCCAAGAAGCCACGCGATCGAAAATTGAGCAGCCAGGATCCATCTCTTATAAAGAAGATGGGTCGAGCATATTCTTTTCCCCAAGACAAGACAAGGAAGATATTCGATCTTGTCATGAAACATCAAATGATTACACTCCCGGAGTCCAAACACCCCAAACAAGCAGACGAGGTCTCTCACCCGGATTATTGCTCCTATCACCGAGCGATAGGATATCCTCTCAAAGACTGCTTCACATTCAAAAACTGGGTAGAAGACCAGTATCAGCAAGGCAAGTTCGCTTTATCCAGCAGTTGGAGGGTAACCCCACCTCAGAAGCATGAACCGAAAGCAACATATATGGCGAGAGTAGAACTAGATCAACATCGGTCTTGGAAACGATCTCATACCTGTCACGCGATAACGCTGTCAGGAGAAGGAGTACGCGAGGATATGGCAGACCTCCCCTGGTGCTTCGAAAACGATGATGACGAAGTGATCTCAGAGTTTCCACCGGCGCCAAAAGAGCTGGAAGATGGGATACATACTACTGCAGATAACCTCAGAAAAATCGACTTAGGGACGGCAAACGACCCACGGCCGACGTTCGTCAGTGAGCTGCTGTCTGAGAAACAGGTAGCTATGCTCAAAGACGTGCTCATGCAGTATAAAGACTGTTTCGCGTGGAACTACTCCAAAATGCCAGGACTAGATCAAGAAGTAGCTGTGCACAAACTGGCGGTATCTCCGGACAACAAGCCAATCAAACAAGCACCGAGAAGAATGCGGCTCGAACTTGAAATGAGCATCAACGCCGAAGTCAAGAAGCTAATCGACTCTGGCATTATCCAAGAAGTTCAATACCCCGATTGGATTGCCAACATCATCCTAATGATGAAGAAGAATAAGACGGTGCGCATCTGCGTAGACTTTCGGGACCTTAACAAAGCATGTCCAAAAGATGACTTTCCAATACCGGTCACCGAGCTGATGATAGACAACACGTCCACTCACGAAGTCTTCTCCTTCATGGACGGCTCATCAGGGTACAATCAAATAAAGATGCATCCTGAAGACCAGAAGTATACCGCTTTCCGGACCCCTTTGGGCATATTCTGCTACAAAATGATGCCTTTCGGTTTGAAGAACGCTGGCGCCGCCTATTAGAGGGCCATGATGAAGATTTTCGATGACCTCATATACGAAATCGTCGAGTGCTATATTGACGACCTCGTGGTAAAAAGTAAATCACACGAAGACCATTGGGAGCATCTGAAGATAGTGTTCCAACGTCTTCGGAAATACAATCTGATGATGAACCCTCTCAAATGCGCGTTCGGGGTCTCCTCTGGTAAATTCCTAGGATTCATCGTACGACATCGGGGCATCGAAATAAACCCGTCAAAGATTAAGGCGATCATAGAAATGCCTCCGCCAAGAACTCTCAAGCAACTGCAGTCTCTCTAAGGGAAGCTCGCGTATATTCGACGGTTCATAGCAAATCTCTCCGGCAAATCCCGCCCCTAAAGTCACCTAATGAAGAAGGGGAACCCATTCGTCTGGGATCGTAAATTCCAGAGTGCACTCGACGAAATCAAGCAATACCTGCAGAATCCGCCGGTGTTGACCGCTCCGGTCAAGGGAAAGCTTTTCATCCTGTACACAACAGCCCTTGAAGGTTCTTTAGGCTCGCTATGGGCACAAGAAAACGACCAAGGGAAAGAGAGAGCCCTCTATTATTTGAGTCGAGTTCTCCTAGGGGCAGAAAACAACTACTCCCCATTGAAAAACACTGCCTGGCGTTAATCTTCGCAATAACAAAGCTCAGACACTATGCTTTGGCGCATGAGATCCATCTCATATCAAAAGTGGACCCTCTCAAGTATTTGATGTCAAGAGCCATACTAACGGGGCGACTCGCTAAATGGGCCCTCCTCTTGATGGAGTTCTCGATAACATACCGACCTCTCAAGGTAGTGAAAGGCCAGGCCATCGCCGACTTCTTCGTTGAACATCCTATACCTGCCGATTCACCCCTAAATTGCGAATTGCCAGACGAGCACGCGTTTGATATGATCGACGGGGAGAAAAGAGAGAGTGATACCCGATGGGAACTCTACTTCGATGGGGCATCTTCCATGAAGAAGCGAAAGCATAACTCCCCTATGATCAAATCGGGGGTAGGCCTCATCTTCGTGACTCCACAAGGAGGGATAATGCGCTTTGCCTTCTCCTTAACAGAGCCGAGGACGAACAATAAAGCCGAATATGAAGCTTTGATAGCAGGTCTTAAGATCGCTGTCGACATGGGAATCGAAGACCTCCTCATATACAGAGACTCCCAAGTGGTCGATAGCCAAGTAAACGGCGACTATCAAACGTGCAAACCAGAGTTGGTAAGGTACGGTGAGAGTGCAACAATTGCTGACTCAAATTCCCTCCTACACCCTGGAAAGCATACCGCGTGCGGAAAATAGCAAAGCGGATGCGTTAGCCAAACTCGCTAAAGAACCGGCTGACGAAAGTCTCGATGACGTAAGGATCGTTGTGCAAAGCCATCGGGTTCTTGCACCGACAGAAATATCTCCAGAGTCGTCCGAAGAAAAGGGAGCGACCAAGAAAACGACCCTACAAATAAAAGATCAGGAAAAGGCTAAGGATTGGAGAGAAATCTTTATAGACTACTTCAAATCCCGTCGAACACCTGAAGATGCGTCCTCAAGGCATCAACTCATGAAACGAGCTCTGTCCTTCGCCTTTGTCAATGACACTCTGTATAAGAGATCGTTCGACTCCCTGTGGCTAAAATGCCTGGGACCGGAAGAAGCAAGGAGAGTCGTCCAAAAAACTCATGATAGACTCTGCGGTTCTCATCAAGCCGGGCTAAAAATGAAGCTGAAGATCAAAAGGATGGGCTACTATTGGCCCACGATGATTTAGGACTGTCTCGAATACGCGAAGAAGTGCCACTCGTGCCAAATTCATGGGGACTTCATCCACCAGCATCCAAACCCGCTACACCCAACGGTGGCGAGCTGGCCGTTCGAAATGTGGGAAACTGACATAATCGGGCCCATCGAGCCAGCATCGTCCAGAGGACATCAGTTCATATTGGCGACAACCGATTACTTCTCTAAGTGGGCAGAAGCCATACCGCTAAGAGAAGTGAAGACGGAGAATATTCTCCATTTCTTCAAGATGCACGTCATCTATCGGTTCGACACTCCGCGACGGATTATCTCCGATAACGGGCAAGCCTACAGAAGCCACAAAATCAACCGCTTCGCACAACAGCATAACATAGACTGGAGATACTCTTCGGTCTATAATCCTCGAGCTAACGGTCTGGCTGAGGCTTTCAACAAGACCTTGACGAAGATCATAAAGAAGACGGTGTCCAAAAACAAAAAGGACTGGCACGAGAGACTGCATGAAGCTCTCTGGACGTATCGAACTACGTTCAAAACGGCCACAAATACAACGCCGTATGCATTGGTAGTCGGCGCAGAAGCGGTATTTCCCTTGGAGATAGAGCTACCCTCTCTACGAGTGGCGATTCATTACGAGCTAACAGAATAAGAGAACGCTCATCTTCGGCTGGAGGAACTCAACGCCCTTGATGAAACCCGGCTCATGGCGCAGCAAAACCAAGAAGCTTACAAAGAAAAGATGACTCCCTCATACGAGAGATTGACTAGGCTGAGAACATTCCTCCAAGGCGAACTTGTGCTAGTGCTCAAGAGACCTGTGATCCCCAATAGTACCAAATAGGGGAAATTCGAGCCGAACTATGAGGGCCCGTACATCATAGACAAGGTCTACCAAGGTGGGGCTTACCTGCTCATGAATATGCATGGCAAAAGACCCTTCAGGCTAATAAACGGCCAGTTTTTTAAAAAAAATACTACGCCTGACGAGTCACGGCCTAGGTCAACGATAGATGACGACGCCTATGTCCGCTCGCTATCTTCCCAAGCCCAAACCATATAAGTAGTATCCGGCGAAACATCGCCCTGAAAACGGGCGACGGATTGAAATGTCCCCAAACTAACAACGGACCGAAATGTCCCTAAACTAACAACGGACCGAAATGTCCCTAAACTAACAGTGGACCGAAACGTCCCTAAACTAACAAGGGACCGTAATGTCCTTAAACTAGCTGCGGACCGTAATGTCCCGAAACTAACAATGGAACGAAACGTTTTTAAACTACTGATTTAAATGAATTTCTCGATTGGATGTAAAAGCAAGTATCGAATCAATTGTTTCCCGATAACGGTTTCATTTGATTGATAACAGTATCTTGTATAGGTATTTAGAAAATTGTATAAAGAAATCACAACCAAAGAATTAGATTTGACCGCAATCAATAACGGTGTCGTGTAGATTTCGTTAGCAAGTGCGGATCGTCCACAGGGATTGTGCGATTCGTTTCTATGTTTAATTTGTTTGAATCGAAAAGTTAATCGAAAAGAAAAGAAAACATGATTCAAGAATTTATCAATTGATTCAGGTGTCACGAGTTTAATCAAGAATCAAGAAACTGATAAACAATCAAGAATTGGGTTTCGATAATATTTCCAACCAAAATGTCAAGAATCTAAATGAGGCTCGTAGGAATCGATCGGATCTATAGACGTGATGTAATTTCAAGATTTTGTGTTCTTGTCCTTCGAAGGATTGATACTAGATCGATGATGATCGACGAGAGTTAGGGCTTTCTTGATGAAACTAGGGTTTCATCGTTTAACCCTTGTTCTTTCGTCGATATCATTCACATTCTAGCCTCTAGCAATTTCAAGAAACGATCGTAACTCCCCAATCTCGAGCGATATCAATCAAGAAAGCATCGCAACGAATTGGGTCGTCGATTCTTGAACTTGCTAGGGTTTACAAAACTCGTAGGATTCAAGAATCGATTTAAGATATATTACATCATCATTCTATTGATCGTCTCGACTCCTCGACGAGCGGAGTATTACTCAAACATCATCACACAGAAAGCATTCAAGAATTGAAAAAATATCATGATGCGAGAATTTAAAGAAAACAAGATAAAAGAATATCACCTTTTATTTATATCAACAATTTGATTACAGTCGCTCAAGAACTACAAGAGGAAGAACTAAATTGTTGAATTGGTGTCGCTCGGCTCCGTGAGTCGCGGATCAGCTTGGACCACTTGCTCTGTTGAAGATCGGCTCGGCTCATAAAAGGTTGCAAGGCTTCTTGCTTGATGGGTACTCGGGATCTTAGCTTTTGATTGGAATTAGGGTTAGGGTTTCACACAAGTCCTCTCACTATACTTGTGGAAGAAGAAGATGAAGAAAGAGATAGAATGGCTAAAATGAACTAATGGATTGATTTTTTCCAAGATTGATGTCCTACAAGTGAGCCTAGAGTCTTATTTATAGATCACCCAAACCCTAGGTCTAGGTTTGAAATTACAATTCCCTCCAAAAGTTTGTTGAGGTTTCTAGAAGGAGTTTGTTAGGAGCTAGCTTAGGCTTTAAGCTAGGATTAATTAAGCATTAGAAACCCTAGTTTGCTGATCTGGTAGAAACCTCTGGAGTCTTCTAGAACTTGGAGTGTCTTTCTGAACTGTAGGAGCTGAGACAGGAGTTTTGGTACAAAGATGAAGTGGTGACATCATCAAGTCGCCGCGGCACAAGCTGGCTCCGGCCGCGGTTCCGCGGCCATGTAGAAGGGTTGGGCTTTGAAACTTCTGGTGCTGCTTTGTGATGATATTTTGAGCTTTATCTGATATGTTTAATTGTATTTGTCCCTTTGGATTGGTACCAGATTTGAAATCATTGAGTTGGCGTAATGTTTGATCGGTACCGTATAAATTTTGGCCTTTCTTCTGGATTTTCCTGCATAGATCTCAAAACAAGTGTTGCGCAATATAGAGATAATGCGATGCCATGAAATGCAGTCAATTTCCTTTATAGTGCCGGTTTTAGAGTCTAACACATGCAATCTGATATTTTGCGACAGTTTTGCTAATATGTGAAATATGAATACCGTACACTTCTAAATGAATGCAAATGATGAGGAAATTGCCGGCTAAAATATGCAATATTTTCGACTAATCAAATTCCCCCAAACTTAATTTCGATCGTCTCGAGCGAACTGTTTTATTAAAAAGAGAAGGATAAAATAAAGAAAGAGAAAAAACTAACTACCACACTTTCGTAGGCAACACGATTGCACTGAGCACGTGCAACAAGCCTTTAAACCTCTAGGTGTCCCTAGTAGAAGGAGTGTTGTCTCCTGAGAGTTTTCAGCGGATTGCACCCACAAAATCCAATAATAAAAGAAAGATCATGAATATTACATTTAAAGAAAAGAATTGTAGAAGAAAAGCTTTGAAAATTAGGGTTTCTAACTAAGCTAGCTTTTCGGTTGTCATGAGCCCTATCTTAATGGTCATGAAAAGATGTTAGAAATCACGTCCTCCCTCAATAAAACATCGTCTTATTCTTCATTCCTATCTTTCTTCCAAACATCGATCATATCACCCTGCGTGTGTGTAAAGACATCCCTACACCCGGAGAATTCAATTCAAGCTATCATACTCTTGCCCATCAGCCTCAGTACTTTTTAATTAATAAATATTTAGATGAGATTGCTTACACACTTTCATGCGACCGTTAATACTTCTTGAGGTACTAACCGACCGATTACTCTTGTGCTTGCTTACTTGGTATATTTTCCTCGTCTTGCACCACCTCAGGCATAGCAGTGACTCCCAGACCAGTTGGCCTTAGGGCACTAGGTGAAGAAGCACCCTCGCTATACATTTTTTATTGCCCTTGGTGATAACAAAACCAGTGTCCATTTTTTTTCTCACCACTTTATATTTTCTTTATTCACTTTTTTTTTCTTTTTATTTCCTTCATACTTTTGGCTTTAAGACAAGAGCATTTCAAGGTATCCTCTACTATCCCAGGCTTTAAGACGTGTGTAAGTGCGAATAGCAGGGTAGCCACGCTCAAAATGTTTGGCTTCCAGAATAGAAACTATTTTTCAGACTTATTTTTATCCTCAGATTAGTGACGTCCTTCATCTTACTAACCCTTGGGACAACGGCTCATAACTACTTATTACTAGTTCTTATAAGAAAACTTCTAATTTTCTTAGTTTTCTAAAAAATTTCTAATCTCATGGATGTAATTGTTCACTATCTAAACTTTTATTATCTTATTTATGTACAAAAAAGTGTAAATATTAAAATTATTTTTATACTTGAAAATTTTTAAATTTTTATGGGTTTTGAAATATTTTCAATTTTTATAGATTTTTAAAAGAAATGTTTTGTGCTTATGCAAATGATATGCAAATGATGCAAAAAATAAGCACAAACCTCCCCCAAACTTGTTTTCAACAGTGTCCTCACTGTTGCCAACCGCTATACCTACAAAACTGTAAGCCTGGGGGGGAATTATTTAGTGGGGGCAAAATATATAAGTGAAGAACTTCCCCCAAACTTACTCTTTTTACTCACCTTCATTCAAAAGATGATGCAGTGATATACTGGACATGAAGGTGAGACGGAGGAATTTTAATCCAAATAAACTGGCTCTTGTAAGAACAAGAGCTCCTACGTGGGGTCAGTGGAAAAATACGGCTTAAGTCTATGTCCATTTACTTTGAAAAAGGTGTCGTTTTTAACATTTTCTACTTCTACTGCCTCGTGCGGGTATACAGACCGCACAACAAAAGGTCCCTTCCATCGAGATCGGAGCTTACCCGCGTGAAGGTGTAATCGTGAATCATAAAGAATGACTTGTTGACCAGATGAAAATGTTTTCCTCAAAATGTTTTTATCGTGAAAAACCTTAGTCCTATTCTTTGTGATTACAGCGTTATCATAAGCTTCATCGCGGAGTTCGCAGAGTTCGCTTAGCTCATTTATTTGCAGCTTCCAAAAGTTGCAAGCAAGGTTTAGATCAAAATTTATTTCTTTTATAGCCCACAATGCTTTATGCTCTATCTCGATGGGTAAATGACATGCTTTTCCAAACACTATCCTATATGGAGACATTCCTAGGTCGGTTTTATATGCAGTTCGAAACGCCCAAAGAGCATCCGTCAGTTTGGTCGACCAGTCTTTTCTATTCTTAGCAACAGTTTTCTCCAGGATAAGTTTGATTTGTCTGTTTGAGATTTCAGCCTGCCCGCTTGTTTGGGGATGATAGGGTGTAGAAAGTCGGTGGTTGATTGAGTATTTTCGCATCAGAGTCTCGAAAGACCTGTTGCAGAAATGTGTCCCATTATCGCTAATAATAGCGCGTGGGTGTCCAAATCGCAAGAAGATATTCTCTTTCAAGAACTTAATGACAACTTTCTTGTCATTAGTGCGACATGGAATGGCTTCTACCCACTTTGACACATAATCAACCGCCAGCAGTATGTACAAATTCCCAAAGGAGTTGGGAAAGGGACCCATAAAATCAATGCCCCAAACATCAAATATTTCAACAACTAAGATGGGTTGCTGAGGCATTTCATTCCTCTAGGAGATTCTACCCGTATACTGACATTGTGTACAGGTTTTGGAATACTCAAATGCGTCCTTGAATAAGGTCGGCCAAAAAAATCCACATTGCAAAACCTTTTCCGCTGTCTTTCTAGGACCAAAGTGACCCCCACAGGCCTGATCATGACAAAATGAAAGAACACTCTTGAACTCTTCATTCGGGACACACCGGCGACTGATCTGATCAGGACAATATTTAAACAAATAGGGCTTGTCCCAGTAAAAGTGTTTTACTTGGGAAAGAAAACGGTATTTGTCCTGTTTTGACCAATCGCTCGGTATAAGTCCCGTAGCATGATAGTTCACAATATCCCTGAACCATGGTTCACTGGATATGCTCAAGAGTTGTTCATCAGGGAACGAATCATTGATCGGCAGGGTCACAGGGGAAGAAATGATGCGTGAAAGATGGTCAGCTACTACGTTTTCACATCCTTTCTTATCTTTGATAACAAGATCAAATTCTTGTAATAGTAGGATCCAACGTATTAGTCGACCTTTTGCATCTTTCTTTGCCAAAAGATGTTTTAAAGCGGAATGGTCAGTATACACAACTATAGGTGAGCCAATTAAGTAAGGCCTGAATTTTTCTAATGCAAATACAACCGCTAAAAGTTCCTTTTCGGTGGTTGTATAATTGATTTGCGCATCATTCAGGGTCTTACTTGCATAGTATATCACGTGTGGCATCTTTTCGATGTGCTGTCCTAAGACTGCACCTACTGCAAAGTCAGATGCGTCACACATCAGCTCAAAGGGGTAGTCCCAGTTTGGTGATGATAAAACGGGGGCTGAAGTGAGTGAGTGTTTAAGTGAGTCGAAAGCTGTCTCGCAGTCCGAATCAAAATGGAAGGTCGTATCCTTGGCCAGGAGAAGAGTTAAAGGTCTAGCAATTTTGCTAAAGTCCTTAATGAATCTCCTATAAAAGCCCGCATGGCCAAGGAAGGATCGAATATCTTTGACGCTTTTGGGATGAGGGAGGTTTTGAATGACATCTATCTTAGCTCTGTCAACCTCAATGCCTTTCTGTGAAATGACATGTCCAAGTACTATCCCTTCTTGGACCATAAAATGGCATTTTTCCCAGTTCAAAGTCAAGTTCTTCTCTTTGCAACGAGTAAGAACAGCGTCAAGATTCGCTAGGCAATCAGAAAAAGAGTCTCCAAAAATCGAGAAATCGTCCATAAAGATCTCCAGAAAATTCTCTACCATATCAGAGAATATCCCCATCATACACCGCTGAAAGGTAGCGGGAGCATTGCATAACCCGAAGGGCATGCGACTGTAAGCAAAGGTACCAAAAGGACAAGTAAAAGTGGTTTTATCTTGATCCTTTTTGGCGATGGGGACCTGATTGTAGCCTGAGTATCCGTCCATAAAACAATAATACTCTTGTCCCGCTAAGCGTTCCAGCATCTGATCAATGAATGGTAGAGGAAAGTGGTCCTTCCTCATGGCAGCATTGAGTTTTCTATAATCAATACATACACGCCACCCAGTTTGGGCGCGTGTCTGAATCAACTCATTTGCCTCATTGGTTATAACAGTGATGCCGGATTTCTTAGGAACGACATGTATAGGACTCACCCACTGGCTATCGGAGATGGGGTATATAATACCATTATCTAAACATTTGACGATCTCTTTCATGACCGCTTCCTTCATGACGGGATTCAACCGTCTCTGTGGTTCTCGGGTTGGTCTGGCATCATCCATCACATGTATATGATGTTCAACAATCAAGGGACTAATCCCTTTGATGTCCGCCATACTCCAACCAAACGCCTCTTTGTTAGATCTCAATACCGATAAAAGTGCATTTTCTTGCTCTGATGCAAGAGAAGCGGATATGATAACCGGTAAAGACTCATTCTCACCTAGATATGCATATTTCAGGTGAGAATGTAAAATTTTGAGATCTAATTCGGGCGGAGAAATGATAGAAGGAGAGATCATTGAGTGATTTTTGGATTTACAAAGAAGCTCAGAGCCTGTGAAAGATACAGACTCGGGTGGAGAAAAGTCAGGAGTGCAGGACTCAAGTGTAGAGAAAGTGTCCTCACTAAGATCATGTGTGAAATCAAACAGAGATGTGGTAATGTCATCAAGATCAATAAAGCAAAGTTCCTCAGCTCCACAACTATCGGGAGCGATCTCATAGACAGAGCACACATCTAAAATATGAGCAGAGGGTTCTGATGGCTGACTTCCAACTTTGTAGATATTTAGTTCAATGGTCATATTTCCAAATGATAAATTCATTGAACCATTTCTACAGTTTATAACAGCGTTGGAAGTGGCAAGGAAAGGACGACCCAGAATCACCGGAATTTGGCCCCAGGGGTTTGCTGCAGGCTGTGTGTCGAGTATAATGAAGTCTACAGGGAAAACAAATTCCCCGACCTTTATCAACACATCCTCTAATTCACCCCTTGGTTTGGTGATAGATCGGTCTGCCATCTGGAGAGTGCGGTGAGCAGGTTTCATCTCTCCAATCCCTAATTGCTCATAGACAGAATATGGAAGGAGGTTAACACTTGCGCCAAGGTCTAAAAGAGCACGATTTATGTTTTTACCCCCAATCGAAATCGATATTGTAGGACATCCTGGGTCCTTACGTTTCTTTGGTAGCTGGGGGATAAAAGCAGTGCTAATATTATTAGACATAAAGACCTTCTTCGGCACTTGAGTCTTCCTCTTCCTAGTGCACAAGTCCTTAAGAATTTTCGCATATGCGGGGAATTGTTGAATAGCATCTAGGAGAGGGATATTGATGTTAACCTGTTTGAACATTTCCATAATTTTCTCCATATGAGGACTCGTTCTATTAGCCTTTAACCGATTCGGATAAGGAGCTTTCGCAATAAGCGCAGGGTCCATCACAGGAGAAGGAAGAGGGGGTAGACGAGGTCCCAAAAGAGGTGTGGGGACCGTCTGTGGAGAACTATAAGGGTTGGGAGAAGGTGTCGAGCCTAATGGGAAATGGAGAATGGGCTCACGAGAAGGTGGTATGGTAGAAGAAGAAGGATCAGAAGGAGAAGTGTGTGTGTGTGGAAAGGTCTCAGCCGGGGTGTTGATATGATTTTCAGTATCATCAATACCTTCCCCGACATGATTGTTCAGCACTCTTCCCGATCTCAACGTTGTGACGGCATTTACATTGTAATGCCCAGGATTCTGTAGGGGTTGAGAGGGAAGTTTCCCTTTTTCTCTCGCACTCATTTCGTCTTTTAGGCGTGCGATTTCAGCTTCCATCGTTCTGATACTCTCAGCTTGGGACGCTGAGTTTTTCTTTATCTCACTGACAGAAGATCTAACCTCAGTCGAAACCTCTATGAAATTTGATAAAAGTGATTTCATGGTTTGAGTGAATTGAGAGAACTCGTCAGAACAGGTCATAGGATTAGACTGTGCAGGAGTGTTGACCTGATTTTGGAAATTTTGAGACTGATAGGGGTGCTGAGTGAGTTGAAGGGGTTGCTGTTGTGGTGGAGGAAGAGCCCTTTGAAAATTATTCGTGTTTGGAACCGTGTTTTGAGATTGGTTTTGGTTCCAAGCGAAATTCGGGTGATTCCTCCAACCCTGATTGTACGTAGAAGAATATGGATCGTTTCTAGGTCGTTGGAATGCGGCATTAGAATGCTCGTGACCTTGAAACGCAGAGTTTAATGGACATTCTTCCGTTAAATGAGACGGATCAGAACAGCACCCACAAACAGTTTTGGGGAGCGACACTGGGTTTAGGGAGGCTGCTGCAAATTTGTGTTCCATAGCGTCGAGCTTCTTTTGCATTGCTGTCATCTCAGCTCGAACACCTATGGACACATCTATTTGGTGTACGCCACCCTTATTCGATGGTTGGGTTCCACTCTCCCACTGTAGTGATTTTTCAGCGAACTCTTCTAAATACTTCCAAGCTTCCCCATCATCTTTGGTCATAAAAGTACCTTGACACATGTTTTCAAGGCTCTGTTTAGTGCTTGGGTTAATGCCCTCATAAATGATTCGGCACAATTCCCATCTCGGGATGCCGTAATGAGGACACTGAACCAATAGATCCTTGAAACGTTCAAAGCATTTTGAAAATGGTTCAGTAGGGAGCTGGGCAAATTGATTCAGTTCGCTACGGATTCAAGCTGTCTTTTGTATTGGGTAAAAAATTTTAAGGAATGCCGCTACGAATTCTTCCCAATTCGTGATAGAGTGTGCGGTAGTGTTATATAGCCACTTCTCGGCTATATCGCACAATGTAAATGGAAGAAGTCGTAGACGCATCGCATCCACTGAAAGTTGTGACGTACCCATCATTGCGCATACGTTTTCAAATTTGGTAATGAAAACGTAAGCGTCCTCAGTCTCGAGTCCGTGGAATTTGGGTAAAAGATTGATATACTGGGGCTTAATCTCAAAGTTATCCCCATTGGCTGGTGGTGTGGATAAGCAGGTCGAAAGAGGACCTCGAATAGGGTAGCACCTCTCCTGGAGAGAGATGCGGGGTGGATTCTGTGCACCAACGGACGGCGGCAGATTAGGGTTAAAGAAGTTTGATGGATTCGGATCCATCGGTGTGGGTGTGGTAATGGGTAAAGGAAAGGTAAATGAAGAAATATCGACTTCGGAGTCGATAAAGGGTACGCGGACTAAACGGGCACTAGAATCCCGTGTCCAGCCTATCTTGCACTAAAAAGGATTAGTACAAGTGGCAGCATTGGCTTATAATTAGGGGTAATGAATGAATGCGGTGCTTGCTTTGAAAAAGGGACGGATTTTTGAAAAAATGATGCGACATAACAAATGCAGCACACAAACCCTAGAATCTAGTGGTCACCTAGGTCCGGCTCTAGACCGCTCCTAACTGCCAAAAGACAAGTCGCAGGATAGAATCCTCCACTGCCTCTTTGTCCCCCTGTGGCCGGATAAGTGCCAGGTAAGTGGGAAGGTACTCCACTACGTAAGTAGTAGGCCTAATTAAAAACCACTAGTCTTAGACACACTCGCCTTAGGCACCACAAGAAAACGCGGATAAGCAATGAATTACCCACGGCCTTCTCTTGTCCTAATTGAGCGCGACGGTCCTTAGAGTCATCTCTAGATTTCTTTTAGTTAATGTGGGTCAATGCGGATGCAAGTTTTGTGGTTTTCGGGGCCTAGGAAGGGTAATGAAATCCCCACCTAATTTGGATTTGGCCGTGCCCCTTAATATCCGTATTTAGAATGCAAACAACCAAGAAACAAAATCACGCACAAATTTAATTTTTGCTTTTGCGGCGCTGCGATTATTTGCAAAGAAACCTGCTGAAAATTATTAGTTGGAGCTAAAAGAGGAGAGAAGAGAAGGTAAGAAATCACCTGAAGCAAAATTTGCACAGAGATCCCCCAAGCCTGCCGCGGTTCCGCCGCAATTGGGCACTTAGGCCGCGCTTCCGCGGTCTCGTGATGAGATCACCCCACCAAAATTTTTCAGGGAGCTTCTGTAGACTCCTACTGCTCTCTGGTATTTTCCAAAAAATTTCTTCAATTGCCAAACAGCTCCAGATTTCCTTGCAATGAACCACAACAAATCGTTTAGGGTTTGCACGAATTTTGATCTCAAAATAACAATGGAATAATTCTTTCAATTCAAACTATAATATGAAACGAATTAGCGCGTAATCCCCGGCAACGGCGCCATTTGATTTTAAATGAATTTCTCGATTGGATGTAAAAGCAAGTATCGAATCAATTGTTTCCCGATAACGGTTTCATTTGATTGATAACAGTATCTTGTATCGGTATTTAGAAAATTGCATAAAGAAATCACAACCAAAGAATTAGATTTGACCGCAATCAATAACGGTGTCGTGTAGATTTCGTTAGCAAGTGCGGATCGTCCACAGGGATTGTGCGATTCGTTTCTATGTTTAATTTATTTGAATCGAAAAGTTAATCGAAAAGAAAAGAAAACATGATTCAAGAATTTATCAATTGATTCAGGTGTCACGAGTTTAATCAAGAATCAAGAAACTGATAAACAATCAAGAATTGGGTTTCGATAATATTTCCAACCAAAATGTCAAGAATCTAAATGAGGCTCGTAGGAATCGATCGGATCTATAGACGTGATGTAATTTCAAGATTTCGTGTTCTTGTCCTTCGAAAGATTGATACTAGATCGATGATGATCGACGGGAGTTAGGGCTTTCTTGATGAAACTAGGGTTTCATCGTTTAACCCTTGTTCTTTCGTCGATATCATTCACATTCTAGCCTCTAGCAATTTCAAGAAACGATCATAACTCCCCAATCTCGAGCGATATCAATCAAGAAAGCATCGCAACAAATTGGGTCGTCTATTCTTGAACTTGCTAGGGTTTACAAAACTCGTAGGATTCAAGAATCGATTTAAGATATATTACATCATCATTCTATTGATCGTCTCGACTCCTCGACGAGCGGAGTATTACTCAAACATCATCACACAGAAAGCATTCAAGAATTGAAAAGATATCATGATGCGAGAATTTAAAGAAAACAAGATAAAAGAATATCACATTTTATTTATATCAACAATTTGATTACAGTCGCTCAAGAACTACAAGAGGAAGAACTAAATTGTTGAATTGGCGTCGCTCGGCTCCGTGAGTCGCGGATCAGCTTGGAACACTTGCTCTGTTGAAGATCGGCTCGGCTCATAAAAGGTTGCAAGGCTTCTTGCTTGATGGGTACTCGGGATCTTGGCTTTTGATTGGAATTAGGGTTAGGGTTTCACACAAGTCCTCTCACTAGACTTGTGGAAGAAGAAGATGAAGAAAGAGATAGAATGGCTAAAATGAACTAATGGATTGATTTTTTCCAAGATTGATGTCCTACAAGTGAGCCTAGGGTCTTATTTATAGATCACCCAAACCCTATGTCTAGGTTTGAAATTACAATTCCCTCCAAAAGTTTGTTGAGGTTTCTAGAAGGAGTTTGTTAGGAGCTAGCTTAGGCTTTAAGCTAGGATTAATTAAGCATTAGAAACCCTAGTTTGCTGATCTGGCAGAAACCTCTGGAGTCTTCTAGAACTTAGAGTGTCTTTCTGAACTGTAGGAGCTGAGACAGGAGTTTTGGTACAAAGATGAAGTGGTGACATCATCAAGTCGCCGCGGAACCGCGGCACAAGCTGGCTCCGGCCGCGGTTCCGCCGCCATGTAGAAGGGTTGGGCTTTGAAACTTCTGGTGCTGCTTTGTGATGATATTTTGAGCTTTATCTGATATGTTTAATTGTATTTGTCCCTTTGGATTGGTACCAGATTTGAAATCATTGAGTTGGCATAATGTTTGATCGGTACCGTATAAATTTTGGCCTTTCTTCTGGATTTTCCTGCATAGATCTCAAAACAAGTGTTGCGCAATATAGAGATAATGCGATGCCATGAAATGCAGTCAATTTCCTTTATAGTGCCGGTTTTAGAGTCTAACACATGCAATCTGATATTTTGCGACAGTTTTGCTAATATGTGAAATATGAATATCGCACACTTCTAAATGAATGCAAATGATGAGGAAATTGCCGGCTAAAATATACAATATTTTCGACTAATCAACTACTACAAACCGCAGCATCCTTGGGATGACTCGTAAAAAGAAGTTACGTCCACAAGCAAAACGGGCACGGATGAAAACTCGAAAGGGCTCCGTGAGTAAAAACAGCAGGGCTACCGGCGAGTTTGTGAAAACCCAAAAGGGCGCAGACTCGTAAAAAAAGGTACATCCACAAGCAAAATGGGCACGGGTGAAAATCTGAAAGGGCTCCGTAAGTAAAAACAGCAGAGCTGCCGGCGAGTTTGTGAAAACCCGAAAGGGCGCAATATCGCTAAAAGACACTTGCAAGGTCCTCTCGATCTTGTAAGGGGAAAATACCTGCGTGAGATCCTTACGACTCACAAGGGAGCAACACACTTAGGGATCCCCACGATTCCTAAGGAGAAATTACACTTACGAGATCCTCACGTCTCGTAAAGAGAAGCTTCTTATGAGACCCTCACGGCTCATAAGATTCAAAAGCCTTAAGCCACAGGGATATGATCTTGTTCTTAAGCCATCCCATTTCCCAGGTTACCCTACAAGCGGTTTAATACTGGCCCTTGTATACAATCCACGGGCACAAACAAACGACTCCCCCATCAAGTTCCACCAATAGCGTGAAGTTCCCCTATTCGGTGAACAAACACTTATAAGTCCTCTCAACTTATAAGGAGAAAACACTCTTATAAGATCCTTAAGACTTATAAGGGAACGCGCACTTGAGGATCCTCACGATTCTTAAGGAGAAAACGCACCTATGAGATCCTCACGACTCGTAGGGAGAAATACCTTTATGAAGCTCTTACATCTCATGAAGTCAAAAGCCTTAGTTGACAGGATTTTAACCCTGTTTGCTAAGCCACCTTTATTCTAACCGACAAAGGCAAATGATGATTCTCTCCTGACAATATCTCAGTTGTAGCGATGACGATGCCTAAATTGGTATCGGATCCCGAGTTCCATACTCACGGCAAAATTAGCGAGCCATAAATGCATATGAAATAGCCGAAATGATAGGGTAACTGGCAACAAAATCAGCAAGTAAAATATATGCATACAAAATAACCGAAATGATAGGGCAACTCGCAATAAAAAGCAGGAGTAAAAAGAAAAAATAGCCCAAATGATTGGGCACCGCAAAAAATAGCCGAAATGATTGGGCAATCACGACTTTCGCGACACAAAAAGCTGAAATGATATAGCATCGCGGAAAGAAAACAAAAAAATATATAGTACATATAACATGAAACTTTTGCCCTACAGGTGAGATCACATCGGTCCCTGTATACAATCCAGGGGCACAAACAAAGAGGGAACCATATCATCCCACCAGGCTCCATCAGAAAGAGAGTCAAGTCTCAATGGCAACATCTACAACCTAGAGATCAACAATGACGTTCCTTCTCGTTCCAACCAGAAGCAGATACGACGTCAACAAACGGAGCCAAGGCAAAGTCCCCTAGTTCCAAATCTCGAAGGTTCACAGACAGCCTAGAGACTATCTCGGAGCCACAGCAGAGTCCCTAGTTCCAAGTCTCGACAGCCACATCTACAGCCTGGAGACCCATAACAGCGTTCCTCCTCATTCCAGCAGGATTCGGACATGATAATCAACCTCGGAACCATGGAAAATTCCCTAGTTCCAAATCTCGATGGTTCACAGACAACCTAGAGACCACCTCGACATTCGTCTCGTTACAGCAGACGCAACGTCAGCAAAGCGGAGCCGCGGCAAAGTTCCCAGTTCCAGGACTCGGCGGTGCACAGACAACCTAGAGTCAATCCCTGACCCCGTAAAACACGGCTAAAGTCAATCCTGACCCCATGGAACACGGCTAAAGTCAATCCTGACCCCGTGGAATACAGCCAAAGTCAATCCTGACCCCATGGAAAATGGCTAAAGTCAATCCATGACCTCGTAGAACACGGCTAAAGTCAATCCTGACCAAAGTCAATTCTGACCCCGTAGAATACGGCCAAAGTCAATCCTGACCCCATGGGACACGGCCAAAGTCAATCCTGACCCAGTGGAAAACGGCCAAAGTCAACCCCTGACCCCTTAGAACACGGCCAAAGTCAATCCCGACACCGTAGAAAACGGGGAAAGTCGATCCTCGACACCGTAGAAAACGGAGAAAGTCAACCACCGACACCATAGAAAACGGAGAAAGTCGATCCCCGACACCGTATAAAACGGAGAAAGTCGATCCCGACACCGTAGAAAACGGAGAAAGTCAACCTCCGACACCGTAGAAAACGGAGAAAGTCAACCCTCAACCTCCCCATCGAAGCAACGCTTCGACTCGGGAACAAGTCAACTCATCAACCACTTACAAGTCCTCTTGACTTGTAAGGAAGAAAATTCTCTTGTGGGATCCTTACGACTCTTAAGAGAAAACGCACTTAGGAGTCCTCACGACTCCTAAGGAGAAAATACACCTACGAGATCCTCATGACTCGTAGGGAGAAAAATCTTTTTGAGACCCTCATGGCTCATAAAATTGAAAAGTCTTAGGCGGAAGATCTAAACATGTTTCCTAAGCCATCACAACCCTACAAAGAGTTCAAGATAAACTATTATCTATCATCTACATGCCAAATTTGCTAAAATCACATGACAACAAAGCAAAGAAAAGAAGGCGATAACGCAAGATAAAAAAGAAATGTGTTCTTTATTCATAAATTCAATTGGATACAAGTTACATCATATGAAAACGAATGGAATAAAAAAAATGAAATGAATACATGTTATTCATAAGTTATAAATGTACAATCGATACAAAGGCAGCTACTGAGAAGGAGGCGTTTTCAATAAATCAGTCAGTTGCTCGCGCACTCCTCTCAGCTCCTTTTTGCGATCAGCCGCTACGTCCAGCTCCGCTTCGACTCGAGCCCGTTGCTGCAAGCAAGACGAAAGTTTCTCATCGATTTCCCGTTGAGCAACTTCGCGATTCTGCGTAACCCGCTCTAAGAAGTCGAGTTTCTGCCTTAGCGCTAGCCCGTCTGAAATGCATTGTTGCAAATTGTTGAAGACGGCTCTCTGTTGCGCAGCGTTTGCTTCAACCTGGGCGCGCAGCCGGGCGGATTCATCTGAAGCCTCCTCTCGTTCATTCCGCCTAAAGGTCGCTTCTTGTTCAAAATGGCGGAGGAAGGGAGCGCTCTGCTCAACCCATGCAGCCCGCTGGGAGTTCAGAGCCAGAACCTCGGGAGCAGGACGCTTGAACTCAAGCTAATGCAGGCAGGCCTCAATCTTCCTGCAGTGATTAACCCAAGACTCAACGACGCTTGCGCTATGGAAGTTCACGAGCGTCGCCAGCATGGGATTAACCTCGGCAGCAAAATCTGCAGCAAATGCAGGGACCTCCGCGTCAAGCTCCTCGATGTACTCACTCAACATGCGCAGGCTGGTCATGGCACCCTTGGAAGATATGGAAAAGGGCCATGTCGGCATTAAGATGCGAGACTCGAAGGGAGCTGGAGTTGGCGCGATTGCTGCAAAACAAATCATAGTCAGATATCAGCTCAAGAGATAGAGAAAATGCAAGAGCAATGAAGGCTATTATACCGGCTACGACAGGTGGCAGAGTTGGGAGTACTGGCAGTGCGACGATTCTCTCGTCCCCTCCTTCAATTTGTAATGCTACAATCAATTTAAAATTAACAACGGCAGGGTCGCCCGTCAAGGAAAGGAAAAGACGTCGGTTAAAAACTATACTCACCGGCACCAGTAGGCAAAGTGACTTCCGACTGGAAGGAGAAATGCTGGTTCAGCACTTGATACAGATGATCAAAGAGAACTCCTGCAAGGTTGCGATGGTACATGGTCAGTACAAAAAAGACGATGGTCATAGTTCAATTAAATGGATCGAAAATCTATACCTTCCAGTATCTTGGAGGACATGGGAGAAGGCGGGGGAGCAACCGTCATGGCAGCGACTGCAAGTGTTTCAGATGACACAATCCCATGTAAGTCCACGTTGCCAACCCCGGTTCTTGCGGGGAGGCGGAAACGGTATAAAAACAAATTTTTAGCGCATTAGGCAACATGAACTAACAAAAGTCGGGATCTTTTCCAAACTAAACTAGCTACCAAGCTAAGGAGAGTTAGCTACTCGGAAAAGATGTTATACCTAACTTGAACTCCTTCTTCTTGAAACCTTTGTAGAGCTTGGATGGTGCTTTCCTCGTCGTCTTCTTCCGTCAAAGATGGATCCACCTGAGGGTTCAACCTTCGGGCTCCTTTCTCGAACTTTGAGAGAACTAGGGTCTTTGGCTTGCTAGACCTCTAACCCTAGAGTGAGTAGAGAGTAGTTTTGGGGTGTTTTTATCTCAAGGAGGGGGTTTCTCAACACATGAGAGTGAGTCTCCTAGAACTAGAGGAGAAGGAAGAAGAAGAGAGGAGAGAGAAGTGTTATGATAGAATGAAACTCCTTTTTTACAACCATAACATAATATGAAATGAATTATCAAATTAATAATAATAATCTAAATGAATTAGTTGATGGATGGTTTGGAATGACAATTATCATTACACACATTAAATGGTTTTGCTAGAATCAAAGAGCATCTTTGATATGTAATGATGATAGTCAAAGTTTCAACCATGGTCAACAAGTCAACCTTGGTCAACAAGTCAACAAACCCAACCATGACACAATTTCATTTAATTAATATTATTAATTGATATATCATAAATTCATTAGGGTTTGGAAAAAGACGACTGTCAACTGTGCATACACACCCGTTCCGAAACCCTAATGAAAATCATCTTCCTCCGCCTCAATCAGCTGTGCATACACACCCGCATTCTTGTTCCAAGGAACATGAATACAATAAGATAAAACTAACCCCAAAAACATATACTAGTATTTGGCTCAAACCAGAGCCTGCTAGTAATATCCGTCCGGACTCCAAAGGTGCACAAGTGCACGGATGAGAACGAACCCTGTCGCAAAACCATGCGACCTCTACTCTGTTTTACCCAAAGGCGAATAGCCCTCTATGTGGGACTCTAAAGACTCGACACTACGCTGGCAGTGGGTTTAACCACAGACCGCAAGCGGCACTAGCTGTGCGTAACGGTCCCCAGGTAGATGCCGATAAGAAGACTGACGAGGTGAACCCCATCTGAACTCCTACTGAGTCTGAATGTGACAGTCTCCGTACAGTCCGGTCTGTTCGTCTGATACATCGCATGGCGGGCCTAGGGGCGGTAAACGTCAGTCCCCTAATAGCGGTACAAGTCGTGTCGGAGTGAAGCCCAAAACACCCTGAGATAACACTGGAAGCCTACCAGTATATCTCGCTTGCCATGGCCAGGGACTACTCGTGTAATGGCTCTCCTAGACACAGCGCGATGTCAACCCCCAATACTGGGAGAGACGAATCCTGTCTAACCGTCACTGCCTCCAAGTGCTTCGGAACTGCACCCAACCACTACCTGTTTGCACGACTCCTTTGAGCCGTGGTAGGGTAGTAATCAAAGTGCGGTGGGAACACACTCGAGGCGAAGTGCCAGTGTCAAGTCAGTGGACTAAGCTGTACTCATGTCACCTGGGAACTGATAACTGACGATAGGTATAAAACCAACTAATCAGTTCCCGACGAGTCCTGTCCAGTGTACTCGCAACCTAACGAGCACCCGCATACTATCTCAAGTACGACGTACTGACGGCTGTGGGACAGACCGTCTCCCACACTGGGATGAGAAGCGCATGCACTAGTCTACTCCGGAGTATCGATGCCCTGTCTCGATAGTCCTGCGACTAGGGACCTGCGTAAGGATGTGCTTATAGATTACCCAGCTCCCACTTGTGTGACTGCCATCACAACGCTGGTAATCAAGCAAAGATCCTAAGGGCTCCACTAATGAGTATAGGTGATATACTAAAATAAACACATGTACACATTGAAGTAGAAACAAACCAAGTAGCATACTACTATTTTGAGCAAGATTGTATATACAAGGTGAATATCCCAAGCTTCCATTAAGTAATATACAAACCAGTATGATACAGTAATGGCCTCTAGGGCATATACACTAACAATCTCCCACTTGCACTAAGGCCATATACTGACGTATCAAAGACCTATCATCTCGATCAGCCGCTCGCACTAAGTCTAGGGCAAGGCCTTGGTGAATGGATCTGCAGGGTTTTCTTCTGAAGCAACCCTCCGAACCTCGATCTCCTGGCAATCCACGATCTCCCTGATCGGGTGATACCGCCTTAAGATGTGTCTGAATTTCTGATGGGACCTGGGTTCCTTCGCTAAAGCTATAGCCCCGTTGTTGTCGCAATACAGAGGTATTGGATCAACAATGGACGGAACCACCTGAAGTTCTTTTAAGAACTTCCTCATCCAGACGGCTTCTTTTGCGGCATCAGATGCAGCGATGTATTCCGCTTCCATAGTCGAGTCTGCAACGGTTTCCTGTTTGGAACTCTTCCAACACACCGCCCCTCCATTGAGGGTAAAGACAAAACCCGACATGGACTTGGAATCATCCTTGTCACTCTGGAAGCTGGAGTCAACAAAGGCCTCGATCTGGAGGTCTTTTCCGCCATACACCAAGAACATCTCCTTAGTCCTTCTCAGGTACTTGAGAATGTTCTTTACCGCTATCCAGTGTTTCTCCCCAGGGTTTGACTGATACCGGCTTACCACACTCAGTGCATAAACTACATCCGGTCTGGTACACAACATCGCATACATTATAGAGCCTACCGCAGAAGCGTAGGGTATAATAGACATGCGATCCCTCTCCAAATCAGTCTTGGGAGACATCTCTTTAGAGAGGGTGATCCCGTGACAAGCCGGTAGGTTACCGCGCTTGGAATCTTCCATACTGAATCTTTTTAGTATGGTGTCGATGTACCTAGACTGTGAAAGTCCTAATATTCTTTTGGATCTATCATGATGGATCCGGATCCCCAGGATGTATGAGGCATCACCCAGGTCTTTTATGGAGAACCTGTGTGACAAGAACCCCTTGACAGATTGTAGCATAGGAATGTCATTTCCTATTAAGAGAATGTCATCCACGTATAAAACGAGGAATACTACAGTTCTCGCTACAAATCTACTATAGATGCATGGTTCATCTGGATTTTTGATAAAGCCAAATTCTTTGACCGTCTCATCAAAGCAGATGTTCCAACTCCGCGATGCCTGCTTTAGTCCATAGATGGACTTAAGCAACTTGCACACCTTTACGCTGCTCCCACTCTGAAGTGAAACCCTCTGGCTGGTCCATATAGACACACTCCTCTAAATTTTCATTTAGAAAAGCGGTTTTTACGTCCATTTGCAAATCTCATAATCGTGGAAGGCAGCAATGGCAAGAAGGATCCGAATGGATTTCAGCATTGCTACTGGAGAAAAGGTTAGTCATAGTCCAAACCAGGTCTTTGACGAAAACCCTTTGCAACAAGTCTAGCTTTATAGGTCTCAACCTGTCCATCTACACCAATCTTCCTTTTGAAGATCCACTTGCATCCTACGGGTTTTACCCCGTCTGGAGCAATGTCCAACGTCCATACTTTGTTGGTGTACATGGACTCCATTTCGGTCCGCATTGCATCCAGCCATTTTACCGAGTCAACGCTCTGAACGGCCTGCTGGAAGCTAGTAGGCTCATCATAATCTATGATGCAATCCTCTCTATCGGGCGGATGAGACTGCCTACTACTCCTGCGGAGCGGCGTAGGAATGTCCTGTTCTTTTGAAACTACTGGCTCTTCCAAAGCTTTCAGTAATAGCTTGTGGTTCTGGAATTTCTTCCAGTTCTATTGCGCTCCCACTTATCTGGGTTTCCAAAAACTCAGTTTCCAAGAAGCGGGCATGTTGAGAAACAAAAACTTTTGTTCCTCAGTGGAATAGAACAGATACCCCCTGGAGTTCTTTGGGTATCCCACAAACTTACACTGTACTGAACGTGCCTCGAGCTTATCCGCATGCTGCTTTTTTACAAAAGCTGGACATCCCCATATCTTAAGATACTTAAGACAGGGTTTCTTCCCACTCCACATCTGATATGTGGTGGTAGGCACAGTCTTGGTTGGAGCCTTGTTCAAGAGATATGCAGCTGCTTCTAGTGCATAACCCCAAAAAGATCGCGGTAACTCAGCCTTGCTCATCATGGAACGAACCATATCCAATAGGGTCCGATTCTCCTTTCCGATACACCGTTATGTTGCGAAGTGTATGGTGGAGTACGCTGAGCGAGAATTCCATTCTCTTTTAAATAGTCCAGGAACTCGGCACTCAAGTATTCACCACCTCGATCCGATCTTACAATCTTAATACTTTTGCCTGTTTGTTTTTCAACTTCATTCTTGTAATCCCGAAATTTCTCAAAGGCCTCGGATTTGTGCTTCATTAAGAAGACATGTCCATACCTAGAGAAACCATCTGTGAAAGTAATGAAGTATGAATAACCGCTTCGCGCATGTGTAAACATTGGACCACACACGTTACTGTGTATGAGTCCCAAGAGCTCGCTCGCTCTTTCTCCGTGTCCAGTGAACGGAGTCTTTGTCATCTTTCCCATGAGACAAGATTCACAAGTGGCATAAGACTGATACTCGAACGGATCCAAGTATCCTTCTTTATGTAACTTAGTCAACCGTGTCTCATTGATGTGACCCAGTCTACAATGCCATAAGAAAGCCTGATTTATATCTGGAGACTTTCTTTTGTGTGTATTCTGGACATTGAAAATCTGTGGTTGGTTTAACACGTATATACCATTGCTCAATGTACCCTGACCCAATCAGAACTTGATTAAGGTGAATGTTTACAACATTACTTACAAACGCAAATTCATAACCTTCTTTAGAAACCAAAGATACAGAAATGATATTACAAGTTGCGTTGGGTACAAAAAAAGAAATTGCGTAAAACCAAAACATGTCCATCTGTCATTCCCAGGTGATAGTCCCCACGGCCTTAGCATCCATGCTAGCTCCGTTCGCAACTTTGAGGGTCATGTCACCATTGCCCTTCAAAAACCTACGGTTTCTCAACGCCCTGCAAAGAATTACAGATATGAGATCCTGAATCCGGTATCCAATACCCAGGAAGTAGAGTTTATCGAAAGACAGTTTTCAATAACATACACACCTGAAGCTGAAGCCGCAACTTGCTTCAGTTCCTGTGTCCTGGCTTTTCAAGCCCTGCAATCTTTCTTCCAGTGTCCACTCTTATGACAATAGAAGCATTCTTCTTTACCCACAAGCTTCCCCGCTATCTTTGTTGCCTTTGCCTTTCCTTCGCATCCACTTTACTAACCCACCGCCCTTGGTTTGGTGGGGGCTTTCCTCTTCTTTCCCTTGGCTTTCGCCTTGGACCTAAAAGAAGAAGATCCTCCTACAAACAAAGTGGATGTTTTCCTACCTTTCTGTAGGGTGCCCTCTACGCTCCTCAGCATGTTGAGGAGTTCTGAAAGTTCAACTTCTTTTTCTTGTAAGTTGAAGTTCAGTATAAACTGGGCGTAAGTGGAAGGAAGGGACTGGAGAATCAAGTCCGTATAGAGCTCACTCTCAACGTGGTCCCAAGTTCCGCGAGCTCCTCAATGTAGCCAATCATCTTAAGCACGTGTTCCGCTACCGATGATCTGACGGCCAATCTTGCCGAAAATAACTTCTTCGACACTTCGTACCTTGCGATACGAGACTGCTCTCCATACAGTTCTTTTGTATGGAGAAATATGGATTCCAGGTCCATATTCTCGTGCCTCCACTGATGTTCGTTGTCCATAAAGGCAAGCACGAGGCACTTGGCCTTCGCGCAATCAATCTCCCAAGTCTTACGGATTTCCTTATCCGCGACGCTGGAGGTGGGACCTGGGACGGGGGGAGCTTTGGTGGTAAGAAGATACCCCAGCTTGTCGTAAGTAATTGCCATTCTGACATTCCTGAGCAATCTTTGTAGTTTGGCCCTGTCAATATGTTTTTTATCTAGAAGTAACTTAAGTCCAGTCATGTCGATTGGTCACTGCAATTAGGAGAGAGAGAAGAAACACTCAGCACGATGCTCTTGCAAGTTTAGAATGGTTTTTAATTTGTCTAAACAGGATGGCTCCTACTGTCTCTCGAATCCCTCCTCAAACCATAAAGGAAGAATTAGTCGGGATCAATCCCACCGCACAATAATTGCTTAACCGTTCAGCCAGGCCAGTGTCAGTATTTCGAGGGAGGTTTTCCAACGCTTTCGTGAAGTTCCTTAATTTAAGAACCTCTTTTCCCTGGGGGCGTAGCCCCGCTAACACCTTTCTAGACACCTACTAGGTTTATAGCATTGATCGTTTAGTGAGAAATTTCCCGAGGAGTAGCATATACTCACAGTAGGATCGGGATCCAAATATCATCGCGTGACGAAACTGAAGGAATCCTACCAGAATCACCACACTCTAAATGGTATGCAAATCTAGCAAGTTTCAGTACTTATGAAACTCCCGATGTGGATTTTTGCCCCATGCTCTTATGACCTTGACGAAGGTCAACAAATCATAAGTCACACGTCAAGTTCTGCCCGTCATTTTCCAGGTTAATTTGAACCCACCCGTATATACCCTTGACGAAGGTCAACAAGGCAATACGACTGTCCCAAACCAACGCATCTATCTATGCTACATATGAACACCCAACAGCTACCAATCACTATGCCTTGACGAAGGTCAACAAACATAGCTTGAATACTATTGAATATTCATATGAAACGACGGAGAGCTACGAATGGTTTTGGCGAAACCGTGAACGTAGTGAACTTGATATAATCGATGGAACGAGATAGCTTTTAAAAGGAGTGGCTCAAGCTCCGCACTTAAAAGTTAGTTTTGAAAAGAACCGAGTGGTTTTTCGAAAGTGTTCCAACGACTTTTGCTTGGTTTATTATCTTGCATTAGTTCTTTTAATGCGTGATATTCTTGCATTAGTTCTTTTAATGCGTCCCATCATTTAATCCTACCATTGCAGAAAACAACCAAAATATGACGTACGCTTATGCCATTCGCATTCGCCACGGGGCCTCGTCATCACCCGTTAGGTTACTTAACTAACGACAGAGCGGGGGGCTGGGCTAGCGCGGCTGTAAAACATAAGCAACGCCTAAATAGTTATAAATATATAGGAATGATAGACATTACAGATCACAGATGAATACATTGGATATACTAGGAATCCGCAATCCGTTCGAGCCTGCAACGAAAAGCGGATTACACGGTCGCGGTGAATAGCCAAAACCCCACCCAAGACCCCTACGGGTGCGGCAAACTACCCGCCAAGTACCCGAAGTGGAGCAACCTCCCTCAACGCCGTGAGTAGGCCACTCGTCACTTCGAGATATCCGGTAGTTTGTGCACCCCCTCCATGGGTCTATCCTAGGAGCAAAAACAGTAAAAGAAATTATACAATGACGGCTACAACCCCGACCCGGTTGTGCGGCCATACAAATAATATTACATGAATTTACATATTACATGAATGAAAGAAAAAGAAACACTCATCTCACATCCACCCCGGCTATTCACCCGCGACAGTCCAACGCATTCATATACACATACCATCATCAAACACAGATCACAGATATGTATAACCCCGACTAATCGACATATAGCGATTAGCCGACGTTGAATACATATAAACATCACAGATATAACAGATTAGTTAAAGTATAGTGAAGTTCGACCCAAAAATACGGATTTATAGGCCCCCAAAAACAAATTTCTATTCTGGAAAACCTGGGCACAAATAAACCATCTTAAAAATCCCAAAACCCTACCAGAAGAACACTGCACCAAACCCGGTCACGAGACAAGCCAAAACGGCGGCGGTTCCGCGGCAAATGTATAGCCATTGCCGCGGAACCGCGGCGGTTTAAAGGGTTCAGGCGACCGTTTTTGGTGGGTGTCTTCACAAAACCCTGAGCCGATTTTTGGAGTAAAACTTTTTATCTTTAGAGCACAAAAAATTTCAACAGAAAGTTAGGGTTTTGATGTTTAGGTTTTTTGTGATTTCTTTCCGATCGAACTTCCATACACTTTACTACTAAGCTAGTTTAAGTTTAACCTGGCTCTGATACCACTGTAAGTCCACGTTGCCAACCCCGGTTCTTGCGGGGAGGCGGAAACGGTATAAAAACAAATTTTAGCGCATTAGGCAACATGGACTAACAAAAGTCGGGATCTTTTCCAAACTAAACTAGCTACCAAGCTAAGGAGAGTTAGCTACTCGGAAAAGATGTTATACCTAACTTGAACTCCTTCTTCTTGAAACCTTTGTAGAGCTTGGATGGTGCTTTCCTCGTCGTCTTCTTCCGTCAAAGATGGATCCACCTGAGGGTTCAACCTTCGGGCTCCTTTCTCGAATTTTGAGAGAACTAGGTTCTTTGGCTTGCTAGACCTCTAACCCTAGAGTGAGTAGAGAGTGGTTTTGGGGTGTTTTTATCTCAAGGAGGGGGTTTCTCAACACATGAGAGTGAGTCTCCTAGAACTAGAGGAGGAGGAAGAAGAAGAGAGGAGAGAGAAGTGTTATGATAGAATGAAACTCCTTTTTTACAACCATAACATAATATGAAATGAATTATCAAATTAATAATAATAATCTAAATGAAATAGTTGATGGATGGTTTGGAATGACAATTATCATTACACACATTAAATGGTTTTGCTAGAATCAAAGAGCATCTTTGATATGTAATGATGATAGTCAAAGTTTCAACCATGGTCAACAAGTCAACCTTGGTCAACAAGTCAACAAACCCAACCATGACACAATTTCATTTAATTAATATTATTAATTGATATATCATAAATTCATTAGGGTTTGGAAAAAGACGACTGTCAACTGTGCATACACACCCGTTCCGAAACCCTAATGAAAATCCTCTTCCTCCGCCTCAATCAGCTGTGCATACACACCCGCATTCTTGTTCCAAGGAACATGAATACAATGAGATAAAACTAACCCCAAAAACATATACTAGTATCTGGCTCAAACCAGAGCCTGCTAGTAATATCCGTCCGGACTCCAAACGTGCACAAGTGCGCGGATGAGAACGAACCCTGTCGCAAAACCATGCGACCTCTACTCTGTTTTGCCCAAAGGCGAATAGCCTTCTATGTGGGACTCTAAAGACCCGATACTACGCTGGCAGTGGGTTTAACCACAGACCGCAAGCGGCACTAGCTGTGCGTAACGGTCCAAGCCCCCACTTGTGTGACTGCCATCACAACGCTGGTAATCAAGCAAAGATCCTAAGGCCTCCACTAATGAGTATAGGTGATATACTAAAATAAACACATGTACACATTGAAGTAGAAACAAACCAAGTAGCATACTACTATTTTGAGCAAGATTGTATATACAAGGTGAATATCCCAAGCTTCCATTAAGTAATATACAAACCAGTATGATACAGTAATGGCCTCTAGGGCATATACACTAACATCCCAGTGTTCGCTACACCTACAAATAAAATACCGTCAGAAAAAGCTGAAAAGGATTGCGAAATAGAAAATAAACAGTGACCCGAAACCCACCTGATAGGTCATCAACCAAAATTGTAACGGAAGCATCACTCGGCGTTGTGGTTTCTTCGCTCTCCTTCAGTGGAATGGTTTCAGCTCCAGTGGCTTCATCCCCTGATTCTACAGGAGCCGTCGTAACACTCGCAATGTCGGGCGATGGCGGGGAACCATAGATAGAAAGAGCGGAGGTTTCGACGGTCCCGGACTCCCTAGAAAGAGTAGCCGCTTCAGGATCGGTGGTTGCCGTCATCTCACCTACCGACTCATCACCAAGACTTGGCCCTGCAGGATATAGTACATAAGAATTTGAAGATCAAATTCTAAGAAAAGACTCAGCGTTATGTTACCTTGGGGCGGATTTTCGACTTCTTCCCGAGCCGCGCGCACCATTTGTCTATGGACGGTAGACAAGGCAACTGGGGCATCCTCGGAAAAAATAGTAACGGATGGGATGGCACTTGAACCCGTACCCACGGCCAAGCTGGCATCACGTTCCCTCGCCGCACGCTTTCTGTGCTTCTTATCAGCCTTGGCAATGAGAAAGGACCTCTTCAAGACCTCCGTCAAAGTGACGTCATCATCCGAGCCGGGAGCTACCTCTGGAGCCGTTACGGCGTCCGTCATCAGCTGCTTAAGCGAAGCATCTTTTGGCAACACTGGGGGAGCTGGGACTTCGGCAGCCGGCCCTGGAAGCGTTGGCACGCCACCATGCAGGATTGGCACTGCACTCGGGATAACCTAGGTCGAGGTAGTCCCTGCAATAAGATGAAAAAGAAGGGTCAGACTATACATGAAGAAAAAAGGGAACGAAGGCACAATGAGCCAAAATATACCGAGGCCCAAGGAAGCGCGAAGCCTCTCTTCCTCTTCAAAAGTCTTGAGGGAACCTGCGAGAGCCTCTTCGGCGGAGATACCTGTTGAAGAAGAAAGAGTCAGTCAAAGTTTAATAATTAAAACAACCACGGAAAGATACGATTGAGGTCTACCTGACTGTGCGAGGGTGATCATCCCTGCTTTGTTGCGAGCTAATTGCTTGGAAGCTGCGATGGCAGCCTCTAGATTGGTATCATCCAGCGCCATAAATAAACTCTCGTTGGTCCTGTACTCACTTAGGCCCTCGCTGTAAGGAGCATGAGGCTCCTGGCCGAATACCACGTCTGCAGAAAATATCGACTTCTTTTTCTTCTGCGAACGGCCGCCGGCAGCCGGCAACAAGAGCTTGCGCTTAGCAGGTAACTTTGGGCGACGAGTCCCAATCTCAGTACCCACACCAGACTCAGGAGACGCCACAGCTTCCGCTTCTACAGGCACGCGGGGTAAGGGCATATCAGGTATAACGCGCGGGACCACCACTGCAGCAGCTTCTCTTAAAGAAAGACGAACGATGGTCCGTTGCTTCAAAGGAACAGTTGGGTTGCCCGCCGGGATCGCATCTTTGCGATCGAGCAAGAGCCGTCTTTCTTTCCTAATAACAGCGCCCATCGAATGTCGATACCACACCACATATACGTTCAAGATTCATGGAACGCAACTTGGCTCACTGATAAAGAAATTGGAGCCAGTGTTCAACTGCATAAAATGGTGCAATGGGTTGCGAATACCTTCTTCTGCGGCAACTGGCTCAGCTAGGAAGGCTTCGAGCGGGACGCCCTGATTATAACTTGATTGCTGGGCGAAACGGTGCGGGTTGTACCGTATGAACAACGCCGAATCATTCTGCCTAAACACGAGAAAGCCCAGACTAATTGAATATAGATGAAGAATCTCCCGAGCTTTCAAAGTGGAGGCCCCGTCTTTAAAAGTATCGTGCAAAGGCTGCACCGTTTTTGCGGATTCTTTGCTAATGGTTAAAACCTTATCGACAAAGGTCATGCCGTCTCCAACCATGCTCGGACGAAGGAGCACACCCCTAGCCTCCCGCTATAACGAATTTACAACGGACGCGTCAACTAGGCACATAATTCGAAGGAAGTTGTAACTGTCGAAGAATCAAGGTCGTTTATGGACACCAAAAGCGCCAAGCATATGCAGCTCGATCCATGACATAAAATAATGCAGCGAGAAAGTGACGGGCTGTACCCCTGGTTGAGTGGTGTCCGCCGTAAGCTGAGACCATGGTACAGGTGTGCTAACCCGGTAATTCCGATAGCAACTTGCATTCCCGCAACCATACGATGGGCTGGGTAAAAGACTGATGGCCTCATATAACGAGGGTGCATCGGAAGCACAAACCAGTTCAGCCATAAGCCAATGACCCTAGCACGAACGTTTCTTCATCAACGTCCGGGGCAGCAAGCTCTGTGAAGGGAACAACAGGAGCAGCCGGAATAAAGAAAAATTTTAAATCCGCCTCCGCCGTCGGTTGGTTATCCAGACCAAAACCAAACGGGTCGTCAAGCTTGGCGAACAGCGCAGCTTGCTTCGGTAGGGCTTCCGGACGAAGAAAGCGAGCGATGAAGTCTACATAGCTAACTCCATGCCCTCCGAAATCCAGAAATAGACTTTCGTATATATTCAACACCTTTATCAAGCTCGGGAATTAGTGTTGAATGGCGTTCTCTGGGGTAAGACCCGTACCACTAGTTTGGTGGTAAAGATGTACTCGTCCGGAGGAAGTAGCTCCTCGTAATGTTCTCCCCTAACGGGTAATCCAAAGATCTCTGCAAACTCTTCTAAAGATATTGGGACTTCTCGATCCGACAGAAGGAAGGTGTGGGTCGGAATATTCCATTGCTCCAGAAAAGCCTTGACCCACCATGCAGGAGGCGGGGAATATTGAAAGAGAGAAGCGTAAATCGCGGGATACAACCCGAGCTTCAGTATCTGCGAATTCTTAGCCGACAAAATGTAGCGGGCCCACTGCAAATATCCGGCTAGATGGCGAGGAGTTAGGCCTATCATGTACGGCTGTCCCCATGGGCGCGACTCGTCCTGACATATACGCCGCCCCAAAGTATCCAAAGCCGTCGGCGGCTGTACGGGCATTGCAGCTATAGAAGGCTGAAAGAGACCCTCTGAGGTCCAGTTGACCTCCTCCACGACATAGTTCACCGGAGGTGCGTCAGCATAAAGGATCGCCGAAATAGGCTCCGAAGGTGCCGCGCAAGAAAAGCTCCGTCGGCCCCTGATAATTTGACTGTACCATATGCCCCATAAATGGAGATTCTTTTGCTCCGGGTCATGATCTTTGATCAACGCGAAGACTTCCTTGTTCACAAGCGCTTCAGGGAATCCACTTTCCGAACGGACGAACGGGAAAGAAATGTCGAAAGACATAGTACCTGCGTGAAAAAGAACAAAAAAAAATTAGCCGTCAAATGCTACAGTTTAAGTTCTGTCACTTGGTACTTTAAATTCGTACCGCACTGCAATGCAGTAGAAAGGGACCAAAAGGGACCCACATAATCTAGATGACAGTTCATCATTAATAAAACAGCCTCATCATTTGATGAGACAGTCATTAAATGAAGAAATCCTAAAAGGATTCTCATTTAATGAGCGCCTCTTGGGCTAAGGAGTAAATCTCCCTTGAGAGCAGTGCTCTGCAACAGATATGACATCTGTCATAATTAATCATGAAGGGAATAAAAATTCCCCAAAGAAAAAATTCTGAAGAGCCATTGCTCTGTGAAGACGATGGAATCATCCATCAAAACCCTAAAAGCAAAGCTTTACTGAGTTAAAAATTCTGAGATCTTTAAGATCTGCAGGATGAACTCTAAGAGTTCTTCTCTAATGGGTTAAGAAACCCTAAGAAAGATCTCTTTAGATCTATAATTTCAAGAGAGCAAGGCTCTGTTAAGAAAACCCTAAAATTTTCTTTAGATCTATGATCTGAAAAAGAGCAAAGCTCTGTTAAATATGTGAAACCCTAGATTATAAAATAATCTCTTCAAAGAATTGATCTTTACCTATATTTTTGACAGAGTTCTGACTCTAAGAGAGTTCTTAAAATATAGAGCTTGGCTCTGAAAGAGAATTAATTCTCAGAAAAACAAATAAGAAGATGAACAGAGGTCATCTCAGGGACCAAAGGCCCTATTTATAGGCACTAAGAGCCGTTTCACTTCTAAGTTGATCTAATGACGCAGATACTTCCACCGCTGCACTCACGTGTAAGCCACGTGAGCACAACGGTGGGGGGCATTTGTTTCCCCCAATCAGAGTAAAACTCTGTTCAAATTTTGAAATTTAAAATGAAGCGGCGCTTCATAAAAGCGCTGCGCTAAATGCGCCAGCGCTAAGAGTCAAAGACTCTGATGCAACGCTCACGTGCAAAGCACGAGAGCGCTCGCGCTAGCAACGCCAGCGCTAAGAGTCAAAGACTCTGATGCAGCGCTCACGTTCCAAGCACGAGAACGCTGGCGCTGGCAGCGCCAGCGCTAAGAGTCAATGACTCTGATGCAGCGCTCACGTGCAAAGCATGATGAGTGCGCTAGCACCCAGAAAATTAGATGACAAAGTGCGCTAGCGCTAAGTGCGCTAGCACCCAGAGTCAAAGACTCTGATGCAGCGCTCACGTGCAAAGCACAAGAGCGCTAGCGCTGGAACAAAATGTTCCCCACCTTTGAATCAAAGATCCAACAAAGATGACTAAAAATCATCAAACTATCTCTGAAAATTAGAGCACTGTTGGATTAAAAATCCAATGGTGATTAAAGATCACCAAGGTACAGAATAAGTTCTGTATGGGAAAAAAAATTCCAATCTTGTTAAAAACAAGAAGATTGCCTTCTGTAAAATAGAAGCCCTAGAATCAAAGATCCAATGGTGGGAAACATCCTCAAATCAATTAGAGAAAAGATCTCTTCAACTGATTCAACAAATCAGCCTCTACTATATAAAGGACCCAAGACTTCAAGTCCCACAGAGATGAACCCCCCTAAATTTTGAGAAATTTCAAAGAGAAGAGCAAGCTCTCTGAAGAAGAAGAATTTCTTAAAGGTAAATAAAAACAGAGAGATCAAAACATCTCATCAAAAGAAGAAGAAACTAATTCTTCTTCAAGATCATAGATCTATAAGATAGATGTCTTTCATAAAAAGAGATCCTAACATCTCATCATAAAAAGGGAAAACTTAATTTTCCTTGAATCACAGATCTACAAAGACAAGGTCTTTCATAAAAACAGAAGAGATTGTAAAATCTTCTATTAGAATAAGAACTTAAGTTCTTAGATCTATGGGAAAAAGTCTGCTATGAACGAGAGTTTAATTCTCAGAGTGCAGAATTGATCAAAATTTGCCTAATAAGAGCCTTAAGCGCTCCAATTTAAAGAAGTGCCTCAGCGCTCCTAATCTAGCGCTCAGCGCCCAGCGCCCCAAGCGCTATTTTTAAAGAAGCGCCTTAGTGCTCCAAAACTGGCACACAGCACCGCAATGCTCCTAGCGCTCCAATTGAAAAGAAGCGTCTCAGCTCTTCAAGGCTGGCGCTCAGCGCCAAGCGCATCACGTGCACCCCACGTGTGCATTATCTCACAGAAAGCGCTCAGCGCTTCAAGGCTGGCGCTCAGCGCCAAGCGCATCACGTGCTCCTCACGTGTGCGCTATCACACAGGAAGCGCCTTAGCGCTCTAAATCTGGCGTCCAGCGCCAAGCGCACCACGTGCTCTTCACGTGTGCGCTGAGGGAACATAAACTGTTCTTTAAATAAAGCCCCAGAGCTATAATGAGCGCTCAACACTCAATAAAAGACAAAATATTATCAGAACCCAAACCAATGCTCAGCATTATTAAATGTCCAACATTTTTATTGAGTGAGTCGAGCCCAAGTTGGCCACAGACCCCCTCATTTAGATTAATTGAGCCCACATGAACATAAACGGTTCTTATTTTACAATCATCAAACCCTACAGGCCTGGCTGAAAGATTGGCGAACTTGTAGGGTGTAATTAATCCCGGCTAGTCTTTCCTTTTAGGGTTTGAAGGAAGATTTGATAAAAAACAGTGGGAGCCATCCTGATTAGATAAAATATATATAACCAATCTAATCTTGCAAGAGCGTACGCAGAGTGTTTTCTTCTCTCTCTCTCTCTAGGTAGCGACCATGTCACGCCTTAATCAAGATAATAATATGGATGTATTGACCGAACCCGCTTATTATACTGAGCTGGAGAACGTTGGTCCCGCTCCAACTTATAATTGTTATAAGATCGAGCAAGAAATAGGGGAATATCAGGATTCCCATGCCGCCCAAATGAAGAAAATGCATGATGATGCATCTCCTTTGGGTGTGTTCATTACAAAGAATTGTTTCTCAGTATCCTCTACTGTTGGGGTCAAAATTTGCACCCTGGTTGACCGAGTCAAAGTCAAGGTCAACCCCCAAGCTAGGTGGGCCCAAGCCCAGGTCGAGCGGGCCAATGCCCAAGTCGAGCCCGCGGCCAGCCTCCCCATGCCAACAACAAAATCATGTAATAAATAATTTTTATGTAATTTTTTATACATGAATGTATGCAAAATGGGCATAAAGCCAATATTTTGTAAGCCCATGGTTTATGTGCAAAAATGAAATGGCACATGAGCCATGGGATGGGCAAGATGCCATTTTTGTAAAGCCCAAGGGGTTATATGTAAATATGTAAGCCTATAAAAGGCAACATGATGATGAATAAAGTAATACTTTCATTCTCTCAAAAACCTAGGGTTTATATTTCTTTCCCTTTTCTGAAGGTCTCAAACCTTCTTCTTTCTTCTGAATTAAATCAAGAGTTTTACTCTTCTTTTTCAAAAACAAAATAGTTTTTCACCACCAAACCCACAAAGGGGAACTTGGATCTGTCTTTAGATCCCAAAAAGGAGAGATTTTGAGATCTCACATCTCTTGATCTTCAAGATCCAGCTAACAAAGGAGGAAAAAGAAGAACCCCTTTCACTAAACCCAAAAAAACACACTCAGGAGTCCAACACCCCTCTGATTTCTCTTCCGAGAAATTTTTTTAGGCTAAAAGCCTCTTTTTCTCGCCAGCGCTCAAGCGCAGAGCGCCCGCGTGCCGACACGTGGCGCGCTTGCGCTCAAGCGCCCAACGCTCAAGCGCAAGTCGCCCCCGTGCCGACATGTGGCGCACTTGTGCTCGAGCGTCAGGCGCTGAAGCGCAAAGCACCTACGTGCCGACACGTAGCGCGCTTGCGCTCAAGCGCCCAGCGCTCAAGCGCAAGTCGCCACCGTGCCGACACGTGGCGCACTTGCGCTCGAGCGTCAGGCGCTGAAGCGCAAAGCACCTACGTGCCGACACGTGGCGCGCTTGCGCTCAAGCGCAGAGCGCCCACGTGCTGACACGTGGCACTCTAGCGCCTGAGCGCACAGCACCTGGGCGCACAGCGCCGAAAGTGCTGCCCCCACGCATCCTTTGGATGCCTTTTCTTCCTTTTTTTTTCTTATATATATACATACATATATATACATATGTGCACACACACATACACCACGACACCGTCCCTGTTAGAAAAAAATTCTAACGGGGCGCTGCCCTGCACCCCGCAAGGGGGCTGCTAGCCCCCTTGACCCCCAGCCCGCTATCCGGGTAGCGGGACCCCGTGAAAACTCTGCGTGGCTCCCGATATATCCAGACCCACCTTCCAAAACAACACGCACGTACACTGCACATTGAGTTCGCATGACCAGTTTAACCCGTTAATCGAAGGTTCCCTCGCTCCAAAGGCGAGGGGTAATTAACGGCAGCTTAGTCTGCGGCTGCCGGAGATTCGGATCCCCACAATCATTAAAACCCGGCCTACCCTAGGCAAGGGGAATATGTAGTACGCCGGACAAGCGCGTGCGTATTCCCATCTCAATAGGGTGACGAAAAACACCCTATAGATTATGGCACGCCCGGTGGGACCAATCTCTCCTCCCATATTTCGGGTTAAGCATTCATGCGAACTCAATCATTATACATACTGTATTTATACTAAAATAATGCTCTTTCATGCAGATTTTCAAACAATCACCTTCCGACGATGTCTTCGATGATGAACTCACCTCCCGTCTCCTACACGATGAAGATAGACTCCAGGACGGTCCTTCCGGCCAGTCTCGGGCGACAATGGGAGGAGCCGCTGCTACCATTCGGCTCTATTATGTTCATGCCTGTTGGCGCCATCCCGGCTCCTCAAGCCCCGGTGGCGGACAAACCGGTCTCGAAAGGCAAGAGACCAAATGTGGTGGTCGCGAGGGCACCTCAGCCCAAGCGCAAGTCCGTTTCCGAACGACTCTCCATGGCCCCAGCTGGGGGCAAGGCCATCAACACCAACAAAGCTACAACGCGTCCCGAGCAAGCTCCAATGGTGCCCTTGACCACTGCTCGATCGGGTGTCTTCTCTAAGCTCTCCTCTGATCAACTCACAATGGCTTCCCGGATAGCGGATGCCCGCCAAGCCTTCAAAATCGAGAAGCTGAGGGAGAAAAGGCTCAGATACAGAGCCAACAAAAGGGCTAGGGCTCTGTCCATGTTAAAATTTATGAATTTCCAAAGCCCGGACCGCTCCACGAAATCAGCTGCCAAAGATAAAAAGATGGCTGGGTATGTGGTCTACACTATCTACATGGTGGGCACGCGCAGCAAGAGGAAGGACGGGACCACCGCATCTCAAATCCAATCTGGCTTGAATGTGGTCGCCGCTTCCCAAGAACAGCCGCCTCCGCTGGATGATGAAAACCCTCTCGATGAGGATGATAGGCGGAAAGACCTTTCGGTCCATGAGGATTCAGGCTCAGAAAGCGAAGATGAACCAACTTTCCGTCCTAAGACCGCAGAGCAGCAACTCCTCCAAGAGCTCCGAAAGCAGCTCAGAAGCAAAGACATGGAGATAGCCAAGCTCTACTCAAAGATCGACGACTTGACGAATGTCGTGATGCAGCTCACGGCCCAACTTGCCCCTCAGCCGCCCAATCAGGCGCAAGGCTCTCATGAAACGGGGAACGATGTCCCGAAACAGCCGACGCCCGTTCCCTCAAATCCAAAAGTGGGCGCACCGCATGAAAATCAGTCGCATCCTATCTCGGGAAATTTCTTGGCTACCGATGATAGTAGCCCGCTAACTCAGGATCAAATCATGGATTTGGTTGCCAGCAAAGTCAAAACATTGGTGGCCGAAGCCGAAGCGCAAAAAGATATCAGCAGTAGTGGGAGACCATATCCTGCTCAGTATGATCTGGTAGAATTTCCCAGCGGCTATGTCACCCCAAATTCGAAAGATTCGATGGGACAGGAAATGCGAATCAGCACATCGTCCACTTCAAAGCCTCATGTGGGAATACTAGGGGCAACGATGCGCTTCTCCTCTGCCAGTTCGTTAATAGCTTGACTGATATTGCTTTCGACTGGTACGCGAGCATACCGAATGGCTCCGTTACTACTTTCGTCCAAATGAAATCTTTGTTTCGACAAAGGTTCATGAGCGTCAGCGATAAGATCACCATTGCCGAGCTCGTAAGGACCAAGCCCAAGAACAACGAAAGCAGCACGGATTTTATAACCCGATGGCGCAATCTCTCCGTCAAATGTGAACCGCCGATAGAGCAGGACCAATCTGTCAGTCTCCTTGTCGGAAATTTCAACAACTGGATGACCCCGTTTCTATGTACCGCGGGTCTCAAAACATTCCAAGAGCTGACCAGGAAAGTTCAGATGCTGGAGCGCTCAAAACAGGAGTCCTCCTCGAATTCCCAAAATAACAATAGGTCCTGGAGAAACCGAAAGGACGATAGTCGCAAAGGCGGAAACTCCGATGATTCTGAATCTTTCAACACTTCGGCTAACCGAAATAAGCAAGGGATGAGCGGGCCTAGCGCCAACCAGCCTCGGAAGCCAATGTTCGGAAAGGGAGGAGAATCTCCACTCAAAGAGAAGCTAGATAAGGTCTATTCCTTCAGAAGGGACAAAATCCATAAAATATTCAGAGAAGCCCTGAAGAACGGTCTACAACTGCCAGAGTCAAAAAGACCGCAGGAAGCGAATAGGACCGACGACCCCAAATACTGCCCCTATCACAGAGTGATAGGTCATGCCATTGAGGACTGCTTCGTCTTCAAAGATTGGGTCGAAAAGCAATACAAGGCAGGAGAGATAGAACTATCCAAAGGCGTGTTAACAAACAGTCCAGCTGCGACCGCCAATTTCATACAAACGGAGACCGAAGTTCTTCGTGAAACTGATTCTCTCAAACATCTGCCTTTCTCTGAAAACAGTCGACCGCCACGTCATTAAACTGGGAACAATCGACCTCTAAGTCGTTAAACTGGGAATGTAAAAAAAATGTGTGAATAAAAAAAGGAATGTGTAAATAAATAAATAAAAAGAAAAGCCGAAATGATGGAGCAACTCGCAATAAAAATCAGCGAGTAAAAATAAAAATGAAAATAAAGCCGAAATGATAGGGCAACCGCGAATAAATAGCCGAAATGATAGGGCAATCGCGACCTTCGCGATAAGAAAAGCTGAAATGATAGAGCAATCACGGTAAAACAAAAAAATATATACAAAAACAACTAAAAAAACAAAAACAAAACTACGGCAAATGATGAGTCGCTCCTGGTACCATATTCCAGTGCAGCGATGCAGACACCAATCAAAATCCAATTTCCTAAGATTCTTCCAGCCCTACGGCCAGTCCCTAAATTGACTGCCGTATACAATCCACGGGCTCAAATAATTCTCATCACCCTCATGCCCCACCGTAATCACCAGTTACGCGGCTGGTCTCCGCCTTTGGAATTATGCTCCATTGAGAAGACCCACTCATGTGTCCTCACGATACATGAGGAGAACAAACCTTTGTGGGATCCTTACGACTCACGAAGGAAAAACACACTTAGGAGTCCTCACGACTCTTAAGGAGAAAATACACCTGCGGGATCTTTACGACTCGTAGGGAGAAAATGCTTTTATGGGACCCTCACGGCCCATAAAATTGAAAAGTCTTAGGTGATAGGGATCTAAACCTGTCTCCTAAGCCATCGCTCCCCAATCCCCAATCGAATGATGAGTCGCTCCTGGTACCATATTCCAGTGCAGCGATGCAGACGCCAACCAAATTCCGAATCCCATACCCCAACGGCGAATGATGAGTCGCTCCTGGTACCATATTCCAGTGCAGCGATGCAGATGCCAACGAAGTCCCAAAAATTTTTATGGCCCTACGGTCTGGATCATACATCCTGCAAAACCGTATACAATCCACGGGCGTAAAACAATCCCAATCTCTCCAAAAAAAAATTAAAAAATAAAGATAAAAAGAGAGGTATGTCCACAAGCAAAATGGGTACGGATGAAAACCCGAAAGGGCTCCGTGAGTAAAAACAGCAGGACTGCCGGCGAGTTTATGAAAACCCGAAAAAGCGCAAACTCGTGAGAAAGAGATGAAATGCACTCACAAGGTGCTCTCGACTTTGTGAGGAGAAAATTCCCGCGTGAGATCCTTACGACTCACAAAGGAGCAACACACTTGGGAGTCTCCACGACTCCCAAGGAGAAAATACACTTACGGGATCCTTACGACCCGTAAGGAGAAAATGCTTTGTGAGACCCTTACGGCTCACAAAATTGAAAAGTCTTAGGTGATAAGGGATCTAAACCTGTCCCCTAAGCCATCGTTTCCTAATAAGCAAACGCAAATGATGATTCGCTCCTGGTACCATATTCCAGTGTAGCGATGCTGATGCCAAATAAAAAAAAACCAATCCCCAAATCCTCTCATGACAAATGATGCTTCGCTCCTGGTACCATATTCCAGTGTAGCGATGCTGATGTCAACCCAAATCAAATCAAACCAACAACCTCTGCGGCAGAATCATGCTCCGTCCCAGAATTTACCCCGTGTCGAAATCATGCTTCGCCTCGGGATACCTACCTTCCCTGCCGGAATTATGCTCCGCCTCGGAATCAAATCAACCAACCAGCTCTGTGTCGGAATCAAGCTTCGTCTCAGAATGTGCACCCCGTGTCGAAATGATGCTTCGCCTCGGTGTACCTTCCTTCCCTGTCGAAATTATGCTTCGTCTCGGAATCAAGTCAGCCAACAAGCTCTGCGCCGGAATCATGCTCCGTCTCAGAATGTACCCCGTGTCGAAATCATGCTTCGCCTCGGAGTATTTGCCTTCTCTATCGGAATTATGCTTCGCATGGGAATTAACCTCCGCATCAAAATTATGCTTCGGTTAGAATGTCTGTCACCCTTCGGAATGATGCTCCGAATCCTAGAATTATGCTCCGCTCTTCGGAATGATGCTCTGAATCCTGGAATTATGCTCCGCTCATCGGAATGATGCTCCGATCCTTGGAATCATGCTCCGCTCTTCGGAATGATGCTCTGAATCCTGGAATTATGCTCCGCTCATCGGAATGATGCTTCGATCTCTGGAATCATGCTCCACCCTTCGGAATGATGCTCCGATCTCTGGAATCATGCTCCGCCCTTTGGAATGATGCTCCGATCTCTGGAATCATGCTCCGCCCTTCGGAATGATGCTCCGATCCCTGGAATCATGCTCTGCTCATCGGAATGATGCTCCGATCCTTGGATTTATGCTCCGCTCATCGGAATGATGCTCCGATCTCTGGAATCATGCTCCGCCCTTCGGAATGATGCTCCGATCTCTGGAATCATGCTCCGCTCATCGGAATCATGCTCCGATCCTTGGAATCATGCTCCGCTCTTCGGAATGATGCTCCGATCCTTGGAATCATGCTCCACCCTTCGGAATGATGCTCTGAATCCTGGAATTATGCTCCGCTCTTCGGAATGATGCTCCGAATCCTGGAATTATGCTCCGCTCATCGGAATGATGCTCTGATCCTTGGAATCATGCTCCGCTCTTCGGAATGATGCTCCGAATCCTGAAATTATGCTCCGCTCATCGGAATGATGCTTCGATCTCTAGAATCATGCTCCGCCCTTCGGAATGATGCTCCGATCTCTGGAATCATGCTCCGCTCTTCGGAATGATGCTCCGAACCCCTGAAATCATGCTCCGCTCTTCGGAATGATGCTCTGATCCCCTGGAATCATGCTCCACTCTTCGGAATGATGCTCCGATCCCTGGAATCATGCTCCACCCTTCGGAATGATGCTCCGATCCTTGGAATCATGCTCCGCTCTTCGGAATGATGCTCCGAATCCTGGAATCATGCTCCGCTCTTCGGAATGATGCTCCGAACCCCTGGAATCATGCTCCACTCTTCGGAATGATGCTCCGATCCCTGGAATCATGCTCCGCTCATCGGAATGATGCTCCGATCCCTGGAATCATGCTCCGCTCTTCGGAATGATGCTCCGAATCCTGGAATCACGCTCCGCCCTTCGGAATGATGCTCCGATCCTTGGAATTATGCTCCGCAAATCGGAATGATGCTCCGACCCCCGGGAATCATACTCCCCAAGGGATACTCCGACCCTGGAATTATGCTCCGCAAATCAGAATGATGCTCCGATCCCCGAGAATCATGCTCCCCGAAGGATGCTCCGCCCCCGGAATGATGTTCCACCTCAAAGTCCAGCTTCAAGATCCATCAATTTCATGCACACAACTCAAATGGGCGGTGTGCATTTATTGATGGGGGGCACTTTGTTGGGGTCAAAATTTGCACCCCGGTTGACCGAGTCAAAGTCAAGGTCAACCCCCAAGCTAGGTGAGCCCAAGCCCAGGTCAAGCGGGCCCATGCCCAAGTCGAGCCCGCGGCCAGCCTCCCCATGCCAACAACAAAATCATGTAATAAATAATTTTTATGTAATTTTTTATACATGAATGTATGGAAAATGGGTATAAAGCCAATATTTTGTAAGCCCATGGCTTATGTGCAAAAATGAAATGGCACATGAGTCATGGGATGGGCAAAATGCCATTTTTGTAAAGCCCAATGGGCTATATGTAAATATGTAAGCCTATAAAAGGCAACAAGATGATGAATAAAGTAATACTTTCATTCTCTCAAAAACCTAGGGTTTGTATTTCTTTCCCTTTTCTGAATGTCTCAAACCTTCTTCTTTCTTCTGAATTAAATCAAGAGTTTTACTCTTCCTTTTCAAAAACAAAATAGTTTTTCACCACCAAACCCACAAAGGGGAACTTGGATCTGTCTTTAGATCCCAAAAAGGAGAGATTTTGAGATCTCACATCTCTTGATCTTCAAGATCCAGCTAACAGAGGAGGAAGAAGAAGAACCCCTTTTACTAAACCCAAAAAAAACACTCAGAAGTCCAACTCCTCTCTGATTTCTCTTCCGAGAAATTTTTTTAGGCTAAAAGCCTCTTTTTCTCGCCGGCGCTTAAGCGCAGAGCGGCCGCGTGCCGACACGTAGCGCGCTTGCGCTCAAGCACAAGTCGCCCCGGTGCCGACACGTGGCGCGCTTGCGCTCAAGCGCAAGTCGCCCCCGTGCCGACACGTGGCGCACTTGCGCTCGAGCGTCATGCGCTGAAGCGCAAAGCACCCACGTGCCGACACGTGGCGCGCTTGCGCTCAATCGCAGAGCGCTCACGTGCCGACACATGGCACTCTAGCGTCTGAGCGCACAGCACCTGGGCGCACAGCGCCTTTGGTGCTGCCCCCACGCATCCTTTGGATGCCTTTTCTTCCTTTTTTTCTTATATATATACACATATATATATATACATATATATATATACATATGTGCACACACACATACACCACGACACTGCCCCTGTTAGAAAAAAATTTCTAACGGGACGCTGCCCCGCACCCCGCAAGGGGGCTGCTAGCCCCTTTGACCCCCAGCCCGCTATCCGGGTAGCGGGACCCCCGTGAAAACTCTGCGTGGCTCCCGATATATCCAAACCCCCTTTCCAAAACGACACGCACGTACACTGCACATTGAGTTCGCATGACCAGTTTAACCCGTTAATCGGAGGTTCCCTCGCTCCAAAGGCGAGAGGTAATTAACGGCAGCTTAGTCCGTGGCTGCCGGAGATTCGGATCCCCACAATCATTAAACCCCGGCCTACCCTAGGCAGGGGGAATCTGTAGTACGCCGGACAAGCGCGTGCGTATTCCCATCTTAATGGGGTGACGAAAAACACCCTACATCTACGTCCTGGGTATGTGATATCGGATCAGGATCCCAGATATGTAATCTGTTACATGGGCTACAGATAGGTAGAGAACTGAGAACGGGTGATAAGTTTCAAGAGTTGAAAATGGTGCAATTGTTGCAGCCAAGGTGTTGGCAGTTATCACCCTGTATTACGAAATACATTGATTCTGAATGAATGTTATTAGATATCGAACCTGATATACAACATCATATCAATCTCTTTATTTAGTAAAGAAGGATATAATTTTGTATTGTTGGATAATGTTTTGAACATTTCCTATATCAAGAGTTGATCGGTTCAGGCACGTTATCTAAAAGCATATATATTCAAAATCAAACCACAGTTCCTAACGTACCGAACACACACAAGAGGAAGAGTTCAGAAATGAACGAATCCTTCTTGAGGCATTGTAGACTAGGTCATATCAATGCGACCCGACTAGCTAAGTTACATTTAGATGGATATTTAAATCAGTTTGAGTTTACATCTTGTGAAACTTGCCAGTCATGTCACAAAGATAAAATGACCATTGCTCTGTTTACTTGAAACAGAGAAGGGGTTAGTGAACTCTTGGGACCGATACATGATGATGTATGTAGTCCCCTGTCTACACATGCCAGGACTGGTTCTTTATACTTCCCTATATTCACTGATGATCTCTCAAGATTCGGACACATGTTTCTGTTGAAACACAAGTTTGAAGCTTTTGAGAACTTCAAAGAATATAAGATAGAAGTAGAGAACACATACACGGATAAGTATTATGTCCTTTGATGTGATCAGGGAGGAGAATACTGAGGCATGGAGATCCTAGACTATTCTAAAGGAGAATGTGATTCTCTCTTAGCATTACTCCTCCGTATACACCACAGCACAACGGTGTATCGGGGCGGAGCAATCGCACCCTATTAGATATGGTGCGCTCTATGATGAGTACTACTGAGTTATCTGTTTCCTTTTGGGGGTTATGCACTTGAGAAGCTGCATACCTATTGAATTGCGTTCCAATCAAATCAGTGCCTACCACTCCATATGAGATATGGTATGGGAAGTGCCCATCTCTTAAGCAAGTTAAGATTTGGGGTTGTCTGGCCTATGTCTAAAAGCAAAATACAGACAAGATCGAGGCAAGGTCAGTTCTGTAGAACTGGAAGGAGTTCCAGCTATACAAACTACAGCTGATGATTGATAGAACCAAAGGATTCAATAGTCCACGACGAACCTCAGCTTCTCCACCGATCTGGTAGAATTCCTCATCCGCCTGAGAGATACTTCGGTTTCTCGATGACAGTGGGAGCGAGGATTGCATCATGAGATGATGACCCAACTAGCTTCGATCAGGCCATCAAGAGTGGGGACTCTGTAAGAATGGCTGGATGCTAAGCGATCTGAGATGGAATCTATATACACCAACAAAGTATGGACTTTGGTTGCTATATCTGAAGGGTTAAATCCCCATCAGGAGCAAGTATATCTTGAGAAGATTACTTGGTATAGATGGAAAAGTTAAGACTTTCAAAGCTAGACTTGTCAAAGGTTCTCGTCATCGACCAGGCATGGATAATGATGAAACCTTTTCCAGTAGCTATGCTTAAGTCCGTCCGGATCCTGCTTGCCACTGCTACATACCATAACTACGATATCTGGCAGTTAGGTGTCATGATTGCTTTTCTAAATGTTGATTTAGAAGAGAGCATCTTTAAGTACACAGCCAGAGGGCTTCGTAAACAGTGGGAGCAGCAGAAACGTATGCAAGATGCTTTATCGGATAAAGCAGGCATCGCGGAGTTGGAATATCTGTTTTGATGCGGTAGTCAAAGAGTTTAACTTCATCAAAATGGTAGACGGATCTTGTATATACAAAAAGGTAGTGGAGAGTAAGGTGGTCATCCTCGTGTTGTATGTGGATGACACACTCTTGATAGGAAAAGAGTTTCATATGCCACGTACGATCAATCTCCTCTTATCACATTGATTCTTTATGTAGGATCTAGGTGATACCTCCTAAATCCTGGGTTTTGGATCTATGAGATAGATCTAAATGAATGTTAGGATTCTCACTGGGTGTAGTGAAATGGTATCAATCGATCCTGAGGAAAATCACTGGATAGCTTCCAGGGTGGTAAGGACGACTGAATGTCAGTCACAGGCATTGTCTTTACCGTCAGTGGAGGGACGGTATGTTGGAAAAGTTCCAAGCTAGATACCGTGGCAGACTAGATGATAAAGGCTGGTGACATCGCTATCAAAGATACTACCAAAGAGGCAGTTTGGGTGTATATTAGTTCATGAGATGAACTAGGTTCCTGCTATTGTGTGACAATGGAGGTGTGGTTTTGGCCCAGGAACCCCCGGTCCCATCAGTGACCCAGACATATTCCAAGGCAGTATCACCTGATCATTGAGATAGTTGATCTCCAGGGAGATCGAGGTTAGGAGAGTAGACTCAGAGGACAACACGGCGGATCCACTCACAAAGGCCTTTTCCCATAAGAGAGACTTTTATGGGATGGTTGAGTATGAGATGCTACAACCACTGCTATATGATGGCCCTAGTGCAAGTGGGAGATTGTTAGTTATATGTATGCCCTAAAGGCCATTACTGTACATAAGATATATATTGTAGTGGATGCATGGACATATATAGGGAGGACTTTCTTGCTCGACATGATAGTATGCTATCTGGTTGCTCTTTATCTTAACATGTACACTTACTGTCTCTCTGTTACATGTTGATAAAGCCCTTAGGATGTGTACTCGACTTCCAGGATTACGATGCAGATCATACTAGTGGTGCCTGGGTAGTCCATGAGTACATCCTTCAATATTCCTAGTCGTGGGAATATCGAGACGGGGTATCGATATTCCAGAGTAGACTAGCGTATATCTTCTCGACCCATGTGATGGGCGATGGATGATCCCACATCCATTGGTGTTTGACATCAGAGATGGTATGCGGGTGCTCAGTGGAGACTGGGTACACTGAACGGACTCGCCGAGAACTCCCAGATGGTATTATACCTCACGTCAGATGGAAGTTCTCTGGTGACACTTGTACAGCTTAGTCTGTCGACCCGAGATCGTCATAGAGTCTTGTGTGTCTCCCACTGTGCTTTGATTTCCACCCTACCACGGCTCTACTGAGTCATGCAAACAGGTGGTTTTTGGGTACAGTCCCGAGTCGCATGGAGGCAATGAGCGATAGGAGGGGATTCGTCTCTCCCGGTATTGGGGGTTGATATTGCGCTATGTTCGATTGGCCATAACTGGAAATGCCTGGCCAGGGTTGATGCGATTTACTGGTAATTGTTATCAGTAGTTTCACGCTCGTTATGGACCTTACATCGGCATGACTTATCAAGCTACTGGGGTCTGACGTTTACCCCCCCAAGCGAGATATGCGACATATCAGACGAACAGACCGGACTGTGCGGTAAGTGTTGCTGATTGGATTCGTAGGAGTGTGAGCAGGCTTGCTCGTTGATCTTCTGATTGCTCAATACCCGGGTGGCCGTTACGTTTAGCAGACCGCTTGCGGCTTGTGGGTGACTGATATGATCATCGCCTACTGTCGGCGTATTGACGAGTCTTTAGAATCCTACACAGAGGTTTCATGGCTCAAGAGAAACGAAATAGGAGCGCATATGAGATATGTGCGGGACCGAGAATAATACCAGTATGTGATATTGTATTCTATTCTCGCGATTTGTATCATCGGTCGGTAATATGCGATATAGCCGGATTACCGAATCAAGTGTTGATTCGATATGTTGATACACTAGATATTAGTCGGTTATATGCGATATGACCGGATCATTAAATCAAGTGTTGATTTAATAATTTAATGTATAATTATATATTTGATATATTACTTTACATTAACTAGTATTGGTTCACTTAAGATTATTTTCTCACTTGATGTGCACATAATGTATATGTGATATATGTTTGTGTACATGATTGTATCATGCTTGATGATACATGCAAACTTGGGTGTGTGTATTACTTACACCATATTTAAGATAATGGTTAAGGTTTTTATTTATTTTGTAATTCAAAATGGTGGCTTTCTTTGTCTTGGCTTGAAACTTCATGAAGCTTAAAGTATCTTTGACAAAGTCCACTCACTTTGTTTTACTTAAGATATTTATTAACCAAACCATTAACTTAAACCATGGTTATGTCTCTACAAAAGTTAGTGGATGATACTAACTCATCCCTGGTTGCATAATTGATCATAATTATCTTCACTTGAGTTTTCATTCTTGCTTCTTCTTCTTCATCATCCAAAAGAAAACCTTGCTAGATTTTTCTAAGTGATGAAAACAAGGGAGAAATCAAAATCTAAAGTGAACCCACTTCCTATCTCATCATCCTCTACTACTTGCCATTTAGTTTAGGGTGTTCTCTTCACAAAGTTCTTGACCTGGTGAAGAGAGAGCTTGAGTTTGAGTCACCTCGACGTAGATCATCTTCGGCCTCGAAGTCAACGAGCTAGCTTGATCATTTCTCCGGGGAAATCCATTCTAGAGTTCGGGACTGCGATGATTGCAGCGAAGGGACGTCAACACGGAGCTTTAGAAGTGAAGGACTGGATCTACAAAGGTTGTATTTTCATTCACTTCTCTTTGTAATGTTAGATTACTAGTTTTGTTACCCTAGTTTTCTAGTATGATCTTTAGTTTGATTGCTTAGCACCCCCTTTAGTTTTTTGTTGTGGCATATGAGATGCTTGCAAACCTTAGGCTAGGTGCTGAGGAATCCCAACATCTTCTTGCTTTTCTTTTCTTTTCCTTTCACAAATTCACAAGTCATAAATAAAATGAATAACATGCACATGACATGGTGCACTAGCCATGAAAAAATGTAAAAATACGTATTTGGCTTAATCGTGATTAATAGTACAATAATCAATTTAATTTAAACTTGCATATCATTAATTATAAAAATGCCAAAATCCGATAAATATCATTATAATAAATAAATCATTTTAATCTTCACTTATTTTCCAAATATTGTTATATACTTATACCATTTTACGGAAAAAACCTATTCGGAAATCGAATAGTTTTCACGAAATATATTATTTTAATATTAAATTTCCAAAAATAATATTTTATACTTCTGAAATTTTACAAAGGTATCCGCTATACGAATTACCGAAATAACGGGCCTAATTAAGTAACCACTTTGCTTAGTCACACTTGCCTAGACACCACAAGAGAAATGCGGATAAGCAGTAGATTACCCATGACCCTCCTCTGTTCTAATTAAGGGCGAATGTCCTTAGAGACTTGGTCTAGATATTTTTTAATTAATGTAAGATGAGATGTTGGATATAGTGCCCTCAGAGTCAATTATTAGATCACAGGCACGTGATTACAATGATTGAGGGAGGACCTATGCCCGTAGGACAGTCTTACTCGAGATGATAGTATGCTATCTGGTTTATTTTTATCATCGTGTACTGCTTTAGGTGACCTTACAGGTCATTATTGCACGTTGATAGAGCCCTTCGGATTCTTGCTTGACTACCAGCAGTATGATGGCGATCATATACGTGGGAGCTGGGGTCTACAAGCACATCCTTAAAAGGTCCCTAGTCGTGGGAGTTTCGAGACTGGGCATCGATACTCCATTAGTAGACTAGTGTATACAGTCGATACCCCGACGAGGGGCGGTGGCCGGTCTCACAAGCCATTGGTGTCAGTTGGATCACCTAAGATGTATACAGGTGCTCATTGGGTTATGAGTACACCGGACAGGACTTGCCGGGAACATGCTAGTTGGTATTATACCTGACGTTAGATAGCAGTTCTCTGGTGACATGTGTACAGGTTAGTTCATCGACCTGAGATCGCCATTTGTCTCGTGTGAGTTCCTACTGTGCTTTGATTATTACCCTACCACGGCTCAAAAGAGTCATGCAAACAGGTTTTAGTTGGGTACAGTCCCGAGCCACATGGAGGCAGTGAGCGGATCGGCAGGGGTTTCGTCTCTCCCGGTATTGGGGGTGAGATCGCGCTGTGTCTAGGAGAGCCATTACACGAAGTCCTTGGCCAAGGCAGGAGATTTACTGGTAGGTATTCCAGTAGTATCTCAGGGTGTTCTAGGCTACACTCCGACACGACTTGTACCGCTTTTGGGGATCTGACTTTTACCAACCCCCTAGGCCCGACATGCAATGCTCATAGACTAACGGACCGGACTGTACAGATATTGTCACTGACAGGCTCAGTAGGGTGTCAGGATGAGTTCGCTCATCGACCTCCCTTTTGGTCAATACCTGGTAGCCCGTTACGTACAGCTAGTACCTCTGATGTGCTAGTGATTAAATCCACAGCCAAAGTATTGACGAGTCTTTAGAGTCCCCCACAGACAGTTTTCAAGTTTCGGGCGAAACGTTGTAGAGGTCGTATGGATATATGGCAGAGTCCGATCATATACGTACAGTAGTGCACGGATCATACTAGTGGGCTTTGGTTTAATCCGGATCCTAGTATTAGATTTGTTGGATTACTTTAGTCTCATCGCATTCGCGTTCAGTCGGAATGTAGATGCAGGTATGTATATACAAGTGAGGGGTATTCTTGTGATCCGTCACGAGTTTACTTTAGATGTTGCCGTATCTTTTTGTTGTTGTAAACATTTGGATTAATGTTTACAAATGGAAATTGTGAGCTTAAATCATCATTTTGGGCATTTAATGTGACATAGACTTCATTAGTGACTCGTGATCTCTTTTTTTGTGCTAATGCCACATTATGTGATTGATTTGTGGTTTGAAATGAGGGGAAGAGAGAGAAGGGCAGCCAGGATAATGTTTGCTCTTGTATTATTTTGCTGGGACACTCTCATTTTTCATAGCATAACAAAAGAAAGAGAATGGCTCCTCATCTTCTTCTTCCTCTAGCTCACAAACTCCATTGATGGCTTCATCTTCAACCTCTATCCATACAATGGATGCAAGAAACAAAGTTGTCACACACATTCTCTACTTCGTCTTGGACACGTCGGCTAGCGAACTTCGTGCCCGAGTTGCTTCGGATGAAGCGGGAACCCGTAAAAGGACTCGAAGATGTGGTGCCCTTTCCGACGAGGAGATCGAGACCGGAGATGCCGCGAGAAGCTTGGGATGGTGGCCAAATACCGAAGAACACGGATCGATCGGTATAGCCTTTCCAACCCTTCTCTAGTTAGCTAGTTGTAGGTTAATGGTTCGATCCGGATTTAAAGTATACGATAGTGCCGGTTTCTAGTTTGAAAAAAGTTTTCGTTTCCGCATTTTGGCCTCGGACAGACGGCCGGGGCGCTACCGTAGACTTACAAAGGTATCCGCTATACGAATCACCGAAATAACGGGTCTATTCGGAAATCGAATAGTTTTCGTGAAATATATTATTTTAATATTAAATTTCCAAAAATAATATTTTATATTTTTGAAATTTACAGAGGTATCCGCTATACGAATCACCGAAATAATGGGCCTAATTAAGTGACCACTTTGCTTAGTCACACTTGCCTAGACACCACAAGAGAAATGCGGATAAGCAGTAGATTACCCACGACCCTGCTCTATTCTAATTAAGGGCGAATGTCCTTAGAAACTTGGTCTAAATATTTTTAATTAATGTAAGATGAGAGTATACTCGTTTGTGATTTATGGGACCTAGGAAGGGTGATGAAATCCCCACCTAATCTGAATTGGGTTTATTTCCTCTTAAAGTCCGGTTTAAGTATACAAAAACAAACCGAAATCAAAACACGCAAAAATATTTTTGAGCGGCGCTGTTTGCAAAAAATCCTACAGGTAAAATCAGATTATTGGAGTTTTAGAAGAAAGAGAAAGATAGTAAGAAAATACCCCAGAAGTTTAGAGGCCCAACTCCACAAGAAGGCCGAGGTTTCGCCGCCAATCTCACCCAAATGTCGCGGTTCCACCGCAATGTGGAATATTCTTTTGCTGAAATTTCTCCAGGACACACCTATACTCCTTTGGTCCAAGTCTAAGGTCTCTGGTTCTCTATTGGCTTGCTCCAGTTACTCCAGATTCTCTTACAAAACTCGCACAATAATCATAAGATACACAAGATGTAACGTGTTGAAAATCGTTTCGGTGAAATTTCGAAAAAAATCGGTAAAATAAGGGGGTTTTCTGTAAAAAGTAAAAATACAAATATCTTATTATAAAAATTAAATATACATATTCTAGCTATGTAATTGCTATTATTTGGTGTTTATTGAGCCGCTGGTGAAATTTCAAATTTTCTGAAAAAAATATTATTTTATTATTATTTTAAGCCGTCACTAATACATTTAATTAGGGAAAATTACAAATTGGAATGAGTTGAAATAAATTTTGTGCATCATAAAACATTAAATAAAATTTTATCATATGGTTTTTGGAACGAAATCATTTGCCAAAACGGTTTAGAAATTATTGAAGAAAAAAGGCTTTTTTTTAGCGTAAATGGATATTTGGGGTATTGTATTTATCATTTTTCATCACCCCACACCCGTACCCACACCCACACACCCCCATTTACTTCTTCCCTTGGCTGAATTCAGCAGCCACCATCTTTTTCCCCACTTGAATTTCAAAGGAAAAGAAATGAAAGAAAAGAAAAGAAAATGGATAAATTAGTTAGACTTTTGACTTTGGTTGGACTTTGACTTTCTCCCCCCACTTTCTCTACCTCCCTCTCTCTCCTCTCCCCCTCCCATTCCAGCCGAACCCCTCTCCTACAGCAGCAGCAGCCCCCCCCCTCCCATTTCCCTTCTCTTTTCTCTTCAAAACTTCATCAAAAATTTCCTCAAAATCCATCAAAAAAATCCCAAAACCCAAATCCGACTCCTACACATTTTAGCTTAGCCCGTATAGCATGGATCTTTATGAAAAGAGAGCATTTTGGAAGGCCATGGGTGCTTGTGGATCTTCAAATGTTTTTGGGTATAATTCTAAACATTTTTGCTTAATTTGTTACTAATTTCTTAAAGCTAATTTAATTAAGTGTTAATTTGGTTTATGTGAGTTTAATTGCATGATTAAAGATTTCAAGTTAGGGTTTGTTGTGGAAATGAGTTGTGTTTGATTGTGCATGGTTTAGTGATGTGAATTAACATATTTAGTTTTGTAGAAAACTAATCTAGTTGTTAATTACAAGTTGTTACTTGAAAAATGTCCAAATTAAGCTTTTGTTGCTAACCAGGTTTTTTTATTTAATTCGAAATATGAGATTAAAAATATGGTTAGGGTTTTTATCGTATTATTAACTTTATTAGGTGTAGTTTAATGCTTTAGAGCATGGAAATCCAACCTAAATTGTAGTTTGTGCATTTTTGCTATGAAATGGTTAAAATTTAGGTATTTTTTAAACTAGCATATTAGGGTTTTTAGGATTTAATGAGATTAAATTCCGGAAATTGTTATATGACTTATTTAAGATATTTAATAAGTATATTGGCCGCTACATTCATTTAAACGTCATGTTTTGTACAAAAACGGCGAATTGTGCTTGCTAGATTTTCGGAAAAATGACTTTTTAAGTGAAATTGGGGTTTTTGTGAGTTTTAACCTAGTTTATATTAAAATTAGTGTTCGTGAATGTGCAAATGAGTGTGATGGTATTTTTCTCGATGGTTTGACATTTGTACATCGACATCGAGGGTTGGTTTGACTATTCTTGCATGCGTAGGCGATAGGTTTGGACCTATGCGTGATACGCGTGCCGATTTGATTTTCGTATGCCGTTTCGATTTCGAATCTAGTTTTAATGCGATATGGTGCGTTATGATATGTAGGTACCCCCATGTGGACTTCGAGACGACAAGCAAGCGCGTGGAGACGTCGGCACCGGCTAGCGAGGACCAGGTGAGTAGATTTATATCTACGGGGAGAAGTCGGGTGGATGGCGTATAGCACCCCCGCAGTCCGTGGTGGTGTATACGGATGCGTATACACACCAACAATTATTGTATGTTATTTGGGATTATTAACGATGTTTAAGATGGATATTGGTGTGTTGGATTATTTTAACGTTGCGAACCCTAGGGTAGTGTTGCACTACACATACACACATACTTACTTGCCTACTTTCCTATTGATATGTGCTCATGAGATTCTTTATAGTTATGTGTTCACATGGGTATGGGACTATGTGTTCACATACGGATTTGAGGATGATACTTGGGATTGAGCTGAGTCGATGAGATTTGTTTTGTGGTTGTGATATCGGTGATATGGCAGGATTCGTACTTGAGGTACGTCCTGGTGTTATAGCGGATCTTGGGGCGGCGATACGGGTGAATAGTGTTATAAATAAAATGGTCGACATGTGATCGTGATATGAGGCATGATATGCTAGGATATTGATATTAGGCCGTATCGGGCGATGTATACCCTTGATGATGCTATGTGCTGACGGTATCGGTTTTTACGAGATTGTCGATCTGCAGTCAGATCATGAGTATATTGAGGATATTAGTATTGTACTAGACATAGGTCAGTACCCTAAACTATGATCTTGAATAAAGAGGATACCAGAGGAATGGTGTGAGGAATATGATATTGACCCGTACCCAGATTTGGGGATGCCGTACGACGGATTTATGTACGAGCTAAATCTTGATGATTGATCCGCACTCTTGACTTGGGATGGCTGATTGTAGATATGGTATCGGATATGATATTATTGAGGCGGGATCACCGACTAATATATATACAGGTATGTATATGGATCGACTCAGATGTTAGGCGGTTTCCTTACCTGTAGTCCAGCTTGTTAGCTTAGCCCTTTAGTTTAGTTTAGTTGTTAGATTAGATTCGATTCTTACCTATTTCAAAAACTAACGAATCGTGGGTATTTTAAAAGACAGCCCAAGGGATCCTACGGATATTTCAAAAGACGTATCTTTTCATAAAAACACCGTAGCCCCTATTTTCAAAACCCCATGATTCGTGTTATTTCAAAAGGCACCATTTGTAGGACTTATATTAGATTAATGCAGGTTAGTTACAGTTGCGTCTAGTATTCAGCTCCCGCTTATTATTGTGGTTCGCTTGGTATCGCATACTTATGTTATAATTTCTTATTGCAATGTTGATATCATATTGTTAGGACACAAGCACCATTACCGATGATGCGTATGTACCACGTACACTTACTTGCCGGCTCACACACATCTTCATCGGTAATTGCCATGTCACGTACACCTTAGAAAATATTATTGCTTGACTTAGCTTTTTAGTTAGTAATTTGACATGATATTAGTGTGCCTGCCTTATATGCCAGCTTAATATTGTAGTTATTAGTTGTCACTTCATGCATTCTGTTATTCATTGTTATGCCTATATTCATGGTTTTTACATGCTATTGATGATTTGGATTCGGATTTCCATGAAATTTTCTGGATTTGGGGGGAAAACCGCAAAACTTATATAAACTGATTTCTCTCTTTTTAAATAAAAAGTGCGGTTTTTCCCATGATGTATGAGTCGTCCACCATGAGTTTGCTGATGGATTTCGAGACCCGATTCGAGAAGACGGATGAACCGTTTCGGGTATATGGTAGACCCGGTAAGGTACCCCGGGGCAAGAAGCGCGTGATGATGACGATGTGAGCCTGGCAGGGGAGCACTACCTACCGGTGATTTTACCCGACGCGTCGAATATCCGGAGGATACCGTCGTGGTCTTGAGATGGATGGTAGGGGCCGGTCTGAACTGACGGCGCCCTAGATATTGTGATTGAGACATTGAGATTTCAAGATATTGAGGTACAGAGACTGTGATACAGAGATATCGAGATATTGGGATTACGTTTTGTGCCGATGCTAGGCACTGTTTTATGCTGATTTCATTATGATACCTCATTTTAAAAATACAAAGAAAATCTCACTAAATTATGAAAACAGTTCTTCATTTACATGTATTCTATTTTCATGCATTCATACCTCATTCATATGATATATTGCTGCTTGAGGCACTGACACGGGCACATGAGATTACACTCGGGTTAGATATTTACCCTAGCCTTAGTATAGGCTACGTGTTATTCATATATTTGAGGATATATTATGATCATTGACCTAGGATTGCGTTATTTATGCGATTTCTGTGCGTAGATATTTTTCTATTCACGAGTTGGCAACTCACCCCCGTTGTGCCCCAGTTTCTTGCAGGTTTGCCGTACAGGTTTCATTACGGCTTTGCGAGCTCAGTTTCATTCGGGTGACTTGCTAGTAGGTGGGTTTTTCTTGTATCGTACCCATCATATTATCTTGTATAATATTATTCCGTTGTATCTAGTAAATTCTATCAACCAAACATGTATTTATTGAGATAGAGACCAGTGTTGTTTATTCTTTCGACCTTAGAGTCGCTCGTTATATATCTGGTTGTTTTGAGTTTCCTTTTGAGTTTTGATCCTCGCCGTTGGCGTTGTATATTATATTGCTTGTGTGGTTGTGACCGTCGATTGACGAAGAGCTAGCTCCCGCTTGGGGATGCCTTTTTCTTAATTTCGTATACTATTCATGTTGTATCCCGTCTGGGGGCCAGTATTTACAAAGGAGACTCTGCCGAAATTTTCAGTAAAATTTTGATGTTTTAAAAACCGCATAATTCGGCTTATGCTATTGAAACTACTTGCTTTAATTTGGTTTTTCCTGCACTCTACATCTTCTTGGTTTGGATTTCTGGGTTTTCGGTTTACTTAAATTACGTACGCCTCGAGACGTTCGTAGTTTAAGTGCCGGTCACGTTCCGTACTTTCGGGTCGTGACACAAGATACGGTTTTGATTCTCGTTTATTTTATATTTGCTGGTTTTAATAAGAAATCAATCCGAATAATAAAAAAAAATGACCGTTTTCCCGACAACGGCACCATTTGATTGGTCGTTAAAAAATGTGTTCGAAAATAACCGCAATCAAGACGGTGTCGCTAGTAGCTAGCCGCGATGAGTACGGGTCGTCCGTATGGAAACGTGAACTTTTTTCTTGTTTTAGACGAGTTGATGAAAAATGGGTGATTGTTTGTCGTTATATTTTAAAACGAATATAAAATTTATAATAAAAAGGGTTGTAGGGTTCATAGGACTTAGTAGTAATAGATGAATAATTAAAAATGACTCTTTTATCTTTTAATAGTTTAAAACTAGATCGATAGTGATGAATGTAGATTAGGCTTCTTGGAGGAAACTAAGGTTTCCCCACTACTAATCCTTGTCCTTTCATTGATCTCTATTCATGTCTAGCTCTTAACAAAACAAGTGTTAAACCAATCTAAAATCATGGTCGTGACTATCAATAAATTGGTAGCGCGTCCGATAAGGAGACTAACATTTAATTTGCTAAAGTTTATAAACTTTAAAATGTATATAAGAATTTCAAAGATTTTCTCATCCATTATTCTACCCTATCCTACAAACCCTAACAAGTTAGGAATTACTCGCTTATGGTTAACATAGAAGAGAGGTTGAGAATGAATGAAAGCATAATTAAAATGCAGAAAAGTAACGCGTAAAAGTAAGTGCGGAAAATAAATGCAAAAGAATTAAAACTAAAAACCATCTTTATTAATCAACTATTACATTTACAATTCTCTTTAGAAAGTCGATTACAAGAACTCTAATTTGCTCTAGATCTCTCTCTTGTTGGAGATAGATGAATAGATAATGATCACTCGGATACGTGGATTTCTTGATCTCTTCGATGATAATCTTCAAATGTACAGCTCTCGGTCCCTTATATAGTATTTAAAACCAGAAACCCTAGATTTCATCCGTGAGTATATACAGTTACGATCCAAACCACCAAATATCACATCCAATGGCTATCAAAGAGCCACAGAACCCCCGCATATAGCTATGTTTGGCCGCGGTTTCGCCGCAACTTGGTGGAATCAGGATTTGGGATTTCTTGTGGTCTCTTGTGTTGCCATGTGGAGATCCTTTTGATATCTAGATTCTAAAAATAATGTTCTGAGTCTTTACCGTTAGTAGATCTCTCGATTTGCTTCCAAATTTTGGCAAATTCGGTTTCGATATCCCGAATTGACTAGGATCTCTTACTTGAATTTCAGAACTGAGCTAATATCTGCACAATATCTCAAATTATAGTGTTAGTAGTATTTGGTATTTTTGAGATATTATCATAACGATTTAAATGATATAATATTTTAAGAATATTGATCAAAAATATTTGATATGATATGCATATTTTAATTACTAAGATTTTATTTAAATATTATATGCATATATTTTCCTTTATTATATTAATTATAATGTAGAAACATGTGATAATAAACTTTTTATAAATAAACCCACATATGTTCTATATTTACAAATTACAACAAACGCATTTTAGTACTTAACAATAGTAGGGAAAATGTTCATTCAAATGTGCAATATTTTAGACTGATCAATCCTCCATGATTTTTTATGACGATCGGCATCCATCATCATTATCTTTATGTGGATATACCAAATTTCATGTGATCCCACCATCTTTTCACCGTTGAATTAACAATATAAAAAGTTCTATTATCGATAAACTGTTAATTTTGCATCCATTAAATCAACGGTGCAAAAGTGATGGAATTATATGAAATTTGGTGTCCACATCTTATATGATGAAGATGATGTTGATCAGTGCAGATCGTCGAAAAAACCATGGAGGGTATATCTTTTCGACGGTATAGGAGGAAAATCCCTCCTATGACACCTTTCCTCCATTATCCTCATATACATTATTGCATGCAATTCAACAAGTTAATACCATTATTTTTCTGTAAGCTTTTCATTTAATATCAGTTTTCCGATGAAACAAATGAAAGGTGCAAGGCAAAAACGAAGGCACTTGCCGGGAGCCAACGAACGGCGCTAACAAAAAAAATACTCGAATGAGCATGGTATGTAGTTTAAAGAGCTATATAGGGTCGTGGTTGACCCGAGCCCCTTAGCCACACTCACGAGAGGGGCAAATCCCCTGGAGTTGCTAGGTCATGCGAGGTCGACCCCACCCCACCCACCCACCCCCATTTATTTTGATTTCGAAATCACAAAAACTACAATGTCGAATTGCAATTAATGAAAGTCCAAGGTACTTTGATGGAATATATGTAGCCTAGAATATCAGTCACCTTGAGTGAATAAAAGCTTGAAAGGGAGAGTTGGCGAGCAACGATCATTGATGGACATTGTGGTACCAACCCCAGTAATGTGATGTGTAAAGGGTAAATTGATGTTGATTGTGATGGTCGGCCTAGAAAAAAATTTCACGAGAAAAATTCAAAAGAAATGGAAACTTCTGCAGTTTTGAAATCGAAGCACAAATACAAGAGAGGAATGTGCGAAGACTTTATTGAATTGCCAAATATGGTGCCTACAACGCACATGAAAGTCCCTTTTACCATTTCTCCCAACTTTCCCTTATGTGATAGAATATATGCCGTTTCTTCTTTTACAATGAAAAATTAATGTTAATTTAAATGCTAAGGATATAAATGGATTGGAAACGGAGCGGATACAGTGTTATCAAATCCGTATCCGATAGTCGTAGATGGTTTTAATACAAATTGCAGATAGTCATAACTCATTAGAAATGAGATGGTTTTGGCACGAACTAAATATTGGAGAAAATTTCTATTAAATAGAACCAAATATAACAAATTTTGATACCGAATATGAAACAGATATAGATGTTATGATATCCGCATCCAGCATGAAACATGTTGGCGGATACGGATAGAAATAGTCATCGGAAATGAAAATTACCATCCATACCTAACAAAAAATATACAAGCAAGTAGCCCGCTAGAATTATTCATATTCATTGGCATCCCTTCTAAATATGCATCCCTGATGAAATTTTATATACGAAGTAAAATCAAAATCATGTAATAGGATGCTTAACATTTTGAGCAGATGAGATGACCGAATTCTCTGCTGTGCTAAATATATAGAACAGATCAAGATCAAGCTCATCGTGAATCTACTTTTTCATTGTTAATCAATTGGGAAGAAGGAGAAAGTTCAATAAGTTTTTCAAAGGACGTGAATTCGTTTACTTTCAATAAAACAAAATTGAATCATAAGCACAAGCTCAAACAAAGCAAAATTGCTTTTATATCTAGTAGCATTGACATTTATTACCAGAAACAAGGAAATCCTAAACAGTTGTAAAACACTTGGAAAACAAGAAAGCAACACCTCAAACTGTTGTGAGGCACTGGCAGAAACTTATTAGCAGCGCATTCTGCAAATATTATTATTCACCAGGGAAAAGAACATGCAACATAAAGCAAAGAGATTATTAGAAGCAACGTCGTCAACGTTTATCCTGCAACCTTTCGGGTGTAGTAGCTCCTGCCGAACGGGTTGTTATCATAAGACCGGCCGAGGAAATCATCTTGGTTGTGGAAACCTTTATAAGGTGGCGGTGGCTTTGACAGATTTTGCGGAAAAGAGCTCATTTTCAGTTGGGTAAACTTGTCGGTAACGTCGGAAACCTTAGCATAGCTCCCCCCTTTCGTCGATTTCTCGTCAGGAATATCCCATGTCCTGCGAGTGGTCTTCCCCATGTACATCGGAGCTGCTGTACAGAAATTGAGCGCAAAAGAAAAGATGGAAAGCTCAGTTATGGGCAGGCTTTTATTCTTACAGGTACAAAGAACAAGCCTTTAAAAAAAGGGAAAGTACACCTAAATATGGTATTTCCAGTATTTGATATTTTTATTATATGCCCCACTCCAAACTTTGATATTTTTAAAAAGCCCACCCAAGACTTCATATTTTTTATAACACCGCTCTACAAACTTCCCATCCATCGGCAGTTAAATCCACTACCATAAGAGGGGTGAAACGGCCAAATTACCCCTTTGAACTCTCTCTCTCTCTCTCTCACACACACACACACATTTGGTTGGAGGAAGAAGAAGAGGTGTTGGCAGGTGCCAATAAGATGGGTTGAGAAATGGGTAAAGAAGAGATTGAGGCTTGATCGATTACACCATTCTAAGTCGAGTTGAAAAGAAAGAGAGAAAAGAAGGGGGTAAAAAAGGAATTTAAGTGGTCCAACCTAACCACGGTTAACCCCATTTAACAGACTTAACTATCAGAGTGGCGGTTTTTAGATGGAGGCTAAGTTTTGGATGAGTTTTTTTATTATATAAATATAAAGTTTTGAGTGAGTTTTAAAAAATATCAAAGTTCTGAATGGGGTATATAAAAAAAAACACAACAGAAAAGATGGCCATGACGGTAAATTATTCAACCAAAGCAGCATGGATTCAGATACGGAAACACGACACCATACGAGTAGGATTCATAGATTCACACTTTCCAAAAGTTTCAGATGCAATTCTTTGGGATACACCAATTTTTTGTTGTTTATATGTATACATGCCAATGTGTGTGTACACTGTTGTAAAAAGCCCCATAAAACCCCAAATATATTGATACATGATGTATATCTAGTGTACAGATATATTTTATGACGTGACAAAGAGCTTCACAAGTATCCTCGATGAATCCAAAAGAATCAAATATATGGATACGAACCTGATATGAGTAAACATTTCATCGTTGACGAGTAAGGGCAACATAGGTGTATACCAACAAGGCAGAAAAAGGTGAAATCACAAGAAACTTTCCTCACTTTTTCCTCACTTCTGAGGGTATGACAACCTTTCATTTCCAACCGCTTTTATTTTTTGCCCTTTTTTGTGACACTGTAACACTAATATTGTATATTTAAAGTCTTTCATATTTGTTTGGGAATAAAAAGTTGTATGTGATGGGAAAAAGAAAAACTAAACCTAGTGAGGGGGGAAACAATTCAAAAAAGGAGTACCCTGGTATAGAAGCGTTAGTGTGGGAGGTTTCCTGCATTCATTGGGGTAGCTTGTAAATTTATAGATTATGGTACTCAAGAAGCAAGTATGGTTATAGTAATTGAGTTGAATCCACATCTACCTATATCGGAGACATTAGCCACTTTCTCTACCATATTACGTGTTCCTAAACTTTGGCGCTTTTTAGAATTGATGAACGTCCCCAAGATTTGTAAGAAAAATAAATTAATCGATTCATGGAAGAATATATCGCTTCTACCATTTGCTAACAGACAAACTAATTTAGCTTTAGTGAGGAGATTGTGACTAGCTATGAAATCACTGTACCATTTGTCTCACTGTACCATTTGTCACCATTAACTAAATTTCTTTGAATGAATTTAGTCTGTTCTAGATTAAATGCCCAAACCAAGATAAACCGGAAAGCTCCCTTGTCTGAAGGAATCCCCAAGCCTAGTCGGCTGCCTAAAAGGGATGCTGGAAAATGGAAAAGGGTCTGCCTAATCTACACGTCCAATCTTTTACAACGAAATCTAGGGCAAGGTCCAGGCAAAATAACTATATCCAAACAAATGACCAGATCTATGTGCAGCACCAGCACCAGTACCTCACAAGACCCCTTAGTATTGCATTCTCTTCAGTTTATGTACGTAAGCCAGCCTAAATCTTGGTAGGTCATTTTGTAATTTCAGCTTGGAAACATTAACCAATTGAATCCCTAACTTCAAAGAAGTTGAAGGAAACTTGCCTGGATTGTTCTTTGCTGGTGGACGATATGGGGTTTGATTCAGATTGCTCTGGACATATTTTTCATTTCTCTCGGAATCCTGCAATTGGGAAAAAGATTTAGGCACAGAAGTAAAGACAGCCATACAAAGTACTCAGAAACAATAGAAATTTGCTGACCTCATAATTCGTATCGAGTTTTCTTTGTGCACCTGTAATAAAATGAGAATGATTCAATTGACATGTTTTGCACTAGAGCAAACAGGAAGCAAATATGCCATAACAACTGTAGCATCACCTGTCTTTAAATGAGTATTGACATTCCAGGGTGAGAAATTGCTAGCAAGCTTGGCGTTATTGGATAAAGTCTCGACAGAAGATTGCCTAGCACTTTTCTGCTGATCCGGATCATCTCTCACTCCAACTGAAGGAACAAGTAATCAAGATGAATTAGCATTTCCTTAAAAAAAAAATTTGCACCTAACCCAACACCCCCGGACTTTATTCTTCCCAAAATACCCCTAATATGTGATGCCAGTAAATGATGGCAGAATAAGAGGGGTAATTTGGGAATAAAAAAGTTGTACAAAGGAAAAAGGTTCTTAGGGTGATTTCCTCTTATATGGGTAAAAAAAGGTCTCATGCAATTTAGTGAAAGAAAAAAATAAAAAATACAAGGCTGGCAAGGGGGACTCACCAGGTGGCGGAGTTTTTGAAGCAACAAATGCTTTCGGACGAAGCGATGGTGGGATATAAAAGCAGCACTGTTTCATGTGCATGTAGAAAAGCTGGTAAAAACAGGGTAAAAAATTGCAATTACAAAGATGGTGAATTAAAGAAAAGGTAACCTGAAAGAAAGGATGCTGAAGGGCTTCGGCTGCTGTTGGCCTCCTGCATGGATCCCAGGAACACAGTGACTGCAAAAAATATAGGCCAAGGTTCAAAGGTCAAGCTTCTTTCTAGCAACGGAAAATTGATTCACATTTATCTGAAAATAGGCTTACAGAAATCAAGTTAATTGCGTCGTCGCTGGCAGATGGAATTAGCAAGGAGAGCCGGACACGAGCAAACTGCAAAATAAGGAGGAAAAAAGATATGGCATAACTACAAGTCCAAAGATTTATTGGGTATATGATTGTGCAAAAAAATTGAAAAGTAAAAAAAGAGTGATGTATTACTGCAAGTTCAAAGACTTATCGAGTATATGATGTGTACAAAGCCGAAGGTAAGATGGAAAATAATGATGTTAATACCTGTGGAAATCGATATTTAAGTGCATCTGCAAGATTTAATCCTTCAGACCAGGAATTTTGATTTGGGGTCCCAATAACACTGCAAATTTTGTAAAGCTCGTCTACTTCGCTGCATAAGAGAAAAAACATGATTACTAAGATTGCAAACCAAAATAGAAAGGAAGATAATATAAATAAAAAGCAAATGATGTAATTATGAGTCTGACATGTGAGTCAATATTTTGCATTTCTCTGAACACCACAGCAATATTTATATGATATAATTGTCACATATAAGTTGTTTGGTTTGATTCTCATCAAAGCATTATATGGGATATAATTATTACATAGTTGCAAGTAAATTATTATGACATTAAAGACTGATTTAAGGATTCTATGTTATCCCTCTTTTGTGTTGTTTCAGAAATAAAAGGCTTCTGTATCTATGATCAAATGGCCATATGCGTCATGTTTTAAACATCATTTCTGTTGCCAAACTTATTTGGGGCTTATTTCCAGAACTAACAGGAAATTAACCAGTATTTCCAGAGAAAACCATTCTGCTGAATATCCAATTAAAAGAAAATGGACTTTTTAAATAGACAGTTGCAAATACAGTGCTATGGAGAAAAAAATTACCATGAACCAGGAAAAAGAGGACGGAGTGTGAATAGTTCAGCCATTATAGCCCCCATCGCCCACATATCTATAAGTAAAATAATAAATGAAAAATCAAGCATCATAATATAACAAAGGAAGCATCTCATCCCAGATTGACAGACTTACCAACTGCAGAGCCATAAATAGAAGACTGGAGTAAAACTTCTGGCGCTCGATACCTAAAATATCCATCTTATTATATCAACAATTGCTACAGGGAATAAACTGAGACAACAAATAAAATACATTTCGAAATTCTGCACTAACCAGCGGGTGGATACATATTCTGTGTATGGTGGCTGCGAAGAAACTTCACGAGCAAGGCCAAAATCAGCTAGTTTGATTACATCTTTCGTGCACAACAAATTCTCTGTAGCACATCACCATGTTTAAAAGAAGATCAGTACAATTACCCAATGCCGATACTAATTTCTCAGTTTTCTGATTCATTATTTGGATTGCGACTTTATAACTTTGAAAAGCAAGTAAATTAAGACGAGAAAAAAAATGCGTACAAATACAAGCTATTTTTATAACCTGTAGATAGGATAAAACTACAAGCAAGGGAAAAAACACAAGAATCATAGCATCCAACATATCATAACTTTCTGTATAGACGTATGCTACTAAATGAATCATGGCGTGCAGGTATGTCTAACAGGCCAACATGCATACAAAACATTCACTAGCATGCAAGTACGCGTAACAGGCCAACACGCATACAAAAACATTCACTCAAAAATGAAAGATTACCTTTTGTCGAGTTTAAAATTTATTTAAAGTTGAGGGAGTGATGAGCTTTTAATAGATACACATGAGCCTTTGATATAAGTGGGCTCCAACAATCAGACTCGAAGCTTGTTGAGGTTTGACCCATCTTATATCTTTATATCCATGTGGTTCTTTTGTTGTTTCCAATGTGCGACTAATCTTTAAATTCCCATCATTTGGTTTTTACTTTCAACACTCTCGCGTGGGGTACGAGAAAGGATCGAGCTATTGGCTTTGATACCATGTTCGAGTTTAAAGTTGAGGAAGTGATGGGCTTTTAATAGGTACACACGGGCCTTTGATATAAATGGGTTTCAATAATAAGACTCAAGACTTATTGAGATTTGACCCATCTTATATTTTATACCCATGGGTTTCCTTTGTTGTTTCCAATGTGGGACTATCTTTAAGGTCCCATCATTTGGTTTTTACTTTCAACACCTTGATTAAATCATCATGATTTATGACATGTTTGCTTTTATGCAATACTAAGAACGATATTCAAGCATAAATCAGTAATCGCTGTATTTGAAAATCCACATTGACATTAAAATTTATAAACTGATAAGTAACAATGCTAAAAATATACTGTGAATTAAGCCTTGATACATTTGAATGCAACAAGATAAAACAAAGGGTTGTCGCGATATGCCAGAGTTGGCAAGTGAGCATGTGATTGCACACAACGATCAAAACAACGTTAGTTAGATTATCACAATGTATAGAATACTTAATTGTACTGTAACAACACACAGTCATAACTTGTAACATAGTTTTCAAACATTATATTTGACCATCATTATTGTAATTATGATATGTAAATTCTTAAGTTAAGTCACCAAATTATACTACCAATCTAAGGCTTGATCCATTTGACTGACAATATCAAAAGAACTGTTTTGACCTTGCACCTAATGGAATCAGAAACAGAAAGCACACACCTAAAAGCAAAACAAAGGCCAGACAGATTTGTGCCAAGCCGGCTTTAAAATGCCCTGCTCTTGCATACATGATTTAATCAACAACAAAATGCTGACAGCACAAACTAAAGCAAATAAAATAACTTGTCTTCCAGTCCAACAAGATCTTCCAGCCTGTTTATTAACAACCATTTAAACAGGATATTCAGCTATTTTATGATAACTTAGTTATCAGCAGACAATTATCTGCCAGTATATTAAGTTATGAATAGAGAGTAGAAATCAAGAAAATAAATAAGAACAATATCACTTAAAGATTTACACTTTTTAAAAGAATCGCAGATAACAGCAGTGATTCAGATGGCAGACACAAATTAAAACAAGAGCTAATAACTTAAAAAATATTAATTAATATTAATAAAAATAAGTGTATTAATCACTAAAAGATGGGACAACAAGACGACTGAAGAAGTTACAGTATAAAAAGGCATGGTACCTGGCTTAAGGTCGCGGTGGAAATAGCCTCGCTGGTGAACATAAGCTAGTGCGTGAAATATTTGGAAGCACCAATTCCTGATTTCAGACTCTGAAAAAAGCCTGTCCCTATCTTTCATTAGCTGGTAAAGATTGCATTCCTGGTATCAAATAAGAAACAGTAAACAACAATGTTGCTAAGATCAGATATAAATCAAAACATCATTGTAGGAACCACAAAATTTGCATACCATATATTCAAAAATGAAGAACAGTATGTCATTCTCCCTTATAACTTCCTTGAGCTTCACAATGTTAGGATGATTCATCCTACGCAAAGACTGGAAACAGAAGATTCTTTTCAGAAGGGAAACAAGACATGAAACTCATATGAGTAGATTATGGCATTGCAATTACCTGAACTTCTCGAAGATTCATGCACTCCTCCCAGGAATAGTATTTTTTCTTCATTTTCTTAATTGCGACCTGCCAAAACTCCATACAAGTACATGATTGAAAAGGAAGCAAAAGTGAAGCAGAAATTTACCAAAACAAAAATGAAGTTCATCTAGGTTGCACAGACACTTCCTACAGGTTGCCGTATCCGTGTCCGACACGTATCAGACACCGACACTTACACTTGCAACTTCCAAGATACTTGCACGACGCGTATCGGACGTGTTGCATATATATCATATACGTATAGTGTGTCTTCTATGTATGATATATGTGTTAAACACATTTTTAGTATGTTATTAGTGTATAGCATGTTAGACTTATTAATTTTTCCTTATTTAATATTGTCATAATAGTTTGATAACTTATTTATCTCTATAAGATTATATATATAGCCGTATCCCCATATCCTATATTTTGGGATTTTGCCGTGTCGCCGTATCGCATCGTATCTGTATCCCCGTATCCGTGTCCATGCAACCTTGGTTCAAAAACATACAACTTCACCACTCTGTTTATTGACTGCTCGCCAGACACTTCCAAAGGTTCCATCGCCTACTTCTTTAATTACTTTGAATCTGAAACCAATTGCATATCATATTCAGAACCAGTACTTCAATGCTATTTTCAACTGCTGCTATTTTCAGTGTGCATATACATTTTTTGTTAGAAATCAGTGTGCATATAAAATGAGAGAGAAGGAGAGCTATACTTTTCCATTATTTTGGCTAAGCCACAAGTGCACCTCTTGGTCTTATTTACGAAAAAGGCACCAACACACAAAAGTATTTGGTGTTTGACTTGAGGTAGATGCTTAAAAAAAGAAAAACCACGGGTAAAAATAAAATTTAGACGGGTCTCAAGTGCAATCTGATAGCTCCAGGTTTTTCTGATAAATGAATTTCAAAGCCTCGTCTCTCAGCGAGTATTGAAGGATAGTGTTGGTGCTGCAATCTGCTTTAACCAATATCAGAATGAAGATAGCACAACCCATCTTAAGCACAAAATCTTCACGGCTGCAAGTGACAGACAGATCCACAAGAACCTCAATGGTTCAAAGACTTAACAAGGACCCAGCAGACTAAGAAACAGAAGTAGATTTCACTAGCTAACGCGCGAGGATTGGACTGACCATAACTTGATGAATGTAAACCTGGATGAGGAAGAAACAAATAGATATTAATAATTAAAAAACTGAGCTATAACAGCAACCCAAACACATAAATCAACAAGTGCAGTTTCTAAACCTTACTCTCTAAACAGAAATCTCTCAACGATCTGTCAAGGCTTCAAATATTAACTTCAAACTGAAGATCCGATGACAGTTCACTGCAAATAGGCAACAATAAGTTGGAAAATATAAACATCAAGAGCGTCCCAAAACAAGCGAAGTCAAGTCAGCTCACTTGCGAAAGCGCACAGTAGATCCAATACCAACTTCACTAAAAAGCACCATCAGAACACACTTGAGAATCATGCAAAAGCAGCTGATCTTTAAGTGCAGTTAATGAAGGAGATGAAGAGAAAATCCCCAGGAACGAGAAATTTCCAGTCAAGATCTTCCCAAAATGAAGAGGCATGGCATTGTAAGCAACTTTTCCAAAAGTGCGCTTGCTCCATATCTTAAAAAGGATAGCTGAATCCACCGAAAAACAAAGGTTTAAGGCCTAGAAAAAGAAAAGAAACATCAGTGCCATCCGAAGAGGATAGACATATAATGAAATGGTACACCAATAAAATAATAAAAGGGCAGTATATGATCTAGACGGATATATCAATAAAGGCAATGAATATTTATTAAGAAGAAACTCTAATCCAGTTGCTTGACAACAGAACTTCCTAGGAAACTGGATAATTATAGCTCTAGTTAACTCATATTGACTAATAACCTTACAATTCCACATTGGAAATTCATGAGTGTATCCAAAAAATTGAGGAATTGAATGTCTTGTAAAAGTAACCATCTCCATTGAACTTGCTAGCAAACCTTGCCACCATTAAACCGCATCGGACAATGATATGATACCTCAATACTGCTAGAAGCACCGACATGTTCACAGACACGTGTAAGGAACATATAGGTCCACCAGACACGGCAGATTTGCAAAAAGGACAGAGCGACACGGTTGTATTATTTAATATATTTAATTATATATAAATGTGTGTATTAAACAAAATATAAGTAAACTACAAGAAGAAACATGTATCAGTAAAACATTAAAGGCGCAATAAAAATAAATTTAAGGATATACCGTTTTTCTAGAGCACAAATGAATACATTTATAAAAGTGAAACACACAAGAATACAATTGATTAGAACTAAAACAAACATAATATTAATCCATTCTAATTGGAGCCGACTTTTATAGAACCAACTTTATCATTTACATCAATTTGAACATTTACTCTTAGCATTGGTCTAACATGAGAGATTTGAAATATTTAGAATTCTTATGTTCTCAAAGCCTCAAAGATATCAACGTTGTTCACATATATACACATTCTTATTTCTAAACCCGACGCTATGTAGAAGTGTCAAACACGCTAGCACGGTCCAAGCGTGTACCGGTTCAGTGTTCGAATAGGTTTTGAGGGAAAAAGCCTAAAATGGGCCAAGCTTGACCACTAATGACCCATCCTGTGACAACCGCAAATTCTATGTACCTTTATTTTAATTTCCCTTACTTTAATAAGAAATTTTCTTTGAATTATATGTATATTACTTTATTTCTTTTGTAAATCCATACATGGCCCACTATTGTATATTTTGGTTAACACCTTACTTTGCTATCCTATAAGTTTCGAGTTCAAATCTAAACTTCTTCAAATTATTTATTTCTTTATTTTAAATATTTTGTATTATGAATCTTGTTTTAAACGAAAAGAAAAGAATTATTAATATAAAATATTTATTAACATTTTTTTTTAAAAGGGGCAAGAATTTATTAAAACCTTACTTACTTTTTAAAACCATTCTTAAAGAGAGAAGATTATTTGTGTTTTTTTTGTAAAGAAGTAAACTAATTTAAAACCTATATTTTTAGAAAAACCTTTCTAAGCCGTTCGATTTAACACAATATAATCATAGCCCTTAATCCCTAGAATCCCTAATCCTGTTTTACATATAAACCCTAACCTCCTCAAATCCTAATCTTCTTTTTCCTCCATTGCCTCCTTCAATATTTTCCTCCAAATCTCCGTAGAGAACCTAAATCTAGAGCTATGAAGGAGAAAAAGCCATCGATCCAAGATCGGAGGTGTCGAAATTAAATCAAGGCTATCTCTACATCGGAATCGAAAACTTGATACAAAGATCAAGTTCTCTCTTTGTAAATTTCTATCTCCTTTTCCATCTCTCATCGCCTTTTTCCTCCTGCATGAACTTGTGTTGATAATCTCTAGGATTTTTATCTTAAAGTCTTGAAGAAATAAATAAAATCTAAGCAAGATTTTTTTTATAACATAATTATTTTTAATGGATAAGATCTTCAACTTTTGCATGTTTCGTAGTAAAAAATGATAAATATTCATGGATTCATATGTGTTTTCCTCTTCTTTTTCTTATTTAAATAGTTGTAAATCATATGTATGTTTTCTTCAATCCTTTGGCTTCCAAGGGTTTTATTGATTTTCTTATGCATGAAATTATTAGTTCAGTTAGAAATTTCTATAATATGAGATGAAATGGATTTCATGTTTTTATGTTTTTTATTTTATTTGGGTTTTAATATATATGTATGATATGGAATTGAACTAATGGAATTGAAACATAATTTATTTTATTTGGGTTTTAATATATATGTATGATATGGAATTGAACTAATGGAATTGAAACATAATTTTAAATGATGATTTTCATATTGTTGAAAAATTATTAAGAGATGATTTCCATCATTTTTTATAAAGATGAATTAAAAATTTGATATGTTTCCTTGATTATCTATCATATTTTCCTATCAATTATTAGAATGAAATTAGATATTTTCCATGAATACTTGTATCATAGGTTTAAAATTAAATTAAAGTATATACTAATTTAAAAAGCAAAATTCCTTTTTAATGTAAGTTCCCTCCCTCTTCTGCACCCACTCTTCCTTGTATTATTAAAAACCTTAAATTTAAGAGGGAATTTATTTAAAAGTCCTAATTTTATCCGGGAAAAGTTTTATTTAAAAGCCCTAATTTTATCTAAATGAATTTTTATGAAAAGGCATAACATTGATTAGAAATTTTTTATGAAAAACCCTAATCTTGTCTTAAAAGATTTCTAGGACAATCTCTAAATCTTCATATGGGAGATTCTATGTAAAGCCTAATTTCACTTTAGTAGTGTGGAAAGTTTATGTTTTGATTTGATTGTTTTTTTTTTCCTTTTTACATATTAAGTTTCAATGCAACTCATGTTACCGGTGCATCTTATGCATGCTCGTATGTATTTTCGATGCATCTCGCTTCACGGGTGTAACTTATTAATTGGTTGTTTATAGTCAAATTGAAGGATGAAATTTTTAGTCATGTATATGTTTTTGTACACCCTATGTCACGGGTATACCCTATACTTTTGTATATGGAGTCCTAACCGTAATTATAATTTCGTAATGATCTAGCGGCAGCTCTGCCGTAATTAACTAACCTACGATGCATGACGTCTCCCGGTGGTCAGTACGAAATTCATAGTTTAAGTTAAGTTGGATTGAACGTTGTTTTCCTTCAAATTTGAAACATATTTTTCCTCATTAGCAAAATCTGTTTTAGACCTGAACTAAAATGGCCATAACTCCTAACATAGAAACCCAAAGAGAGTAACGTTGATTTTTAGAATAATTTCAGGATGTTAGCTATATATTTATCCTAAGTTAATTTTATTGAAAACTAACGGAAACCATTTTAAAACACTTTATAAAAATATGTGTCGAATCTGGACAGCAACAGGAATTATCTGCGCAGCTGCCATAAAACAATCATAACTCTCTCTGGTTATCGTAGCCCAAAGATTTTTATGGAGAATCGTTCATGACTCGGACATTCATTTCTTGTTTAATATTTAAATCCATAAAATGAACAAAACCTACTTGAAAATGCAAAATACCACTAGTGCATGCATTCTGAAATCTATATGGCCTACTCTGCATAGTAGTACGAAACATCCATAGCTCCCGCACCTGAAACCCAATCAAGAACTCGGTCTCATAACTCACACGGCATCTTGAACTAGAATTTACTTGTGTAATAACGTCTAATTCTAATCCAAAACTATTCGTTTTTGTATGTGAACATTTGGTTGATTTTTGGCCTGGATTTAAATTGCAATGATTGAAATCTTATGTTACATATGGATATAAATATTTCATATTGTGTCTTGACTTGGCCTGACTCCTTAAACACACGACTCCGTGACTACATGAATTCGTAAACCCATTAATCTAACATGAAATTGAAAGTACATCATAAACTTGAATACATAAAATATTGACATGCACTTGAATATTGATCGAGCCAAGTATCATGATGTGAAACAAAGTGTCACACGGAGCAAAGTGCACGCCATGACGATGGGGTCATCTTTTGAATCCATGAGGGTCACCTCTTAAATCCGCATACGAATGGGATCCACCGGGAGACGTTTGTGGGTACCGCACAAGTTTGAAAGTGCATATATCCATGAACCACCATTAATGTTTATGAACAATTTTGACCAATATTTGCCTGGGTGTTGGGGTAGATAAGGATGTGTAGTTCAGCTGCTTCGGAGTTCTCTGCATGTAATCCTGTATAAACTCTCATGAAGTGGTTGAACATCATACCTTAATTTACGTTAAAAATGGTCATGACCGATATTTACCAAGGATGTTGGGAGTTGGGGATGCGTCATTCAATTGCTTCAGAGTCACCGTATTTTTATACTCTACCATCATATATAAAAATCTCATGAAGCGGTTGAACACTATGTCTTAATTTGTGTTAGGATAGAAAACCTATACATTAACGATACTACCATCTTTCTGTATTCTTGACATGTTCACTCCATACTTGCATATAAATTTCCGAAACTCTAGTATCATTGTTTACATGTACCATCACAATGCCTTTTTTATTTGTTATGATTTGTTTTTCTTCCCATGATAATATGTTAAATCACTGGCATGAACAATCTTGTTTATGTAAATATCATACGTTTGACCGTCACGCATTCCCCGTACCATGTGCTTGTATTAAATTTTACTCTTGTATGTATTGAGCGATTTTCGTCTCTTTTATTATTAATCTGACACACTGCTGGTTTGCATATACTTGACTGCCGTCTTTTAAAATATTTTATTTATTATTCATTGTTTTTAAAACAAAATGCTTTATAATAAGAAACTTACCGGACGCAAGTTCGCTGACAGACATTCCTTTTTCTTGATTTTTTTTCTTCTTGGTGATGTATGTCAAGAGGTACAGATGATAAGGCTCGGTTCATGATCGAGCCGAGTGAGAGGAGTTTGTTCAGTTAATTACAAAGTCAATCTTTGGTCCCCTTCCAATTATATTTCATTTCGAGGATCTTCATAATATTTATGTCTTTTATTTATCTTTACACATCTGTGTCCTTTTGTACTAATCTTGTAATAATTATTGTTAGATTTATTTGTTCAAGTTCCTTCTTGGTTGTGTTAAATTCTTGTATTATTTCCTATTCCTGCTTATACAGACGCTTATCATACTCATATCGGGAAGGAATGCTTCTCGACATGAATACGTTGCGGACTTGTTAGCTTTCACTCCTTATCTTTTGGCAAGCGGGTGTGACACGTCCCACCCCAATTTGGGCGGTTTCGAATATGAGCGGTTCGGTTTAGTGCCCAAAACCTGCAAAAATCGGTTTGTTAGTGCAAAGGTAGGTTTGGAAATTACAAACACGACAAGGCCCGACCGAAATAAATTAAATAATATGTGTATCTATCAATTTAAACCCACAACCCAAACCCTAATTTTCTCTCTCCTCTTCTTTGAATAGGACCGCCTCCTCCCCTCCCCCCCATGTGCCGCCCTCGTCTTATATATATATATATATATATATATATATATATATATATATATATATCTTGCGCCGCCTCCATATGCTTTTCCTCCCTCTCAGTCAAATCCGACAAAACCTAACCTGACCAAACCGAACCAACCATTTCGACGCAAGCTTAGGCACATAGGTAGCGGGTTGCTTTTAGTTCGGTCATTTTCCAATGTTGCACGACCTTGTCTTTTGCCAAAAAACGATTCGAGATGATCGATGCTCAGGTCTATGTCCAAGTGTCCAATACATGTTGAACACGGACAGGACGTGCAGATAGAAATGGTCGCGGCTTGTGGTTTAGTATTCATTGTCCTGATCATGTAGCAGAACAACTAAATTTTTATCCGAGATGTTATTTTTTAAATTGGCAAAACAAATCCTTTTCTTATATTTAGATTATTGACATCAAATCTTTTTTAAGACTTCATGACATCCCCGTTTGTTAAACAACTAAACACGCCTCCAATCATTGATGCTCTATTAACTTGTACATCTCACTCTTAACAACAAATCCATTCACCAATCTTAGTCCTATTATCTTTGAAATACTAGGTATACTTTAACTAACTTGAGATTTAAGCTAGATCATAAGCATACAACAAAATCCAGTACAACACCACCAAAAGCCAGACACCTAAACTTAATTGGCAAATCCACATACTCGGCACACTAATAGCTATCACGCTGTTTTCCCCTAAAAATTGATTGAATTGAACTCCATCTTAAAAATATTGTGCACATCTCCTCTAAAAAGGAAAAAATACATTTCACTGCATTCATATCTCCACCTCATCATATAACTTTTAGTATGTCTCCCTGTAGCAAATTGTTACAGAATTGAGTACAAAAACAGGATCTCACTGCTAATATACCAATCTCACTATCCATCAAATTCCACATCGAATAACAATAAACCCTAGATCCGAGCATCAGAAATCCTACTACAGCAGTTCTCAACACAAACATCAGATCAGATTCACCAAATACCCTAACTTTAAAGAATCGCCGACAAAAACAAATCCATAGATTCTCAAGATCCTAAATTCTCCGATCATATTCGAGCAAAGAGATCAGCATCAGACAGATCCCCCAAAACCAGACAAGAAACCCTAAATTCAACCTCAGATTCAATCGTTTCAATCACATACGAAATCACAAGAGAGAGAAAGAGAGAGATCGAATCAACAGACTGATACCTCGTCGCCTTTCGGCATATAAGCTCCTTCGCGTTGCAGAGATCGAATCCAGGGCCAATAATATCAATGACTCCGAGAGGGATTTGAGATGTAGAGGAACAAAGAAACAAAGTGAAGCGAGGCGCTGAATTTTATACCCTAAGTCGAAGGTATGGTGTTCCCTCGGGTGCAGTTTAATCGCTAACGTGGGCCAGCGAGAAATTAAAATATTAGCGAGTGCACTGACGTCATGCGGCACCTCATGGGATTGAGTCTTTGAGATAAGGGCTGGATTTATCCGACACGAGTTTTGGACCGTTTCTTCCATTGATATCATCATCGTGTTTTTTTTTGGTTATTCGTGGTAAGCGCCATGCACGTGGATTGTGTCGCATAGAAATTTATTTGGCACAAACAAGTCGACAGTTCAGTTGGACACTTCTCCTTCTTGAAAAAAATAAGGGATTTGATCCCCAAAAGAGGAAGTGGTCATAATTTAACGTTTAAAGACCCTGGATGCATGTGTGTGGTGTGCTTGTATGTGTCATGTGCATAAATTATAATATTCATAAATCGGATTAAGTCTCTCTCTCTCCACGTGTGTGTGTGTGTGTCTCTCTCTCTCTCTCTATATATAGAGAGAGAGAGAGAATAATGGAGGAAAGATGCCATAGGAGGGAATTTCCTCCTATGGCGTCGAAAAAATACACCTGCCCTCATTTTTTTCGCCGATCGGCACCTACCATCTTCATCGTTATCATCTAAGATGCGGGTACACCAAATTTCATGTGATTCTACAGCCATATCACCGTTGATTTAGCAATGTAAAAAATTCTATTGTCGGTAAACCGTTAATTTTGAACCCACTAAATCAACGGTGAAATGATTGTAGAATCACATGAAATTTGGTGTACCCACATCTTAGATGATAACGATGAAGATGGTGGATGCCGATTGTCGGAAAAAATAAGAAAGGACATATCTTTTCGACGCCGTAGGAGGAAATTCCCTTCCATGGGCTCTTTCCTCCGTTAACCTTATTTATATAGAGAGAGAGAGACACACGCTCGCGTACAGATGTACAGATTACGAGGAAGATGCAATGTCCTTAAAGTAATCTAGTCATAATTGTTAAGTAGATATGAATAGACCATGCAGAACTAAACCGTGACTGGTTCTTGGTCAGATAGATAATGTTGAGTATTTAAGAATAACTCAAATCCAAATATTATCTCAGCAGCCTAATGTATGATGTATTTTCTGTTGTTAAACAATTAAACTATATTGGCTCTATGGAGGGTCGGGCCCATGATTTAATTGAGAGGCCCCCATGCGGCTGGGTGAGACGAGCGCAACCCCCCAGCAGCATTTCCTCAAACCATATACCATGTATCACAGAAATCTGTGAAAAAAATCATAAGTTTATGAAATCTCTTCTATTATAATGTGAACATAGAAGGACATGTGATGGTTTCAATTTCAATCCAAAGGAAAAATTAGACCATGTAAAACTTCCATTAATTCTTAAACAGTTACGATCTTCATACCTCAACCCTAATATATCTAAGTGATTGTTGAGCTATGATGATTGGTCATCCTCTATTGATTTAGATGAATTGTTGTAGGTTGTCAAACTAATTATGTTTATTTCATGATTTTCATGATTTTCTGGGCTTTTACCTGTCTTGTCTTGGTCCGTATTCAATCCTTTGAGAACTAATTTTGTGCAAGGGGAGGAAACTAGATATATTTAATCTAATGTTAAAAACAAATCATGGAAGAGATCTAGTTGAATATGCTACATAAATAATCTCTCTTGGAAAAATATATTTTAGCATATCTCCATCTCCTCATATATTGCTTTCCATATGAAATTATAAGCTTAAACACTATATTTTTACTTATAAATATGGTCTATTTTTCTTTTTGTTTAAACCCCCAACCCAACCCCCCATCCAAATCTATTCTCATCCTTTCGTTTTCAAATTAAGAGATCGCCGGTTCGATTCTGGAAAAGGTCGCATCCCAAATAAAATAGTTCAGACATCACACCATGTCAACAAGACCACGAGACAAAAAAATCTACAAAATATATGCTAAATAAATAAGATCTCATGATAAAAACATATTAAGTACATCTCCTCGTAGATTGCTTTCCATAAAAATTGATATGCTAAAATTTCTTCTTTGGCATAAATCAACCCTCCCTCCCTCTCTCTGAATTTCTTGATGGCATAATTCAGCCCTCCCCCCCCCATCCACCCCCCACCCCCTCCCTCTCCCTCTCTCTCACACACACACATCAAATCTCTCTCCTATTTAGACATCAAATATGCAGTCTCACACTAGTGAAGTGTGCCTCCTCAATTCATACCAACACTTCACTGAAGAAGATGCTGCTCTTTGTCTCATGAAGCTCTCCCAAGATTGCTGGATCAAATCTGCAACATTAATACATTCGAAAGGGCAAAAGATCGAGAATAGGCCAGCTACAACATACTCTCAATCGCAGCGCAGAAACAACCAATGCCGCATGTGTGGAAAGACTTTCCGATCATACCAAGCACTGGGAGGTCATTGTGCAAGCCACAAGAAAAGGTTTGAATCGAAGCGATGCAATTCTACATAGCTTTCTCACTGTTTCTAGTTCCTGTATTGTTAGAAGAGAGAAACTCGTCTGTACATATTATAAACTTTGAAAATGTTAAGAGCATTGATATGCAATCATCGATGAATAAACTTCGCACTTTGATACAGATTTGAAGACAAAGTGTCAATTGTAATTGCTTGTTTACTCATCGCTAATGGCAGATGGAGGAGAATGTCGATAATGTAAAACATACAAAGCATAAAATGTAACTATAAACTGGCCTGTTTTGTTTATTTAAATACCTGAAAATGAAGAACAAATGCATGTATAATAGATCATAAGCAGGAGCTAAACCAAACAGAGCTAAACCAAACAAAGCAAAGAAGCACAAAAATTGACAAATATCAGGCATATCGGCGAAAGGCGAGAAACGAAAAGAAAAAACATGAATTCAAGCAATCAACAAAAAGGATCTATTGCACCTTGATCTTGTTCTCATTTCTTATTTGCTATAGTTTACACACACACATATTGAACAATAATTTGACATGCACATACCCTTTTTTATATACGGGATCTTGATAGCAGAGAACATGAAGAGGTTATCACAAGTTTCCATCAAAATTTCACCCCCACCCCCACCCCCGACTCGAACAAAATATAATTTTTCAATTTCTCATAAAAGGAATCACAAGTAGTTTTACGCAAGCACGTGCTTGATTCGAAATCCAACCACAGCATGAAGCAAAGGTTTCCAAATTTTTGGAATACATTTTTTGCTTGATTTCACATCATTTCCATGATTTTTGTAAGCGATGCAAAGCGACGTCACTTGGAGTTCCAGCCAGGAGATCACGTATTCTTAAAGATATCTCCGAACCGTGGAGTGATCCGATTTGGAAGACGGGATAAGCTAAGTCCGAGATACATTAGACCGTTCGACATACTCGAACGAGTAGGTGAAATGGCGTACCGCTTAGCACTTCCACCTTCATTAGAAGGAGTGCATAATGTGTTCCACATATCCCAACTCAGAAGGTATGTGAGTGACCCCAGCCATGTTCTTGATCATTCCGAGCTCACTATACTGCCCGACTTATCTTGTAAGCAACAAGCTATGGAGATCCTGGATAGGAAAGTAAAGTCATTTCGGAATAAGAAAGTTGTTCCCCTCCGAACGGCGGCCGAGACATGGTCGTCTTGCCTGTGATTCGGGGCAGATGCTAATTGGTTTTATCCGTCCACCTCTCCGAAGATGCCAAGTTGATTTATGGCACCGTGTATCGGAGGTTTAGACGGATGCGGCCAATGTAGCAGACTTCGTCAGATTCCCCCTTGTCTGAGGGGTTTTTGATTGTGGGGACGCTCTTCCCTGCAGGCGCAAGCCCCTGCAGTTAATTACGCTACCGCATCGCGGTAACAACTTTCTCCTTCTCCAGCTGGTCACTTCGTGTCGTGGGTGTTTGTTTTGTTTGTGGTTGCCCGTGGATTGTATACGGAGACTAATTTATGTCGTCGCCCGTAGGACGTGGATTAGTCCAAATCCGTATTTTCTTAGATTTGGGTTTGGGGTTTTGGTTTGAGGATACGTTAGCCATATTTGAGGCTAAGATCAACTCAAACGTTTGTTAAGGATTCGTTAGTCCAATTTTAGACTAAGATCAACTTAACGGGATCGTTTAGATCCGACAAAAGAGCAATTGGCTCTATTGTTCCAGTTTAGGGACATAGGGGTCCATTACATGTATGGCCATCGGGACCCATCACCTCTCTGACGACATTGAAGGATTACAACGACAGATGTCAGAGGAGTTCAGAGATGTACCCTTGAGCCAAAGTTGATTGGGGGATCTAGAGTCCAATTTGGGACTAAAGTCTGTTTGAAGGTTTAAGGATACGTTAGCCATATTTGAGGCTAAGATCAACTTAAACGGGATCGTTTAGATCCGACAAAAGAGCATTTGGGCTCTATTGTTCCAGTTTAGGGACATGGTGGTCCACCTCCAGTTTAGGGACATGGTGGTCCATGTTCCAGTTTAGGGACGTGGTGGTCCATTGCCAGTTTAGGGACATAGTGGTCCATTGGTAGTTTAAGGATGCATAAGTCCATGGGTTTAAGGACCCCACAGTCCATATGGGTGTGTTTAAGGACGCATTAGTCCGTTAGTTTAAGGACGCATAAGTCCGCGGGTTTAAGGACCCCACAGTCCGTATCTTGGTTTAGGGACGCATAAGTCCATGAGTTTAAGGACCCCACAGTCCGTGTTAATGTGTGGTTGTCGGGACCCGTCACCTCTCTGAAGACGTTGAAGGATTACAACGACAAATATCAGAGGAGTTCAGAGATGTACCCTTGAACCAATGAGTTGGTTGAAAGAGCAGATGTGCTCAGTTCAAGATGATTTGAGGACTTATGGCCAGTTTGAGCTAAGTCCAACTATGTTTGAAATATTGGCCCTCTGTTGGTCCATTGAAGAAGAGGCTTTGCCTCTAAAAACTTAGCCAATTGGGCTAAAGCTAGTGTTAAACACTACAGACCAACAGTGTTGAACACTGGGAATAAGATTAGCAAGTTAGTGTTAAACACTAAAAGATAATCAGTGTTAAACACTGGGAACGGAGTTTTCAAATTAGTGTTAAACCCTAAGCAAATCAGTGTTAAACACTGCCAATAGAGTTTTCCAAATTAGTGTTAAACACTAAGAAAATCAGTGTTAAACACTGAGGACAAAGTCTTCAGATTAGTGTTAAACACTAAGGAGGGAGGGGTCACGTGTGGACACGTGAGAGCGCCCTGATTCCCTTTGTTTTATTCTGCAGATCAGTGTTTAACTCTTTTAATTCTGGCGGCCATCACGTGTGAGCACGTGATGAAGGCCCCCGCTCTGGTCTGTTAGAATGCTCATTAGGGGTCACGTGGTGACACGTGAGGGCACCCTAAATGTGGAGCCAGATCTCCTTTTGGTTTATCCTCAAATCTGCGAACAAGTGTTAAACACTTTTATTTTTATTTTAGAGCATCACGTGTTGGGCACGTGATGGGGATCTGTGCGCCAATTGTTAAAGCATTTGCTGAGGGGTCACGTGATAACACGTGAGAGCACCCAAAGCTTTCATTTCCTTTGCTTTTTCTTTCTGCGTTTTGGGAGTCACGTGGGAGCACGTGATGGCATCAAAAAGTGGGACCAGATCCACTTTATTTTGTTCTGCAAACAAGTGTTAAACACTTTTAATTTTCATAGCCATCACGTGTGGGCACGTGATGTATAATCATGCCCTGATTTATTAGAACATTTATTAGGGGTCACGTGGTAACACGTGAGAGCACCCAGAATTGTTTCTGCCTTTGCTTTTGTTCCATATATAATGAGGGTCACGTGGGAATACGTGAGGCACTGCCTCAAAGCTTTCCTCTTCTCATTTTTTGGGGATCTGTTCAGGGGTCACGTGGGGCACGTGGCCTTAGTCTTTTTATGCACAGAGATCTTTTAAGTCTGCTTATCTTTAAGAATTAAATTCTTATTTAGGGTAAAACCCTAATTTTTGTTTTGGAGGAATTAAATTCCTATTGTGAAAGAATTAAATTCTTATTTAGGGTAAAACCCTAATTTTATCCCAAAGGAATTAAATTCCTATAATTTTGTGACCATTGAATCCTCAAAACTTAATTCCTCCTCTATGTTTTGGATCTGCATGGCAGGATCTCAACCCAATGAGAATTAAATTCTCAATTCATGGGGAGATGTGCACTTTGCAGATCCTCCACCAGAGAAAGAACTAAGTTCTTTTCTTTTTATAAGCGTTAAACTCTTTTGAGAATTAAATTCTCTTTTTAAGCATCTCTTTTCTTACCTAGGGTTTTTCTTTTGCAGAGAATTAAATTCTCCTCTCTCCGTTTCTTCTCTCCCCAAAAAAGTAGATCCCCCTTCTCTTCTTTTCTTGGCTCCTATTTATAGGAGAAGGAAGAGAATCAATTTGTTTAGCAAATCTCTCATTAAGAGATTTGATTTGTATGTTGAGAGATTTGATTTGCATTCATCATTAATCTGGGCCTTTAGATTGTTAAGTGAATTTTATTCAACATTGGATTTTAAATCCAAAGATATCCATTTGTTATCTCGGTCAGATTTAGGGGGAAAATCTTTCCAAGTCCAAGATTTTTCCATAAATTGGTGATTTTTAATCACCCTTGGATTTTTAATCCAACGGTCCTCATAGACCTTTTCCATTTGGAAAGATTTAGAGAAAATTTCAGAATTTAATTCTATTAACTGTAAGGCTTTCGAAGCCAGTCACGTGCTGACACGTGACCCTTGGTCACGTGTGAGCACGTGACCCCCAAATTGGTTCCTTTAACAGCCGCTTGTTTATGTTGTTGTTTTAACCATCACGTGTCAACACGTGACCATTGGTCACGTGTAAGCACGTGATACCTCATTGAGGTATTTTCTGACTTTTAGAATTAAATTCTATTCATTATTTTTGAGGATTTAAAAGCCCATCACGTGTCTGCACGTGACCCATGGTCACGTGTGAGCACGTGATGCCCCATTGGGGTCTTTTCTGAGTTTTTATTGTATCTTTTAACTCCTCCAGCGGGTTCTTAAAGGTCTATCACGTGTGGACACGTGATGCCTCATAACTTTTGATCCCGGATGAATTACGAGGCCCATAATATATCAAATCGAAGGGTTTTTCGAGCCGCTTTCGATACCATCAGAATTTATCTGTTTCTCATTCGAGAGTTTGTCAAAAAATAGCCCGGAAGATACTGGTTCGCATTTCCTTAAGCATATCGCTGCCATTTGATACCTTGGACTCTTTTGCGCAGAAATTTTTGGCGGGAACAAATGCCCCCCACTACTTTGCCCACGTAAGTATGTACATGGATGAAGTAGTGCAGAGTTATGCATAGCGTATGACCAGTTTCGGGTTGGTATATAACTTTCAGAATCTTAATCTGAGAAGATAACGAGCGGACACAAGCGTCGTCATTTATCATTGACTCAAATCTCGACTCTTAAGAGATATAGTTCCAAACTCTCAACTCCATGAGCCGCACCCTTCTATTTCTTTATGTCTTACTCTGGCGTGAAGTAGTTTATACGCTCATGAGTAACTTCTCCATTTCAGTGGGATGTAGCTTTGGAAAGTGTGGCTCATAGATGGTCCATCTTGACCTTTTTGCAGGGCAGTGATGGCTTAGGAGAGTTAGGATCTGCCACCTAAGACTTTTCAATTTTATGAGCCGTGAGGGTCTCATAAAGACTTTTCTCCCTACGGGTCGAGAGGATCCCGCAGGTGTATTTTCTCCTTAGGGGTCGTGAGGACTCCTAAGTGTGTTTTCTCTTGAAAGTCGTAAGGATCTCACAAGAGAATTTTCCCGCTTATAAGTCGAGAGGACTCATAAGTGGTTGTTTCCCTCCTTGTCGAGATTCGACTTCGGAGAGTAAGACCCGTGGATAGTATGCAAGAGACCATTTTGGGCCGACTTGCAGGATCCCAGTGCTTAGGAAACAGGTTTTTTAATCCCTACTGCCTAAGGCTTTATCTCACGAGTCGAGACGAATCGAGAAGTTCTCGCAAAGACATCAATTTCCTCACGAGTCGAAACGAATCGAGCAGATCTCGCAAGAATATCCTAACGTCACAGTTAACCTCTGCTCTTTACGACAGAAGTCTGTTAGGGTCTGTGGTACTTAGGGTTTTGGCCGTCGTACCGTCGCATGAGCTGATGTATTCCTCGATAGGCAATCGTGCTGTTCGAGTAGCCCTGCGACTGCCGTGTCTCTGATCCTTTCGGGGGCTGGACAAGACGTCTTCAAGCAATCCTCCTTGGAAGTTTGACCGTCGGAAGAGCAAGCGCTAGGAATTTGCCATGCCGCTCTTTACTTGAGGTTAGGCTCATTTTGGAGAGCCCCGATGAGTCATAACCACTCCGCGCTGGTGTGGGGATGATCTCCGATAGGCTTTCAGGCTTTATATGACTTGCCGTTAAGACCCTGAAGCTAGGAATTTGGCCTTTGCTTCGTTTGCTGACATTGCGTCCTCTGTATCGAGACGAATGTCGTGGTTGTCTCTAGGTTGCTGATGAACCGTCGAGATTTGGAACTAAGGATTTTGTCGTGGCTCCTTTTGGTGATGTTGCGTCTGCTGTACCGAGACGAACGTCGAGGTGGTGACCACTCCACACTGGTGCGAGATGATCTCTGATTGTCTTTCAGGCTTTATATGACTTGCCGTCAAGACGTATGAAGCTAGGAATTTGGCCTTCGCTTCGTTTGCTTTGGCGCGTCCGAATCCTGCTGGGGGAAGAACGCTGGGGTGACATTTCATCTGCTGTATCGAGACAATCGTCGAGGTGGTGACCACTCCGCGCTGGTGTGAGATGATCTCCGATTGTCTTTCAGGCTTTATATGACTTGTCGTCAAGACGTATGAAGCTAGGAATTTGGTCTTTGCTTCATTTGCTTTGGCGCGTCCGAATCCTGCTGGGGGAAGAATGCTGGGGTGACATTTCATCTGCTGTATCGAGACGATCGTCGAGGTGGTGACCACTCCGCGCTGGTGTGAGATGATCTCCGATTATCTTTCAGGCTTTATATGACTTGCCGTCAAGACGTATGAAGCTAGGAATTTGGCCTTCGCTTCGTTTGCTTTGTCATGTGCGAATCTTGTTGGAGGAAGAACGCTGGGGTGACATTTCATATGCTGTATCGAGACGAACGTCAAGGTGGTGACCACTCCGCGCTGGTGTGGGATGATCTCCGATTGTCTTTCAGGCTTTATATGACTGGCCGTTAAGACCCTGAAGCTAGGAATTTGGCCTTCGCTTCGTTTGCTGGCATTGCGTCCTCTGTATCGAGACGAATGTTGTGGTGGTGACCACTCCGCCTTGGTGCGAGATAATCTCCGATTGTCTTTCCGGTTTTATATGACTTGCCGTTAAGACCCTGAAGCTAGGAATTTAGCCTTCGCTTCGTTTGTTGGCATTGCGTCCTCTGTATCGAGACGAATGTCGCGGTGGTGATCACTCCATGTTGATGCGAGGACCAGGATCCGCTCTGGACGTTTCCCACGGGGTCGAAGAGTGACGTTATCCGCGTTCCACGTGACCAGGAATTTTGCTCTAGATGCTTCACACGGGTTTACTGCCGCGTTAGGCGAGAACTAGGCTCCGCTCTGGATGCTTCACACGGGTTCACTGCCGTGCTCTGCGAGGACCAGGATCCGCTCTGGACGTTTTCCACGGGGTCAAAGAGTGACGTTATTCGCGTTCCACGTGACCAGGAATTTTGCACTAGATGCTTCACACGGGTTCACTGCCGCGTTAGGCGAGGACTAGGCTCCGCTCTGGATGCTTCACACGGGTTCACTGCCGTGCTCTGCGAGGACCAGGATCCGCTTTGGACGTTTTCCATGAGGTCAAAGAGTGACGTTATCCGCGTTCCACATGACCAGGAATTTTGCTCTAGATGCTTCACACGGGTTCACTGCCGCGTTAGGCGAGGACTAGGCTCCGCTCTGGATGCTTCACACGGGTTCACTGCCGTGCTCTGCGAGGACCAGGATCTGCTCTGGACGTTTTCCACGGGGTCAAAGAGTGACGTTATCCGCGTTCCACGTGACCAGGAATTTTGCACTAGATGCTTCACACGGGTTCACTGCCGTGTTAGGCGAGGACTAGGCTCCGCTCTGGATGCTTCACACGGGTTCACTGCCGTGCTCTGGGAGGACCAGGATCCGCTCTGGACGTTTTCCACGGGGTCAAAGAGTGACGTTATCCGCGTTCCACGTGACCAGGAATTTTGCACTAGATGCTTCACACGGGTTCACTGCCGTATTAGGCGAGGACTAGGCTCCGCTCTGGATACTTCGCACGGGTTCACTGCCGTGCTCTGCGAGGACCAGGATCCGCTCTGGACGTTTTCCACGGGGTCAAAGAGTGACGTTATCCGCGTTCCACGTGACCAGGAATTTTGTTAATTATATCCGCATTTTACGGAGTTGGGATTTGACTCTCTGTGGGAGTACATCGTCGAGTCATGGAACTGGGAGTTGCCGCTGTTCCGCTTTGCTTGATGATGTGTCCGCTGTGACGAGACGAGTGTTGAGATGATCTCTAGGTTATTTGTGGCCCGTCGAGATTCGGCTTCTTCTTCTGATGAAACCTAGGGAGGAGGAGTGCGACTCCTTCTTTGTTTGCGCCCCTGGATTGTATACAGGGATTGATGTAGCATCACCTGTAGGGCAAAAAGTTTCATTCTTTCATCATTTTTTATTCTTTCCGCGATGCTCTATCATTTCAGCTTTTTATATCGCGAAAATCGCGATTGCCCAATCATTTCGGCTATTTTTCACGGTGCCCAATCATTTCGGCTATTTATTTTATTTTTACTCGCTGCTTTTTATTGCGAGTTGGCCAATCATTTCGGTTATTTTTCATGCATACATTTTTTTTTTACTTGCTGATTTTTATTGCAAGTTGCCCCATCATTTCGGCTATTTCGTATGCACGTATGGCTCGCTGTTTTTTTTTTATCGCGAGTGTGGAACTTGGAATCTGGTGCCAATCTCAGCATCAACATCGCTATAACTGGAATATTGCCAGGAGCGAATCATCATTTGCCATGAAAGGACTTGGAATTTGATACCGGTTTAGGCATCAGCATCGCTACAACTGGGATATTGCCAGGAGCGAATCATCATTTGCCATGAAAGGACTTGGAATTTGATACCGGTTTAGGCATCAGCATCGCTACAACTGGAATATTTCCAGGAACGAATCATCATTTGCCACTGTCGATGTCGAACAAAGGTGGCTTAGCAAACAGGGTTAGGATCCCGTCGACTAAGGCTTTTGACTTCATGAGCCGTAAGGGTCTCACAAAGGTATTTCTCCCTACAAGTCGTGAGGATCTCGTAGGTGCATTTTCTCCTTAGGAATTGTGAGGACTCCTAAGTGTATGTTCCCATGTAAGTCGTAAGGATCTTACAAAAGGGTTTTCTCCTTATAAGTCGAGAGGACTTACAAGGGTTGTTCACCGTATGGATATATCCCCAGTCACGGATGGGACTTGGTTAGGGAAATGTTTATTCGTGCCCGTGGATTGTATACAAGGGTCAGTATGAGCCGCTTGTAGGGCAAAAAGGTTGTGGGGGTTGCTTAAGAACAGGTTCAGGTCTCTGTAACTTAAGACTTTCAAATCTTATGAGCCGTGAGGGTCCCATAAGAGAGTTCTCCTAACGAGTCGTGAGGATCTCGCAAGTGTAATTTCTTCTTAGGAATCGTGAGGATCCCTAAGTGTGTTGCTCCCTTGTGAGTCGTAAGGATCTCACGCGGGTGGTTTCTCCTTACAAGGTCGAGAGGACCCTATAAGTGTCTTTTAACGAGATTGCGCCCTTTCGGGTTTTCACAAACACTCGCCGGTAGCCCTGCTGTTTTTACTCACGGAGCCCTTTCGGGTTTTCATCCGTGCCCACTTTGCTTATGGACATACCATTTTTTTTATTCTTTTTTTTTAAACGAGGTCGCGCCCTTTCGGGTTTTCACGAACACTCGCCGATAGCCCTGCTGTTTTTACTCACGGAGCCCTTTCGGGTTTTCATCCGTGCCCATTTTGCTTATGGACATACCGTTTTTTTTTTTACCACGTCAGCCTGAAAATGCTGCGGGTTGGGAGTAGTTTAACGACGTTTCGGTCATTTGCAAGTTTTAAGACATTGCGGTCCATTGTTAGTTTAAGGACGTTTCGGTCCATCGTCGCCGTATTTGAGACGCATCTCTAGTTTACTGACTTTTCGGTCTATGGGGCTTTCTCTATGACTGAGCATGATGCCCCCGGCATATCCACCTTTTTCGAAGCATGTTGTTGTGGCGGGTTTACTTTCCACTTTTCGGGCAGCGCGAACTTGCCCTGTTGGTATTGATCTTCGATCCATCCCTTAAAGACGAAGCAATCTTCGATTGGATGGCTTACCGCTTGGTGGTAAGGGCAGTAATTAAGATCGTTGACATCGCCTGGCTGCAACGGACGTTTTGGATTCGGCAGATGGATGAGTCTATTGCGCACTGCCAGCTCGAACAGTTTCCTTGTTTTATCCTGAGGAAACGAATAAGGACGTCCCAGTCTCTCCTCGAGGGACGGGCGTGGTCGCACATTGTTTTGGCAAACAATCGGCTTTAAGTTGCTCGGCCGTTGCTGAGTATTGGCAACGAATGTTGCTTTCCCTTTGCCCCTTTCATTCCAAGGATCCGTCTTTGAATGAGATGGTGTGTGACTCATCTGATCCATTTGGGCCAACTTATCAATTAAAGCCTGGAACGTGGTCGGTTTGAAGAACATCATGAATTGCGAGATGGTTGCTTGCGGATAAAGAGTGCCCACGAACATACTTACCGCAGGTGCTTCTTCGATCCGCTGTTCGCATTTTGACCACAGATTCCGCCATCGTGTTGCGTATTGAACCCACGTTTCGCCTGGCCTTATCCTGCATTGATCAGTGCTGTTATCGGGGTGCGTTCACTAGCACTCGCGAATCTTTGTGTAAACAGCAACTCCATCTCCGCAAATGTTTTGACAGAGTCGTTAGGTAGCTCCGTATACCATTCGAATGCCGCTTCTGCTAAGCTGCCGACAAATTGTCGAAGCAACAGTCTGTCATCGCCTCCAGTATTGCCGCATAAGGCCCTGAATTGAGAGACATGCTGATGTGGGTTCCCTGTCCCTTTATATACGTGGAACTTAGGGATCGTATATCCCGGCGGGTAACTGATTTGGTCATACCAGCCCGGATAGGGTCGTCCAGTTCTAACAATTTGCGCAGCCGATTCATTCACTTGATGAGCCCGTATTTGATGAGCAATATAGTCATCCAGCGCAGCCTTGGAAATGGTTTCATCTTTGGCTGTTGAAAGAGTCGGAGGCGGATTAGATGTCTCTCCTCTATCGTCTTCAGTAATGATCGGAGGGTCTTCAACTGGAGGGTCCGGCTGTAGCATCATCCCTACCATATCTTGAAAGAGGAGCGACATTTGCTTTATGTTAGCTGCTTGCTCTGCGGCTTCTCTGTCCTTCTTTTCGAGGACTCTGCGTAAGAAGTCAGCATCAGTTTCTTGTTCGTGACGCTGTTCTGATGATGCCTCCGGGCTTTCTTTTGGCTCGGTAAGTGCGGCCATTGCAATCATCATCTCCTGAAGCTTCTGTTGCTGCTCCTGGGTTTTCATCATGGATCGGGTGAGCGGTCGGTGACCCGTCGAAGCACGGCTTTCCTCCTTTCCAGAAGCCATGTATACGGTGTGCACCACCCTGCCCACAGACTTGGGGCGTTTGGGCTTAGCGTCTTTGTGGTCTGCCACGTTTACTGGGGCTTTCTCTGGCCTCCTTCTTTTCTGAGTGGTTGACGTTGAGGGGGCCGCTGTCGTGAGCACCCAAGTAGTCGTCATCTTTTGTGGCTTAACAGGACGGTTTTCTTCCTGCCGGACCTTCAGCTTCTTTTGCTGGGGGGAGAAATTTCGATCAATCATCGAGTCTTGGACATGGCGCCAGACCTTGTAGATTTTAGAGGACAGCCGCTGAGAGGACTGTTCTGGCTTGGCTTCCGCAACATTTCCCACCGGAGGAGGGGATCTTTTTAGTACGGCGGTAGGAGAGTTTCTGCGCACCGTGTTCAGCAATTCAAAGCTGTTCCCGGTTGGAACAGCAGCATCGATCCCCACCATTGGAGCCGGCGGAGTTATTTCAGAGGGGGAGTTGCCCCCAGCCTCCCTCACTCGGCGCCAGTGGCGACGTCGAGCATGTCGTGCGGATGAGATCACCTCCGTTGTTGGATAAGCTTCTTCATGCCCCCTGCTTTGAGGAGAGACTGTTATTGGTGCTAGCCTATCGAAGACTGACGCCCGTTGAGGAGAAATGTCTAATCTGTCAAAGACAGACCTCTGAGCAGGGGAAGCAGCTTTGAGGACCTCGCCTGGAGCAGCAACCGGAATGGCCAGCCTTGTAAAAACTGAATCTTTGGAAGGAGGAGCCTTTCCAATGATTTCGTCCGCTTGAGCCGGGATAGCTATCCGCTTTGGGATGGCAGCTTCGGGTATTGCGGGTTTGCAGACGTTCTGGCCCAGTCTGTTGAAAACTGAGGTATTGAAGCTGGGCGACCCGTTGAGAGGGGTCGCGGCAGTGGTAAGCCGATCAAAGACCGACTTCTTTGGGGCTTCTTGCAACGTCATTGTGGCATTGAAGCTCAACGGTGGGAGCATAGTCCCGAAGAATAATCCAGTGGTAGCCTGAGTCACCTGTTCCACTGGCACCTTGAAAAGGGAGGCCGCTTGGGGCCCATAAGTCACTCCTCCAGTAAGGACGGAGCGAGAGTTGCAGTTGTAGGCAGTGCAGTTTGAAGCCATTGATCTTCTGTTTTCTGCACGGAACAAGACACCAAATCTTAGTACCTCGAATCCACAGGCAACCACAGCAAACCGCGATTCGTTCGCGAACACGACACACGAATTGTGGAGTGGAAAGAAGAAGAGGTCCCACCGGGCGTGCCAGAATCTGTTTCCCTCCGAACGGCGGCCGAGACATGGTCGTCTTGCCTGTGATTCGGGGCAGATGCTAATTGGTTTTATCCGTCCACCTCTCCGAAGATGCCAAGTTGATTTATGGCACCGTGTATCGGAGGTTTAGACGGATGCGGCTGATGTAGCAGACTTCGTCAGATTCCCCCTTGTCTGAGGGGTTTTTGATTGTGGGGACGCTCTTCCCTGCAGGCGCAAGCCCCTGCAGTTAATTACGCTACCGCATCGCGGTAACAACTTTCTCCTTCTCCAGCTGGTCACTTCGTGTCGTGGGTGTTTGTTTTGTTTGTGGTTGCCCGTGGATTGTATACGGAGACTAATTTATGTCGTCGCCCGTAGGACGTGGATTAGTCCAAATCCGTATTTTCTTAGATTTGGGTTTGGGGTTTTGGTTTGAGGATACGTTAGCCATATTTGAGGCTAAGATCAACTCAAACGTTTGTTAAGGATTCGTTAGTCCAATTTTAGACTAAGATCAACTTAACGGGATCGTTTAGATCCGACAAAAGAGCAATTGGCTCTATTGTTCCAGTTTAGGGACATAGGGGTCCATTACATGTATGGCCATCGGGACCCATCACCTCTCTGACGACATTGAAGGATTACAACGACAGATGTCAGAGGAGTTCAGAGATGTACCCTTGAGCCAAAGTTGATTGGGGGATCTAGAGTCCAATTTGGGACTAAAGTCTGTTTGAAGGTTTAAGGATACGTTAGCCATATTTGAGGCTAAGATCAACTTAAACGGGATCGTTTAGATCCGACAAAAGAGCATTTGGGCTCTATTGTTCCAGTTTAGGGACATGGTGGTCCACCTCCAGTTTAGGGACATGGTGGTCCATGTTCCAGTTTAGGGACGTGGTGGTCCATTGCCAGTTTAGGGACATAGTGGTCCATTGGTAGTTTAAGGATGCATAAGTCCATGGGTTTAAGGACCCCACAGTCCATATGGGTGTGTTTAAGGACGCATTAGTCCGTTAGTTTAAGGACGCATAAGTCCGCGGGTTTAAGGACCCCACAGTCCGTATCTTGGTTTAGGGACGCATAAGTCCATGAGTTTAAGGACCCCACAGTCCGTGTTAATGTGTGGTTGTCGGGACCCGTCACCTCTCTGAAGACGTTGAAGGATTACAACGACAAATATCAGAGGAGTTCAGAGATGTACCCTTGAACCAATGAGTTGGTTGAAAGAGCAGATGTTCTCAGTTCAAGATGATTTGAGGACTTATGGCCAGTTTGGGCTAAGTCCAACTATGTTTGAAATATTGGCCCTCTGTTGGTCCATTGAAGAAGAGGCTTTGCCTCTAAAAACTTAGCCAATTGGGCTAAAGCTAGTGTTAAACACTACAGACCAACAGTGTTGAACACTGGGAATAAGATTAGCAAGTTAGTGTTAAACACTAAAAGATAATCAGTGTTAAACACTGGGAACGGAGTTTTCAAATTAGTGTTAAACCCTAAGCAAATCAGTGTTAAACACTGCCAATAGAGTTTTCCAAATTAGTGTTAAACACTAAGAAAATCAGTGTTAAACACTGAGGACAAAGTCTTCAGATTAGTGTTAAACACTAAGGAGGGAGGGGTCACGTGTGGACACGTGAGAGCGCCCTGATTCCCTTTATTTTATTCTGCAGATCAGTGTTTAACTCTTTTAATTCTGGCGGCCATCACGTGTGAGCACGTGATGAAGGCCCCCGCTTTGGTCTGTTAGAATGCTCATTAGGGGTCACGTGGTGACACGTGAGGGCGCCCTAAATGTGGAGCCAGATCTCCTTTTGGTTTATCCTCAAATCTGCGAACAAGTGTTAAACACTTTTATTTTTATTTTAGAGCATCACGTGTTGGGCACGTGATGGGGATCTGTGCGCCAATTGTTAAAGCATTTGCTGAGGGGTCACGTGATAACACGTGAGAGCACCCAAAGCTTTCATTTCCTTTGCTTTTTCTTTCTGCGTTTTGGGAGTCACGTGGGAGCACGTGATGGCATCAAAAAGTGGGGCCAGATCCACTTTATTTTGTTCTGCAAACAAGTGTTAAACACTTTTAATTTTCATAGCCATCACGTGTGGGCACGTGATGTATAATCATGCCCTGATTTATTAGAACATTTATTAGGGGTCACGTGGTAACACGTGAGAGCACCCAGAATTGTTTCTGCCTTTGCTTTTGTTCCATATATAATGAGGGCCACGTGGGAATACGTGAGGCACTGCCTCAAAGCTTTCCTCTTCTCATTTTTTGGGGATCTGTTCAGGGGTCACGTGGGGCACGTGGCCTTAGTCTTTTTATGCACAGAGATCTTTTAAGTCTGCTTATCTTTAAGAATTAAATTCTTATTTAGGGTAAAACCCTAATTTTTGTTTTGGAGGAATTAAATTCCTATTGTGAAAGAATTAAATTCTTATTTAGGGTAAAACCCTAATTTTATCCCAAAGGAATTAAATTCCTATAATTTTGTGACCATTGAATCCTCAAAACTTAATTCCTCCTCTATGTTTTGGATCTGCATGGCAGGATCTCAACCCAATGAGAATTAAATTCTCAATTCATGGGGAGATGTGCACTTTGCAGATCCTCCACCAGAGAAAGAACTAAGTTCTTTTCTTTTTATAAGCGTTAAACTCTTTTGAGAATTAAATTCTCTTTTTAAGCCTCTCTTTTCTTACCTAGGGTTTTTCTTTTGCAGAGAATTAAATTCTCCTCTCTCCGTTTCTTCTCTCCCCAAAAAAGTAGATCCCCCTTCTCTTCTTTTCTTGGCTCCTATTTATAGGAGAAGGAAGAGAATCAATTTGTTTAGCAAATCTCTCATTAAGAGATTTGATTTGTATGTTGAGAGATTTGATTTGCATTCATCATTAATCTGGGCCTTTAGATTGTTAAGTGAATTTTATTCAACATTGGATTTTAAATCCAAAGATATCCATTTGTTATCTCGGTCAGATTTAGGGGGGAAATCTTTCCAAGTCCAAGATTTTTCCATAAATTGGTGATTTTTAATCACCCTTGGATTTTTAATCCAACGGTCCTCATAGACCTTTTTCATTTGGAAAGATTTAGAGAAAATTTCAAAATTTAATTCTATTAACTGTAAGGCTTTCGAAGCCAGTCACGTGCTGACACGTGACCCTTGGTCACGTGTGAGCACGTGACCCCCAAATTGGTTCCTTTAACAGCCGCTTGTTTATGTTGTTGTTTTAACCATCACGTGTCAACACGTGACCATTGGTCACGTGTAAGCACGTGATACCTCATTGAGGTATTTTCTGACTTTTAGAATTAAATTCTATTCATTATTTTTGAAGCTTTAAAAGCCCATCACGTGTCTGCACGTGACTCATGGTCACGTGTGAGCACGTGATGCCCCATTGGGGTCTTTTCTGAGTTTTTATTGTATCTTTTAACTCCTCCAGTGGGTTCTTAAAGGTCTATCACGTGTGGACACGTGATGCCTCATAACTTTTGATCCCGAATGAATTACGAGGCCCATAATATATCAAATCGAAGGGTTTTTCGAGCCGCTTTCGATACCATCAGAATTTATCTGTTTCTCATTCGAGAATTTGTCAAAAAACATCCCGGAAGATACTGGTTCGCATTTCCTTAAGCATATCGCTGCCATTTGATACCTTGGACTCTTTTGCGCAGAAATTTTTGGCGGGAACAAAAGTCAACTTGGTTCGAGTGATATGGAGAAATGACACTCCAGGAGAATCAACTTGGGAAAGGGAAGATGAGATGCGTGCAAGATATCTTCACCTCTTTGTAAACTAGTCCTTAAAATAAAAATTGAAAATTTCGAGGACGAAATTTTTGTAAGGAGGGTAGACTGTAACAACTCAAATTTTAGTGTACAAAAATTTGTTTAAAAGTTAATGTATACTTGGGGTATTTGTATTTCCTGTGAGTACTTTAAATATTTGTTTTTTTTAATAGCAAGAAGGAGCTTGTAGCTCACTGGTAATACCTTGCACTGCTGAACCAACCCATCAGAGTTCAAATACCATACCCCACATTATTTTTAATATTTTTAGAATTTCAAGAGTCTACACGTGCTAAACCCGTAAAATCCTATTACACTAATAAAACAAACTGGCCTAGGGGTATATGAAACGACGAGGAAACCAAAGCACCCCCGACTCGGCACGGCCGACTCGGGCCGCCGCCGCTGGCCGGACTCGGCCGGACCGCCGAGTCGTCAACACCAAAGTTCTGTCTTTTCATCTCCCCAGTACTCCTGCATACTTTATTACCTTGGATCGGTTCCAGAGACCCTTTAAAACCCTAATTACTCTATTTTAATACATTTTATTATAATTTAATACACTTTTTCTTTACACCCTTTCACCTACCCTAACCTTACCCTATAAATACAACCCCTAAACACACACCCCTCACTTCAAAATTCTGATCAATACTCTCAAGAAATCCCTAGAAGTTTAGTGTGCAATTGAAGTTAGCAAAAGGCGAAAGGTTCGGCGAAATTCCGACAACCCTAGGAGCTCCCGGCGACGAAACGACGCACCGACGCCTCCTACCGTTCCCTCTTCCTCTCTTCTAACCTCTAAACCCGTAAGTCCCATCTCTCTCTTCTCTATTCTTTTCTAAAAACACGTATTTCTAAATACCGACGGAATCGGAGTTAATCCGATATCCGATTCGGTTCTTCCTAAAAATTCAACCTTTTCGTAAATACAATCATACTAAACCCTTACATGTTAACTATTAAATATTAACAAGTCATATTGAACAAGTTCCATATCAAAAGGATTTCTATTTCAATTGTTATCGTATTTTTTCATTAAAATACCATGTAGTTTAATTTCGACATTAAAACATCACAAACTTGCCATACCTTTAAGTAGATCACGAGATAATGACCTATCTCCTCACAACACTCATATGCATCATAACACAATACCTTTCGGAAACATAAAATATGGGAAAATGAAACTTTACATATAAATACCAATAACTATTAAAAACCGTTTTCTATAAGAATTCGTATTTTTTATAAATCTTTGCAAAGCACCGCTACAACCCACTTTGGGGAACCCGACTGGGATGGTACGGATTATCGCACATCCCTGGGCTTAGTAGTGCGAGATTCAGAACTCCGCAAGAAACATTCGGTCTCGAAGATTTAAAATACGAATATCTTAAGAAAATGAGATTTCTAGAAATATAATATATATTAAAATTTATTTTTATATAAATATATATATGTATCATTAAAATATTTATTTTGTAATAATATAAATATTCCAACTTTTTCTAAAAATCACAAGGATCACTTTACATTAAAATACCATGAAATCCATACAAGTTCAATATTATAAATAAACACCATATATTATGAAAAATATGTTTATTCATTATAAATGTCACAAATATAAAATCTACAGTTATGAAAAACTCTAAAGACGATAAATAAATACTTGGGGTGTAATTTGAAAAGTATACAAATTATTTTTACATAAAACCCCCTCAAGTTCTATAAATTACCCTAAGGACCCTAGTAAATATAGGTTTAAGCAGGACCAATCTCTTGAGCCTCACGGAGCCGGAGAAGTGGGTGCTTACCTATTTAAGTTAGACAACTTAACAACGGTATTATCAATACGGTAATCGTCTTTGAAAAATACACAAATCATGCCGCCCATATGCAGCGGTTACCGATAACATCAAAACAATCAAGACTTCAATTTCTTTTCTAATTGTTCTGACTCGGACAGAGTCTCTTCTTAATAATCTGACTTGAATATAATTCAAGTACAATCTACAATTCAACATGAATCCTGGAATATATATATTCAATCTATTCAATCTGTATTGACTGAACCGAACCATGGATATACTTCCATTACATGATTCTCCAGTTACGTCCATTTACTGATATCATGGTTTCGGCAAGTCATCCATATATACAAGACAATACCATTTACAATACAACACAAACAATACAATACAAGGCATCGCGGGGTTTAAGGGGTAGATTGGTACGGAAGGTGTTAGAAGTGGCACGAGACTGTAAGATTTAATACACCTAACATATATTCCGTTGCTGTTGTACCGTGGCATAAACGGTTCCTTGTACTACACGTGCCTCTAGTCTCTGGCATATAGAGACTCATCTCGTATACACTGGCATCCTTCTGTACCAAGCTACAAACAACAGCGTTAACACTAAATACAACACTATAACAATATAATACAACTTTAAAAGCTACGCTCTCTCTCTCTCTCTGTCTATTCTATTTTTCCCCTTATCTTTGGGACTTACCGAGCGATTTGTTTATTGACGACATTCTCTTTCTTCTTCTTTGAATGTCGTCAGGTGTTTCGGACCTTCCAGAGATCAAGCCCAGCATTGATGACTTGGACCAGTTTATTGAAGATCCTGAGCTGTAGTTACACTTGTACACATTTCATTTCAGTACTTTTCATTTCTGTTATGCCACTGTTTAAGCATCGCTTTATCCCATGTATTTACTTTTTCATGTATTATAAAAAGAATGTTAATAAATAAAGTTGTTGTTTCATTACATTTGTCTCTTGTGTACATTTATTTTATATTGCTTAGTTACGCTTAGCGTATTTACTTCAGAGTAAATACGTAACGGCCTCGTCGCATCCTCTGCCCGTACACTGGGAAGCGGTGCGTGACATACCATATCACAAGTTCAGTCTTTTCAGTATTCTTAATTAGTGATCTATTCATTACCTTAGTAGCTATAAATACGCGGGTGTTGGGGTAGTTTGAGTGTGCGTTCGTACAACAAGATCTCAGGAGTCCCATGCCGGCAGCTCGTACCGGGCTATATCGGTCGCATGTTTACAGCTCGTACCGGTCTATATCGGTCGCATGCTATTACAGCTCGTACCGGCCTATATCGGTCGCATGTTTATAGCTCGTACCGGGATATCTCGGTCGCATGTTTATAGCTCGTACCGGCCTATATTGGTCGCATGTTTACAGCTCGTACCGGGATATATCGGTCGCTTGTTCATTCCACAGTTGGGCCCGTGTTTCCTAGCCTCTGAGGCACCACTCTTGGGTTAGGAATACTCCTGTAGAGGTTGACGCACACACTCGAGCTTACGATAGGATAGTTTACCTTTTAGTGACCAGTTAGGCTATGACTTGACCTCTTTACATGTTGGTTTCATAGTATTAATGCATCTATTTATATATATCTGTTTTACTTGTGCACAAGGGCTTCACTACCTTCATATATTCATGTTATCATACTACACACACCTTATACGTTGAGTATTTGCTGGGATGTTCTGACATTCCTGAGATTTGCCATCTCAGGTTTAGACACAGATTTTCAGGCCGAGCAGAACCGCAGCGGGTATCAGGACTTTGCCGAAGATCAGTAACCCGTAGGTTTATTTCCTTTCTGTTAGTATTTAGCATGTGCGCCTTTGTGGGACATCAGGAGTTATGTATCTTTCAGATTTTGTTTTCTTTTCGAACCTATTGTATCAGATCTTTTTGCATCAATTATCTAGTGGACCCATTTTTAGTATTTCTTGTGGTTTCATTGCAGCATAATTATCAGTATTATTTCTTTTGGTATTGGATTTTATTTTTGACAGGTTAATCTAGACAGCTTTATGTGACTATGGAAGGATCTTTTCTTACCGTAGGTAGCACGGCTGGTCTTCGTCGCTCTCTGTATTCCGTATTTTGGGAAGCGGGGCGTGACAGCTGCTGTCTAAAAAACAAGTGGCTACGCTAAAAGACGCGCTCATACAGTATAAGGACTACTTCGCATGGAACTATTCCGAGATGCCAGGGCTAAATCCGGAAATAGCTGTGCATAAATTGGCGATCTCTCCGGACGTCAAGCCAGTTAAACAAGCACAAGAAGAATGCGGCTCGAACTTGAAATGAGCATCAACGCCGAAGTTAAGAAACTAATCGACTCCGGTTTCATCCAAGAAGTTCAATATCGCGACTGGATCGCCAACATTGTCTCAATGATGAAGAAAAATGGGACGGTGTGCATCTGCGTAGACTTTCGGGACCTCAACAAAGCCTGTCCGAAGGATAATTTTCCCGTACCGGTTACCAAACTGATGATAGACAACAAGTCCACTCACGAAGTCTTCTCCTTCATGGACAGCTCATCAGGGTACAATCAAATAAAGATGCATCCCGAAGACCAGAAGCATACCGCTTTCCGGACTCCTCTGGACATATTCTGCTACAAAGTGATGCCTTTCGGTCTGAAGAACGCCGGCGCTACCTATCAGAGGGCCATGAGGAAGATTTTTGATGACCTCATATATGAAGTCGTCGAATGCTATATTGACGACCTCGTGGTGAAAAGCAAATCGCACGAGGAGCATTAGGAGCATCTGAAGATAGTCTTCCAACGTCTTCGGAAATATAACCTGAAGATGAACCCTCTTAAATACGCGTTCGGAGTTTACTCGGGAAAATTCCTAGGATTCTTCGTACGACACCGGGGCATCGAAATAGATCCATAGAAGATCAAGACGGTCATGGAAATGCCCGCGCCAAGAACTCTCAAGCAGCTGCGATCTCTCCAAGGAAAGCTCGCATATATCCGACGATTCATAGCCAATCTCTTCGGCAAGTGCCGCCCCTACAGTCGCTTAATGAAGAAGGGGACCCCGTTCGTTTGGGATCGCAAATGCCAAAGCACGCTGGATTAAATCAAGCAATACCTGCAGAATCCACCGGTACTGACCGCTCCAGTCAAAAGAAAGCCCCTCATCCTGTACACAACAGCCCTTGAAGGTTCCTTAGGCGCGCTATGGACACAGGAGAACGACCAAGGGAAAGAGAGAGCCCTCTACTATTTGAGTCGAGTTCTCCTGGGGGAAGAAAACAACTACTCCCCTATCGAAAAACACTACATGGCGTTAATCTTCGCTATAACGAAGCTTTGGCATTACGCTTTGGCGCATGAGGTCCCTCTCATATCAAAAGTGGATTCTCTCAAATATTTGATGTTGAGAGTCATACTAACAGGACGGCTCGCTAAATGGACCCTACTCTTAATGGAATTTTCGACAATATACCGACCTCTCAAGGCGGTGAAAGGCCAGGCCATCGCCGACTTCCTCGTTGAGCATCCGATACCTGTCGATTCATCCCTAAATTGTGAATTGCCAGACGAGCACGCGTTTGACACGATCGACAGGGAGAGAGGAGTGAGTGATACCCGACGGGAACTCTATTTCGATGGGGCATCTTCTATGAAGAAGAGAAAGCACATCACCCCTATAATCAAATCGGGGATAGGCCTTATCTTCGTGACTCCGCAAGGAGAGATAATGCACTTTGCCTTTTCCTTAACAAAGCCCGGGATAAATAATGAAGCAGAATATGAGGCCTTGATAGCAGGTCTTGAGATCGGTGTCGATATGGGAATCGAAAACCTCCTCATATACGGAGACTCCTAGCTGGTCATTAGTCAAGTAAACGGCAACTATCAAACGTGCAAACCGGAGTTGGTAAAATACGGCGAAAGAGTGCAACAATTGCTGACTCAAATTCCTTCCTACGTCCTGAAAAGCATACCGTGTACAGAAAATAGCAAAGCGGATGCATTAGCCAAACTCGCCAAAGAATTGGCTGACGAAAAGCTCGATGACGTAAGGATCGTTGTACAAAGCCGTCGGGTTATTGCACCTGCGGAAATATCTCCGGAGTCATTTGAAGAAAAGGAAGCGGCCAAGCAAACGGCCCTACAAATAGGGAACCAATAAAAGGATAAGGATTGGAGAGAAGTCTTTTTAGACTACTTCAAATCCTATTGAACACATGAAGATACATCCTCTAGACATCAGCTCATGAGACGAGCTCTGTCTTTCGCCTTCCTCAATGATACTCTGTATAAGAGATCGTTCGACTCTCTATGGCTAAGATGCCCGGGACCGGAAAAAGCAAGGAGAGTCCTCCAAGAAACTCACGACGGACTCTGCGGTTCTCATCAAGCCGGGTCAAAGATGAAGCTGAAGATCAAAAGGATGGGCTACTATTGGCCTACGATGATCCAAGACTGTCTCGAATACGCAAAACAGTGCCACTCGTGCCAAATTCATGGAGACTTCATTCACCAGCATCCAAACCCGCTACACCCAACGGGGGCTAGCTGGCCGTTCGAAATGTGGGGAACCGACATTATTGGGCACATTGAACCAGCGTCATCCAGAAGACATCGATTCATATTGGCGACAACCGATTACTTCTCTAAGTAAGCAGAAGCAGTACCGCTAAGGGAAGTGAAGACAGAGAATATCCTCCATTTCTTCAAAACTCATGTCATTTATCGGTTCGGCACTCCGCGACGGATTATCTCCGATAACGGGCCGGCCTACAGAAGTCACAGAATCAGCCGCTTCGCACAGCAGCATAATATAGACTGGAGATACTCTTCGGTCTATAATCCCCAAGCTAACAGTCTAGCTGAGACTTTTAACAAGACCTTGACGAAGATCATAAAGAAGACAGTGTCCAAAAACAAGGACTGGCACGAGAGACTGCATGAAGCTCTCTGGGCGTATCAAACCACGTTCAAAACGGCCACAAACACAACGCCGTATGCATTGATATTCGGCGCTGAAGCACTACTCCCCCTCGAGATAGAGCTACCTCTCTACGAGTGGCGGTCTATTATGAGCTAACAGACGGAGAGAATGCTCATCTTCGTCTTGAGAGGCTCAACGCCCTCGATGAAACTCGTCTCACGGCACAGAAAAACCTAGAAGCTTGCAAAGCAAGAATAACGCGCTCATACGAGAGATTGACTGGGCCGAGAACATTTCGCCAAGGCGAACTCGTGCTAGTGGTCAAGAAACCTATGATCTTCAATCGTGCCAAACAGGGGAAATTCGAGCCGAACTATGAGGGCCCGTACATCATAAACAAAGCCTACCAAGGTGGGGCTTACTTGCTTATGGATATGCATGGCGATAGACCCTTCAGGCCAATAAACGGCCGGTTCCTAAAAAAATACTACGCCTGACGAGTTACGGCCTAGGTCAATGATAAATGACGACGCCTATGTCCGCTCACTATTTTCCTAAGCCCAAACTCTATAAGTAGTATCCAGCGAAGCCGTTGTCTCCAAAATGGTATCAATGGACCGAAACGTCCCTAAACTAACAACGGACCGCAATGTCCTGAAACTAGCTGTGGACCGAAACGTCTCTAAACTAACAATTGACCATAATGTCCTTAAGCTAACTATGGACCGTAATGTCCTTAAACTAATCTTCATGGACTATGATGTCCTTAAACTCCACAGATTATGATGTTCTTAAACTTTGGACCGCAATGTCCTTAAAACTAAACTCCACGGACCGCAACATTCTTAAAACTAAATTGCGGACCACAACGTCCCTAAAAACTAAATTCCACGGACTATGATGTCCTTAAACTTTGGACCGCAATGTCCTTAAAACTAAACCCTTTGGACCGCAATGTCCTTAAAACTAAATTGCGGACCGCAACGTCCCTAAAAACTAAATTGTGGACCGCAATGTCCCTATAAACTAAAGAAAATCCTGTTGAGTAGATCTTAGTCTAAAATTAGACTAACGTATCCTCAACAAATGTTTGAGTTGATCTTAATCTAAAACAAGATTAACGATCCTTAAACGAACCCAAACCTAAATCTAAGAAAATATGGATTTGGACTAATACACGCCCTATGGGCGACAACACAAATTAGTCTCCGTATACAATCCACAGGCAACAAAAAATAAAACAAACACACATGATACGAAATGAGCTTCTGCAGAAGGAGAAAGTGGTTATCGTAACCCGATAACGTAATTAACTGCAGGGGATTGCGCCTGCAGGGAAGAGCGTCCACACAATCAAAAACCCCTCGCAAGCGAGGGAGAATCTAACGAAATCTGCTACAACGGCCGCATCTGTCCAAACCTCCGATACACGGTGCCATAAATCAACTTGGCATTTTCGGAGAGGTGGACGGATAAAACCAAATAGTATCTGCCCCCCAAAATTCAGACCGGACGTCCCAACGTCCCGGTCGCGTTTTTCGGCGGCGAACATGCACTTTCTTTGAAAATGGAACATATTTCTTCACTATACTACATTATGGTATGTTCACAATTTCGATGAAATATCTTTCGAGCATAGAGCGTATTGATTGACTCACTTGTTCCCGGGCTTGGCGACATTCTTGAAGGTCCTCTCCGCGCAACGCCTCCCACTCGCTCCTGATACCCGCCTCTGCCTTCCTGAACCGCTTGTTCACCCGGTCCACCGTCCGGATCACCGTCTTCAGCCCCATGCGTGTCACGTACCCCACCAGCCTCCTCACGCTGCACGTGCTGGAGCTCACCGTGCTCAGCCTCCTCAGTTTCTCGATGTCGATCCTCTTCGACGCTGCCATGGTCCTCGCACTCTCCACCCGCCACTCCCTCCACCACTTCTCGACGTGCCTCACATCCACCGACTCCTCGCCGTCCCCTATCTCATCCCCGGATAGTGTCTCGAGGATGTAGTGATGGAAAACGCTCTCCTTCATCCTATCGAAGAAAGTGGTGACATGGAAGCTCGACGCCAAAATCATAACCGACAGGATCTTCAGAAGCCAGACCGAGGCAGCGATGAGGGCCCATGAGAGCCTGTCGATCTGCGGCGAGTAGCTCTTCCGGTGCTTGAAGAGAAGCTCCCATGCGAGGAGGACGAGGGCGAGCCAGACGCAGCCGTGGACGCTGCGGCGAAGCCCGTACACAAAGTACAAAACTTTCTCCTGCAAGGGGAAGTTCTTCTCGATGGCGAAGACCAAGAGCCACACAAGCCAGTTGGCGACCATGCGGCCGCAGAGGACGACGACAAGCACGATCGCTCATTCCTAGAGCTCGATGTTCCAAAAGTGCCGCCTTTTCAGCGAGGGGACTGATGGAAGGGAGCTTTCCGGTCTCCTTCAGATGTTGTCTCCCGTTGATCTGCCGATGGCTGCGATTGACAGCTGGGATTTGATCTGGAGCATGATCTCCTGCGATGTGTGGATCTCAATGGGTTGGAGGAGATTTGCGCCGAGTACCTGCAAGGAAGTCCCGGGGTGGTTTGGTACCACCGAGGACCCTCCGACGATCAAGTCAGTAACAAGATCTGAGCAGAGTAGCGGCTTAGTGGAGTAAAAAATGGCTTACTTGATCTCTCTCAGAGAGGGGTTTATATAGCGGCGACAGCATACAGGGGCAGGCGCGAGAATCACGCCGGCCGTTACGCTCCCGAAGTCACGCCCGCGTGATAAGCGGATCTTCCCATTAATGGCGAGACAGGCTCGTTAATGGGGATTGTAATAGCGTGGAACGTAGGATATGGCCGGCGGAGATCTCGCGCATGGCGAGATTCATAGAGCGGTGGTTACGCCTGCGAGTGGCACCGTTGGTCGGTTGATGAGACCAAGGAAAATGGCCTCAGCGGGAGAGCTCGGGGGAGAGCGGGAGAGCCGAGGCATCTTGGTCCTGTGATAGCTTGGAGGCAATCTGGGAGGCCGAGGAAGCCAATTTGTGCATGGGGGCTCTGAGGAGAGCCAGCCTGTGCTTGCGGGTCGGGCACAAGGGTGGCCTGGTCGGCCCTTGTAGGCCCTTTCTTCTGAGCTTTGGGACACGTCGTCTGCCACGTGTCACGATCTGGGAGATCACCGATATCGAGCATCATTATTAGCCCCCTACTCTCGTCCTGGCCAGATGACGGGTCGGGTCGAGAGTGGACTGCCGAGCCACCCGGGGTGAGCTCCCTTCGAAGATATCATCGGGACGTGTCCCCGGGCACTCTGTTGTCTTTTTTGCCAGCGAATCATAGGTGAGATCTCTACATTTAAGGAAGGTGCGCCGGTTCGTGTGTTCCGTCACTGAAGCGACGGTCCACGTGTCGAGCATCGGTTGGGCGACGCGACGTGTGGTAGACCTGCGGCGTCTGATGGGATGCAGCCCAATGCTGGAGTGACAGGTGGAGAAATCGGGGTCGTCGGACGTAAGAAGTCGTTTTGGCGGGGGATGAAGGGCGCCGTTGGATGAGGGCGATGGCAGCAATAAATAGGGATGGGGTCCACTCTAAGGCCCCTATCTCTTCATACTTTTCTTGCTTTAAGTCCTGATAGCTCGGCGCTCTTCTTCTTTCTTCTGCTTTTGCCTCCCGAGGATCCCGCTTCTCTAGGTTAGATGTCTTCCTTTGTAGAGTCTGTAGATGTGGTGGGAGTAGGCTTTAGGGACCCTCCAGTCGAGCCCGAGTCTTCCCGGGGAGCAGGGGTCAGATCCTTTTCCCGGGATCGTGTGACTGGGGCAGTCCCCAGGGAGGAGGAGGCGGACGCCGCTCCTGGCGCGCCGTCTTTGATGAGGCACGAGGATGAGCTCACCAATGCTCGGGCTCGCTTCCATATCCCTTCTGGCTATACGCTTTGCTTGGCCAAGGAAGGAGAGAGGGCGGACCAAGTACGGGATTGTAGGGTGTTTTTCGTTACCCCATTGAGATGGGAATACGCGCGCGCTTGTCAGGCGTATACTACAGATTCCCCCCCGTCTAGGGTAGGCCGGGGTTTATTGATTGTGGGGATCCGAATCTTCGGCAGCCGCGGACTAAGCTGCCGTTAATTACCCCTCGCCTTTGGGGCGAAGGAACCTCCGATTAACGGGTTAAAATGATCATGCGAACTCAATGTGCAGTGTACGTGTGTTGTGTTTTGAAAGGGGGGTTTGGATATATCGGGAGCCACGCAGAGTTTTTACGGGGGTCCCGCTACCCGGATAGCGGGCTGGGGGTCAAGGGGGCTAGCAGCCCCCTTGCGGGGTGCGGGGCAGCGTCCCGTTAGAAATTTTTTTCTAACAGGGACAGTGTCGTGGAGTATGTGTGTATGTACATATGTATATATATGTATAGATATACATGTATATATATAAAAAGGGGAAAAGACATCCAAAGGATGCGTGGGGCAGCACTTTGGACGCTGTGCGCTCAGGCGCTAGAGTGCCACGTGTCGGCACGTGGGCGCTCTGCGCTTGAGCGCAAGCGCGCCACGTGTCGGCACGGGGGCGACTTGAGCTCGAGCGCTTGCGCTTGAGCGCAAGCGCGCCACGTGTCGGCACGTGGGCGCTCTGCGCTCGAGCGCTGAGCGCTTGAGTGCAAGTGCGCCACGTGTCGGCACGCGGGCGCTCTGCGCTTGAGCGCCGGCGAGAAAAAGAGGCTTTTAGCTTAAGAAACAGAAGCTATGTGTTCCCCTCCGAAAGACGGCGCGACATGACGTCTTGCCTGAGATTCGGGGCAGATGCTAATTGGTGCTATCCGTCTACCTCTCCGAAGATGCCAAGTTGATTTATGGCACCATGTATCGAAGGTTTAAACGGATGCGTTCGATGTAGCAGACTTCGTCAGATTCCCTCTCGCTTGAGGGGTTTTTGATTGTGGGGACGCTCTTCCCTGCAGGCGCAAGCCCCTACAGTTAATTACGCTACCGTATTGCGGTAACAACTTTCTCTTTCTCCAGATGGTCACTTCGTGTCGTGTGTGTTTGTTTTATTTGTGGTTGCCCGTGGATTGTATACGGAGACCGATTTATGTCGTCGCCCGTAGGACGTGGATTAGTCCAAATCCGTGTTTTCTTAGATTTGGGTTTGGGGTTTTGGTTTGAGGATACGTTAGCCATATTTGAGGCTAAGATCAACTCAAACGTTTGTTAAGGATACGTTAGTCCAGTTTGAGACTAAGATCAACTTAACGGGATCGTTTAGATCCGACAAAAGAGCATTTGGGCTCTAATATTCCAGTTTAGGGACATAGTGGTCCATTAAATGTATGGCCATCGGGACCCATCACCTCTCTGACAACGTTGAAAGATTACAACGACAGATGTCAGAGGAGTTCAGAGATGTACCCTTGAGCCAGAGTAGATTAGGGGGTTTATAGTCCGATTTGGGACTAGAGTCTGTTTGAAAGTTTAAGGATACGTTAGCCATTTTTGAGGCTAAGATCAACTTAAACGGTTGTTAAGGATACGTTAGTCCAGTTTGGGACTAAGATCGACTTAACGGGATCGTTTAGATCCGACAAAAGAGCAATTGGCTCTATTGTTCCAGTTTAGGGACATAGGGGTCCAATGTCAGTTTAGGGACATGGTGGTCCAATGCCAGTTTAGGGACATGGTGGTCCAATGCCAGTTTAGGGACATGGTGGTCCATTGGTAGTTTAAGGACGCATAAGTCCATGGGTTTAAGGACCCCACAGTCCATTTGGGTGTGTTTAAGGACGCATTAGTCCGTTAGTTTAAGGACGCATAAGTCCGCGGGTTTAAGGACCCCACGGTCCGTATCTTGGTTTAGGGACGCATAAGTCCATGAGTTTAAGGACCCCACAGTCCGTGTTGATGTGTGGTTGTCGGGACCCGTCACCTCTCTGAAGACGTTGAAGGATTACAACGACAAATATCAGAGGAGTTCCGAGATGTACCCTTGAACCAATGAGTTGGTTGAAAGAGCAGATGTGCTCAGATCAAGATGATTTGAGGACTTATGGCCAGTTTGGGCTAAGTCCAATTATGTTTGAAATATTGGCCCTCTGTTGGTCCATTGAAGGAGAGGCTTTGCCTCTAAAAACTTAGCCAATTGGGCTAAAGCTAGTGTTAAACACTACAGACCAACAGTGTTGAACACTGGGAACAGAGTTTTTAAATTAGTGTTAAACACTAAGCAAATCAGTGTTAAACACTGCAAATAGAGTTTTCCAATTAGTGTTAAACACTAAGGAGGGAGGGGTCACGTGCGGACACGTGAGAGCACCCTGATTTCCCTTATTTTATTCTGCAGATAAGTGTTTAACACTTTTAATTTCCTAGCCATCACGTGTGGGCACGTGATAGGCATCCATCCATTCGATATTAAAGGGGTTCGTTAGGGGTCACGTGGGGACACGTGAGGGCGCCCTAAATGTGAAGCCAGATCTCCTTTGTTTTATCCTCAAATCTGCGAATAAGTGTTAAACACTTTTCATCTTTATTTTAGAGCATCACGTGTTGGCACGTGATGGGGGTTTATGCATCGAATATTACAGCACTTGCTGAGGGGTCACGTGGGGACACGTGAGAGCGCCCAAAGCTTCTTTTCTTTTGTTTTGCCATTAAGTGTTAAACACTTTCATTTTTATTTTAGAGCATCACGTGTTGGCACGTGATGGGGATCTGTGCGCCAATTGTTAAAGCACTTGCTGAGGGGTCACGTGATAACACGTGAGAGCGCCCAAAGCTTTCATTCCCTTTGCTTTTTCTTTCTGCGTTCTGGGAGTCACGTGGGAGCACGTGGGGTGATGCTTCAAAGTTCTTTGCAGGGGATCTTTTCAAGGGTCACGTGGGGGCACGTGACCCTAGTTCTTTTCATGAACAGAGATCTTTTAAGAATTGAATTCTTGGTAGGGTTAAACCCTAATTATGATTTTGAAGGAATTGAATTCCTATCGTGAAAGAATTAAATTCTTATTTCGGATAAAACCCTGATTTCTTTTCAAAGGAATTAAATTTCCAGATCTGTAAAAGAATTAAATTCTTGATTAGGGTTAAACACTAGTTTTGTTTTAGGAGAATCAATTTCTCAAAACTCAATTCCCCTTCTAAGTTTAGGATCTGCATGGCAGGATCTCAACCCGATGAGAATTAAATTCTCAAGTTATGGGGAGATGTGCTCTGTGCAGATCTTCAACCAGAAGAAGAACTAAGTTCTTTTCTTTAAATAAGAGTTAAACTCTTTTGAGAATTAAATTCTCTTTTGAATCCTCTCTTTTCTTACCTAGGGTTTTTCTTTTGCAGAGAATTAAATTCTTCTCTCTCTGTTTCTTCTTCTCTTGAGAATTAAATTCTCCTCTCTCTGTTTTTCTCTCCAAAAATGTAGATCCCCCCTCTTCTTTTCTTGGCTCCTATTTATAGGAGAAGGAAAAGAGTTAATTTGTTTAGCAAATCTCTCATTGGAAGATTTGATTTGATTGTTGAGAGATTTGATTTATATTTATCATTAATCTGGGCCTTTAGATCATTCAGTGAATTTTATTCACCGTGGATTTTATATCCAAAAGATATTCTATTTGTTATCCTGGTGAGATTTTCAGGGAAATCTTTCCTTGTCCAAGGTTGTTCTATAAATTGGTGATTTTTAATCACCCTTGGATTTTTAATCCAACGGTTCCCCATGACCCTTTTCCATTTGGAAAGATTCAGAAACTTTTAGAATTTAATTCTATTAAATTATAATGCTTTTAAAGCCAGTCACGTGCTGGCACGTGACCTTTGGTCATGTGTGAGCACGTGACCCCCAATTGGGTTCCTTTCTCAGCCGCTTATTTATGTTTCAGTTTTAACCATCACGTGTCAACACGTGACCATTGGTCACGTGTAAGCACGTGATACCTCGTTGAGGTATTTTCTGACTTTTAGAATTAAATTCTATTCATTATTTTAGAGGCTTTAAAAGCCCATCACGTGTCTGCACGCGACCCATGGTCATGTGTGAGCACGTGATGCCCCATTGGGGTCTTTTCTGAGTTTTTATTGTATCTTTTAACTCCTACAGCGGGTTCTTAAAAGCCCATCACGTGTGGACACGTAATTCCTCATAACTTTTGATCCCGGATGAATTACGAGGCCCATAATATATCAAATCGAAGGGTTTTTCGAGCCGCTTTCGATACCATCAGAATTTATCTGTTTCTCATTCGGGAGTTTGTCAAAAAACAGCCCGGAAGATACTGGTTCCCATTTTCTTAAGCGTATCGCCGCCATTTGATACCTTGGGCTCTTTTGCGCAGAAATTTTTGGCGGGAAAAAATGCCCCCCACTACTTTGCCCACGTAAGTATTTACGTGGGTGAAGTAGTGCAAAGTAATGCATAGCGTATGACCAATTTCGGGTTGGTATATTACTTTCAGAATCTTGATCTGAGAAGATAACGAGCGGACACAAGCGTCGTCATTTATCATTGACTCAAATCTCGACTCTTAAGAGATATATTTCCAAACCCTTAACTCCATGAGCCGCACCCTTCTATCTCTTTATATCTTACTCTGGAGTGAAGTAGTTTATATGCTCATGAGTAGCTTTTCCATTTCAGTGGCATGTAGCTTTGGCGAGTGTGGCTCATAGATGGTCCATCTTGACCTCTTTGCAGGGCAGTGACGGCTTGGGAGACAGGGGTAGGATCTGCCACCTAAGTCTTTTCAACTTTACGAGCCGTGAGGGTCTCATAAAGACTTTTCTCCCTACGGATCGAGAGGATCTCGTAGGTGTATTTTCTCCTTAGGAGTCGTGAGGATTCCTAAGTGTGTTTTCTCTTATAAGTCATAAGGATCTTATGAGAGAATTTTTCCCTCTTACGAGTCGAGAGGACCCGTAAGCGGTTGTTCCCCTCTTTGTCGAAATTCGACTTCGGAGAGTGAGACCCGTGGATAGTATGCAAGAGACCATTTTGGGCCGACTTGCAGGATCCCAGTGCTTAGGAAACAGGTTTTTTAATCCCTACTGCCTAAGGCTTTATCTCACGAGTCGAGACGAATCGAGAAGTTCTCGCAAAGACATCATTTTCCTCACGAGTCGAAACGAATCGAGCAGATCTCGCAAGAATATCCTAACGTCACAGTTAACCTCTGCTCTTTACGACAGAAGTCCGTTAGGGTCTGTGGTACTTAGGGTTTTGGCCGTCGTACCGTCGCATGAGCTGATGTATTCCTCGATAGGCAATCGTGCTGTTCGAGTAGCCCTGCGACTGCCGTGTCTCTGATCTCTTCGGGGGCTGGACAAGACGTCTTCAAGCAATCCTCCTTGGCAGTTTGACCGTCGGAAGAGCAAGCGCTAGGAATTTGCCATGCCGCTTTTTACTTGAGGTTAGGCTCATTTTGGAGAGCCCCGATGAGTCATAACCACTCCGCGCTGGTGTGGGATGATCTCCGATGGTCTTTCAGGCTTTATATGACTTGCCGTTAAGACCCTGAAGCTAGGAATTTGGTCTTTGCTTCGTTTGCTGGCATTGCGTCCTCTGTATCGAGACGAATGTCGCGGTTGTCTCTAGGTTGCTGGTGAACCGTCGAGGTTTGGAACCAGGGATTTTGCCGTGACTCCTTTCGGTGATGTTGCGTCTGCTGTGTCGAGACGAACGTCGAGGTGGTGATCACTCCATGTTGGTATGGGATGATCTCTGAATGTCTTTCCGGTTTTATATGACTTACCGTTAAGACCCTGAAGCTAGGAATTTGGCCTTCGCTTCGTTTTCTTTGGTGTGTCCGGATCCTGTTGGAGGAAGGACGCTGTAGTGACATTTTGTCTGCTGTATCGAGACGAATGTCGTGGTGGTGACCACTCCATGTGGGATGATCTCTGTTTGTCTTTCCGGTTTTATATGACTTACCGTCAAGACGTTGAAGCTAGGAATTTGGCCTTTACTTCGTTTGCTTTGTCGCTTCCGAATCCTGCTGGGGGAAGAACGCTGGGGTGACATTTCGTCTGCTGTATCGAGACGAACGTCGAGGTGGTGACCACTCCGCGCTGGTGTGGGATGATCTCCGATTGTCTTTCAGGCTTTATATGACTTGCCGTCAAGACCCTGAAGCTAGGAATTTGGCCTTCGCTTCGTTTGCTGGTGTCGCGTCTGCTGTATCAAGACGAATGTCGCTGTGGTGATCACTCCATGTTGGTGTGAGGACCAGGATCCGCTCTGGACGTTTCCCACGGGATCGAAGAGCGACGTTGTTCGCGTTCCACGTGACCAGGAATTTTGCTCTAGATGCTTCACACGGGTTCACTGCCGTGCTCTGCGAGGACTAGGCTCCGCTCTGGATGCTTCGCACGGGTTCACTGCCGTGTTCTGCGAGGACCAGGATCCGCTCTGGACGTTTTCCACGGGGTCAAAGAGTGACGTTATCCGCGTTCCACGTGACCATGAATTTTGCACTAGATGCTTCACACGGGTTCACTGCCGCGTTAGGCGAGGACTAGGCTCCGCTCTGGATGCTTCACACGGGCTCATTGCCGTGTTCTGCGAGGACCAGGATCCGCTCTGGACGTTTTCCACGGGATCAAAGAGTGACGTTATCCGCGTTCCACGTAACCAGGAATTTTGCTCTAGATGCTTCACACGGGTTCACTGCCGCGTTAGGCGAGGACTAGGCTCCGCTCTGGATGCTTCACACGGGCTCATTGCCGTGTTCTGCGAGGACCAGGATCCGCTCTGGACGTTTTCCACGGGATCAAAGAGTGACGTTATCCGCGTTCCACGTAATCAGGAATTTTGCTCTAGATGCTTCACACGGGTTCACTGCCGCGTTAGGCGAGGACTAGGCTCCGCTCTGGATGCTTCACACGGGTTCACTGCCGTGCTCTGCGAGGATCAGGATCCGCTCTGGACGTTTTCCACGGGGTCAAAGAGTGACGTTATCCGCGTTCCACGTGACCAGGAATTTTGTTGATTATATCCGCATTTCACGGAGTTGGGATTTGACTCTCTGTGGGAGTACATCGTCGAGTCATGGAACTGGGAGTTGCCGCTGTTCCGCTTTGCTTGATGATGTGTCCGCTGTGACGAGACGAGTGCTGAGGTGGAGCTGGGATTTTGCCATCACTCCGCTTTGCTGACCATGGGGTCTTTTATTAGCTTTGCATGTACATCCTGCTGGACTGCGAAGGAACGCCGTTGTTAACATTGCGTCTGCTGTAATGAGACGAATGCTAAGGTGGAGCTGGTATTTCGCCGTCACTCCGTTTGTTTCGACCATGAGGTCTTTTGTTGACGTTACATCTGCGTCCTGCTGGACTGCGAAGGAACGCTGCTATTGACATCTCGTTTGCTATAACGAGACGAATGCTGAGGTGGAGCTGGGACTTCGCCGTCACTCCGTTTGATGGTGTAACACTTGTGTCCTGCTGGAATGAGGAGGCCCACCATCGTTGGTCTCCGGGATGCAGATGTAGCCATTGAGATTTGGAACTAGGGACTTTTCCATGGTTCCATTCTCGTTGCGACTCTGGGGTCGATTGTTAACGTCACGTTTGCATCTCGTTGGAGTGAGGAGAAACGCCGTTGGTGATCTCTAAGTTGTCGATATTGACGTCGAGACCCTGAAGCTATGGACCTTCCTTTGCTTCGTCTACTGACATTATGTCTTGCAATATTGCGACAAATGTCGAGGTTGTCTTTGGGTTGTCTATGAACCGTCGAGATTTGGCTTAGCTTTCTGATGGAGCCTGTTGGGAAGGTATGGTTTCCTCTTTTTTTGTGGCCCTGGATTGTTTACAGGGATCGATGTGATCTCACCTGTAGGGCAAAAAGTTTCATTCTTTCATTTTTTTTTATTCTTTCCGCGATGCTCTATCATTTCAGCTTTTTATATCGCGAAAATCGCGATTGCCCAATCATTTCGGCTATTTTTCGCGGTGCCCAATCATTTCGGCTATTTTTCTTTTTACTCGCTGCTTTTTATTGCGAGTTGCCCCATCATTTCGGCTATTTTTCATGCATACATTTTTACTTGCTGCTTTTTATTGCAAGTTGCCCCATCATTTCGGCTATCTTGTAGGCATGTGTGGCTTGCTAGCTTTTTCGCCGCAAACTTGGATTTTAGACACCGACTTCGGCATCAGCACCGCTACAACTGGGATCTTGCCAGGAGCGAATCATCATTTGCCTTTGTCGATGTTGAACAAAGGTGGCTTGGCAAACAAGGTTAAGGGTCCTGTCGACCAAGGCTTTTGACTTCATGAGCCGTAAGGGTCTCATAAAGGTGTTTCTCCCTACGAGTCGTGAGGATCTCGCAGGTGCGTTTTCTCCTTAGGAATCGTGATGACTCCTAAGTGTATGTTCTCTTATAAGTCGTAAGGATTTTACAAGAGTGTTATCTCCTTATGAGTCGAGAGGACTTACAAGGGTTGTTCACCGTATGGACATATCCCCAGTCACGGGTGGGACTTGGTTAGGGAAATGTTTATTCGCGCCCGTGGATTGTACACAAGGGTCAGCATTGAGCCGCTTGTAGGGCCATATCGAAGGTTGTGGGGGTTGCTTAAGAACAGGTTCAGGTCTCTGTAACTTAAGACTTCCAAATCTTATGAGCCGTAAGGGTCCCACAAGAGAGTTCTCCTTACGAGTCGTGAGGATCTCGCAAGTGTATTTTCTCCTTCGGAATCGTGGGGATCCCTAAGTGTGTTGTTCCTTTGTGAGTCGTAAGGATCTCACGCAGGTGGTTTCTCCTTACAGGGTCGAGAGGACCCTATAAGTGTTTCTTAACGAGGTTGCGCCCTTTCAGGTTTTCACAAACACTCGCCGGTAGCCCTGCTGTTTTTACTCACGGAGCCCTTTCGGGTTTTCATCCGTGCCCATTTTGCTTATGGACATACCGTTTTTTTTTATTCTTTTTATTTTTTTATTTTTTTTTTATTTTTTTTACGAGGTCGCGCCCTTTCGGGTTTTCACGAACACTCGCCGGTAGCCCTGCTGTTTTTACTCACGGAGCCCTTTCGGGTTTTCTTCCATGCCCGTTTTGCTTATGGACATACCATTTTTTTCTTTATTTTCTTCTTCTCTCTTTTTTTTTTTATTAACGAGGTCGCGCCCTTTCGGGTTTTCACGAACACTCGCCGGTAGTCCTGCTGTTTTTACTCACGGAGCCCTTTCGGGTTTTCATCCGTACCCATTTTGCTTATGGACATACCGTTTTTTTTTTGTCAGCCTGAGAATGCTGCGGTAGTAGTTTAAAAATATTTCGGTCATTTGCAAGTTTTAGGACATTGCGGTCCATCATTAGTTTAAGGACATCTCGGTCCGTTGTTAGTTTAAGGACGTTTCGGTCCGTTGTCGCCGTATTTGAGGCGAATATCTAGTTTATTGACTTTTCGGTCTATGAGTCTTTCTCCATGAATGAACATGATGCCCCCGGCGTATCCATCTTCTTCGGAGCGTGCGGTTGTGGCGGACTCACCTTCCAGTTCTCAGACAGCGCAAACTTGCCCTGTTGGTATTGGTCTTCAACCCAGTTTTTGAAGACGTAGCAGTCCTCGATCAGGTGACCTACTGTTTGGTGGTAAGGGCAATAGTTAGGATTATTAACATCGCCTGGCCGCAACGGACGTTTTGGAGCCGGCAGATTGATGAGTCTGTTGCACACTGCCAGCTCGAACAGTCCCCTTGTTTTATCTTGCGGAAACGAGTAAGGACGTTTCAACTTTTCTTGGAGGGATTGCCGCTTGTTGCTTTGGCGAGCAACCGGTCTAGGGTCACCTGATTGTTGTTGAGCGCTGGTGACGAGGGTCGTTTTTCCTTTTCCTTTGTTCTTCTTGTTCGGTCCCTTGCTTACGGGGTCGGGATTTTTTCCGAGTAGCATGCGATTGCATGGCTGAACGTTCTTGCAGCTTCTCAATTCCTTTATTTTTGAAATAGATTCCCCGAGGGAAGAGTTGGGGATAGCTTCTTCTTCAGAGTCGCTTCCAAAGGTGATAATTTGTGATCCCTTGAAGTCGGCTATATGACAGTTTGCGGCGGCTCCTTTGCGCTCATATATCGCATTTTTCTGATGTCCACAAGCTTCACACTTTATCCTGTCGAAGTGTTGCTTTTGAGTGACATACCCTTGCCACCAACAGTTAAAGGACCCGCAGTCTTCGGTAGGATGTATGATCTTCTGATGATATAAACAGAAGTTAGGGTGCATCTCTACCTCAGAGAAAGAATTTTCTTCAGAGGACGGTAGCTTCATTCCTACTGATAGAGCTTTGGCGAACCGTTTCCCCGTCTTGAATTTGTTTTTACCCGCAGTGTATGGCTTTTGATTTGACGGGAATACCTTGGTTCTTTCTAGAATGGCCATTTCACGTTCTTGATTGGCTTTTGCTTTCAGACGAATTTCACTTAGGAAGACATCGATCAACTCGTCTGATGGCTGTAGAATCTCCGGCTCAGGATTCGCCATTGGTTTCCCAGCACAAGGAGCCTCTTTATCATCCGTCAGTGAATGAGAAATCATATGACAAGTCGCTGCGTAGTCTTCGGATTCATCCGATGAGTTTTCTCCATTGTTTTCATCCTTGACTAAAGAACAAGCTGCACCCGGCGTGTCCGTTTTCTTTGGATAGTGCGGCTGTGGTGGGTTTACCTTCCAGCTTTCAGACAGCGCGAACTTGCCTTGCAGGTATTGATCCTCGATCCATCCCTTAAAGACGAAACAATCCTCAATCGGGTGACTTACCGTTTGGTGGTAAGGGCAGTAATTGGGACTATTAAGATCGCCTGGCTGCGACAGACGCTTTGGACTCGGCAGATTGATGAGTCTGTTACACACTGCCAGCTCAAACAGTCTTCTCGTTTTATTCTGAGGAAACGAGTAAGGACGTCCTAGCCTCTCTTCGAGAGATGGGCGTGGACGCACGTTGTTTTGGCGAACGACCGGCTTTGAGTTGCTCGACTGTTGTTGAGCATTGGCGACGATGATCGCTTTTCCTTTCTCATTTCGGGGATCGGGTCTTGGAGGAGACGGCTTATGGCCCATCTGGTCCATTTGGGCTAATTTGTCGATCAAGGCCTGGAAGGTGGTCGGTCTGAAGAACATCATGAATTGCGAGATGGTCGCCTGCGGATCGAGAGTTCCCACAAACATGCCTACCGCAGGTGCCTCTTCTATGCGTTGTTCGCATTTCGACCATAGGTTCCGCCATCGTGTTGCGTATTGAACCCACGTTTCGCTTGGCCTTATCCTGGCATTTATTAGTGCTGTTATCGGGGTGCGTTCACTAGCACTCGCGAATCTTTGTGTAAACAGCAGTTCCATCTCTGCAAATGTTTTGACAGAGTCGTTAGGTAGCTCCGAATACCATTCAAAGGCTGTTTCTGCTAAGCTGCCGACGAATTGACGTAGCAACAATTTGTCATCTCCTCCAGTATTGCCGCATAAGGCCCTGAATTGAGTGACATGCTGATGCGGATTCCCTGTCCCTTTATATACGTGGAATTTAGGGATCGTATATCCTGGCGGGTAACTGATTTGGTCATACCAGCCCGGATACGGTCGTCCGGTTCTAACAATTTGCCCAGCCGCTTCATTCGCCTGATGAACCCGGATCTGCTGAGCTATATATTCGTTTAGGTCAACTTTGGAGATTGCCTCCTCCTTGGCTGTTGACAGAGCCGGCGGATGATTTGACGTTTCTCCCCTGTCGTCTTCAAGGACGATCGGAGGATCTTCAGCAGGAGGGTCCGGCTGTAACATCATCCCTACCATATCTTGGAAGAGGAGCGCCATCTGTTTTATGTTAGCCGCTTGCTCTGCAGCTTCTTTGTCCCTCTTTTCGAGGACTCTGCGTAAAAAGTCAGCGTAGGAGAATTCCTTCGCACCTTATTTAGCATCTCGAAGCTGTTCCCGGTTGGAACAGCAACATCGATCCCCACCGTTGGAGCTGGTGGAGTAAATCCAGAGGGGGAGTTGCCCCCAGCCTTCCTTACTCGGCGCCAGTGGCGACGTCGGGCGTGTCGTGCTGATGGAGTTGTTTCCACTATAGGGGTGATCTCCTCATGTCCCCTGTGTTGGTCAGAATATACTGGTACCAGCTTTTTAAAGATCGATGTCCGTTGAACGGGGACGGCCAACTTGTCAGAAGCGGACTTCTGAACATGGGAAGCAACCTTGGTGATTTTGCCAGGAATGGGAGTTGGAATGGATATCCGCTTCGGGATAACGCCTTCTGGTATGGCAGGCTTCTTCATGAGCCTGTTAGAGCTCTGGCCTAGTCCGTTAAAAACTGAAGCAGTGGAGTTGGACGACCCGTTGAGAGGGGTCGCGGGCAGCGGTAAGTCGATCGAAGACCGACTTCTTTGGAGCTTCTTGCAATGTCATTGTGGCATTGAAGCTCAATGGTGGGAGCATGGTCCCGAAGAATAATCCAGTAGTGGCTTGAGCCACCTGCTCCACCGGCATTTTGAAAAAGGAGGCCGCTTGGGGCCCATAAGTCACTCCTCCAGCAATGCCGGAGCGAGAGTTATCGCTGCGGACGGTGCAGTTCGAAGCCATCGATTTTCTGTTTTCTGCATAAAGCAAGACACCAAATCTTAGTACCTTGAATCCACAGGCAATCACAGCAAACCGCGATTTGTTCGCGAACACGACACACGAAGTGTGGAGTGGAAAGAGGAAGAGGTCCCACCGGGCGTGCCAGAATCTGTTCCCCTCCGAAAGACGGCGCGACATGACGTCTTGCCTGAGATTCGGGGCAGATGCTAATTGGTGCTATCCGTCTACCTCTCCGAAGATGCCAAGTTGATTTATGGCACCATGTATCGAAGGTTTAAACGGATGCGTCCGATGTAGCAGACTTCGTCAGATTCCCCCTCGCTTGAGGGGTTTTTGATTGTGGGGACGCTCTTCCCTGCAGGCGCATGCCCCTGCAGTTAATTACGCTACCGCATTGCGGTAACAACTTTCTCCTTCTCCAGATGGTCACTTCGTGTCGTGTGTGTTTATTTTATTTGTGGTTGCCCGTGGATTGTATACGGAGACCGATTTATGTCGTCGCCCGTAGGACGTGGATTAGTCCAAATCCGTGTTTTCTTAGATTTGGGTTTGGGGTTTTGGTTTGAGGATACGTTAGCCATATTTGAGGCTAAGATCAACTCAAACGTTTGTTAAGGATACGTTAGTCCAGTTTGAGACTAAGATCAACTTAACGGGATCGTTTAGATCCGACAAAAGAGCATTTGGGCTCTAATATTCCAGTTTAGGGACATAGTGGTCCATTAAATGTATGGCCGTCGGGACCCATCACCTCTCTGACGACGTTGAAGGATTACAACGACAGATGTCAGAGGAGTTCAGAGATGTACCCTTGAGCCAGAGTAGATTAGGGGGTTTATAGTCCGATTTGGGACTAGAGTCTGTTTGAAAGTTTAAGGATACGTTAGCCATTTTTGAGGCTAAGATCAACTTAAACGGTTGTTAAAAATACGTTAGTCCAGTTTGGGACTAAGATCGACTTAACGGGATCGTTTAGATCCGACAAAAGAGCAATTGGCTCTATTGTTCCAGTTTAGGGACATAGGGGTCCAATGCCAGTTTAGGGACATGGTGGTCCAATGCCAGTTTAGGGACATGGTGGTCCATTGGTAGTTTAAGGACGCATAAGTCCATGGGTTTAAGGACCCCACAGTCCATTTGGGTGTGTTTAAGGACGCATTAGTCCGTTAGTTTAAGGACGCATAAGTCCGCGGGTTTAAGGACCCCACGGTCCGTATCTTGGTTTAGGGACGCATAAGTCTATAAGTTTAAGGACCCCACAGTCCGTGTTGATGTGTGGTTGTCGGGACCCGTCACCTCTCTGAAGACGTTGAAGGATTACAACGACAAATATCAGAGGAGTTCCGAGATGTACCCTTGAACCAATGAGTTGGTTGAAAGAGCAGATGTGCTCAGATCAAGATGATTTGAGGACTTATGGCCAGTTTGGGCTAAGTCCAATTATGTTTGAAATATTGGCCCTCTGTTGGTCCATTGAAGGAGAGGCTTTGCCTCTAAAAACTTAGCCAATTGGGCTAAAGCTAGTGTTAAACACTACAGACCAACAGTGTTGAACACTGGGAACAGAGTTTTTAAATTAGTGTTAAACACTAAGCAAATCAGTGTTAAACACTGCAAATAGAGTTTTCCAATTAGTGTTAAACACTAAGGAGGGAGGGGTCACGTGCGGACACGTGAGAGCACCCTGATTTCCCTTATTTTATTCTGCAGATAAGTGTTTAACACTTTTAATTTCCTAGCCATCACGTGTGGGCACGTGATAGGCATCCATCCATTCGATATTAAAGGGGTTCGTTAGGGGTCACGTGGGGACACGTGAGGGCGCCCTAAATGTGAAGCCAGATCTCCTTTGTTTTATCCTCAAATCTGCGAATAAGTGTTAAACACTTTTCATCTTTATTTTAGAGCATCACGTGTTGGCACGTGATGGGGGTTTATGCATCGAATATTACAGCACTTGCTGAGGGGTCACGTGGGGACACGTGAGAGCGCCCAAAGCTTCTTTTCTTTTGTTTTGCCATTAAGTGTTAAACACTTTCATTTTTATTTTAGAGCATCACGTGTTGGCACGTGATGGGGATCTGTGCGCCAATTGTTAAAGCACTTGCTGAGGGGTCACGTGATAACACGTGAGAGCGCCCAAAGCTTTCATTCCCTTTGCTTTTTCTTTCTGCGTTCTGGGAGTCACGTGGGAGCACGTGGGGTGATGCTTCAAAGTTCTTTGCAGGGGATCTTTTCAAGGGTCACGTGGGGGCACGTGACCCTAGTTCTTTTCATGAACAGAGATCTTTTAAGAATTGAATTCTTGGTAGGGTTAAACCCTAATTATGATTTTGAAGGAATTGAATTCCTATCGTGAAAGAATTAAATTCTTATTTAGGATAAAACCCTGATTTCTTTTCAAAGGAATTAAATTCCCAGATCTGTAAAAGAATTAAATTCTTGATTAGGGTTAAACCCTAGTTTTGTTTTAGGAGAATCAATTTCTCAAAACTCAATTCCCCTTCTAAGTTTAGGATCTGCATGGCAGGATCTCAACCCGATGAGAATTAAATTCTCAAGTTATGGGGAGATGTGCTCTGTGCAGATCTTCAACCAGAAGAAGAACTAAGTTCTTTTCTTTAAATAAGAGTTAAACTCTTTTGAGAATTAAATTCTATTTTGAATCCTCTCTTTTCTTACCTAGGGTTTTTCTTTTGCAGAGAATTAAATTCTTCTCTCTCTGTTTCTTCTTCTCTTGAGAATTAAATTCTCCTCTCTCTGTTTTTCTCTCCAAAAATGTAGATCCCCCCTCTTCTTTTCTTGGCTCCTATTTATAGGAGAAGGAAAAGAGTTAATTTGTTTAGCAAATCTCTCATTGGAAGATTTGATTTGATTGTTGAGAGATTTGATTTATATTTATCATTAATCTGGGCCTTTAGATCATTCAGTGAATTTTATTCACCGTGGATTTTATATCCAAAAGATATTCTATTTGTTATCCTGGTGAGATTTTCAGGGAAATCTTTCCTTGTCCAAGGTTTTTCTATAAATTGGTGATTTTTAATCACCCTTGGATTTTTAATCCAACGGTTCCCCATGACCCTTTTCCATTTGGAAAGATTCAGAAACTTTTAGAATTTAATTCTATTAAATTATAATGCTTTTAAAGCCAGTCACGTGCTGGCACGTGACCTTTGGTCATGTGTGAGCACGTGACCCCCAATTGGGTTCCTTTCTCAGCCGCTTATTTATGTTTCAGTTTTAACCATCACGTGTCCACACGTGACCATTGGTCACGTGTAAGCACGTGATACCTCGTTGAGGTATTTTCTGACTTTTAGAATTAAATTCTATTCATTATTTTAGAGGCTTTAAAAGCCCATCACGTGTCTGCACGTGACCCATGGTCACGTGTGAGCACGTGATGCCCCATTGGGGTCTTTTCTGAGTTTTTATTGTATCTTTTAACTCCTCCAGCGGGTTCTTAAAAGCCCATCACGTGTGGACACGTAATTCCTCATAACTTTTGATTCCGGATGAATTACGAGGCCCATAATATATCAAATCGAAGGGTTTTTCGAGCCGCTTTCGATACCATCAGAATTTATCTGTTTATCATTCGGGAGTTTGTCAAAAAACAGTCCGGAAGATACTGGTTCCCATTTTCTTAAGCGTATCGCCGCCATTTGATACCTTGGGCTCTTTTGCGCAGAAATTTTTTGCGGGAACACTATGCTTCAGAAAGGAAATATTTATTATGTATATATGTATGGAGTTAAACTCCTAGGATGTTTTGAAGCTGATGAAGGGGGTTCTTCTTCTTCCTCCTGTTGTTTGGCCGGATCTTGAAGATCAAGAAGTAGGAGATTTTAAAAATCACTCCTTTTTGAGATCTGATGGGAGATCTGAGTTCCCCTTTGTGGGTTTTGTGGTGGAAAACTACTTAGTTTTGGAAGAGAAAGAGTAAAACTCTTGATTTAATTCAAAAGAAATGAAAAGGTTTAGAACCTTGGAGAAGGAGCAGGAGGCACAAAGAACCCTAGTTTTTTGGGGAATGAAAGTATATATTTTATTCATCATCATGTTGCCTTATATAGGCTTACATATTTACATATAGCCCCTTGGGCTTTACAAAAATGACATTTTAGCCATCCCATGGCTCATGTGCCATTTCATTTTTGCACATAAGCCATGGGCTTACAAAATATTGGCTTTATGCCCATTTTGTTTACATTCATGCATAAACAATTACATAAAAATTACTTATCACATGATTTTGTTGTTGGCATGGGGAGGCTGGCTGCGGGCTCGAATTGGGCACAGGCCCGCTTGACCTGGGCTTGGGCGCACCTAGCTTGGGGGTTGACCTTGACTTTGACTCGGTCAACAGGGGTGTAAATTTTTACCCCAACAGGGGTAGGGAAATCGCCCTATCCTTGGAAGCCTTTTGGGGCGGAATGCGCCTGCCCTTCCCTCCGGAGGTCGTCGAAGCGCTGAACTTCTTCGGGTTAGCTCCGGGCCAGTTAGTGCTGAACTCATGGAGGATCCTCCTCGGGTTCCTGCTCCGCCTGAAGCTACAGGCGGTCCCCTTCAGCCTCTCTATCCTTGATTCCTCTCTCCTCTTCAAAAATCATCCTGGGGGTCGAGCGGGCGACCCGAGGTGGGTCTACCTCTCCTTTAGGAAGCGACAGGGGGTGCCGCCGGGTCAGGAGTTATAGTCCTGCCTTGTTCTATCCATGACTGGAAGAAGAAGTTCTTCTTTGTTGCACCGCCCGAGGGTGAGGACTGGCCCGTGCCGACCCAATGGTCAAGAGATAAGTGCTTCCCGGGAAATCAGTCCAATGACCCCACCGCGGTGAGAGTGGCGTCGTGGGAGCCCATTCCCCAACCTGACGTGCTGCTATCTGAGCGGGCCTTGAGTTGGGCCGGGCTCAGCCCCGTCGAGTTCGTCGATGAGTTAGGCTTGCGTTTTGCTTTATTTTTGTATGCGGCGCTGACTCCGATGCATCTTGTTTTGTGCAGAACCCATGGATATGAACGAACTCCGAGCCTCCATGCGGCAGTCGAAGAAGGGCCCAAAGGCTGGAGGCGCCGGCTCTTCCCGCTTGAAGCCTGTCTCAGTTCCTTCGGCCGCCGTCCCGGTGCCTCCGATGGTCGTACCTCCTCAGCGTTCGGGGGCGGGTCCCGCCCCGGAGTCCAGTAAAGCGCCGAGCCGAAAGCGGGTGCATGAACAGGAGGACCCAGCCTCGAAGGAGGAGATCGGGTCTCCATCAGCCCTACTCAAGAGGGTCCACCGAACGGTTCCTCGGACCCCGGCCTCCCAGATCATGGTGGAGGAGGAGGGCCTCTGCTTTGCGGTGCCCTCGGGGCTCGCCATCGCCGACAGGTTGCTGTTCGACATCGAGAAGTCAGCAGGGGGCAGGGTCCCCGGGGGACCCTCAGAGGCCAGATGGCGTCCATCGCCCAAGAGGCCGTGCAGGTAAGCGCTCGGCTATTCGTGAGATTTAGTGCCTCTTTTGTCTTTCTGACCTCTCTTTGATTATCTCAGGTCCTCCAACATGTCGCCCTCACCGTCCGCATGGAGGAAGAGATGATAACCCCGGCGATGAAGGCCACGGGCCAGCTTACCTCGTTGGAGGAGAGCTCCAAGTGGGAGTTGGAGGCGGCGATGGCGAGGGTCACCGCTCTAGAGAGCGAAGTGGCGGCTGGGAAGCAGGAGGTGGCCAGATGGTGTCCAACGCCCAGGAGGCCGTGCAGGTATGCGCTCAGCTATTCGTGAGATTTGGTGCCTCCTTTGTCTTTCTGACCTCTCTTTGAATATCTCAGGTCCTCCAACATGTCGCCCTCACCGTTCGCATGGAGGAAGAGGTGATAACCCCGGTGATGAAGGCCGGGGGCCAGCTTACATCGTTGGAGGAGAGCTCCAAGTGGGAGCTGGAGGCGGCGATGGCGAGGGTCGCCGCTCTAGAGGGCGAGGTGGCGGCCGGGAAGCAGGAGGTGGCCACTGCGGTACGGGCGACGGCGGCCTCGAAGCAGGAGGCTGCCCGGCACCATGAGGCCACCCTGGCCGCCAAGGCCAAGCTCCAGGATGCTAGGGTGCTTGTCGGCACCATGAAGAAGACGGTGGAGACCCTTCGGAAGAAGTTGGAGGTGGCGGCCGAGGAGGTGAAGCGGGCCAATCTCGGGGCGGCTAAGGCGGTGGAGGACTATAAGAAGTCGAAGGACTACTACTCCAACCAAGTCGTGGCCACTACGAACATCGGGCACAAGGCCCTCAACGTCGTCAAGGCCCGGATGCCGAAGTTCGTTGATGAAGAGCTCCGGGCTGAATACTCCCTCGCGGGTGCCGACGAGCAGGGGGACGACCTCGGAGAAGAAGAAGTCCCTGACGAGGAAGTGGCTGAAGACCCTGCCCAAGCCGTGGTAGATATTGAGGTTCCCGGGGTTGCGCTTGGCCCCGAGCCCTGAAGCCCTCGTCTTCCTGCTTTTTTTATTTTGTCTCATCGAGAATTTTGTAAGGCTGGGGAGCCCCCAATACCCTTGTAAAGAATTTTGTTTGTGCGAATAAACTTTTGTTGTTTCATTGCTTGCATATTATCCTTTGTTTGTGAAGAATACTCGTAGAATATTCGGACTTGCACTGTTGAGCTTCCATGTCAGGTCAGTTCTTCGTATGGCGATCGCGCGTCGAGTTGATTTTGTTGGAAAGAAGGTATCTCCATGGCCCCGAAGTCGAGGGGGGATCGCTCAGGCTTATATAGACCTGGTGTCTCTTGGAGAGTGCTTCAAATCCGTGGCGTTTGATGGGCAGTAGGCTGCCCGCTACAGATGTGCCGAGTCGAAGAGAGCCCGCTGTCCTCACTCTGAGGGCTTCAGATGCCTTTGGCGAGGGCTTTGATCCCTGTTGTCATGGGTAGGGAGCTACCAGTCGGGGATAACCGAGCAGGTTGGCCGCTCAGCTGCCTCTTAGTGAGGGCTTGGATCCCTGGCGTCGTGGGTAGGGAGCTACCGGCCGGGGATGACCGAGCAGGGTAGCCGCTCGGTGACTCTTGGCGAGGGCTTGGATCCCTGGCGTCGTGGGTAGGGAGTTACCAGCCGAGGATGACCGAGCAGGGTAGCCGCTCAGTGCCTCTAGGTGAGGGCTTGTGTCACGCCCCGCTTCCCAGAGCACGATAAAATGGGCACGTGACATAGCCAACCATGCTACCTGTGGGTAGGAAGCATCCATCCACAGTCACATTACGGCTGTAAAGATATCAAGAACAAAATAAAACTATCTAAAACATGTCCATAATCCAAGATAACATGAGTCAATAATAAATAAATGCGGAAGCAAAAGATCCAATACAAAATAACTGGAATGTATGTCCCATAATGCGGGCTCACATCACGAAATAAATGCAGGAAATAAAACTAACTAATACTGACACCACACAGCTCAGCCTGCTGGCTGAAGTACTCCTGCTCGGACTGCAACAGCGGTACGGAATCTGGGCCATGCAAAACCCAGACATCAGCGCGTCATGTCATCAAGTAATATAATATGAACAGGGTAACAGGCAATGCAACATAAACATGAATAAAGCAAGAGTAACAATAATATGAATCGGAGCAATGCAGGGTAGTGTGCAGTGGGTAAACTAAACTGTTCTATCAGGTTTTCTATTTTAAAGTCTTTGAAACCAAATTGATGAATCATCGATGTAACTCAATCGTATCCCGTGCATGCCCGGGACCACGGTCTAAGACTCTCGGGCTGAAACCGAGACGTGCCGCTAGGCAGTAAAAGGTAGCAGGTACAGGCGAGTGATGTCAGCATCATCGCTCCTGGGCTGGCCTAGCCCGTAAGACTGATCAGAACAGGTATCGAACTGTTGAGTTACAAGTCAGGTTTCACCTTTGATTTTCCCATACCCCCAAGTTATGTGTGTATGTCAAGTCAGGTATTCCGAAATCAAGAACTAATGCCAACACAGGATCAGGTAAACAGGTTTGTCTGGATAGACAACAGGAACGGTCCATGAGGACTACATGTCAGGTTTGTTGGCATTAGACACAGGATCAGGTAACAGGTCAGGTCATGGTACATCAGGTCAAGTCAACAGTATACGGTACCATGTCAGGTAGATCAATATCTATGTAACAAGTCAGGTCAAGATGTAAACAACATCATGGGTGTGCTCACAATCAGTTATACAAGCAAGCATGGTTATCAACAACATGATATAAGTAATGAATTAAGCAATAGGCAGATTCATTCGATTTGCAATACAGTTATCAATTGTGTCACAGAGATGATTACAAAAGTGCAGTAAGACAATTATAGCAGTTTAGTCATGTTAACAAGTTTAAGAACTTTTAGAGGTGCAATGATTTATATAACGGTTCAGTGCAGCTATTACAGGTTAAAATGCATACGAGTGTCCGAATGGAACAAAACTACAGGGATAGATGCCATATGTTATGTCAATATTAAAAAAATGTGATTAAGCTGTTAAATGTGGTTATTAGGTTCAATTGCAAACTGTAAGTTCCAAGTTTAAAAATAAATGATATATGACAATATTTTACATGAAAATGAGAAATGATCGTACCAAGTTAAATTTACAGGTTTAGGGTGTCAAAAAATATATATGTATATATAGTATAGCATGTAGCAAGGGGTACTTGCCTCGACGGGTCGCGAACCGGGAAAAATGAAACGATAAACGTCGGCGGGGAAACTCGCGACGGGCGCACGGTTCACGGAAAGAACCCAAACAACGAACAATGGAAACACACGGGTCGGGGTACCTCGCTGGAACGTCGGATCACGTCGTCGGCATCGTCGGATTCCGGCCAATTTGTGAACAGTGAACGATCAATACAATGCAACAAGAAGATAAAGAAAAAAAACATAGAAAGAGGAGGTAGGAACTGAAAAAGGGTGCTCACGATGATCCGTGGGACGGGTGGTGACGGTCGACCTCGTCGACGGAGCTCCGGCGGTGACCTACCCGACAGCGACAAGAATTTCCAGATCAAGAAAAAATATTTACAGAGAAGAAAGAAGAAATGAAAAGAGGAGGGAGCAATGCTCACAGAGGGGTGCTTGCGAGGCCGGGACAACAGAGACGAGGTCGTCGGCGGCAACAGATCCGGCGTGCAGCGCGCACAGGGGCGTGTGCAGGTGGCCGCAGCTGGTGAAGGGTGCGCGGGAGTCGAAGAAGGAGGATGCGGGTGAGATGAGGCTGAGGAGGCGAGGAGGTTGGTGGTAGTGGCGTCGGCGTCGGGGCTGCGGCGGCGATGGGGAACGAGACGGCCGGGGACTGTTGCGATGGGTTAGGGTTCTCGTTGGAAAAGAAATGAAGGGGAAAAAGATTTGAAATATATAGGGGAGAGAGAGAGAGAGAGAGAGAGAGATACTGGGGATAGAGAGAGAGGGAAGAGATGGGGGCCCACGGAAAAGAGAGCGATGATTGGTTGGAGGGATTTTATTAAGGGAAAAAAATTTAATTAAAGATTCAGAAGATTTTAAAGAACAGTAGGATTTATAAGGTTAAATAATAATATACGTTGGTTTATAAAATATTGGAAATTTGGGATTTTGGCGCAAAATAAAACATTTCCAAATCGCGCCCGGGTCAGGTCCAAAAATTTGAAATTGAAAAAATAGAATTTTAGGCGGGATCCAAAATTTAAAATGAAGTGTTTTATGATCAAAAAGCATACCCCCAAAACGGACACACGTATGCGCGCGTAGCCGTCCAAACTCGCCCGTTTCACTGAACGGGACGAGAACACGATGCACGGACGCTACAACAGGGTTAGGGGTGTCAAGTAGGTCAAGATGGATATTTTTAATTTTATTTTAGATGCCAAAAATGTTATATGCAGAAATGAATTTGCCGGGTAAAATTTTACAGTAAGTAATAATCAAGCAAGATAAATGAGATAAGTGTCACACTACATTCAAACGGTAACTGAAATTAGTAGCATTGGGCTTGGGTGTTACATTATACCCAACTACAAAAAGAATTTCGTCCTCGAAATTCCAAGAATACAAAGATAGAAAACTACAAGAAAAAGTGAGGAAATTTCTGCCGGATTTCATTTTCTCGTTCCCAGGTGGACTCTCCATGCGAGCGATTACCCCAAGAAACAAGCACAAGAGGGATAACCTTGTTCTTATGAACCTTTTCCCTTCGATCCACGATTTCAATCGGTCGCTCCTCAAAAGTCAAATCTTCCCGTACCGTTAGCTCCGAATGATCCAATACATGCGTTTCATCACGAACATACTTACGGAGTTGAGATACGTGAAACACATCATGCACGCTCGCCAAGGACCGCGGTAACGCCAAACGATACGCTACCTCACCAACACGCTCCACGATCTCAAAGGGTCCAACGAATCGAGGACTAAGCTTTCCTCGACTCCCAAAACGAATCATCCCTCTAGTCGGTGATATCTTCAAGAACACCCACGGCGAACTCTAGAGGTCTTCTTGACGTGTCTGCCCAACTCTTCTGTCGGTCTTGTGCTACCTTCATATGATTTCTGATAGTGTTAACCTTCTCAACTGTCTGCACAACCAAATCTGGTCCCAACAATCTTCGTTCACCGACATCGTCCCAACAAACAGGTGAACGACACTTACGACCATATAAAGCTTCAAACGGAGCCATCTGGATAGTTGCCTGAAAACTGTTGTTGTAAAAAAACTCCACCAAATGTAGATGATCCTCCCACGAACCCTTGAAGTCCAACATGCATGCTCTCAACATATCTTCAAGAGTTTGGATCGTTCTTTCCGACTGACCATCAGTTTGAGGATGATAAGCTGTGCTAAACTTCAACCGAGTCCCCAAACTTTCCTGTAAACTCCGCCAAAAGTATGATAAGAACCGAGTGTCCCGATTGGACACGATGCTCACCGGTACTCCATGCAATCTTACAATCTCCTGCATGTACCGCTCCGCCAAAGTCTCTGTTGATTGACCAACCCGAAAAAAGATAAAGTGAGCTGCCTTGGTCAATCGATCAACGATCACCCATACTGCATTGTTGCCCTTTGGACTTCGCGGTAAAGCCGTCACGAAATCCATGGTTATATGTTCCCACTTCCACTGAGGAATCGGAAGTGGTTGCAATAAACCAGCAACCCGTTGATGTTCAGCTTTAACTTGCTGACACACCAAGCACTTTGCTACAAAGCGAGCAATCTCCCGCTTCATGCCTTCCCACCAGAAATGTTGTCGAACATCTCGGTACATCTTTGTGCCTCCTGGATGTACAGAATAAGCTGAACTGTGTGCCTCCTTCATAAGCTCTTCATGAATATCTCCCTTTGGCACACACAAACGGCTACCATACCTCAACGAACCATCTTCATGGATCAATAAATCTGTTCGTAGTCCGGCTTCAACCTGCTCTCGAAACTTTTGCAGTCTAGGATCCTGCGATTGAGCTGCTTTAATATTCTCGATCAATGACGAATGTACTTGCAGCTGCATCAACTGTCCCGTACAACGCGGTAGCACAACCTCCAAGTCAAATCTTCGAAAATCTTCAACGATCTCCTTCTGCGTAGTTAACACCTGAATTGCTGGTAACCGACTAAGCGCATCCAGCACGACATTAACCTTCCCCGGATGGTACTTTAGATCAAGATCGTAGTCAGCCATCAACTCTAACCATCTACGCTGCCTCATGTTAAGCTCCTTCTGTGTGAACACATACTTCAAGCTCTTATGATCTGTAAAAACTTCGACCCTTTCGCCCAAAAGGCAGTGTCTCCAAATCTTCAAAGCGAAAATCACAGCCGCAAGTTCCAAGTCATGAGTTGGATAATTCTTCTCATGGGTCTTCAACTGTCTCGATGCGTATGCTACAACCTTCCCATGCTGCATCAAAACACATCCCAATCCTTTCCCAGATGTGTCGCTGTGAATCACTAATCCTCCGGAATTGTCTTGCACGGTCAGAATAGGGGCGGTTATCAACTTCTGCTTCAACGTCTCAAAAGCTAACGCACAATTGTCCGTCCATACAAAAGGTACCTCCCTGCACATAAGCTTGGTTAGCGGCTCCGCCAGACGAGCGAAGTTCTCCACAAATCTCCTGTAATATCCGGCAAGTCCAAGAAAACTTCTTATCTCCGCAACATTCTTTGGAATCGGCCAATCCCGAACTGCTGCAATCTTTTCTGGATCGATGGCAATTCTATTGCCAGACACAACATGACCCAAAAACTTTACTTCCTCCAGCCAAAACTCGCACTTACTCATCTTTGCATACAACTTCTCCTATCTCAACGTCTGCAGTGCGATCTTCAAATGCTCAGCATGCTCCTCAAAACTCTTCGAGTAAACCAGAATATCGTCAATGAATACCACAATGAACTGATCCAAGAACGGTGAAAAGATTCGGTTCATCAAGTCCATGAATACTGCCGGCGCATTCGTTACTCCGAAGGGCATCACTAAGTACTCGTAATGTCCATACCGAGTTCGGAATGCCGTCTTGCAAATATCTTCCGTTTTCACTCGGACCTGGTGATATACGGATCGCAAATCCAGCTTCGAGAATACCCTCGCGCCACTAAGCTGCTCAAAAAGTTCTCCAATGCGAGGGATAGGGTACTTGTTCTTAATAGTCACCCGGTTTAATTCTCGATAGTCGATGCACATTCTTCTTGTGCCGTCCTTCTTCTTTACTAGAAGAACTGGAGCTCCCCAAGGCGAGTTACTGCTTCGAATCCAACCCTTCTCAAGCAATTCAGCAACCTATTTCTTGACTTCTTCCAACTCTACTGGTGCCATTGGATAATACGCTTTGGATACTGGCGCTGCACCAGGAATAAGATCAATTGCGAACTCCACGTCTCGCTTCGGCGGTAAACCCGATATATCTTCAAATACGTCCATAAAATCACGAACGACAGCCGGCTCTTCACTATTATCAACTTCCATTGCTGCAAGAGTATTGTTTGTCGGCCTAGCCCTAAACTCGACTGGCCCGACAGAACTGCTTTCTCCAGTGAAGGTAAACTCGGGATGTCCGAGAATCTGGAAAATTACTTTCTTTGCCCTACAGTCAATGTGAGCGTGGAAAGTGCCAAGAAAATCCATTCCCAAGACGACTTCGTAGCTGCCCGTATCAATCACCAAGAAATCTGCAAAAAGCTCCCGTCCGCAAACAACAACTGTACAATCTTTACACTGCCTACTAGATGTGATTTTCCCATTCCCAGTGTGTATGTCCCAGAAACCAGACAGGCTCGTGTAGTTAATCGAGTGTGTAGTTAAAAACTTGGATGACATAAAACAATGGGATGCACCAGAATCAAATAATGCCAATGCGGGAAAATCATGAACGAGTAAGGTACCTGAAACAACTTCTCCTGACGCCTTAGCTTCCTCAGCTGTCAAGGTAAAAGATCGAGCCTGGTTAGGTCCTTGAGTCAGCTGTTTCTGTCCCTGGAACGGTCTCTGCGGAGGCTTCTGAATATCATCTCTCGTACGAAGCTTCGATGGACAAGCACTGACATTGTGATCCGCCGCTCCACAAACTAAACAGAGTCCCTGCCTCCTTCGACACTCCCTCTGCACGTGCCCAGGTAAACGGCAGTAGTCACAAATCACGCTCCTTCTTCGATCAACGATCACAGGCTTCTACATGGGTGCTACACCCCGATGGTCCACTGGAATACCTCTGCGACCATGAGCTCGGTTAGGTACAAATGCGGGCTTCCTTGCCGCAACTGCTGTCTGCTGCAAACTCCCTTTCATCCCAGATAAACTCTGCTGTTCCCGAGCTGCCGTAAGAACCTGTGAGAAAGTGGTCAAACCCAGGGAGACAATCTGCCTCTGGATGTCCGTATCCAAGCTGCGCATGAACCTCCGTGCCCTGTCTGCATCGTTGGCAACTAAAGGTCCAGCGAATCTGCTGAGTCTCGTCCATTCTGCTGCATGCACATCTACGGGTGCTCCATTCTGCTTTAGCACGATGAACTTCTCTTCCATTTCCTCCCGTGCAGTCCACGGGAAGAACTTCTCCAGGAAACTCTTAGAAAAATCCGCCCTCTTGATCAGCTTGGGCAAGCGGGTCTCCTCCACAAGCCACCATTCTCGGGCGTAGTCCACTAGCTGAATGTGTACCACATCAACTCTTTTGTCATCTGGAATCTGTGCCACAATAAGCAAATTCTCCGTGTCAACTATCCACTGCTCTGCTGCCAACGGCTCCTCCAAACCGGTAAATGTAGACGGACCCTAACGCCTGAAATCTGCCACGGTCCCAACTCGACCAACTGGTTTAGCTTCAACCTTGTCTACGGACTGCTGAACGGTCCGCAAACCTTCCTGGAATGATTCTGCTTGCTGCTGGATCAGCTCGGTCTGTCTCTTTTGATTTTCCAGCATTCCCCTTATCACTCCAAGCATGGCGGCTTCGTCCACACGCCTCTGGTACGTCTTCAAATTCTTATCTGCCATATTCCTGAAATCAAAACACCCAACATTAGCATGATGATAGATTCAAAATATAGATCAAGACTAGAACTCCAAAATACTTAAATAGAGTACCGCATTGTAACTATGCCGCGGTATCATAGCCACAATTACTTAACTCCACCCAAGTCGCCTAAGTCCTAGAGATAACAAGGAATCAGGTTTTCGAGTCGATATGCAAAGGAAGTTTGCACATCGTAAAAGATATAATCAGGAAGAATGTGATTCAAGAATGGTAAAACGGCAAGGTGGCAGGACATGTTTCCTAAACACGGGTATTCTGATTCGTGTATTGGGTACAATACCCAACTACAAAAGAATCAACCCAACTAACCTATGGCTCTGATACCAAAAGAACCATGTCACGCCCCGCTTCCCAGAGTACGCTAAAATGGGCACGTGACATAGCCAACCATGCTACCTGTGGGTAGGAAGCATCCATCCACAGTCACATTATGGCTGTAGAGATATCAAGAACAAAATAAAACTATCTAAAACATGTCCATAATCCAAGATAACATGAGTCAATAATAAATAAATGCGGAAGCAAAAGATCTAATACAAAATAACTGGAATGTATGTCCCATAATGCGGGCTCACATCAGGAAATAAATGCAGGAAATAAAACTAACTAATACTGACACCTTACAGCTCAGCCTGCTGGCTGAAGTACTCTTGCTCGGACTGCAACAGCGGTACCGAATCTGGGCCATGCAAAACCCAGATGTCAGCGCGTCATGTCATCAAGTAATATAATATGAATAGGGTAACAGGCAATGCAACATAAACATGAATAAAGCAAAAGTAACAATAATATGAATCGGAGCAATGCAGGGTAGTGTGCAGTGGGTAAACTAAACTGTTCTATCAGGTTTTCTATTTTAAAATCTTTGAAACCAAATTGATGAATCATCAATGTAACTCAATAGTATCCCGTGCATGCCCGGGACCACGGTCTAAGACTCTCGGGCTGAAACCGAGACGTGCCGCTAGGCAGTAAAAGGTAGCAGGTACAGGCGAGTGATGTCAGCATCATCACTCCGGGGCTGGCCTAGCCCGTAAGACTGATCAGAACAGGTATCGAACTGTTGAGTTACAAGTCAGGTTTCACCTTTAATTTCTCCATACCCCCAAGTTATGTGTGTATGTCAAGTCAGGTATTCCGAAATCAAGAACTAATGCCAACACAGGATCAGGTAAACAGGTTTGTCTGGATAGACAACAGGAACGGTCCATGAGGACTACATGTCAGGTTTGTTGGCATTAGACACAGGATCAGGTAACGGGTCAGGTCATGGTACATCAGGTCAAGTCAACAGTATACGGTACCATGTCAGGTAGATCAATATCTATGTAACAAGTCAGGTCAAGATGTAAACAATATCATGGGTGTGCTCACAATCAGTTATACAAGCAAGCATGGTTATCAACAACATGATATAAGTAATGAATTAAGCAATAGGCAGATTCATTCGATTTGCAATACAGTTATCAATTGTGTCACAGAGATGATTACAAAAGTGCAGTAAGACAATTATAGCAGTTTAGTCATGTTAACAAGTTTAAGAACTTTTAGAGGTGCAATGATTTATATAACGGTTCAGTGCAGCTATTACAGGTTAAAATGCATACGAGTGTCCGAATGGAACAAAACTACAGGGATAGATGCCATATGCTATGTCAATATTAAAAAAATGTGATTAAGCTGTTAAATGTGGTTATTAGGTTCAATTGCAAACTGTAAGTTCCAAGTTTAAAGATAAATGATATATGACAATATTTTACATGAAAATGAGAAATGATCGTACCAAGTTAAATTTACAGGTTTAGGGTGTCAAAATATATATATGTATATATAGTATAGCATGTAGCAAGGGGTACTTGCCTCGACGGGTCACGAACCGGGAAAAACGAAACGATAAACGTCGGCGGGGAAACTCGCGACGGGCGCACGGTTCACGGAAAGAACCCAAACAACGAACAATGGAACCACACGTGTTGGGGTACCTTGCTGGAACGTCGGATCACGTCGTCGGCATCGTCGGATTTTGGCCAATTTGTGAACAGTGAACGATCAATACAATGCAACAAGAAGATAAAGAAAAAAAACAGAGAAAGAGGAGGTAGGAACTGAGAAAGGGTGCTCACGTTGATCCGTGGGACGGGTGGTGACGGTCGACCTCGTCGACGGAGCTCCGGCGGTGACCTACCCGACAGCGACAAGAATTTCCAGATCAAGAAAAAATATTTACAGAGAAGAAAGAAGAAATGAAAAGAGGAGGGAGCAATGCTCACAGAGGGGTGCTTGCGAGGCCGGGGATACAGAGGCGAGGTCGTCGGCGGCAACAGATCCGGCGTGCAGCGCGCACAGGGGCGTGTGCAGGTGGCCGCGGCTGGTGCAGGGTGCGCGGGAGTCGAAGAAGGAGGATGCGGGTGAGATGAGGCTGAGGAGGCGAGGAGGTTGGTGGTAGTGGCGTCGGCGTCGGGGCTGCGGCGGCGACGGGGAACGAGGCGGCCGGGGACTGTTGCGATGGGTTAGGGTTCTCGTTGGAAAAGAAATGAGGGGGGAAAAAGATTTGAAATATATAGAAGAGAGAGAGAGAGAGATACTGGGGATAGAGAGAGAGAAAGGAGAGAGATACTGGGGATAGAGAGAGAGAGGAGAGATGGGGGCCCACGGAAAAGAGAGCGATGATTGGTTGGAGGGATTTTATTAAGGGAAAAAAATTTAATTAAAGATTCAGAAGATTTTAAAGAACAGTAGGATTTATAAGGTTAAATAATAATATACGTTGGTTTATAAAATATTGGAAATTTGGGATTTTGGCGCAAAATAAAACATTTTCAAATCGCGCCCGGGTCGGGTCCAAAAATTTGAAATTGAAAAAATAGAATTTTAGGCGGGTTCCAAAATTTAAAATGAAGTGTTTTATGATCAAAAAGCATACCCCCAAAACGGACACACGTATGCGCGCGTAGCCGTCCAAACTCGCCCGTTTCACTGAACGGGACGAGAACACGATGCACGGACGCTACAACAGGGTTAGGGGTGTCAAGTAGGCCAAGATGGATATTTTTAATTTTATTTTAGATGCCAAAAATGTTATATGCAGAAATGAAGTTGCCGGGTAAAATTTTACAGTAAGTAACAATCAAGCAAGATAAATGAGATAAGTGTCACACTACGTTCAAACGGTAACTGAAATTAGTAGCATTGGGCTCGGGTGTTACAGCTTGGTTCCCTGGCGTCGTGGGTAGGGAGCTACCGGCCGGGGATGACCGAGAAGGGTAACCGCTCGGTGCCTCTTGGCGAGGTCTTGGATCACTGGCGTCGTGGGTAGGGAGTTACCATCCGGGGATGGCCGAGCAGGGTAGCTGCTCGATGCCTCTTGGCGAGGGCTTTGATCCCTGGCGTCGTGGGTAGGGAGCTACCAGCCAGGGATGACCAAGCAAGGTAGCTGCTCGGTGCCTCTTGGCGAGGGCTTTGATCCCTGGCGTCGTGGGTAGGGACCTACCAGCTAGGGATAGCCGAGCAAGGGTCGGGCTCGGCTGCTTCTAGGGAGGGCTTTGATCCTTCAGGACGGGAGCCGAGCAGGGTTACTGCCCGGCGCCTCTTGGCGAGGGCTTTGATCCCTGTCGGTTGTGGTAGGAAGCTACCAGCCGGGGATAGGCGAGCATGGGTCGGGCTCTACCATCTCTAGGGAGGACTTTGATTCTTAGCGTAGGAGGGGCTGTAAGAAGCCTACTAAGGATGGGGGCCGGGCAGGGTTATTGCCCGGTGCCTCTTGGCGCGGGCTTTTGTTCTTTAGGATGGGGGCCGAGCAGGGTTACTTCCCGGTGCCTCTTGGCGAGGGCTTTGATCCCTGTCGGTTGTGGTAGGAAGGTACCAGCCGAGGATAGCCGAGCAAGGGTAGGGCTCGACTGCCTCTAGGGAGGGCTTTGATCCTTAGCGTTGAAGGGGCCGTAAGAGGCCTACTAAGGATAACCGGGTAGTGAAGCTGCGCGGTTGCCTCTTGGCGAAAGCTTTGATCCCTAACGTTGTATGTAGGGAAGCTACCGGCCAGGGATAGCCGGGCAGGGTTGCTGCGCGGCTGCCTCTAGACGAGGGCTTTGATCCTTAGCGCTGGAGGGGCCGTAAGAGGCCTGCTAAGGATAACCGGGCAGTGAAGCTGCGCGGTTGCCTCTTGGCGAGGGCTTTTGATCCCTGGCGTTGTGTGTAGGGAAGCTACCGGCCAGGGATAGCCGGGCAAGGTAGCTGCGCGGCTGCCTCTAGTCGAGGGTTTTGATCCTTAGCGTTGGAGGGGCCGTAGGAGGCCTGCTAAGGATAACCGGGCAGTGAAGCTGCGCGGTTGCCTCTTGGCGAGGGCTTTTGATCCCTGGTGTTGTGTGTAGGGAAGCTACCGGCTAGGGATAGCCGGGCAGGTGTGTAACCGAGGCGAGCTTCAACGAGCTGACCCTTGTGCGGCTCGGCTCGACTTATTTTAGACCGGCTCGAGTTCGCCTCGAGCTGAGCAGATCCGGCTCATGTTCAACTCGTGATCTTACCGAGCCTTAAATGAGCCAAAGTCGAGCTCGATTGCATATTCTATAAGACGGTCTCTGAAGGGAAAAACGACAAAGAGGTTTTTGGTTGGAGGCAAGGGATAGGTCAATACAGACGCTTGAGAAGAAAACATGAATGTATTTTGTAAGGATGTTGATGATTAAATGTCTTGGCTTGAAAGAGAAGCTAAGCTGAGAATAACAATCTCATAGTTTAAGACACATGGTTTTCAGATATGGAAAGATTAAAAAAAAGGTGACATCCAAAGCATGGAATGGGTTTGAGCATTGGCTAACGGCTTTATATCCATCTCTGTTGTACTTGATAGATCATCCCTTAATTGAATTAAGTGTCCTGAGAGTTGTATAGAATATGCTCTATATTACATATTACCGTTTTTTTTAAACTGTGTAACCGGGCCAAACTCGTGCCAATACCAAACGAGCTTGGCTGAGTCCAAGTTCGGCTCGTTTAATAAACGAGTCAGGTTTTTTGGCTCATGTTCGGCTCATTAATAAATAAACCGAATTTGAACAAGCTGATACGAAGCCGAACCATAATGGAATACAAGATGGCTCATTCAATTACCATCCCTAAGCGGAAGCGGGTACGAGATGGGATGGGTAGTTGAGCTCGAGGAAGCGGGACTTGGGACTGGATAAGATACGCGGGTGAGGGCCGGGAAGGGATTTGGGTTGGGCTGCTGCTGGTGGGCATGGTTCGTCGTGAGGATCACTTCTTTTTGTATATTATATTTATTATTATTGTTGTTGTTCCCCGCCGGAAGATGCGACCGGGACGTTGGGACGTCCGGGCCTGAATTTTGGGGGCAAATACTATTTGGTTTTATCCGTCCACCTCTCCGAAGATGCCAAGTTGATTTATGGCTGTTCTCCGCCGAAAACGGGGACGCGACCGCGTAGGTCCGTCTTGCCTGAATTTCGAGGGCAGATGCTATTTGGTGCTATCCGTCCACCTTTCCGAAAGTGCCAAGTTGATTTATGACACCATGTATCGAAAGTTTAAATGGATGCGGCCGATATAGCAGACTTCGTCAGATTCCCCCCCATTGAGGGGTTTTTGATTGTGGAGACGCTCTTCCCTGCAGGCGCAAACCACTGCAGTTAATTACGCTACCGCATCGCGGTAACAACTTTCTCCTTCTCCAGATGGTCACTTCGTGCCGTGAGTGTTTGTTTTGTTTTTGGTTGCCCGTAGATTGTATATGGAGACTAATTTATGTTATCGTCCGTAGGGTGTGGATTAGTTCAAATCCGTATTCTTCTTAGATTTGGTTTTGGGGTTGGGTTTAAGGATACGTTAGTCTCATTTGAGACTAAGATCAACTTAAACGTTTGTTAAGGATACGTTAGTCTAATTTTAGACTAAGATCAACTCAACGAGATCGTTTAGATCCAACAAAAGAGCATTTGGGCTCTATTGTTTAGTTTAGGGACATTGCGGTCGATTACCAGTTTAAAGACATGGTGATCCAGTGTTAGTTTAAAGTCATCTTGGTTCATGGGTTTAAAGGACCCTACAGTCCGAGGTTAAGGACATCATAGTCCATGGGCCTAAAAGACCCCACAGTCCGAGGTTAAGGACATCATAGTCCATGGGTTTAAAGGACCCTACAGTCCGAGGTTAAGGACATCATAGTCCATGGGTTTAAAGGACTCCACAGTCCATGGAATGATTGGTTATCGGGACCCGTCACCTCTCTGAAGATGTTGAAGGATTACAACGACAAATATCAAAGGAGTGAAGAGATGTACCCTTGAACTAAAGTTGATTTGGGAAATCTGTAGTCCAATTTGGGAATAAGATCAATTAATTAGATTATGAGCACATGGGCTCAGTTAAATCTGAATTGAGGACTTATGGCCAACTTGGGCTAAGTCCAATTAGATTTGAAATGTTGGCCCTTTGTTGGACTGTTGAACAATTGTCTGGGTTCAGCCCCTCGTTATTTAGCAATGCTAAACAGGGGTTTGGGGTTCTGACAACTCTTTGTCTTTGGCTGAGCACTAGCCATTCATTATACCTCTGGACTTTACTTGGCATATCATATGAACTGATCAATTTTGAGGTTTAGTTGAATGGGAGATTTGCCTCTGGAAAACTTAGCCAATTTGGGCTAAGCTTGGTTTGAAAATAGTGTTAAACACTAGCATATATCTTGCGGTCACGTGTTCCCACGTGATGCATTTAAAATAGTATTAAACACTAGGGATGAAATGCTCAATATAGTTTTAAACACTTAAAAAGTTAAAGAGCTCATGTGAGGACACGTGAGGCGCCCTAGGATTGGGCTAAGTTTCCTTTATTTTATTCTCAGAATATTCAAATAAGTGTTAAACACTTAGGTCTTCACGGCCATCACGTGTGGGCACGTGATGGGTATCCATACACTGGATATTAAAGGAATTTGCTAGGGGTCACGTGGGGACACGTGAGGGCGTCCATGCATTGGATTTTAATCCTTCAGCTCTTTCCATCTTCTCTTTTTTAAAGAGGTGTTTATCAGGGGTCACGTGGGGACACGTGAGGGTGCCCAAAGTCTGTTCTGCCTTTATGTTTGAGAAGTTTGTTCAAGGGTCACGTGGGAACACATGACCCGATCTCATTTATTCTTTTCTGATCATTGAAGGGAGGGTCACGTGTTGCCACGTGATCGGGTTGGATACTGACTTCTTTACATGCATGGAGAGTTTTAAGTTCCTTATTTAAGAATTAAATTCTTTTGTAGGGTTGAACCCTAATTTCATTTAGAGGAATTAAATTCCCTTGTGTTTTGAAAGAATTAAATTCTTTAAACTCAACTCTTCCTCTAAGTTTTGGATCTGCATGGCAGAATCTCCCCGATGAGAATTAAATTCTCAACTTATGGGGAGATCTGCTTCTGTAGATCTTCAACCATGAAGAAGAACTAAGTTCTTGTTTTAAGGGTTAAACCATGTTTCTGTTGGAGGAATTAAATTCCTAAGTATTTGGAGGAATTAAATTCCCTAAACTCAGTTCTCTATCTAAGTTTTGGATCTGCATGGCAGAATCTCCCCGATGAGAATTAAATTCTTAACTTATGGGGAGATCTGCTTCTGCAGATTTTCAACCAAAGGAAGAACTAAGTTCTTATTCAGAAGAGTTAAACTCTTAATTTGAGAATTAAATTCTCCTTTTCTTTTATGGAGCTTAGATCTCTTTCCCTTTCTCACCTAGGGTTTCTTTCTCTTCTAAAGAGACCTTATTTTCTCTCTGGAGAATTAAATTCTCTTTTCTTTTTTATTCTCTCTCTGTTGTTGTTGTCCCTCCTTTTCTTCTCTCCTTGGCTCCTATTTATAGGAGAAAGAAAAGAATCAGTTTGTTTAGTCAATCTTTCATTGAAAGATTTTAATTGATTTTGTAACCAACATGATCTATTAGATCACTCAGTGAATTTTATTCACCATTGGATTTTTAATCCAAAAGATCTTTTATCTGTTATTCCTGGCAAATTTCAGGGAAATCTTTCCTTGTATAGAATATTTCTATAAATTAGTGATTTTTAATCACCATTGGATTTTTAATCCAACGGTGCTCCACTTTACAGAGCACAATTTTTTTGTTTGGAAAGATCTAGGAAAATATTTTTCCAACTAGGGTTTTTGATTTCCCTTAATTAGAATTTAATTCTATTAGTTCAGAAGGTTTAAAAGCTTATCACGTGTTAGCACGTGACCCCACTGATTGACCATTCAATTAGAATTTAATTCTATTAATTCATAGATCTTTAGGATTCCATCACGTGTTGACACGTGACCCCCCTAATTAAGCATTTTAACCAGAATTTAATTCTGTTGTTTTAAAGAACTCAGGAATTATCACGTGTCAGCACGTGACCCTTGGTCACGTGTGAGCACGTGATGCCCCATTGGGGTTTTTCCTTGTTGTTTTATTATACTTTTAATTCTTTTCAGTGGGTTTAAAGGCCCATCACGTGTGGACACGTGACTTCATCAATTTAGGCAATTCAGGCACAGATAGGATCTGCCCATAAAAGGTCACGTGTTTGCACGTGAGACCCCATCATGTGTGAGCGCGTGATGCCTGCTTTTTGAGTATTCTCCCTCTTTTTTGTAAGGGAACAAGTAGCTCTTGGCCGAAAATTTTGGCGGGAACAAATGCCCCCCACTACTTTGCCCACGTAAGCATGTACGTGGGTGAAGTAGTCCAGAGTAATTCATAACGTATGACCAGTTTTGGGTTAGTATATAACTTTCAGAATCTTGATCTGAGAAGATAACGAGCGGACACAAGCGTCGTCATTTATCATTGACTCAAATCTCGACTCTTAAGGAATATAGTTCCAAACCCTCAGCCCCATGAGCCGCGCCCTTCTATTTTTATATCTTACTCTGGCATGAAGTAGTTTATATGCTCATGAGTAACTTCTCCATTTCAGTGGCATATAACTTTGGCAAGTGTAGCCCATAGATAGTAGGTAGCTGTCCATCTTGAACTCTTTGTAAGGTAGCGATGGCTTAGGAGACAGGTTCAGATCTGTCGCCTAAGGCTTTCCAACTTTACGAGCCGTGAGGGTCTCATAAATACTTTTCTCCCTACAAGTCGAGAGGATCCCGTAGGTGTATTTTCTCCTTAAGAATCGTGAGGATTCCTAAGTGTGTTTTCTCTTAAGAATCGTAAGGATCTCACGAGAGAATTTTCTTGCTTACAAGTCGAGAGAACTTGTAAGTGGTTGTTTCCTTTCTTGTCGATGTTTGACTTAGGAGAGTGTGGCCTTTAGAAAATCTACCTTGACTTCTCTGCGAGGCGATGATGGCTTGGAAGACAGGGTTAGGATCTATCACCTAAGACTTTTCAACTTTATGAGCCGTGGGAGTCTCATAAAGACTTTTCTCCCTACGAGTCAAGAGGATCTCGCAGGTGTGGTTTCTCCTTAGGAATCGTGAGGATTCCTACGTGCGTTTTCTCTTGAGCGTCGTAAGGATCTCGCAAGAGAATTTTCTCCTTACGAGTCGAGAGGACTCGCAAATGATTGATGAGTTGACTTGCTCCCGAGTCAAAGAATTGCTTTGACGGGGAAGTCGAGGGTTGACTTTATCCGTATTTCTCGGAGTCAGGGGGTTGACTTTATCCGCATTTCACGGAGTCAGGGGGTTGCTCTGGACGTTTCCCACGGGGTCAGAATTGACATTAACCGTGTTCCACAGGACCAGGATTTGCTCTGGGCGCTTCCTACGGGGTCAGAATTGACATTAGCCGTGTTCTTCGGGACCAGGAGTTGACTTTGGCCATATGGGGTCAATATTGACTTTAGCCATACGGGGTCAGGATTGATTCTCGGTTTTCTGTGCACTGCCAAGTCCTGGAACTGGGAACTTTGCCGCGGCTCCGAGGTTGATTGTCGTGTCCGAATCAGAGACACTGATTTCTCTGCGGGTCGACGTGAATCGAGCTCTCGTCAAGGACGCTGATTTCCCTGAATCGAGGTATTTTGCCAAGGACACTGATTTCCTCGGAGTTGAGACGAATCGAGGTATTCCTGCAAAGACGCTGATTTCTCTGCGGGTCGATGCGAATCGAGATGCTCTCGTTAAGGACGTTGATTTCCCTGAATCGAGGTATTTTGCCACGGACACTGATTTCTTCGGAGTTGAGACGAGTCGAGGTATTCCTGCAAAGCCGCTGATTTTCTTGCGGGTCGACGCGCATCGAGATGCTCTCGTCAAGGACGCTGATTTCCCTGGAGTCGAAATATTTTGCCAAGGACACTGATTTCCTTGGAGTTGAGACGAGTCGAGGTATTCCTGCAAAGACGCTGATTTCTCTGTGGGTCGACGTGAATCCAGATGCTCTCGTAAAGGACACTGATTTCCCTGAATCGAGGTATTTTGCCAAGGACACTGATTTCCTCGGAGTTGAGATGAGTCGAGGTATTCCTGTAAAGACGCTGATTTCTCTGCGGGTCGACGCGAATCGAGATGCTCTCATCAAGGACGCTGATTTCCCTGAATCGAGGTATTTTGCCAAGGACACTGATTTCCTTGGAGTTGAGACGAATCGAGGTATTCCTGCAAAGACGTTGATTTCTCTGCGGCTCGATACGAATCGAGATGCTCTCGTTAAGGATGCCGATTTTCCTGAATCGAGGTATTTTGCCAAGGACACTGATTTCCTCGGAGTTGAGACGAATCGAGGTATTCCTGCTAAGACGCTGATTTCCTTGCGGGTCGACGCGAATCGAGATGCTCTCGTCAAGGACGCTGATTTCCCAGGAGTCGAAATATTTTGCCAAGGACACTGATTTCCTCGGAGTTGAGACGAGTCGAGGTATTCCTGTAAAGACGCTGATTTCCTTGCGGGTCGACGCCAATTGAGATGCTCTCGTCAAGGACGCTGATTTCCCTGAATCGAAGTTTTTGAGTTGACTCGATTCCGAGACGGGGTCATTGGATGACTCCAGGTTGTCTGTGAACCGTAGAGTCTTGAAACTGGGGACTTTGCCATGGTTCCGATTGATGGTGTAGCATCCGTGTCCTGCTGGAATGAGGAGGCACACTGTTGTTGGTCTTCGGGCCGTAGATGTGGCCATTGAGATTTGGAACTAGGTGTAAGTGCACGGAAGCGCTCCGGCCGTCAATCCGAGGCCAAAATGCGGAAACGGAACTTTTTCTTTAACTTTAAAAAAGGTGCTACCGCGTACTTTAAACCCGGATCGGGCCATTAACCTAATGCTAGCAAACTAGAGAATAGGTAGAAAGCTATACCGAGCGATCCGTGTCCTTCGGTCTTCGGCCTCCACTCCGATCTCCTCGCGGAATCTCCGGTCTTCATCTCCTCGTCGGAACGGGCGCCACATCGCCGGGTTCTTTTACGGGCTCCCACCTCTGGACCAAGGCAACTCGGGCATGAAGTTGGCGAGTCGACGTGTCCAAGAATACTGTAGGCTAGTGTAGAATAGTTTGTCTCTAGCGGGTATGAAGTTGCCATGTGATGGAGGTGAAGAAAGAAATGAACTTTGAAATGGGACTCTCTTTTTAGCATGAATGAAAAATGAGATGCCAAATATTTCTCACACACCAAAAAAAAATCTCTCCCTCTAAAGTGGCCGGCCAACTATGATAGAGTGAGGAGGAGAGAGAGAAAAAGGCATATATAAATATGTGATAACAAGAAAGAAATGTCACCCTCTTTCATATCCAAATCCCATCTCAATCCTATCAACATTTAATGCAAACCATGTGAAGAAAAAGGAAAGATGCTATCATAATCTTTCCATTTACAAATAAACCCCCTCCACATAACTAATTTGCACACTTGCAAATAACCCCCTCCATCGGAAAAATCCGGCTATGAAAGAACAAAGGAAAACTGGCCGAAATGAAATGCAAACTGGCAACTTCAAAAAAACCGATCCCGTAATAAATTACAGGAAAACCCTGCGACCGTATATACATACCCGCATTTGTATTCCGACCGAATACAAATGCAATGAGACAAAATCTACACTATACAATACTAGGATCCGGCTTAAACCAAAGCCCGCTAGTATTATCCGTCAGATCATGATCCGTGCAATACCGCACGTATATGATCGAACCCTGCCACATATCCATACGGCCTCTACAGCGTTTCGCCCGAAACTTGAGAAACTATCTATGGAGGACTCTAAAGACTCGTCAATAATTTGGCTGTGGATTTAACCACTAGCACGTCAGAGGTATTAGCCATACGTGACGGGCTACCAGCTATTGACCAAAAGGGACGTCTGTGAGCGAACTCATCCTGACACCCTACTGAGCCTGTCAGTGACAATATCCGTACAGTCCGGTCCGTTCGTCTATGAGCATCGCATGGCGGGCCTAGGGGGTTGGTAAAAGTCAGACCACCAAAAGCGGTACAAGTCGTGTCGGAGTGTAGCCCAGAACACCGTGAGATACTACTGGAATACCTACCAGTAAATCTCATGTCTTGTCCAAGGACTTCGTGTACTGGCTCTCCTAGACACAGCGCGACCTCACCCCCAATACCGGGAGAGACGAACCCCTGCAGATCCGCTCACTGCCTCCATGTGGCTCGGGACTGCACCCAACTAAAACCTGTTTGCACGACTCCTTTGAGCCGTGGTAGGGTAGTAATCAAAGTACAGTGGGAACTCACACGAGACAAATGACGATCTCAGGTCGATGAACTAACCTGTACACATGTCACCAGGGAACTGCTATCTGACATCAGGTATAATTCCAACTAGAATGTTCCCGGCGAGTCCTGTCCGGTGTACTCATAACCCAATGAGCACCTGTATACATCTTAGGTGAACCAACTGACACCAGTGGCTTGTGAGACCGGCCACCGCCCCTCGTCGGGGTCTCGACTGTATACACTAGTCTACTCTGGAGTATCGATGCCCTGTCTCGAAACTCCCACGACTAGGGACCTTTTAAGGATGTGCTTATAGACCCCAGCTCCCACGTATATGATCACCATCATACTGCTGGCAGTCAAGCAAGAATCCTAGGGGCTCTGTCAACGTGTAATAGCGACCTGTAAGGTCACTTAAAGTAGTACACGATGATAAAGATAAACCAGATATCATAATATCATATTGAGTAAGACTGTCCTACCGGTATAGGTCCTCCCTCAATCATTGTAATCACGTGCCTGTGATCCAATAATTGACTCTGAGGGCACTATCTCCAACACTAGGGACTTTGCCATGGCTCCGCTTCGTTACGACTCTGTGGTCAGTTGTTGACGTCACGTCTGCATCTAGTTGGAGTGAGGAGAAACGCCATTGGTGATCTCTAGGCTGTCTGTGAACCGTCGAGATTTGGAACTAGGGGACTTTGCTATGGTTCCGTTGTTTTGACCCTAGGGTCGTTTGTTGATGTCGCATCTGCATCCTGCTGGAGTAAGGAGAAACGCCGTTGGTGATCTCTAAACTGTATGTGAACCGTCGAGATTTGGAACTAGAGGACTTTGCCATGGTTCCTGGGTAGTCTCCAGTCTGTCTATGAACCATTGAGATTTGGAACTAGGGGACTTTGCCGTGGCTCCGTTTGTTGGTATTGCGTCTGCATCCGATTGGAAGGAGGAAGAACACCGGTGTTGATCTATAAGTTGTCGATGCTGACGTCGAGACCCTGAAGCTAGGGATCTTCCTTCGCTTCGTTTGTTGACATTGTGACTGCAATATTGCGACGAATGTCGAGATTGTCTCTTGGTCATCTATGAACCGTCGAGATTTGGCTTAGCTTCGACGAAGCCTGGTGGGACGATATGGTTCCCTTCTTTGTTTGTGCCCCTGGATTGTATACAGGGATCGATGTGATCTCACCTGTAGGGTAGAAGTTTCATTCTTTCATTTTTTTTATTTCCGCGATGCTCTATCATTTCATCTTTTATATCGCGAAATTCGCGATTGCCCAATCATTTCGGCTATTTTTCGCGGTGCCCAATCATTTTGGCTATTTTTCGCGGTGCCCAATCATTTCGGCTATTTTTTTTCTTTTTACTCGCTGTTTTTTATTGTGAATTGCCCAACCATTTCGGCTATTTCATATGCATATATTTTACTTGCTAATTATTTTGCAAGTTGCTCCATCATTTCGGCTATTTCATATGCATTTGTGGCTCGCTGGCTTTTCGCTGCGACTTTGGGATTTAATACCGATTTAGGCATCAGCATCACTACAACTGGATATTGCCAGGAGCGAATCATCATTTGCCTTTGTCATTTCGAACAAAGGTGGCTTAGCAAACAGGGTTAGGATCCTGTTGATTTATCTCAAAAACTATCTATTACCGCAATCAAGAACGGCGTCGCATGTAGCTAGCCGGTGAGTACGGGTCGGTCCACAGGGATGTTGTGAATCTCCTAATCGCTCAAATGAGTTAATTCCGAAGGGTGTTCGGATTGATTATTAAATCTAAAATCTAAATCTATCTATCTACGATTATCTAGATCTAGTCTTGCTAGGGTTAGGTTTAGGGATGGTTTGGAAATGCAAGTAAATCCCAACGCTTTCTATACCCGAATGAAGATCTATGAGGAGTTATGGTAATTATCAATAAAGGGGATTAGATCCATTCGGGAAGGTGTTCCTTCCTCTAGGTTCTTGTCCTTCCTTTAGAGATCCTTACCCTAACCTCCATGGAAAACGCGCGCAACCGAGCTTTTACACTACGGTGTCACCGCTACCTCTAGGGATAGGGTGCCGTAGGGCGCGGTGTGTGCGTGTATGCATGGAGTCCTATTGAAAAGATATAATGGGCAAGAAAGGGATGGGAGATTTCATCTCTCAAAAGCCTTCCCCAAAACTAACTCTAAACAATTATCTACGGCAATGAATTAAATCTACCTAGGGCAAAGAATTAAAATCTAAACTAGAGCAATTAATTAAAACTACTTACAGATGGCTCTCTCCAATCATCAACGCAGGTTTGTCAGATCTGAATTTCTGAATTGAAAAGAGGCACCGATGTTCTCCATAAAGAATTCTGAAATTTATTATTAAAAGGAGGCATAAAGTTTACAATGATTTAGAGTTCCTATTTATAGAGGATAGGAAACCCTAGGTTACATTTGATTCGCATGTCTACATTTACCAAAATAGCCCTATAAAGACCAGTCAACGCCGCCACTTTATTTTGGTAAAAAATTAATTTTTTATTTCTTTAAAACTGTCGCGGAACCGCGGCTCGAGGCATGGTTTGGCCGCGGTTCCGCGGCCAAACAATGGAGTTGGCTCATTGGATTTTGTGGGCTGGCTCTGGTGCTTTTTATCTTCTTATTTCTTTATGTCTTTTCTCAATTTAGCTTCTGGTTCTCTTCCAGATTTTCCAGTGAACATTGTAGTGGACTTCTACCCATTAGCTTTGTGTCGACGTCTTGAACCTTGCTTTTTGAACTGATTTTATGTTTGATGTAGGCTTGATCAAGAGTCTTCTGTTTATTGGTCAAAGTCCACTTTTGCATCGTCTTTTCATCGTTTTCACTGTTTTCTATTCAAGAACCTGTAACCTGTAACATGTAGCAGACATGCGTCAAAAGCACCTGTTTATTTATAAAACAAATAAAAATGAGGAATATAATAATACAATATTATGGTGTGAACAAATACCCCCAAACTTATCTTTTGCTCGTTCTCGAGCAAACTTATTTTTTTTTATTCTCTACAAAAACCTAACCGCACTTTCGCAGGGAAACACGATTGCACTGAGCACGTGCAACAAGCCGTTAAACCTCTAGGTGTTCCTAGTAGGAGGAGTGTTGTCTTCTGAGGGTTTTCAGCGGATACTACCCACAAAATCCTATCAATTTGGCTTTTTCGACTTTAATTCTCCAATAAGGTTTTCTAACAAGGAATTCTATTATCGTCGACTCGTAAATTATCCACCCATATTCTTCACACTTCCTCATCATCTAACTTAAGATTATATATGTTCTGCAGACCTACTTAGCTTTCGGCATTTCTTAAGTTCTCCTTTTAGGGTTCCATCTCCACTTAGGAATTTTTATCAATTCTACTAAAGATACAAGTTCTATTCTTCACTCCTTTCTCTCATCTAAACTCCAATCACATACCCCTACGTGTGTGTATAAATCACCCCTACACTTGGAAATTCAAATCAAGCAATCAAACCCGTGTCCTTTGTCCAAAGCACTTACTAATTGGTGAATTTTTAAATGAATTTTGCTTACACATCCTTCATGCGATCGTTAATACTTCTTGAGGTACCAACAACCGATTACAAGATGCGTTAGCATTTTAAAGCATACTTCCTAGTCTTGCAACACCCAAGGCTTTAGCAGTGACTCCCAAACCAGTTGGTCTAAGGCACTAGGTGATGAAGCACCCTCGCAAAATATTTTTTCATTAATGCAGCCTTAAGTAATCACAAAAATCAGTGTTCATTTTTTTTTCTTTATTCACTTTTCTTTTCTTTTATTTTCATTGTACTGAGGACTTTAGACAAGAGCATTTCAAGGTCTCCTCTACTATTCCAAGTTTCAAGGTGCGTGATTGTGCAAATTGTAGGGTATACATTTTCAGAATCTAGACTTAAGCTAGGAACTATTTTTCAAACTTATACTCTAATAAGAACATCAATACTTTTCCTTTGTTTCGACTTAGCCCAAGAAGTGAACCCAAAATTCGCCTATTTCTAAATAAACTACAAAAACATATACTCTCTACCGTTAAACTTTAAGGAGGGTTATTTTTAGGGTTTTTAATTTACTAAGTCTAAGATCTAGTTGTTCCAAACCAGTTAACCTATTTGTCAAACTCAAATCAAATATGGCCAAAATTGAATACATTAATTTTTATAATTTTTTAAAATTTTCAAATTTTTATGGGTTTTCAAATAAGTATGCAAATGCAAAAATATATACAAATGAATGCGAAGGAAGAAGACGTACCGAGCATACCCCCAAACTTAAACTTGACAGTGTCCTCACTGTCATGCTAAACCAAGAATGTCAAAATGTCGGCACTCCCCTGTTTATTTATTTACAATTTTTTTTTTAATTTTTTTTTATGTTTTGAATTTTTTTTATATTTTTTATAGAAAAATAAAACAAAAATATATATACATATATACAACAAGGTTCCCACCAAACTTAAGCTTGGCCTTACACAAGCCAAAGGTTAGCACCAACCATTCAAAGATCTTATCGTGGTAATGACCGAGTTGGTGAAATAATGGGGTGTAGAGGAAAGAAATGAGAAACACACGAGACCGTGTGGGAAGAAGGGTAGAATATGGTCTCGATGGAGGAGAAGAATGGCGGAAAGGAGAAAGAAGTGGAGTACGATCTTGAGGGTGTAAATCGAGTGAATAAATTAGCGCAATTTGTGATGACCGATGTGTTAAAAGTGATTGTGCTAACCTATCAACCCGTCGAGAAATGGGGTCAAATCTCTTAAGATTCGCAAGAAAACATGGGTACGCCGAACTTGGTATGGGAGATGAAAGCGTAACGGTCTCTTATACGGTCGAAATGATAGGAATGACAAAAGGGAGTGAAGTAGGGATAGTCTCATTCTCACCGTAGTAAACTGTTTCGAACTTGAAAGATTCCAACAATGGTTCGAAACGACTGTAAGCAACCGAGTCTGATGGTTCAACTAACTCATCTGAAAATTCAAAAGACTCAAACTCGGGCGGTGAGTCATCAACATCGTTCGAAAAAGTGAAACACTTGTAAGTGTTATCGGCAGTGAGAACTGTGTCAGATTCAAAGGAAAATTTTTCAAGCTCACAGTCTTCAAGCGTGATATTAGGCGTGGTCGAAACGATGGAAAGGAAGGAGGGTGATTTAGTCAAAGGTGCAAGAGGATGAATTGGAAAATCCGACACATCAAACAAAAATGGTTCAACCTCAATATTCTCCTCAATACTATCCTCATAATTCTCCTCAATAGTTAACTCATCCATGCCATTATCATCAAAATCAAGACGCATATGAAGTTCGGGAGAAACATCTAATGACTCGGGATGATGAATTGGACATAAAAGTTCAATCAAATCGACAGGTTCATCATCCGAAATATTCCCGGCGTCTATATCCTCAATTAAGTGAAAATCAATTTTTTCTGACACCTCATCAAAAGTATGGATATTTATCGATTTAGGTTCTAGAGTGGAGGTGTAAAGATCGAAAGGATTAAGCGTGGTTTCACTCGAATGGGGTTCTTCACAATCTGGCAAATCAAGCACTACAAGGTCATACAACTCGTTTGATGTTTTGTTTGTAACTTGCGAAGCATTTGGGACAATCGATGAAAAACCGGAGTTGTGGGCTTCAATTGGGTAAGGGTAGGTTTGATTTGGGAATGTGTAGAACTCACTTGCTCCTCTCAAATTCTCACTCTGTCCAACCGCCTCCTCATACATTGGAAAATTTGGAGCTAGCGGGAAACTAGCTACCGGTTCAGTAGGTTGCATAAGAGCGGCCATGGATGCTTCCACATTCCTAACCATTTTGTTTGTTGCTGTGATATACGCCTCCAACGACTCTTCCAAACTAGACTTGGGTGGTAAGGGGGTTGCGGTAAAAGATTCGAAATCGTGTGGATATGCAAAACTCCCTACAGGCTGTGAGAAGCAGTGTCTAGTGAAGGTGGGAAGGTCGGGTAGGACTGGTAGGAAGTGAGTGGTTGGGCAGGGGTAGGGTCAACATGTGGATAAAAAGGTGAATAATCGTACGGGCCCCTAGAACTAGATGAGTGGAGACGGGTGAAAGATCGGCTGCGAGATTGAGCAATATGCTCAGCAATGGACATCGGCTTAGGAGTGACAGAAGGAATCGAAAAAGTGGTGTCAACATATGGAGGTGGTAAAGGTTGACTTGGTTGACACAAAGTGGGTTGAAAAGTCGAACTGTTTCTCCTAGACGCCTCTATTTGATCTTTCAAAGATATTTTAGACAAGGAAGGATCGTCTTTAAATTGACCGAACAAATTAACGTAAGAAGCAAAATTAGGTTCGGGATACCAAAGTTCGGCAAGTGATTTATTATGTGGGGTACCCATATTAGAAGAAAGGGAAAAAGAAAGAATGTTTGTTGTGGTGCAAGCATTTATTTGCGGCAAAAGTTGGCAAGTTTTCTAATAAAATTTTCCTTTTCCTTTTTATCTTTATTTGATTTGTTGCAAAAAGATTTTCGAGAAAAGATATGCAACAGAAAAATATTACTTGCAATCAATTTCTAATTTAAGTGAGGCGCAAAAATCCTGCACAAGATTGTCATTTGGAAAGAGAAAGATTTTTAAAGCGCACAAAATTCTGCAGGGATTTTTTAGAAAAAATATATCAAGATGTACAGAGAAGAAACAGAGGAGCTTACAAAAGATTTTTCACCAGCTGTAGACACCAACAGGCCGTGTTTTCGCGGTATAAATGCGTTCCTGCCGCGTTTTCGTGGCAGGCTAGTCAGCACGAGTCCCCAAAAAATTTCTGTGATGACGATGTCTCTACAGTGCCGTGTTTCCGCGGTCTGAGCACGGGTTTCGCGGCGGATCCGCGGTCTACTGGATGGATCAGTTCACCAAATTTTTGCAGTTGCTCTGTTGTTGAAATACCCTTCTGTTTTGATCTTTTGTTTGCTGTTTCGATTTCTGAATATTTCCAGATCCGTCTCTGTTTGTAGATCCTGCAAAATTCAAACAAGAAAGTATCCTTTCCAAAAATAACAGATGAAATATTTTTATATTTTTTTTTTGATTTTTCAGATTTTTATGATTTTTTTTATTTTTATTAAGATTAATCCGAAATTGCAAAAAGGAAATTTCTACGCCATCCCCGGTAACGGCGCCATTTGATTTATCTCAAAAACTATCTATTACCGCAATCAAGAACGGCGTCGCATATAGCTAGCCGGAGAGTACGGGTCGGTCCACAGGGATGTTGTGAATCTCCTAATCGCTCAAATGAGTTAATTCCGAAGGGTGTTCGGATTGATTATTAAATCTAAAATCTAAATCTATCTATCTAGGATTATCTAGATCTAGTCTTGCTAGGGTTAGGTTTAGGGATGGTTTGGAAATGCAAGTAAATCCCAACACTTTCTATACCCGAATGAAAATCTATGAGGAGTTATGGTAATTATCAATAAAGGGGATTAGATCCATTCGGGAAGGTGTTCCTTCCTCTAGGTTCTTGTCCTTCCTTTAGAGATCCTTACCCTAACCTCCATGGAAAACGCGCGCAACCGGGCTTTTACACTACGGTGTCACCGCTACCTTTAGGGATAGGGTGCTGTAGGGCGCGGTGTGTGCGTGTATGCATGGAGTCCTATTGAAAAGATATAATGGGCAAGAAAGGGATGAGAGACCTCATCTCTCAAAATCCTTCCCCAAAGCTAACTCTAAACAATTATCTACGGCAATGAATTAAATCTACCTAGGGCAAAGAATTAAAATCTAAACTAGAGCAATTAATTAAAACTACTTACAGATGGCTCTCTCCAATCATCAACGCAGGTTTGTCAGATCTGAATTTCTGAATTGAAAAGAGGCACCGATGCTCTCCATAAAGAATTCTGAAATTTATTATTAAAAGGAGGCATAAAGTTTACAATGATTTAGAGTTCCTATTTATAGAGGATAGGAAACCCTAGGTTACATTTGATTCGCATGTCTACATTTACTAAAATAGCCCTATAAAGACCAGTCAACGCCGCCGCTTTATTTTGGTAAAAAATTAATTTTTTATTTCTTTAAAACTGCCGCGGAACCGCGGCCCGAGGCATGGTTTGGCCGCGGTTCCGCGGCCAAACAATGGAGTTGGCTCATTGGATTTTGTGGGCTGGCTCTGGTGCTTTTTATCTTCTTATTTCTTTATGTCTTTTCTCAATTTAGCTTCTGGTTCTCTTCCAGATTTTCCAGTAAACATTGTAGTGGACTTCTACCCATTCGCTTTGTGTCGACGTCTTGAACCTTGCTTTGTGAACTGATTTTATGTTTGATGTAGGCTTGATCAAGAGTCTTCTGTTTATTGGTCAAAGTCCACTTTTGCATCATCTTTTCATCGTTTTCACTGTTTTCTATTCAAGAACCTGTAACCTATAACATGTAGCAGACATGCGTCAAAAGCACCTGTTTATTTATAAAACAAATAAAAATGGGGAATATAATAATACAATATTATGGTGTGAACACCTGTCGACAAAGGCTTTTTGACTTTACGAGCCGTAAGGGTCTCATAAAGGTATTTCTCCCTACGAGTCGTGAGGATCTCGTAAGTGCGCTTTCTTCTTAAAGATCGTGACGATTCCTAAGTGTATGGTCTCTTATAAGTTGTAAGGATCTTATAAGAGTATTTTCTCCTTATAAGTCGAGAGGACTTACAAGTGTCTTTTTCCATATGAGCATATCCCCAGTCTCTGGTGGGACTTTGTTAGGAAATGTTCATTCGTGCCCGTGGATTGTATACAAGGGTCAATATTGAACCGCTTGTAGGGCAAAATCGGGGGGTGGGGGGAGGGGGCGGGTATGACTGCTTAAGAACATGTTTAGATCCCTGTAGCTTAAGGCTTTTGAATCTTATGAGCCGTGAGGGTCTCATAAGAGGGTTCTCCTTACGAGTCGTGAGGATCTCGTAAATGTAATTTCTCCTTAGGAATCGTGGGGATCCCTAAGTGTGTTTCTCCTTTGTGAGTCGTAAGGATCTCACCCAGATGGTTTCTCCTTACAGGGTTGAGATGACCTTGCAAGTGTCTTTTGACGAGATTGCGCCCTTTCGGGTTTTCACAAAACTCGCCGGTAGTCCCGCTGTTTTTACTCACGGAGCCCTTTCGGGTTTTCATCCGTGCCCATTTAGCTTATGGACGTACCCTTTTTTTTACCACGTCAGCCGGGGGATGCCGTGGGTTTGTAGTAGTTTAAAGACGTTTCGGTCATAGGTCCGAGATTTTTCGGGCAACGTACGATTACGCAGCTAGATTTTCTCGCAAATCTTTGCATCTTTTGTGTCGGAGGTGGATTCCTTGAAGAGAAGGATGGGGGCGATTTCTTCGTCAGAGTCGCTTCTAAAGGTGATAACTTGCGATCCCTTGGTGTCGACTATGCGGCAGTTGCCAGCGGCTCTTTTGCGCTCATTTGTCGTGCTTCTCTATTTCCGACAAGCCTTGCGCTTCACTCGCTGGACGTGTTGTCGGTGGGCAACATATCCCTGCCACCAGTTTTTAAAGGCTATGCACTCCTCGGTAGGGTGTGCAACCCTCTGATGGTACAAGCAGAAGTTAGGATGTATGTCCGCTTCATCAAGACTGCCAGGAGAATTTCCTCTGAAAGAGGGCAACTTCCTTCCTGTTGACAGGGCGTAGCGAATCGTTTCCTTACTTTAAGCTTGTTTTTGCTGACGATAGGGATGCTTCGATCAGGTTGGGGTGCCTCGACCTTTTCATCCAGTCGTCGGCGTCTGGCTTTTTCGAATATAGCCAGTTCGCGCTCTCGATTGGCTTTGCTTTTCTGACGGGCTTCGTTCAGTAGCAAGTCGATCATCTCGTCAGACGGTTCCAAGGGTTTTGGCTTCGATCCTGCCCCCAGCTCTTTTATGCTGTTTTCTATCGCCGAGTGAGCTTCTTCGTTAGTTAACGCCGAATGAGAGATCATGTGGCAACTTGCCACATAGTCCTCAGATTCTTCTGACGAGTCATCCCCGTCGTTATTGTCATTATCTCCGCTCTCAAGGACATTGTTGAGAAATTCTTGGAGTGTGACCGGGGTCCGCGCCTTCTGGTTATATTCCTCCAGTGCGTCAATATGCTTTTGCAGATCCATGCGCTTGTCATCAAACTGCGCGGGCTTTTTGGTCTTCTACTTTTTCTTCGAAGACTTTGACGGCTGAGCCTGAATGTTTTGTCCACCATCACTATTAATTCCTAAGCATCCCCTCGATGATCTCCGGCTCTAGCGGGCTTTTCCACCTGATCGCGGGACATGTTTGAAGATCTTTCAGCATTCTTTTAGCTTTTGCCGAAAGAACGACTTCCCATAGAGCTTCCTCTATAAAAGAGCATGATGCCCCCGGCATGTCCATCCTTTTAGGGGTGTGTTGTTGTAGCGGATTTACCTTCCAGTTTCGGACAGCGCGAACTTGCCCTGTTGATACTGATCTTCAACCCAATTTTTGAAGATGTAGCAGTCTTCGATCGAATGGCCCTATACTCGGTGGTAGGGGCAGTAATTGGGATTGTTGACATCGTTGAGTTGTAATGGTGTCTCGGCTCCGGTAGAGTGATAAGCCCATTGCGCACTGCTAGTTCAAACAGTCTCTTTGTCTTATCCCAGGGAAATAAGGAAGGACGTCTTAACTTCTCGTCGAGGGATTGTCGCTTGTAGCTTTGGCGAACAACCGGTCTCGGGCCACTCGTTTGTTGAGCGTTGGCGACGAATGTTGCTTTCCTTTTTCCCTTTTCATTCCAAGGCTCCGTCTTTGAAGAGGAAGGCCTATGGCCCATCTGGTCCATTAAGGCCAGATTGTCAATCAAGGCCTGGAAGGTGGTCGGCTTGAAGAACATCATGAATTGTGAAATGGTTGCCTACTGCAGGTGCTTCTTCGATGCGCTGCTCGCACTTTGACCATAAGTTGCGCCACCGTATCGCATACTGAACCCATGTTTCGCCTGGTTTCATCCTGGCATTGATCAACACCGTGATTGGGGTGCGTTCGCTGGCGCTTGCGAAACGCTGGGTGAATAACAGCTTCATCTCCGTGAATGTTTTGACGGAGTCATTTGGAAGCTCTGAATACCATTCGAAAGCCATCTCCGCCAAACTGCCAACGAATTGGCGAAGCAGTAGCTTATCGTCACCTCCGATGTTGCCGCACAGAGCCCTAAATTGAGCGACATGCTGATGCAGATTTCCAGTGCCCTTATATACGTGGAATTTGGGGATCGTGTATCCCGGCGGGTACTTTATTTGGTCATACCAATCCGGATAGAGTCGTCCAGTTCTAACAATTTTCCCAACCGCTTCATTCGCCTGGTAAACTCGTATCTGTTGAGCGATACAATCATCCAGGGCAGGTTTGGAGATTGTCTCCTCCTTGGCTGTTGATAGAGCCGGCAGAGGATTTGATGTCTCTCCTCTATCATCTTCAATTATTACTGAAGGATCTTCGGCTGGGGGATCCGGCTGGATCATCATGCCCACCATATCTTGGAATAGAATGGCCATTTGTTTTATATTGGCCGCTTGTTCCGCGGCCTCTTTGTCCTTCTTCTCAAGCATTCTCCAAAAGAATTCGGCATCAGTTTCCTGCTCACGGCGCTGCTCCGAGGATGTTTCTGGGCTTGCTTTCGATCCTGTGAGTGCGGCCATAGCTGTTAACATCTCTTAGAGCTTTTGTTGTTGTTGCTCCTGAGCCTTAGTCACTGATCGCGTAAGTGGTCGATGACTTGTGGAGATACGGCATCCTCTTTTCCGGATGCCATATAGACGGTATGCACCACTATGCCCCCAGACTTAGGGCGTTTAGGCTCAGTGGTCTTGAGATTCATCGCAGACTCAGGGATTTTCTCTGGCCTTCTCCTCTTGTGAGCGGTCGAAGTTGAGGGGGCCGTTGCAGTGGGTACCCAAGTAGCTGTCGCCTTTTGTGGCTTGACATGATGGTTCTCTTCTTGCTGAACTTTCACCTTTTTCTATCGGAAAGAGTAATCTTGATCAATCACCGATTTCTGAACCTGTCGCCAAACTTTGTAAATTTTAGAGGACAACCGTTGAGGGGGCTGCTCTAGCTTCGCCTTTGGGGCATTCTCCACAGGTGGAGGAGATCTCTTCAGAACGGCAGTTGGAGAGTTTTTGCGCACCCTCCTTAGCGGTTCAAAGCTGTTCCCAGTTGGAACAGCAGCATCGATTTCCACCGTTAGAGCCGGCGGAGTCAATCCGGAAGGGGAATTGCCTCCAGCCTTCCTCACTCGGCGCCAGTGGCGACGTCGAGCGTGTCTTGCAGTTGGAATTATCTCAGCTACGGGGGTGGTTTTCTTATGCCCCCTGTCTTGATCAGAAGCTGTCGTTGTCAACCTGTTGAAGACCGATGTCCGCTGAGTGGGGATGGCCAACCTATCGAAAGCAGACTTCCAAGCAGGTGTAGTAGCTTTGACGATTTCACCTGAAACGGGAGCTGAAACGGTCAGTCTTGTAAAGACCGACCCTTTGGTAGGAGAAGCCGCTTTGACGACTTCGAGAGCAGGAAAGGCTATCCTTTTTGGGATAACCCTTTCTGGTATCACAGGCTTCTTCACGAGCCTACACGAGCTTTGGCCCAATCTATCAAAGACTGAGGCGTTGGATTTGGGCAACCCGTTGAGAGGGGCCGCGGTAGTGGTAAGTCGATCAAAGACCGACTTCTTTGGGGCTTCTTGCGACAGCAGCGGGGCATTGAAGCTCATCGGTGGGATCATGGTCCCAAAGAACAGCCCAGTGGTGGCCTGAGTTACTTGCTCCACTGGCATCTAGAAAAGGGAGGCCGCTTGGGGCCCGTAGGTTACACCTCTAAATGAGGTGGAACGGGAGTTGCAGTTGCAGCTGGAGCAGTTAGAGGCCATTGATATTCTTTTTTCTGCACGAGAGCAAAACCAAATCTTAGTACCTCGAACCTAAGGGAAACCATATTAAACCGCGATTCGTTCCGAACACGGCACACGAAGTGTGGAGTGGAAAGAGGGAAAGGTCCCACCGGGCGTGCAGGAATCTGTTCTCCGCCGAAAATGGGGACGCGACCGCGTAGGTCCGTCTTGCCTGAATTTCGAAGGCAGATGCTATTTGGTGCTATCCGTCCACCTCTCCGAAGATACTAAGTTGATTTATGACACCATGTATCGAAGGTTTAAACGGATGGGACCGCTATAGCAGACTTCGTCAGATTCCCCCTCATTGAGGGGTTTTGATTGTGAGGACGCTCTTCCCTGCAGGTGCAAGCCCCTACAGTTAATTACGCTACCGCATCGCGGTAACAGCTTTCTCCTTCTCCAGATGGTCACTTCATACCGTGGGTGTTTGTTTTGTTTTTGGTTGCCCGTGGATTGTATACGGAGACTAATTTATGTTGTCGCTCGTAGGGCGTGGATTGGTCCAAATCCGTATTCTTCTTAGATTTGGTTTTGGGGTTGGGTTTAAGGATACGTTAGTCTCATTTGAGACTAAGATCAACGTAAACGTTTGTTAAGGATACGTTAGTCTAATTTTAGACTAAGATCAACTTAACGGGATCGTTTAGATCCAACAAAAGAGCATTTGGGCTCTATTGTTTAGTTTAGGGACATTGCGGTCGATTACCAGTTTAAGGACATAGTGGTCCAATATTAGTTTAAGGACATCTCGGTCCATGGGTTTAAAGGATCCCACAGTCCGAGGTTAAGGACATCATAGTCCATGGGCTTAAAGGACCCCACAGTCCTAGATTAAGGACATCATAGTCCATGGGTTTAAAGGACCCCACAGTCCGAGGTTAAGGACATCATAGTCCATGGGTTTAAAGGACCCCACAGTCCATGGAATGATTGGTTATCGGGGCCCGTCACCTCTCTGAAGACGTTGAAGGATTACAACGATAAATATCAAAGGAGTGAAGAGATGTACCCTTGAACCAAAGTTGATTTGGTAAATCTGTAGTCCAATTTGGGACTAAGATCAATTAATTAGATTTGAGCACATGGGCTCAGTTAAATCTGAATTGAGAACTTATGGCCAACTTGGGCTAACTCCAATTAGATTTGAAATGTTGGCCCTTTGTTGGACTGTTGAACAATTGTCTGGGTTCAGCCCCCCATTATTTAGCAATGCTAAACAGAGGTTTGGCGTTCTGAAAACACTTTGCCTTTGGCTGAGCACTATCCATTCATTATAGCTTTAGACTTTACTTGGTATATCATATGAACTAATCAATTTTGAGGTTCAGTTGAAGGGGAGATTTGCCTCTGGAAAACTTAGCCAATTTGGGCTAAGCTTGGTTTGAAAATAGTGTTAAACACTAGCACAAATCTGGCGGTCACGTATTCCCACGTGATGCATTTAAAATAGTATTAAACACTAGGGATGAAATGCTTAATATAGTGTTAAACACTAAAAAAGATAAAGAGCTCATGTGAGGCGCCCTAGGATTGGGCTAAGCTTCCTTTATTTTATTCTCAGAATATTCAAATAAGTGTTAAACACTTAAGACTTCACGGCCATCACGTGTGGGCATGTGATAGGTATCCATGCACTGGACATTAAAGGAATTTGCTAGGGGTCACGTGGGGAAACGTGAGGGCCCCCAAAATCTATTCTGCCTTTATTTTTGAGAAGTTTGTTCAAGGGTCACGTGGGAACACGTGACCCGATCTCATTCATTCTTTTCTGATCATTGAAGGGAGGGTCACGTGTTGCCACATGATCGGGTTGGATACTGACTTCTTTACGTGCATAGAGAGTTTTAAGTTCCTTGTTTAAGAATTAAATTCTTTTGTAGGGTTGAACCCTAATTTCATTTAGAGGAATTAAATTTCCATGTGTTTTGAAAGAATTAAATTCTTTAAACTCAACTCTCCCTTTAAGTTTTGGATCTGCATGGCAGAATCTCCCCGATGAGAATTAAATTCTCAACTTATGGGAAGATCTGCTTCTGCAGATCTTCAACCATGAAGAAGAACTAAGTTCTTATTTTAAGGGTTAAACCCTGTTTCTGTTGGAGGAATTAAATTCCCAACTATTTGGAGGAATTAAATTCCCTAAACTCAGTTCTCCCTCTAAGTTTTGGATCTGCATGGCAGAATCTCCCCGATGAGAATTAAATTCTCAACTTATGGGGAGATCTGCTTCTGCAGATCTTCAACCAAAGGAAGAACTAAGTTCTTATTCAGAAGAGTTAAACTCTTAATTTGAGAATTAAATTCTCTTTTTGTTTATGGATCTTAGATCTCTTTCCCTTTCTCACCTAGGGTTTCTTTCTCTTCTCAAGAGACCTTCTTTTCTCTCTGGAGAATTAAATTCTCTTTTCTTTTTTATTCTCTCTCTGTTGTTTTTGTCCCTCATTTTCTTCTCTCCTTGGCTCCTATTTATAGGAGAAAGAAAAGAATCAGTTTGTTTAGTCAATTTTTCATTGAAAGATTTTAATTGATTTTGTAACCAACATGATCTATTAGATCACTCAGTGAATTTTATTCACCATTGGATTTTTAATCCAAAATATCTTTTATCTGTTATTCCTGGCAAATTTCAGGGAAATCTTTCCTTATATAGAATCTTTCTATAAATTGATGATTTTTAATCACCATTGGATTTTTAATCCAATGGTGCTCCACTTTACAGAGCACAATCTTTTTGTTTGGAAAGATCCAGGGAAATATTTTTTTCAACTAGGGTTGTTTATTTCCCTTAATTAGAATTTAATTCTATTAGTTCAGAAGGTTTAAGAGCCTATCACGTGTTAGCACGTGACCCCATTGATTGACCATTCAATTAGAATTTAATTCTATTAATTCATAGATCTTTAGGATCCCATCATGTGTTGACACGTGACCTCCCTGATTAAGCATTTTAACCAGAATTTAATTCTGTTGTTTTAAAGAACTCAGGAATTATCATATGTCAGCACGTGACCCTTGGTCACGTGTGAGCATGTGATACCCCTGTTCCCGCGAAAAATTTCTGCGCAAAAGAGCCCAAGGTATCAAATGGCGGCGATACGCTTAAGAAAATGGGAACCAGTATCTTTCGGGCTTTTTTTTGACAAACTCCCGAATGAGAAACAGATAAATTCTGATGGTATCGAAAGCGGCTCGAAAAACCCTTCGATTTGATATATTATGGGCCTCGTAATTCATCCGGGATCAAAAGTTATGAGGAATTACGTGTCCACACGTGATTGGCTTTTAAGAACCCGCTGGAGGAGTTAAAAGATACAATAAAAACTCAGAAAAGACCCCAATGGGGCATCACGTGCTCACACGTGACCATGGGTCACGTGCAGACACGTGATGGGCTTTTAAAGCCTCTAAAATAATGAATAGAATTTAATTCTAAAAGTCAGAAAATACCTCAACGAGGTATCACGTGCTTACACGTGACCAATGGTCACGTGTTGACACGTGATGGTTAAAACTGAAACATAAATAAGCGGCTGAGAAAGGAACCCAATTGGGGGTCACGTGCTCACACATGACCAAAGGTCACGTGCCAGCACGTGACTGGCTTTAAAAGCATTATAATTTAATAGAATTAAATTCTAAAAGTTTCTGAATCTTTCCAAATGGAAAAGGGTCATGGGGAACCGTTGGATTAAAAATCCAAGGGTGATTAAAAATCACCAATTTATAGAAAAACCTTGGACAAGGAAAGATTTCCCTGAAAATCTCACCAGGATAACAAATAGAATATCTTTTGGATATAAAATCCACGGTGAATAAAATTCACTGAATGATCTAAAGGCCCAGATTAATGATAAATATAAATCAAATCTCTCAACAATCAAATCAAATCTTCCAATGAGAGATTTGCTAAACAAATTAACTCTTTTCCTTCTCCTATAAATAGGAGCCAAGAAAAGAAGAGGGGGGATCTACATTTTTGGAGAGAAAAACAGAGAGAGGAGAATTTAATTCTCAAGAGAAGAAGAAACAGAGAGAGAAGAATTTAATTCTCTGCAAAAGAAAAACCCTAGGTAAGAAAAGAGAGGATTCAAAATAGAATTTAATTCTCAAAAGAGTTTAACTCTTATTTAAAGAAAAGAACTTAGTTCTTCTTCTGGTTGAAGATCTGCACAGAGCACATCTCCCCATAACTTGAGAATTTAATTCTCATCGGGTTGAGATCCTGCCATGCAGATCCTAAACTTAGAAGGGGAATTGAGTTTTGAGAAATTGATTCTCCTAAAACAAAACTAGGGTTTAACCCTAATCAAGAATTTAATTCTTTTACAGATCTGGGAATTTAATTCCTTTGAAAAGAAATCAGGGTTTTATCCTAAATAAGAATTTAATTCTTTCACGATAGGAATTCAATTCCTTCAAAATCATAATTAGGGTTTAACCCTACCAAGAATTCAATTCTTAAAAGATCTCTGTTCATGAAAAGAACTAGGGTCACGTGCCCCCACGTGACCCTTGAAAAGATCCCCTGCAAAGAACTTTGAAGCATCACCCCACGTGCTCCCACGTGACTCCCAGAACGCAGAAAGAAAAAGCAAAGGGAATGAAAGCTTTGGGCGCTCTCACGTGTTATCACGTGACCCCTCAGCAAGTGCTTTAACAATTGGCGCACAGATCCCCATCACGTGCCAACACGTGATGCTCTAAAATAAAAATGAAAGTGTTTAACACTTAATGGCAAAACAAAAGAAAAGAAGCTTTGGGCGCTCTCACGTGTCCCCACGTGACCCCTCAGCAAGTGCTGTAATATTCGATGCATAAACCCCCATCACGTGCCAACACGTGATGCTCTAAAATAAAGATGAAAAGTGTTTAACACTTATTCGCAGATTTGAGGATAAAACAAAGGAGATCTGGCTTCACATTTAGGGCGCCCTCACGTGTCCCCACGTGACCCCTAACGAACCCCTTTAATATCGAATGGATGGATGCCTATCACGTGCCCACACGTGATGGCTAGGAAATTAAAAGTGTTAAACACTTATCTGCAGAATAAAATAAGGGAAATCAGGGTGCTCTCACGTGTCCGCACGTGACCCCTCCCTCCTTAGTGTTTAACACTAATTGGAAAACTCTATTTGCAGTGTTTAACACTGATTTGCTTAGTGTTTAACACTAATTTAAAAACTCTGTTCCCAGTGTTCAACACTGTTGGTCTGTAGTGTTTAACACTAGCTTTAGCCCAATTGGCTAAGTTTTTAGAGGCAAAGCCTCTCCTTCAATGGACAACAGAGGGCCAATATTTCAAACATAATTGGACTTAGCCCAAACTGGCCATAAGTCCTCAAATCATCTTGATCTGAGCACATCTGCTCTTTCAACCAACTCATTGGTTCAAGGGTACATCTCGGAACTCCTCTGATATTTGTCGTTGTAATCCTTCAACGTCTTCAGAGAGGTGACGGGTCCCGACAACCACACATCAACACGGACTGTGGGGTCCTTAAACTCATAGACTTATGCGTCCCTAAACCAAGATACGGACCGTGGGGTCCTTAAACCCGCGGACTTATGCGTCCTTAAACTAACGGACTAATGCGTCCTTAAACACACCCAAATGGACTGTAGGGTCCTTAAACCCATGGACTTATGCGTCCTTAAACTACCAATGGACCACCATGTCCCTAAACTGGTAATGGACCACCATGTCCCTAAACTGGCATTGGACCACCATGTCCCTAAACTGGCATTGGACCCCTATGTCCCTAAACTGGAACAATAGAGCCAATTGCTCTTTTGTCGGATCTAAACGATCCCGTTAAGTCGATCTTAGTCCCAAACTGGACTAACGTATCCTTAACAACCGTTTAAGTTGATCTTAGCCTCAAAAATGGCTAACGTATCCTTAAACTTTCAAACAGACTCTAGTCCCAAATCGGACTATAAACCCCCTAATCTACTCTGGCTCAAGGGTACATCTCTGAACTCCTCTGACATCTGTCGTTGTAATCCTTCAACGTCGTCAGAGAGGTGATGGGTCCCGACGGCCATACATTTAATGGACCACTATGTCCCTAAACTGGAATATTAGAGCCCAAATGCTCTTTTGTCGGATCTAAACGATCCCGTTAAGTTGATCTTAGTCTCAAACTGGACTAACGTATCCTTAACAAACGTTTGAGTTGATCTTAGCCTCAAATATGGCTAACGTATCCTCAAACCAAAACCACAAACCCAAATCTAAGAAAACACGGATTTGGACTAATCCACGTCCTACGGGCGACGACATAAATCGGTCTCCGTATACAATCCACGGGCAACCACAAATAAAACAAACACACACGACACGAAGTGACCATCTGGAGAAGGAGAAAGTTGTTACCGCAATGCGGTAGCGTAATTAACTGCAGGGGCTTGCGCCTGCAGGGAAGAGCGTCCCCACAATCAAAAAACCCTCAAGCGAGGGGGAATCTGACGAAGTCTGCTACATCGGACGCATCCGTTTAAACCTTCGATAAATGGTGCCATAAATCAACTTGGCATCTTCGGAGAGGTAGACGGATAGCACCAATTAGCATCTGCCCCGAATCTCAGGCAAGACGTCATGTCGCGCCGTCTTTCGGAGGGGAACAGATTCTGGCACGCCCGGTGGGACCTCTTCCTCTTTCCACTCCACACTTCGTGTGTCGTGTTCGCGAACAAATCGCGGTTTGCTGTGATTGCCTGTGGATTCAAGGTACTAAGATTTGGTGTCTTGCTTTATGCAGAAAACAGAAAATCGATGGCTTCGAACTGCACCGTCCGCAGCGATAACTCTCGCTCCGTCATTGCTGGAGGAGTGACTTATGGGCCCCAAGCGGCCTCCTTTTTCAAAATGCCGGTGGAGCAGGTGGCTCAAGCCACCACTGGATTATTCTTCGGGACCATGCTCCCACCATTGAGCTTCAATGCCACAATGACATTGCAAGAAGCTCCAAAGAAGTCGGTCTTCGATCGACTTACCGCTGCCGCGATCCCTCTCAACGGGTCGTCCAACTCCACTGCTTCAGTTTTTAACAGACTAGGCCAGAGCTCTAACAGGCTCATGAAGAAGCCTGCCATACCAGAAGGCGTTATCCCGAAGCGGATAGCCATTCCAACTCCCATTCCTGGCAAAATCACCAAGGTTGCTTCCCATGTTCAGAAGTCCGCTTCTGACAAGTTGGCCGTCCCCGTTCAACGGACATCGATCTTTAAAAAGCTGGTACCAGTATATTCTGACCAACACAGGGGGCATGAGGAGATCACCCCTATAGTGGAAACAACTCCATCAGCACGACACGCCCGACGTCGCCACTGGCGCCGAGTAAGGAAGGCTGGGGGCAACTCCCCCTCTGGATTTACTCCACCAGCTCCAACGGTGGGGATCGATGTTGCTGTTCCAACCGGGAACAGCTTCGAGATGCTAAATAAGGTGAGAAGGAATTCTCCTACTGCAGTGCTGAAGAGATCTCCTCCACCCGTGGAGAATGATACGGAAAAGAAGCTAGAGCATCCCCCTCAACGGCTGTCCTCTAAAATTTACAAGGTTTGGCGTCAAGTCCAAGACTCCGTAATAGATCAAGACTATCTCCGCCGACAGAAAAAGATGAAGGTTCGGCAGGAGAAGAATTACTCTGTCAAGACGGAAAAAGCAACAGCTGGATGGGTGCCCACTGCAACGGCTCCCTCAACGTCAATCACTCAAAAGAAAAGTAGGCCGCGAAAAGCCCCTGTGAACATGGCGAACCGTAAAAGCGCTGAGCACAAACGCCCCAAGTCTGGGGGCATAGTGGTGCATACTGTTTATATGGCATCCAGAAAAGAGGACAGCCACGCTGTGACGGGTCACCGACCACTCACCCGATCCGTGACGAAAACCCAGGAGCAGCAACAAAAGCTTCAGGAAATGATGACTACAATGGCTGCACTCACCGAGCCAAAAGAAAGCTCTGAAATGTCTTCGGATGAGCATCAAGAACAAGAAACCGACGCTGACTTTTTACGCAGAGTCCTCGAAAATAGGGACAAAGAAGCTGCAGAGCAAGCGGCTAACATAAAACAGATGGCGCTCCTCTTCCAAGATATGGTAGGGATGATATTACAGCCGGACCCTCCTGCTGAAGATCCTCCATCGTCCTTGAAGACGACAGGGGAGAAACGTCAAATCATCCGCCGGCTCTGTCAACAGCCAAGGAGGAGGCAATCTCCAAAGTTGACCTAGACGAATATATAGCTCAGCAGATCCGGGTTCATCAGGCGAATGAAGCGGCTGGGCAAATTGTTAGAACCGGACGACCGTATCCGGGCTGGTATGACCAAATCAGTTACCCGCCAGGATATACGATCCCTAAATTCTACGTATATAAAGGGACAGGGAATCCGCATCAGCATGTCGCTCAATTCAGGGCCTTATGCGGCAATACTGGAGGAGATGACAAATTGTTGCTACGTCAATTCGTCGGCAGCTTAGCAGAAACAGCCTTTGAATGGTATTCGGAGCTACCTAACGACTCTGTCAAAACATTTGCAGAGATAGAACTGCTGTTTACACAAAGATTCGCGAGTGCTAGTGAACGCACCCCGATAACAGCACTAATAAATGCCAGGATAAGGCCAAGCGAAACGTGGGTTCAATACGCAACACGATGGCGGAACCTATGGTCGAAATGCGAACAACGCATAGAAGAGGCACCTGCGGTAGGCATGTTTGTGGGAACTCTCGATCCGCAGGCGACCATCTCGCAATTCATGATGTTCTTCAGACCGACCACCTTCCAGGCCTTGATCGACAAATTAGCCCAAATGGACCAGATGGGCCATAAGCCGTCTCCTCCAAGACCCGATCCCCGAAATGAGAAAGGAAAAGCGATCATCGTCGCCAATGCTCAACAACAGTCGAGCAACTCAAAGCCGGTCGTTCGCCAAAACAACGTGCGTCCACGCCCATCTCTCGAAGAGAGGCTAGGACGTCCTTACTCGTTTCCTCAGAATAAAACGAGAAGACTGTTTGAGCTGGCAGTGCGTAACAGACTCATCAATCTGCCGAGTCCAAAGCGTCTGTCGCAGCCAGGCGATCTTAATAGTCCCAATTACTGCCCTTACCACCAAACGGTAAGTCACCCGATTGAGGATTGTTTCATCTTTAAGGGATGGATCGAGGATCAATACCTGCAAGGCAAGTTCGCGCTGTCTGAAAGCTGGAAGGTAAACCCACCACAGCCGCACTCTCCAAAGAAAACGGACACGCCGGGGGCAGCTTGTTCTTTAGTCAAGGATGAAAACAATGGAGAAAACTCATCGGATGAATCCGAAGACTACGCAGCGACTTGTCATATGATTTCTCATTCACTGACGGATGATAAAGAGGCTCCTTGCGCTGAGAAACCAATGGCGAATCCTGAGCCGGAGATTCTACAGCCATCAGACGAGTTGATCGATGTCTTCCTAAGTGAAATTCGTCTGAAAGCAAAAGCCAATCAAGAATGTGAAATGGCCATACTAGAAAGAACCAAGGTATTCCCGTCAAATCAAAAGCCATACACTGCGGGTAAAAACAAATTCAAGACGGGGAAACGGTTCGCCAAAGCTCTATCAGTAGGAATGAAGCTACCGCCCTCTGAAGAAAATTCTTTCTCTGAGGTAGAGATGCACCCTAACTTCTGTTTATATCATCAGAAGATCATACATCCTACCGAAGACTGCGGGTCCTTTAACTGTTGGTGGCAAGGGTATGTCACTCAAAAGCAACACTTCGACAGGATAAAGTGTGAAGCTTGTGGACATCAGAAAAATGCGATATATGAGCGCAAAGGAGCCGCCGCAAACTGTCATATAGCCGACTTCAAGGGATCACAAATTATCACCTTTGGAAGCGACTCTGACGAAGAAGCTATCCCCAACTCTTCCCTCGGGGAATCTATTTCAAAAATAAAGGAATTGAGAAGCTGCAAGAACGTTCAGCCATGCAATCGCATGCTACTCGGAAAAAATCCCGACCCCGTAAGCAAGGGACCGAACAAGAAGAACAAAGGAAAAGGAAAAACGGCCCTCGTCACCAGCGCTCAACAACAATCAGGTGACCCTAGACCGGTTGCTCGCCAAAGCAACAAGCGGCAATCCCTCCAAGAAAAGTTGAAACGTCCTTACTCGTTTCCGCAAGATAAAACAAGGGGACTGTTCGAGCTGGCAGTGTGCAACAGACTCATCAATCTGCCGGCTCCAAAACGTCCGTTGCGGCCAGGCGATGTTAATAATCCTAACTATTGCCCTTACCACCAAACAGTAGGTCACCTGATCGAGGACTGCTACGTCTTCAAAAACTGGGTTGAAGACCAATACCAACAGGGCAAGTTTGCACTGTCTGAGAACTGGAAGGTGAGTCCGCCACAACCGCACGCTCCGAAGAAGATGGATACGCCGGGGGCATCATGTTCATTCATGGAGAAAGACTCATAGACCGAAAAGTCAATAAACTAGATATTCGCCTCAAATACGGCGACAACGGACCGAAACGTCCTTAAACTAACAACGGACCGAGATGTCCTTAAACTAATGATGGACCGCAATGTCCTAAAACTTGCAAATGACCGAAATGTTTTTAAACTACTACCGCAGCATTCTCAGGCTGACAAAAAAAAACGGTATGTCCATAAGCAAAATGGGTACGGATGAAAACCCGAAAGGGCTCCGTGAGTAAAAACAGCAGGACTACCGGCGAGTGTTCGTGAAAACCCGAAAGGGCGCGACCTCGTTAATAAAAAAAAAAAGAGAGAAGAAGAAAATAAAGAAAAAAAAACGGTATGTCCATAAGCAAAACGGGCATGGAGGAAAACCCGAAAGGGCTCCGTGAGTAAAAACAGCAGGGCTACCGGCGAGTGTTCGTGAAAACCCGAAAGGGCGCGACCTCGTAAAAAAATAAAAAAAAAATAAAAAGAATTAAAAGAATTAAAAAAAACGGTATGTCCATAAGCAAAATGGGCACGGATGAAAACCCGAAAGGGCTCCGTGAGTAAAAACAGCAGGGCTACCGACGAGTGTTTGTGAAAACCTGAAAGGGCGCAACCTCGTTAAGAAACACTTATAGGGTCCTCTCGACCCTGTAAGGAGAAACCACCTGCGTGAGATCCTTACGACTCACAAAGGAACAACACACTTAGGGATCCCCACGATTCCGAAGGAGAAAATACACTTGCGAGATCCTCACGACTCGTAAGGAGAACTCTCTTGTGGGACCCTTACGGCTCATAAGATTTGGAAGTCTTAAGTTACAGAGACCTGAACCTGTTCTTAAGCAACCCCCACAACCTTCGATATGGCCCTACAAGCGGCTCAATGCTGACCCTTGTGTACAATCCACGGGCGCGAATAAACATTTCCCTAACCAAGTCCCACCCGTGACTGGGGATATGTCCATACGGTGAACAACCCTTGTAAGTCCTCTCGACTCATAAGGAGATAACACTCTTGTAAAATCCTTACGACTTATAAGAGAACATACACTTAGGAGTCCTTACGATTCCTAAGGAGAAAACGCACCTGCGAGATCCTCACGACTCGTAGGGAGAAACACCTTTATGAGACCCTTACGGCTCATGAAGTCAAAAGCCTTGGTCGACAGGACCCTTAACCTTGTTTGCCAAGCCACCTTTGTTCAACATCGACAAAGGCAAATGATGATTCGCTCCTGGCAAGATCCCAGTTGTAGCGGTGCTGATGCCGAAGTCGGTGTCTAAAATCCAAGCTTGCGGCGAAAAAGCTAGCAAGCCACACATGCCTACAAGATAGCCGAAATGATGGGGCAACTTGCAATAAAAAGCAGCAAGTAAAAATGTATGCATGAAAAATAGCCGAAATGATGGGGCAACTCGCAATAAAAAGCAGCGAGTAAAAAGAAAAATAGCCGAAATGATTGGGCAACGCGAAAAATAGCCGAAATGATTGGGCAATCGCGATTTTCGCGATATAAAAAGCTGAAATGATAGAGCATCGCGGAAAAAATAAAAAAAAATGAAAGAATGAAACTTTTTGCCCTACAGGTGAGATCACATCGATCCCTGTAAACAATCCAGGGCCACAAAAAAAGAGGAAACCATACCTTCCCAACAGCCTCCATCAGAAAGCTAAGCCAAATCTCGACGGTTCATAGACAACCCAAAGACAACCTCGACATTTGTCGCAATATTGCAAGACATAATGTCAGTAGACGAAGCAAAGGAAGGTCCCTAGCTTTAGGGTCTCGATGTCAATATCGACAACTTAGAGATCACCAACGGCGTTTCTCCTCACTCCAACGAGATGCAAACGTGACGTTAACAATCGACCCCAGAGTCGCAACGAGAATGGAACCATGGAAAAGTCCCTAGTTCTAAATCTCAATGGCTACATCTGCAGCCCGGAGACCAACGATGGTGGGCCTCCTCATTCCAGCAGGACACAAGTGTTACACCATCAAACGGAGTGACGGCGAAGTCCCAGCTCCACCTCAGCATTCGTCTCGTTATAGCAAACAAGATGTCAATAGCAGCGTTCCTTCGCAGTCCAGCAGGACGCAGATGTAACGTCAACAAAAGACCTCATGGTCGAAACAAACGGAGTGACGGCGAAATACCAGCTCCACCTTAGCATTCGTCTCATTACAGCAGACGCAATGTTAACAACGGCGTTCCTTCGCAGTCCAGCAGGATGTACATGCAAAGCTAATAAAAGACCCCATGGTCAGCAAAGCGGAGTGATGGCAAAATCCCAGCTCCACCTCAGCACTCGTCTCGTCACAGCGGACACATCATCAAGCAAAGCGGAACAGCGGCAACTCCCAGTTCCATGACTCGACGATGTACTCCCACAGAGAGTCAAATCCCAACTCCGTGAAATGCGGATATAATCAACAAAATTCCTGGTCACGTGGAACGCGGATAACGTCACTCTTTGACCCCGTGGAAAACGTCCAGAGCGGATCCTGGTCCTCGCAGAGCACGGCAGTGAACCCGTGTGAAGCATCCAGAGCGGAGCATAGTCCTCGCCTAACGCGGCAGTGAACCCGTGTGAAGCATCTAGAGCAAAATTCCTGGTTACGTGGAACGCGGATAACGTCACTCTTTGATCCCGTGGAAAACGTCCAGAGCGGATCCTGGTCCTCGCAGAACACGGCAATGAGCCCGTGCGAAGCATCCAGAGCGGAGCCTAGTCCTCGCCTAACGCGGCAGTGAACCCGTGTGAAGCATCTAGAGCAAAATTCCTGGTTACGTGGAACGCGGATAACGTCACTCTTTGATCCCGTGGAAAACGTCCAGAGCGGATCCTGGTCCTCGCAGAACACGGCAATGAGCCCGTGTGAAGCATCCAGAGCGGAGCCTAGTCCTCGCCTAACGCGGCAGTGAACCCGTGTGAAGCATCTAGTGCAAAATTCCTGGTCACGTGGAACGCGGATAACGTCACTCTTTGACCCCGTGGAAAACGTCCAGAGCGGATCCTGGTCCTCACAGAACACGGCAGTGAACCCGTGCGAAGCATCCAGAGCGGAGCCTAGTCCTCGCAGAGCACGGCAGTGAACCCGTGTGAAGCATCTAGAGCAAAATTCCTGGTCACGTGGAACGCGGACAACGTCGCTCTTCGATCCCGTGGGAAACGTCCAGAGCGGATCCTGGTCCTCACACCAACATGGAGTGATCACCACAGCGACATTCGTCTTGATACAACAGACGCGACACCAGCAAACGAAGCGAAGGCCAAATTCCTAGCTTCAAGGTCTTGACGGCAAGTCATATAAAGCCTGAAAGACAATCGGAGATCATCCCACACTAGCGCGGAGTGGTCACCACCTCGACGTTCGTCTCGATACAGCAGACGAAATGTCACCCCAGCGTTCTTCCCCCAGCAGGATTCGGAAGCGACAAAGCAAACGAAGTAAAGGCCAAATTCCTAGCTTCAACGTCTTGACGGTAAGTCATATAAAACCGGAAAGACAAACAGAGATCATCCCACATGGAGTGGTCACCACCACGACATTCGTCTCGATACAGCAGACAAAATGTCACTACAGCGTCCTTCCTCCAACAGGATCCGGACACACCAAAGAAAACGAAGCGAAGGCCAAATTCCTAGCTTCAGGGTCTTAACGGTAAGTCATATAAAACCGGAAAGACATTCAGAGATCATCCCATACCAACATGGAGTGATCACCACCTCGACGTTCGTCTCGACACAGCAGACGCAACATCACCGAAAGGAGTCACGGCAAAATCCCTGGTTTCAAACCTCGACGGTTCACCAGCAACCTAGAGACAACCGCGACATTCGTCTCGATACAGAGGACGCAATGCCAACAAACGAAGCAAAGGCCAAATTCCTAGCTTCAGGGTCTTAACGGCAAGTCATATAAAGCCTGAAAGACTATCGGAGATCATCCCACACCAGCGCGGAGTGGTTATGACTCATCGGGGCTCTCCAAAATGAGCCTAACCTCAAGTAAAAAGCGGCATGGCAAATTCCTAGCGCTTGCTCTTCCGACGGTCAAACTGCCAAGGAGGATTGCTTGAAGACGTCTTGTCCAGCCCCCGAAGGGATCAGAGACACGGCAGTCGCAGGGCTACTCGAACAGCACGATTGCCTATCGAGGAATACATCAGCTCATGCGACGGTACGACGGCCAAAACCCTAAGTACCACAGACCCTAACGGACTTCTGTCGTAAAGAGCAGAGGTTAACTGTGACGTTAGGATATTCTTGCGAGATCTGCTCGATTCGTTTCGACTCGTGAGGAAAATGATGTCTTTGCGAGAACTTCTCGATTCGTCTTGACTCGTGAGATAAAGCCTTAGGCAGTAGGGATTAAAAAACCTGTTTCCTAAGCACTGGGATCCTGCAAGTCGGCCCAAAATGGTCTCTTGCATACTATCCACGGGTCTCACTCTCCGAAGTCGAATTTCGACAAGGAGGGGAACAACCGCTTACGGGTCCTCTCGACTCGTAAGAGGGAAAAATTCTCTCATAAGATCCTTATGACTTATAAGAGAAAACACACTTAGGAATCCTCACGACTCCTAAGGAGAAAATACACCTACGAGATCCTCTCGATCCGTAGGGAGAAAAGTCTTTATGAGACCCTCACGGCTCGTAAAGTTGAAAAGACTTAGGTGGCAGATCCTACCCCTGTCTCCCAAGCCGTCACTGCCCTGCAAAGAGGTCAAGATGGACCATCTATGAGCCACACTCGCCAAAGCTACATGCCACTGAAATGGAAAAGCTACTCATGAGCATATAAACTACTTCACTCCAGAGTAAGATATAAAGAGATAGAAGGGTGCGGCTCATGGAGTTAAGGGTTTGGAAATATATCTCTTAAGAGTCGAGATTTGAGTCAATGATAAATGACGACGCTTGTGTCCGCTCGTTATCTTCTCAGATCAAGATTCTGAAAGTAATATACCAACCCGAAATTGGTCATACGCTATGCATTACTTTGCACTACTTCACCCACGTAAATACTTACGTGGGCAAAGTAGTGGGGGGCATTTTTTCCCGCCAAAAATTTCTGCGCAAAAGAGCCCAAGGTATCAAATGGCGGCGATACGCTTAAGAAAATGGGAACCAGTATCTTCCGGGCTGTTTTTTGACAAACTCCCGAATGAGAAACAGATAAATTCTGATGGTATCGAAAGCGGCTCGAAAAACCCTTCGATTTGATATATTATGGGCCTCGTAATTCATCCGGGATCAAAAGTTATGAGGAATTGCGTGTCCACACGTGATGGGCTTTTAAGAACCCGCTGGAGGAGTTAAAAGATACAATAAAAACTCAGAAAAGACCCCAATGGGGCATCACGTGCTCACACGTGACCATGGGTCACGTGCAGACACGTGATGGGCTTTTAAAGCCTCTAAAATAATGAATAGAATTTAATTCTAAAAGTCAGAAAATACCTCAACGAGGTATCACGTGCTTACACGTGACCAATGGTCACGTGTTGACACGTGATGGTTAAAACTGAAACATAAATAAGCGGCTGAGAAAGGAACCCAATTGGGGGTCACGTGCTCACACATGACCAAAGGTCACGTGCCAGCACGTGACTGGCTTTAAAAGCATTATAATTTAATAGAATTAAATTCTAAAAGTTTCTGAATCTTTCCAAATGGAAAAGGGTCATGGGGAACCGTTGGATTAAAAATCCAAGGGTGATTAAAAATCACCAATTTATAGAAAAACCTTGGACAAGGAAAGATTTCCCTGAAAATCTCACCAGGATAACAAATAGAATATCTTTTGGATATAAAATCCACGGTGAATAAAATTCACTGAATGATCTAAAGGCCCAGATTAATGATAAATATAAATCAAATCTCTCAACAATCAAATCAAATCTTCCAATGAGAGATTTGCTAAACAAATTAACTCTTTTCCTTCTCCTATAAATAGGAGCCAAGAAAAGAAGAGGGGGGATCTACATTTTTGGAGAGAAAAACAGAGAGAGGAGAATTTAATTCTCAAGAGAAGAAGAAACAGAGAGAGAAGAATTTAATTCTCTGCAAAAGAAAAACCCTATGTAAGAAAAGAGAGGATTCAAAATAGAATTTAATTCTCAAAAGAGTTTAACTCTTATTTAAAGAAAAGAACTTAGTTCTTCTTCTGGTTGAAGATCTGCACAGAACACATCTCCCCATAACTTGAGAATTTAATTCTCATCGGGTTGAGATCCTGCCATGCAGATCCTAAACTTAGAAGGGGAATTGAGTTTTGAGAAATTGATTCTCCTAAAACAAAACTAGGGTTTAACCCTAATCAAGAATTTAATTCTTTTACAGATCTGGGAATTTAATTCCTTTGAAAAGAAATCAGGGTTTTATCCTAAATAAGAATTTAATTCTTTCACGATAGGAATTCAATTCCTTCAAAATCATAATTAGGGTTTAACCCTACCATGAATTCAATTCTTAAAAGATCTCTGTTCATGAAAAGAACTAGGGTCACGTGCCCCCACGTGACCCTTGAAAAGATCCCCTGCAAAGAACTTTGAAGCATCACCCCACATGCTCCCACGTGACTCCCAGAACGCAGAAAGAAAAAGCAAAGGGAATGAAAGCTTTGGGCGCTCTCACGTGTTATCACGTGACCCCTCAGCAAGTGCTTTAACAATTGGCGCACAGATCCCCATCACGTGCCAACACGTGATGCTCTAAAATAAAAATGAAAGTGTTTAACACTTAATGGCAAAACAAAAGAAAAGAAGCTTTGGGCGCTCTCACGTGTCCCCACGTGACCCCTCAGCAAGTGCTGTAATATTCGATGCATAAACCCCCATCACGTGCCAACACGTGATGCTCTAAAATAAAGATGAAAAGTGTTTAACACTTATTCGCAGATTTGAGGATAAAACAAAGGAGATCTGGCTTCACATTTAGGGCGCCCTCACGTGTCCCCACGTGACCCCTAACGAATCCCTTTAATATCGAATGGATGGATGCCTATCACGTGCCCACACGTGATGGCTAGGAAATTAAAAGTGTTAAACACTTATCTGCAGAATAAAATAAGGGAAATCAGGGTGCTCTCACGTGTCCGCACGTGACCCCTCCCTCCTTAGTGTTTAACACTAATTGGAAAACTCTATTTGCAGTGTTTAACACTGATTTGCTTAGTGTTTAACACTAATTTAAAAACTCTGTTCCCAGTGTTCAACACTGTTGGTCTGTAGTGTTTAACACTAGCTTTAGCCCAATTGGCTAAGTTTTTAGAGGCAAAGCCTCTCCTTCAATGGACCAACAGAGGACCAATATTTCAAACATAATTGGACTTAGCCCAAACTGGCCATAAGTCCTCAAATCATCTTGATCTGAGCACATCTGCTCTTTCAACCAACTCATTGGTTCAAGGGTACATCTCGGAACTCCTCTGATATTTGTCGTTGTAATCCTTCAACGTCTTCAGAGAGGTGACGGATCCCGACAACCACACATCAACACGGACTGTGGGGTCCTTAAACTCATGGACTTATGCGTCCCTAAACCAAGATACGGACCGTGGGGTCCTTAAACCCGCGGACTTATGCGTCCTTAAACTAACGGACTAATGCATCCTTAAACACACCCAAATGGACTGTGGGGTCCTTAAACCCATGGACTTATGCGTCCTTAAACTACCAATGGACCACCATGTCCCTAAACTGGTAATAGACCACCATGTCCCTAAACTGGCATTGGACCACCATGTCCCTAAACTGGCATTGGACCCCTATGTCCCTAAACTGGAACAATAGAGCCAATTGCTCTTTTGTCGGATCTAAACGATCCCGTTAAGTCGATCTTAGTCCCAAACTGGACTAACGTATCCTTAACAACCGTTTAAGTTGATCTTAGCCTCAAAAATGGCTAACGTATCCTTAAACTTTCAAACAGACTCTAGTCCCAAATCGGACTATAAACCCCCTAATCTACTCTGGCTCAAGGGTACATCTCTGAACTCCTCTGACATCTGTCGTTGTAATCCTTCAACGTCGTCAGAGAGGTGATGGGTCCCGACGGCCATACATTTAATGGACCACTATGTCCCTAAACTGGAATATTAGAGCCCAAATGCTCTTTTGTCGGATCTAAACGATCCCGTTAAGTTGATCTTAGTCTCAAACTGGACTAACGTATCCTTAACAAACGTTTGAGTTGATCTTAGCCTCAAATATGGCTAACGTATCCTCAAACCAAAACCCCAAACCCAAATCTAAGAAAACACGGATTTGGACTAATCCACGTCCTACGGGCGACGACATAAATCGGTCTCCGTATACAATCCACGGGCAACCACAAATAAAACAAACACACACGACACGAAGTGACCATCTGGAGAAGGAGAAAGTTGTTACCGCAATGCGGTAGCGTAATTAACTGCAGGGGCTTGCGCCTGCAGGGAAGAGCATCCCCACAATCAAAAACCCCTCAAGCGAGGGGGAATCTGACGAAGTCTGCTACATCGGACGCATCCGTTTAAACCTTCGATACATGGTGCCATAAATCAACTTGGCATCTTCGGAGAGGTAGACGGATAGCACCAATTAGCATCTGTCCCGAATCTCAGGCAAGACGTCATGTCGCGCCGTCTTTCGGAAGGGAACAACCCCATTGGGGTTTTTCCTTGTTATTTTATTATACTTTTAATTCTTTTCAGTGGGTTTAAAGGCCCATCACGTGTGGACACGTGACTTCATCAATTTAGGCAATTCGGACACAGATAGGATCTGCCCATAAAAGGTCACGTATTTGCACGTGAGGCCCCATCACGTGTGAGCACGTGATGCCTGCTTTTTGAGTATTCTCCCCCCTTTTTGTAAGGGAACAAGTAGCTCTTGGCCGAAAATTTTGGCGGGAACAATGGCACCATGTATCGAAGGTTTAAACGGATACGGCCGATGTAGACTTCGTCAGATTCCCCCTCATTGAGGGGGTTTTGATTGTGGGGACGCTCTTCCCTGCAGGTGCAAGCCCCTTCAATTAATTACACTACCGCATCGCGGCAACTACTTTCTCCTTCTCCAGATGGTCATTTCGTGTCGTGGGTATTTGTTTTATTTTTGGTTGCCCGTGGATTGTATACGGAGACTAATTTATGTTGTCGCCCGTAGGGCATGGATTAGTCCAAATCCGCATTTTCTTAGATTTGGGTTTGGGGTTGGGTTTAAGGATGTGTTAGTCTCATTTTAGACTAAGATCAACTTAAACGTTTGTTAAGAATACGTTAGTCTAATTTTAGACTAAGATCAACTTAACGGGATCGTTTAGATCCAAAAAGAGCATTTGGGCTCTATTGTTTAGTTTTGGGACTTTGCGGTCCGTTAGTTTAAGGACATTACGGTCCAATGTTAGTTTAAGGACATCTCGGTCAATGTTAGTTTAAGGACATCTCGGTCCAGTTTAAAGACATCATAGTCTGTAAAGGTTAAGGACATCATAGTCCATGGGCTTAAGGACCCCACAGTCTGTGGTTAAGGATATCATAGTCCATGGGCTTAAGGACCCCACAGTCCGTAGTTTAAAAACGTCATAATCTATAAAGTGGACATCATAGTCCATGGGTTTAAGGACCCTACAGTCCGTAAAGTTTAAGGACGTCATAGTCCATGATTTTAAGGACCCCACAGTCCATAAAATGTCTGATTGTCGGGACCCGTCACCTCTCTGAAGACGTTGAAGGATTACAACGACAAATATCAGAGGAGTGAAGAGATATACCCTTGAACCAATATTGGTTGGGGGATCTGTAATTGGATTGATTTGAAGATCGTTAATCTCATTTGAGATTAAGATCAACTTAAATGTTTGTTAAGGATACGTTAGTCTAATTTTAGACTAAGATCTACTTAACAGGATCATTTAGATCCAACAAAAGAGCATTTGGACTCTGTTGTTTAGTTTAGGGACATTACGGTCCAAGTTCAGATGCAAACATGGATTTGGAAATGCACCAGATAGTTATTGGTCATTGGGACCCACCACCTGAAGACGGTGAAGAATTACAACGACATGCATCAGAGGTGTGGAGAGATGTGCCCTTGAACCAAAGTTGTCTAAAAGGCTCTGGGTTCTACTTTGAATGTCATATGAGATGACCACTTTTGGAAGACAAAAGTGTGTTTGAGGTTCAGTCAAAAAAAGGGTACTGCCTCTGGAAGACTTAGCTAATTTGAGCTAAGATTGGCTCGAATGTAATGTTAAACACTAGAGTACACTCGGCTATCACGTGCTCCCACATGATGCGCTTAAAATAGTGTTAAACACTAAGGATGAAATGCCCAAAATAGTGTTAAATACTAAAAAAAGAAGCGCTCACGTGAGGTCACGTGAGGCGCTTGAGTGTTGGGCCCAAACTCCCTTTATTTTGTTCTCAGAATATTCAAATAAGTGTTAAGCACTTTTAGTCTTCATGGCCATTACGATAAGTGTTAAACACTTTTAGTCTTCATGGCCATCACGTGTGGGCACGTGATGGGCATCCATGCACTGGATATTAACAGGATTTGTTAGGGGTCACGTGAGGGCGCCCATACGTCGGATATTTAATCCTTCAGCTTTACTCCATCTTTAAAATAGTGTTTGTCAGGTTCACGTGGAAGCACGTGACCCAATTTCATTCATCCTCTTTTGATCACCATGGAGAAGAGTCACATGGACACACGTGATCAAGTTGGGTACTGATTTCTTTTACGTGCATGAAAAGTTTAAGTCCCTTGTTTAAGAATTAAATTCTTTTATAGGGTAAAACCCTGATTTTATTTAGAGGAATTAAATTCCTATATATTTGGAGGAATTAAATTCTTTAAACTCAATTCTCTCTCTAAGTTTTGGATATGCATGGCAGAATCTCCCCGATGATAATTAAATTCTCAACTTATGGGGAGATCTGCTTCTGCAGATCTTCAACCATGAAGAAGAACTAAGTTCTTATATTAAGGGTTAAACCCTATCTTTGTTGAAGGAATTAAATTCCTGTGTGCTTTGTGGGAGAATAAAATTTTCTGAACTTAGGTCCTCCCTTAGGTTTTAGATCTGCATGACAGAATCTTCCCGATGAGAATTAAATTCTCAACTTATGGGGAGATCTGCTTCTGCAGATCTTCAACCAGAGGAAGAACTAAGTTCTTATATAGAAGAGTTAAACTCTCAGTTTGAGAATTAAATTCTCTTATAGGGTTATGGGAGCTTATAGAATGGCCTCTTACCTAGGATTTCTTTCTGTTTTAAAGAAGCCTTCTTTTCTCTCTGGAGAATTAAATTCTCTTTTCTTTTGTATTCTCTCTCTGTTGTTCTGTTCTTCCTTTTATTTTTCATGGCTCTTGTTTATAGGAGAAAGAAAAGAATCGGTTTGTTTAGTCAATCTTTCATTGAAAGATTTTGATTTATTGTAACCAACATGATCTTTTAGATCACTCGGTGAATTTTATTCACCATTGGATTTTTAATCCAAAAGATATTCTGTCTTTTATTCTTGGCAAATTTCAGGGAAATATCTCCTTGTATAGAATCTTTCTATAAATTGGTGATTTTTAATCAACATTGGATTTTTAATCCAACGGTGCTCCGCTTTACAGAGCGCAATCTTTTTGTTTGGAAAAATCTAAGGAAATATTAGGGGTTTTGATTTACCTTAATTAGAATTTAATTCTATTAGTTCAGAAGGTTTAAGAGCCTATCACGTGTTAGCTCGTGACCCCACTGATTGACCATTTAATTAAAATTTAATTCTATTAATTTAGAGATTTTTAGGAACCCATCCAGAATCTGTTTCCCTCGGAACGGCGGCGCGACGGCGGAGACGTCTTGCCTGAGGTTCGGAGCAGATGATAATTGGTGCTATCCGTCCACCTCTCCGAAGATGCCAAGTTGATTTATGGCACCGTGTATCGAAGGTTTAGACGGATGCGTCCGATGTAACAAACTTCGTCAGATTCCCCCTCGCTTGAGGGGTTTTTGATTGTGGGGACACTCTTCCCTGCAGGCGCAAGCCCCTGCAGTTAATTACGCTACCACATCGCGGTAACCACTTTCTCCTTCTCCAGATGGTTACTTTGTGTCATGTGTATTTATTTTGTGTTTAGTTGCCCGTGGATTGTATACGGAGACTGAATTATGTCATCGCCCGTAGGGCGTGGACTAGTCCAAATCCGTATTATCTTAGATTTGGGTTTGGGGGTTTGGGTTTAAGGATACGTTAGCCTCATTTGAGACTAAGATCGACTTAAATGTTTGTTAAGGATACGTTAGTCTAGTTTTTAGACTAAGATCAACTTAACGGGATCGTTTAGATCCAACAAGAGAGCAATAAAAAGGAGGGGCTCTGTTGTTTAGTTTAGTGACATTACGGTCGGTAGGTGGTTTAAGGACATTGCGGTCCATGGGTAGTTTAAGGACATTGCGGTCCATGGGTAGTTTAAGGACATTGCGGTCCAATGTTAGTTTTAAGACATTGCGGTCAAGGTTAAGGACGTCATAGTCCATGGGTTTAAGGACCCCACAGTTCGTTGTTAGTTTTAAGACATCTCGGTCAAGGTTAAGGACCTCATAGTCCATGAGTTTAAGGACCCCACAGTCCGTTGTTAGTTTTAAGACATCTCGGTCAAGGTTAAGAACCTCATAGTCCATGAGTTTAAGGACCCCACAGTCTGTGTCAATGTGTGGTCATCGGGACCCGTCACCTCTTTGAAGACGTTGAGGAATTACAACGCCAAGTATCAAAGGAGTGAAGAGATGTACCCTTGAACCGGGGTGGATTAAATAGTCTTTGGCCTAATTTGGGATCAAGACCAATTAATTATGTTATAAGCCCATTAGCCTAGTTAAGTCTGAATTGAGGACTTATGGCCATCTTGGGCTGAGTCCAATCATGTTTGGAGTATTGGCTTCCTGTTGGTCCATTGAAGGAGAGGCTTTGCCTCTGGCCATTTAGCCAATTGGGCTAACGTTAATTCAGCAGTGTTGAACACTGGGATCAAGTTAGTGTTTTAACACTAAAAGACAATTGGTGTTAAACACCAGCAACAGGGGGTTCAAATTAATGTTAAACACTAGAGCAAATCAGTGTCAAACACTAGCAGCAGAGGTTTCAAATTAGTGTTAAACACTAAGAATAATCTGTGTTAAACACTGGTGACAGAGATTTTAATTTAGTGTTGAACACTAAGGGAGTCAGTCTTAAGCTCTGTTAACCAGGGGTTTAATTTAGTATTAAACACTAAGAAATTCAGTGTTAAACACTGCAAATAAAGTTCTTTGATTAGTGTTGAACACTAAGGCCAAACAGTGTTTTAACACTGGATTCAGAGGTTCCAATTTAGTGTTAAACACTGAGGCAAGAGGGGTCACGTGGTAGCACGTGAGGGCGCCCTCCCTTCATTTGTTCTGCTGAGAATATTGCATCTTTTAGAGCATCACGTGCCGTCACGTGATGGGCATTTAAATGCTTGTATGTTAAAGCTTCTGCCAAAGGTCACGTGGGTCATGTGAGGCACTGCCTCAAAGGCCCTTCTCTGTGGATCTTTTCGAGGGTCACGTGGTGGCACGTGACCCTGCATCTTTGTATGTTTTTTAGAAGATCTGTTAATCCCTTTTTTAAGAATTAAATTCTTCGTAGGGTTGAACCCTAACGATAAATTTAAGAGGAATTAAATTCCTATTTCCTTCTGAAGATTTATATTCTGGGATAGAGTTGAACTCTGAATTTTCTGTAGGAATTAAATTCCTCATATATGTGACGAACTGAATTCTATCATAGGGTTAAACCCTAATAAAAGATTTAAAGGAATTAAATTCCCACTCTCTTTTAGAGAGGCATGAGATTCTGTCATAGAGTGAAACCCTAATTTTTTCTTTCTTAAAGGAATTAAATTCCTGTTATTTTAACAGAACTAAGTTCTTAACTAGGGTTGAACCCTGATTCTGTTCATTCTGAAGGAATTAAATTCCCATAACATAGGGTTAAACCCTAATTTTAATTTAAAGGAATTAAATTCCTATAGTTCTGTGAGAATTAAATTCTCAAGCTTCCATTCCCTCTCTATGCTTTGGATCTGCATGGCAAGATCTCAACCCAATGAGAATTAAATTCTCAATTCAAGGGGAGATGTGCACTTTACAGATCCTCCACCAAAGAGAGAAATATGTTCTTCTGTTTAATATCAGAGTTAAACTCTATTGAGAATTAAATTCTCTTTTTCTTTCAAAAAGCCTTCCCTTTCTTACCTAGGGTTTTCTTTTGCAGAATATCCAAATTCCTCCCTAGTATCAAGGCTCTCCTCTTTTTTATGTCTCCCCTTCTGCCTATATATTGGTTCCTATTTATAGGAGAAGCAGCAGAATCAATTAGTTTTTGATGAATCTTTGATTGAGAGATTTGATTTGTATTCATCATTCATTTGGACCTTTGGATTATTAGGTGAATTTTATTCACCATTGGATTTTAAATCCAGAGATTTTCCTTTGTTATTTCGGTTAGATTTTAAGGGGAAATCTTTCCAAATTCAAGATTTTTCCATAGATATGTGATATTTAAGAATCTTTAAATTTTTAATTCAATCGGTTCCAAATAATCATTTTCCTTTGGAAAGATTTGAGAGATCTTTTCTCAGAATTTAATTCTGTTAACAGATAGGCTTTGAAAGCCGGTCACGTCACGTGTGGGCACGTGACCCCTGGTCACGTGTGGGCACGTGACCCCCTTGAAACGAGCCATCTTCTTCTTTTTGCGCTCTGCCTTCTGGCCGCTGCTTAGCCGTCACGAGCCACCACGTAACCCCTGGTCACGTGTGAGCACGTGACCCTCGTCTGGAGCCTTTTTCTTAATTTAATCAGAGAATGAGTCCGCTGCTTTTAAATATCACGTGCCAACACGTGACCTCTGGCCACGTGTGAGCACGTGGCCTCTTCTGAAGCCTTTTTCTTGATTTGATCAGGGAACTGATGTGCCTTTGCCGCTGCTTTTAAATGTCACGTGCCAACACGTGACTGCTAGTCACGTGTTAGCACGTGGTGCCTCTTCTGTAGGCTTTCCTGATTTTAAATCAGGAAACAAATGCCCCCACAGCGTTGTTCTCACGTATCTGCACGTGAGTGCAACGCTGTCACCTTTTGCGACCGTTGGATTCCTCTAGGGATTTGGGGAGATGAAGCGTTTCCATCACCTCCTATAAATATTGGGGTCATTTCAGAAGAGCCTCCACTTTGCTTATCTTCCTCATTGCAAACTTTTTCTGAGAATTTAATTCTCTTCTTCCAGAGCTTAGTTCTCTGCCTTGAAACAATTTTCAGAGTTTAACTCTGTTCAAAAAGAATTCTTTTCCTCAGGTAATGTCCTTGAACAAACGATGAACTTTCACATTCCTCTGGATTTTACATCCAAAACAAGGGTTTTTACCCTTTAAACATGAACCAATGAAACCAATTAATCTTCAGCAGTAAATCTCTTTTAGGGTTCATCTGATCCTCCAAGGAGATGATGATAACGGTTCGAATCCATGGAGTTTAACTCCATTCACAGAAAAAAGTTTCTGGGGATTTAATTCCCCTTTCCAAAAGGAATTCAATTCCTGTGAAGAATTAAGTTCTTCCCCATATAGGCTTCTTGGGGTTTGCTTCGCCCTTAGGTTGTCATTCTGTAATTAATGGAACAGAAGCTTTGTAATAATTCTCATGATCTTTATTTCAGGTATTATGGATGCTCATATGTATGGTCTTGACGAAATCATTTCCTATGGGAACATTCGTGCACTGGGCCGCAGTCAGAACCAGGAGTTCACCAATGTCCAGTGTGCTGAGATTATGAGCCGCTTTGACGAGTACAACCATTGGCTGCTCCCCCGTCGCTCTCCTCTTTTGAGACTCATCGTGCTGGCAATTTGGGAGGCGCTTCCTCTCTTCTGCGCCGGTGTACCGCTCAGGGTATTGGACGCTGCCGAGGACAAGATACATTCGGTGTACCTGATGGGTCTAATCTCGAAGAGAAGGCGCGAAAACCTCATTGATCTCTTGCTCCAGGTATTTCAGCAGTCGGCCGTACTTGCCGCCTATCAGAGGGTGGAGGACATTCGTGAGGACCCCGATGCTTGTGATCGTGAGAGAAAACATACTCGGGAGGTTCGAAATGCCTGGAGGATCTTAGACAAAGTTAAGCTTGAGTTTCTCAATCCGTGCCCCGCGTCTGAAGTCTTACCATTGTAAAGGTGTTCTCTTTATTTTGTATGACCTTCTTGAAGTATGAATGATAAGTTCTATTATGTCTTTGTATGTTTGCATGTCTTTCTGTGGGATTTTATCATTTCACTATTGTTGTTGCTGACGCTTTTAATATGCATGGTGCTATTCCATTTTTAGTGCACGTCAAGTTTGGGGTTCATGTGTTCCGCATGTGGGATCCTTTGATGGGACTATTCAAAAATTTTCCATGCCACATTTTTAGTGCACAATATCAGATGCAGAAAAGGAGCCTTGGAAATAGTTCCATCCCCCTGATTTTCGATGCCTTTCCTTTTTTGGGCCTTGGAAATAGCTTCATCATGCAAGATTTTCCACGCTCAACACTTGATGCACTTCTTTATATCTGAGGCTATAGCCTTCTTTTCCCTTCACAGAGATTTATATTTTATCTTTCTTATTTTGTGTAATTTGTCTTGAGAAACAAACGAGCGCCATGGCCTACAATCGCCCTCATGCTTGTCGACAGCCATGGGAAGTTCCTATCGAGGAGATGATCCCCCACTTTGCTGCTCGGTTGGTGGATCCACTCCTTACCGACGACGAATGTGACTCGGCAATGTATGAACTCTCGATCCGTAGGGGGTCCCCCCTCCCGATGGGGTCCCTCTGGCTCCGGATGATTCTCGCGACCGTGCTTGCCGACATCCCTCCTCACCCGACAAAGATGACCCTGGCAATGCTTGACGCGGCTGAAGAAAAGCTCGAGGGCTTTCACGAAGCGTGCCTGATTACTCAGGCTTTGAAGGATTGCTCAATTCATCTGCTGAGCCAGATAAAGCCCGGCGAGCTATTATGTCTGCTTTCGCGGACGAACACGGCGCCAATCGATGGGGAGCGACTCCTCGCGAGAACCGTCACTTTGACGTGCTGGAGAAAGCAGAGAGAGAGATGGAGAATTTTGTCCTCTGCTTTGTTAACCCTTGTGCCATTGATCCCGTGTTTGGTGACCTTTTCCCGTTAGCGTAGCATTTTTTAAATTAGTCCTTCTTTTTGTATGCTTTATGTTGAACTCCCATGTAGGCTCGGTACTCGTATGTATGTTTTCGCTTGCATGAATAAACTTTGTGTTCTTTTTATGAAAACTTCCTTTAACTATCAACACTGTCATCATGTCGCATGCACATTAAAGCTTCGAATTTTATTTCTTTTTCGAATGTTCATATGATTGCGAACACATGCTCGATAGGATAAAAATCGGAAATTTTCTCGTTGCTTTTCGTACCAGGTGATGTGAGCGCGTTTTTAGATCGATTATTGCTGTCGACCGGAAGCTTACATGCCATTTATATAATCTTGAGCGTGTATGTCCTGTTTCCAAGGTTGCGGTCGCGAAGGTGAGCTTACATGGCCTGATAGGGCGACACGTGGCGGACATATTGTTGTGCGAGAAAAAGGGATCGGCCGTAAATTCTCAGAGAGAGAGCTGGCTTCTAGGGCGCTGAGCGAGCTTCAGGCGAGTCTTACTGCCAAGGCCAACAAAGCGTATGAACTCTGGCGGGTGCTTCAAGAGTCTATCGGGGAGGTGGTGACTCTTGATAAAGCTGTCACGTTCACTCGTGAGAGGGTCGGGGCTCATAAGACCACTGAGAAAGAGCTTGAAGGCCGGCTCGCTTCGTATCAGGCCCAGCAGGCTCAGGCAGAGGCCTGTCTTCTGGCGATCCTGAATCATGAGGCCGTGGCCCAACAAAAGCAGGATGAACTGACCAAGCTGCTAAATCGCCTGCCGGCTTGAAACATTTGTATCTTTCCCTGCCTTCCTGTATATACTCATAGATGAGAGTATTTTCTTTTATTTTTTCATGAATTGTACTTTGTATCCATTTTGGTTTATGAATAAAAGATACATTTTTTTCTTCTCAATGATGCATCTCCTTTTTGTTGAATGTGTTTTGCGGACAATTTATCTTGATCTCCTTGCAGGGCAGCGATAGCTCAGGATTCAGGGTTAAGATCTGCTTCCTAAGACTTTTGCACTTTACGAGCCACGAGGGTCTCATAAAGAGTTTTTTCTCCCCATGGGTATAGAGGACCCTATAGGTGTAAGTTCTTTTTAAGAATCGTGAGGATTCTTAAGCGGGTTGTCCCTTGAGAGTCGTAAGGATCTCACAAGAGAATTTTTCTTCCTTACAGGTCGTGAGGACCTGCAAGTGCCGGATGTGGTCACCCTTATTCGTGTTTCACGGAGTCAGGGGCTTCTCGAGGCATCGTAGTTTAAAGACGTCGCGGTCAAGGTTAAGGACCTTATAGTCCGTGGATTTAGGGACTCCACAGTCCGATGTTAGTTTTAAGACATCACGGTCAAGGTTAAGGACCTCATAGTCCGTGGATTTAGGGACTCCACAGTCTGATATTAGTTTTAAGACATCACGGTCAAGGTTAAGGACCTCATAGTCCGTGGATTTAGGGACTCCACAGTCCGATGTTAGTTTTAAGACATCACGGTCAAGGTTAAGGACCTCATAGTCCGTGGATCTCATAGTCCGTGGATTTAAGGACTCCACAGTCCGATGTTTGGTTGCAGGGACCCGTCACCTCTTTGAAGACGTTGAGGAATTACAACGCCAGGTATCAAAGGAGTGAAGAGATGTACCCTTAAACCAAGGCAGAATCCGTAGGGAATCGGGGTGGTTGATTGTTAGTTTTAAGACATTACGGTCGAGGTTAAGGACATCATAGTCCGTGAATTTTAGGGACTCTACAGTCCGGTGTTTGCTCTGGATGCTTCACACGGGTTCACTGCCGTGCTTGGCGAGGACCAGGCTCCGCTCTGGATGCTTCACACGGGTTCACTGCCGTGCTCCGCGAGGACCAGGATCCGCTCTGGACGTTTTCCACAGGGTCAAAGAGTGACGTTATCCACGTTCCACGTAACCAGGAATTTTGCATTAGATGCTTCACACGGGTTCACTGCCGTGCTCGACGAGGACTAGGCTCCGCTCTGGATGCTTCACACGGGTTCACTGCCGTGCTCTGCGAGGACCAGGATCCGCTCTGGACGTTTTCCACGGGGTCAAAGAGTGACGTTATCCGCGTTCCACATAACCAGGAATTTTGCACTAGATGCTTCACACAGGTTCACTGCCGTGCTCGGCGAGGACTAGGCTCCGCTCTAGATACTTCACACAGGTTCACTGCCGTGCTCTGCGAGGACCAGGATCCGCTCTGGACGTTTTCCACGGTGTCAAAGTGTCACGACCCAAAATTGGCCCGTGACGGCCCTAATACTACGCAACGCCTAAAGACGCAACGTAGTAAAAGAAAGCCAAACCCAGAAATCTAAACCATGAAAAATACGGGAAAGATAATATAAGTTTTTGAAACATTTGAAATCGCAACCCAAATTCTTTAAAAGTCTTACTTTCTTTCTTTAAATTTTTAGCAACACCCCATTTGTAGAAACCAGCCAAAATGAATACAACAGAAAATAATAACAGTAGAGAAAGAAGCTGTATATATAAAAGACATCAAATCCACAATAATACACATAACGTCCTCACCAAGTCTCTATGTCAACAATACAGTAGTAGATGGAGAGTACAAAATACAACGAATATACAATATGAAATACAGATAACCATCTAACCCACCTAAGCAAAATGGTACTGTGAGCTGATGCGATATCTGTAGCAAAAGGTGGTAGCTGGATAGCTGAATAAAGGAATAGCCTGTCTCGACTACTCTGGGGAAAAACCTAAAACACCTGTGGCACAACGGGGGTGAGTTGCCAACTCGTGAATAGTATAAAACATATGCAGGTAATCGCAGGAATGCACGTACAGCATGAATCTAAGATATGCGATTACAGTAGTAATATGTCATGCAATGCTGAAATAAGAAGAGTACACTAGCAGGTACAATTACTATGTGAAGCAATGATGACATGATAATAGTATGCAATAACTATGCAATAGAGATATGTGAAAGCAAATATGCAACTATCATAAGGGTACACTACAAGTACTACCAATATATGAATCTGTGCATAAAGTAGGTAAAAGTGAGGTATGAGGTGGAATATGTCATTTCCCACGGAAACCTGACGTCGTGGCAGGATCACAATCCAACAAGATACTCCAATCCCAAATCCTCAAACCAGCCCCCACATTGGGCACTCACATCATATAAGTCTCACATCTCCTCAATGTACAATATCGAGTAATCTCCTATATCCCGAATGTACAAATCACCAATCACATAGGTATATCCAATGTCCAATCCCAATGAATCACCTAGTATCCCAAGTCCAATCTCAAGTAAGTTTCTAGCATCCTAAAGGTAAATATATGTACAGAAATAAATATGATGGGGGCAATACACATATATTAGCGTCCCATTCCACTAATATTGGTGTAAGGGTATATATAACAACGGCTAAGTCCCCTGTTATATATACAAAAAGGGGTTAAAGAAATATCATGAAACCGTGTGCCAAACATCGACACAGAATTCTTCGTATATCGGGCTCCGTCAGTCCGGATCAGCCCACGGGGTCCGTCTGCGGTATCGGCCCTCGGCCCCGCCAGTACAGATCCTCCTGCATCCATCTCTCGACTCTGGCCAGTAGCCTCCGGACAACTGCCAGGTCCAAACAATCACCGGTAGGTACTCGCCCGCCTCCAGGCTCAATCGGCAAACCCATCGATCTTCTTGCCGAGGGGAACCATACCGGGCCCTACCATGTACTCTCATACGGCAACCACACCTCGTATGGAGTAGATAATCGGCACCGATAAAACTCATGGGGGACGCTCAAATATCATATCAAGGAAACCGGGTTGTTACATGTATGCATAATTTCATGAACTCCCGCGGTTCCCAAATCCCGAAAACATCATATAAAATCCAGATAAACAATGCATAAATCCAGGAATAAATGTATGCGATATATCTGAATGCGAGCAGGTAAACACAAGTATATAGCTGAACCAGATGTATGCGAAAACACGATAAGGTACAGCTAAGTAACATCAGTAAATGTAAATATGCGACCGCGACTGAATATGTGTCTAACATACAGGTGCAGCAATGTATAGGTATCTACCTATAGGAACTGATGTCGTATACCCCCCTGGGTATAAGTAACATATGTAGGAAATCCCTCCCGGTGTAGGTAAAATATGTAGGAGGTATACCTGTAGCCGTATCGCAAAGTGAAAATATACCTATCACTAAAGGTATGATACACTATAGGTATACCGATAAGCTAGGTGTCAAGTGTGACAAGCAATGGTAGCTATAAGGGGTAGTGTGTGACATGGCAATTATTGACGGCGTGTGTGTAGCATGCAATCCGTGCTCGTGCAACATGAACCGTCAATAATGTGTGCAGTGTCCTACGGCTGCTAGTCACAGTATATAACTATATCAAAGAATGCAGTAAATGCGCAATTCTACAATGACGGAGAATGTGCGACAGGAAATTGAATCCTAGCCCAGACGCATAACGCCATGCGGGCGATTCCCCTGTAGATGTTATATCTACTCACCTATACTCCACGCTAGGTGAATCCTATCATCTGCTCCCCCTGTAGCCGTGTCCGTAGTCCCTGCCTGCAAACCTGCAAAATAGGATATGGAAATCACATATAAGCCAAATATCCCGCGAAACGCGATATCGAATCGAAACGAGAAACTCGCGTCGCGAACTAAACGCGCGTGTGCACGATACGCTGAATCGTGTGTGTGTACGCGTCTAAAACCATTGCGACACGCCGCGATACGCTGGATCACAGAACCCACTCACGTATCGCGCGTATCGCGCAAACACAACTAAACACAAAAGCGACATATAGTCCCAGATTTTCCTACAGGTAAGTTATTACAAAACTAGACATACCAACACACTACACAACACAGCAGACCACCCCAGACAAAACCCCAACACCCAGAACCCTAGCCTGGCCGCAAATTGCGGCCAGAATCCTAAAATTGGCGGCCTGAAATGGGGTAGGGTGGCTCGTGTTCAGGTGGTGTGCTCTAGACCTAGGTATCATGTTCTAGTCTTCCCAATTTTACTCTGCAAGGTCCGGGTCTATAGCAGATCACAGATGTCACAAAAATCACTTTAAAAACACTAATTTGCACAATTTGGAAACCTATGGTATTTTAGTGTAATCTGGCTAATATCTCAGTTGAAGTGGCCTTGTTAACACTTAAATATACTAGGTTACCCCACACAATCATCAATTTCCCAAAATTCCACTTAAACACCATAATCTAGCACTAAAATAGCTATTTAACACTAACCGAAGCTAATAAACATACAAGCTAAGCAACTAGGGAAAAGGGTTCAGAAATTATACCCTAAGAAGCCCTAGAAAGCTGGTGAGGAGGTGAAAGAAGCTGCTACAGCTGCTGATGCTCCTGCTACTGCTGCTTGCTCCTGCTTCTGATGCTTGCTGCTGCTCCTGCTGCTGATCTTGTTGTTGTTGCTGATGGTGAGGATGGTGCTGCTCTTGCTACTGCTAAGAGTGTTGCTGGAGCTGCTGCTACTGAAGATGATGATGATGATGATGATGATGCCTGCAGCTGCTGCTGTTGCTGGAAGTGTGTGTGTGTGTGAGAATGAGAGGGAGTGAGAAGAGAGAACAAAGAGAGAAATGAGAGGAAAAGCACTAAACCCCCTCCACTCTCTTTCTCTTCCCTCATTTAATGAGCATGGCATGAGCCATGATGCCCATGCTCACTCTCTCTCTTTCCCCAAAGTCAACCAACAAATAACTAAAACCCTTATTAAAATTCATTTCCATTAAAAACAACCATGCACTTAAACAACCCAAAACACCTAAACCAAACTTAACACTAGATTAAGAAATGGTTAGACCACAATTTACATCCTAGTTTAACATGCACAAGTGGGTGTGTGCCTAACAAAATTCTAATAAAATACTCATTAAATAGGATAAAATATTTAAAACTTAATTTGGTAAACTTTTATTAAAAACCACACATTAAAATATAATTAGCTACAAAACACATTCTAAGGTGTTACAATCTCCCCCCCCTTAAAAGAAATTCGTCCCCGAATTTTAAAAATATTCCGATACGCATACCTTCAAAGAGAAGATTAAAATCCTCAAATCTCGCTCGCAGCCTCCCAAGTGACTACCTCACTATACGGCTACGTCCAAGAAAACCCTTCACAGATGGCAAGACCTTTGACCGACGTTTCTCCACCTGTCAAGCCATTAACACACATGGCTGCGGGTGAACGAAAGATCGCGTCCAGCTAAAAGGTCTGGTGCCAAATCATGTGAGAAAGGTCAAGAAGGTAGTTGTAAAATATCATCACAAGGAATACGGGGTGAAAATCCAATAATCTGGGCGGAAGTGCCAAATTGAAGGCAACGAAACTAACTCGCTTATAGGATCTAAAAGGACCTAAAATCCTGGGATAAGCTTCCCAAAATCCAACACGTCATTCGTCGGAAGGTCCATAGGAATCCATGATTTGCCACTGCGCACTCAAGCCTGCGACCAGCACAGTCGCATAAGACATCCGTTTGCAATGGACAATCCTCATCCTGACCTAACACAACTGGACCGTCTCCGAAATCTCAAGACTAGTTGGGGTCTAAAGCCCTACTTACGCAGAGTCAGAAAAACAGCAGGCTGGTGGTCGACACGACCTAACTCCTAGCCTAAGGGTGGCCAATTGGAGTGTCTCCTGATAACGGCTATCGAAGGGGAACCCTAACAATGGCGAGTGACGATCCCCAAGCTGCTGACGACAACCAACACAAACACACAACTTAACAAAACAACTGAGCAACTGAGTATAACCGGATGATAAGAATCCGAATGGAGTCACACCCTAACCAACTTGGGTAGAAACCATAACGAAGTTTGTGGAGATCTACTCCCATTCCTTCTTCGGAACGGTAAAAAGGTTGCAATTCTCCAGCCGGCCTCAGATGCTCGACCCAAAGCACACAACAAGACAGACACTTGAAACGAAACCTGAAACTTCTCCTTACATTCCTGTCCACTTGTAACTATCTCACAAGTCACGCCAAAGCTGGTGGAACTTGAATGCATAGAGGGAGTTGACAGATGTGCATGTTCTAGGATTTCACGTCTCTACCCGATGAAACCAGGTACACAACGCGTCCTTAACTTAGCACACCCTTGTCACCATCAAGGTCTCCGAATCATTACCCAGCCGAATATGCTCAAGTATCTCTGACGTACGAGCTTCGACGGGCAGTGTCTCGCGAAAACGATTTAAGGAAAGTGGTCGGGCGCGGACATGAGCAAGCTGTCCCCTCCGTAGAGACGAACTAAGCTATACTCGACGATCACACAAGAACTGTAAATCTGCAGAAGACCATCACAACAATCCAAATCTGCTGCAGGAAGATGTACATTAAGCTCTAGTAGTCCGTGGAAAAATCTGACACGACTCTCAAGCAAGTAGTGTCTCCAAATCTCCAACGCAAAACCACCGCGGCCATCTCCAGATCATGAGTGGAATATCCTTCTCGTACTTCCTCCAAACGTAGGGAAAGCAAAAGCGATATCTCTATAGTGTCGCCTCAGTACACCCTCGAGCCCACTCAAGAAACATTACAGTTAAACAACGAAGTCGCCCGAACCAAAAGCAAAGAAAGACTGATGCAGTTGCTAACTGGATCTTCAACTGCTGAAAACTCCGTACACATGCCTCAGTCCAAAGAAAAGAAACCTCCTTTTGGTCAATTCAGTCACTGGTGCAGCACCACTCTAGCAATCCTGCCTGAAACGGTGGCAAAAACCTGCTAAGCCCAACAATCTGCGGATCTCCGTCCTGCACACAAGTCTGGGCCTAAGCTGTACGGCCACGATCTCCCTCGGAACCATACGAAACCGTCTCCCGCGACTACAAAACCTAGGAGTCAACACAAACAAGCCTGAAGAAACACTCTGAGAATTTAGCAACTGCTAGTACTCTCCCAGTATCTGCATAACAAATCCTCAAGTGCTACTCCTGTCCCTCAAGACACATTAGATAGACCAGAATGTCGTAGCTAACACAACAAAACTGGTCGAGGAACGGCCTGCAGAAATCTGGTTCATCATATCAACGAATGCTGCTAGGGCGTCAGGGAATCCACGACTCACCGAAACACACAAAGCCCGTAGCACGCACAAGGCAGTCTTCGGAATACCGTCACTCCGAATCCGCAATAGTGATGACCTGATCCCAAGCACACTTAGAAAGATGTCTCGCACTCTGGAGCTGATCGAAGAAATCGTCACGGCGAGGTGAAGGATACCTATCCGCACCGTAAGCCGGTTCAATTGACGATCCGTCGATACGCAACCCTAAACTGCCGTCTTCCTCCTGGACGAACAGAAATAGGAGTTTCCAAAAGCGAAACACTCAGACGCACAAAACTCCCCAAACCAAAACTCTGCAGCTGATCCTTTAGCTCCCAAGCTTCGCCGGCTCACCCGGAACAACGTCGGAAAAACTCTCGCACGAAAGGAATCCGGTCCAACAATCCCACTGTGGCTCCGGTATCACGAATGAACGCCAAGAATCCACGACATCTCCTCAGTAGCCGACTAGCGAAAAAGGCTGAATTCAAGCTGTGAGGGGCGGCACAACTATCCACCTGCACAACAAGAACTGACTTGCCGGGGAAAACAAACCTGACTGTTTCCTCACGGTAGTCCACAGACGCCTAACACGTAGTTAACCAGTCCGTGCCCAGGAGAACGTCAAATCCAACATCTCTAGAAGGACCAAAACGACGGACGAATCTCTATCTCCTATCCGATTGGCACGAAACTGAAATACGTGTCGCGCAACAAAAGAATCGCAGACAGAAGTTAAAACAACTACTACTAAACTACCCAACAACGATACAAGTAAGAAACAAACAAATACATCAAAAGAACATAAAACTCAAGGTACCTGAAAACTCCATATTGGACGTCTGCGCGTCCCGATGAGTAGAAGCAAACTCCTGTGTCTGCACTCTACTCGCAGCTGGATGAACTCCTCTGGTAAACTGAGCCCTCTGAGCGAATCTTCCACGTCCACGGCCTCTCTGAAAACGATCATGACGAGGTACTAAGGAACAATCCCTGACGAAGTGCTGAAGGCTCCCGCATCGAAAACATCCACGTGCTGACTGCTGACCATCCTGGGGATGAGAGCTGAACGACTGTCCTCGTCCTAAGCCTCTGTTACTCCCGCTACGGCCACGAAATCTGTCTCGACGTCTAAACCTCTGTCTCTGGGCTGGTACGCTGGTACGAGTCCTCTACTGTCCTGGAATATGTGTCCGTCAACTGGAGCTGCAACCACTGGTGCTATGTAGGTGACGGACTGTTGCATGCTGACTGTAAGGGACAGCTGAGTAACAGGGGTGACAACCTCCTGTCGTAGCTCCCGAACGACGTCAACTAAAGAACTCATCGTCTGGCGGAACTCCTTCATCTCTACCAAAAGTCTATCCATAGTATAGGTCGTAGGCTGATCCGTCTGCACCTGTGCAACTAGAGTGCCATCCTGGTCAGTACTCGTCTCACCCGAGCTAACCCTGACCTCGGCCCTCGCTGCATCGCTCTGAGTCCCCATAGTCATCGGCGGCAAGGCTATAAATGGATATAAGATGACATTCGATAAGAATGAGGAAATCGAATCTCAAAGATATGAATCATAAAGGAAGGAATGTCAAGCAAATTGTACTTAGGTCACTTAATGCAAGGTACCGCGCTGTGGGTATGCTGCAGACATACACACACTACGTTACTCTGCTTAAGCTACCTACTCCATCATACTAAGGTCATCCTACACTCCGAAAGGTAAAACCTAACGCTCTGATACCAACTTTGTCACGACCCAAAATTGGCCCGTGACGGCCCTAATACTACGCTACGCCTAAAGACGCAACGTAGTAAAAGAAAGCCAAACCCAGAAATCTAAACCATGAAAAATACGGGAAAGATAATATAAGTTTTTGAAACATTTGAAATCGCAACCCAAATTCTTTAAAAGTCTTACTTTCTTTCTTTAAATTTTTAGCAACACCCCATTTGTAGAAACCAGCCAAAATGAATACAACAGAAAATAATAACAGTAGAGAAAGAAGCTGTATATATAAAAGACATCAAATCCACAATAATACACATAACGTCCTCACCAAGTCTCTATGTCAACAATACAGTAGTAGATGGAGAGTACAAAATACAACGAATATACAATATGAAATACAGATAACCATCTAACCCACCTAAGCAAAATGGTACTGTGAGCTGATGCGATATCTGTAGCAAAAGGTGGTAGCTGGATAGCTGAATAAAGGAATAGCCTGCCTCGACTACTCTGGGGAAAAACCTGAAACACCTGTGGCACAACGGGGGTGAGTTGCCAACTCGTGAATAGTATAAAACATATGCAGGTAATCGCAGGAATGCACGTACAGCATGAATCTAAGATATGCGATTACAGTAGTAATATGTCATGCAATGCTGAAATAAGAAGAGTACACTAGCAGGTACAATTACTATGTGAAGCAATGATGACATGATAATAGTATGCAATAACTATGCAATAGAGATATGTGAAAGCAAATATGCAACTATCATAAGGGTACACTACAAGTACTACCAATATATGAATCTGTGCATAAAGTAGGTAAAAGTGAGGTATGAGGTGGAATATGTCATTTCCCACGGAAACCTGACGTCGTAGCAGGATCACAATCCAACAAAATACTCCAATCCCAAATCCTCAAACCAGCCCCCATATTGGGCACTCACATCATATAAGTCTCACATCTCCTCAATGTACAATATCGAGTAATCTCCTATATCCCGAATGTACAAATCACCAATCACATAGGTATATCCAATGTCCAATCCCAATGAATCACCTAGTATCCCAAGTCCAATCTCAAGTAAGTTTCTAGCATCCTAAAGGTAAATATATGTACAGAAATAAATATGATGGGGGCAATACACATATATTAGCGTCCCATTCCACTAATATTGGTGTAAGGGTATATATAACAACGGCTAAGTCCCCTGTTATATATACAAAAAGGGGTTAAAGAAATATCATGAAACCGTGTGCCAAACATCGACACAGAAATCTTCGTATATCGGGCTCCGTCAGTCCGGATCAGCCCACGGGGTCCGTCTGCGGTATCGGCCCTCGGCCCCGCCAGTACAGATCCTCCCGCATCCATCTCTCGACTCTGGCCAGTAGCCTCCGGACAACTGCCAGGTCCAAACAATCACCGGTAGGTACTCGCCCGCCTCCAGGCTCAATCGGCAAACCCATCGATCTTCTTGCCGAGGGGAACCATACCGGGCCCCACCATGTACTCTCATACGGCAACCACACCTCGTATGGAGTAGATAATCAGCACCGATAAAACTCATGGGGGACGCTCAAATATCATATCAAGGAAACCGGGTTGTTACATGTATGCATAATTTCATGAACTCCCGCGGTTCCCAAATCCCGAAAACATCATATAAAATCCAGATAAACAATGCATAAATCCAGGAATAAATGTATGCGATATATCTGAATGCGAGCAGGTAAACACAAGTATATAGCTGAACCAGATGTATGCGAAAACACGATAAGGTACAGCTAAGTAACATCAGTAAATGTAAATATGCGACCGCAACTGAATATGTGTCTAACATACAGGTGCAGCAATGTATAGGTATCTACCTATAGGAACTGATGTCGTATACCCCCCTGGGTATAAGTAACATATGTAAGAAATCCCTCCCGGTGTAGGTAAAATATGTAGGAGGTATACCTGTAGCCGTATCGCAAAGTGAAAATATACCTATCACTAAAAGTATGATACACTATAGGTATACCGATAAGCTAGGTGTCAAGTGTGACAAGCAATGGTAGCTATAAGGGGTAGTGTGTGACATGGCAATTATTGACGGCGTGTGTGTAGCATGCAATCCGTGCTCATGCAACATAAACCGTCAATAATGTGTGCAGTGTCCTACGGCTGCTAGTCACAGTATATAACTATATCAAAGAATGCAGTAAATGCGCAATTCTACAATGACGGAGAATGTGCGACAGGAAATTGAATCCTAGCCCAGACGCATAACGCCATGCGGGCGATTCCCCTGTAGATGTTATATCTACTCACCTATACTCCACGCTAGGTGAATCCTATCATCTGCTCCCCCTGTAGCCGTGTCCGTAGTCCCTGCCTGCAAACCTGCAAAATAGGATATGGAAATCACATATAAGCCAAATATCCCGCGAAACGCGATATCGAATCGAAACGAGAAACTCGCGTCGCGAACTAAACGCGCGTGTGCACGATACGCTGAATCGTGTGTGTGTACGCGTCTAAAACCATTGCGACACGCCGCGATACGCTGGATCACAGAACCCACTCACGTATCGCGCGTATCGCGCAAACACAACTAAACACAAAAGCGACATATAGTCCCAGATTTTCCTACAGGTAAGATATTACAAAACTAGACATACCAACACACTACACAACACAGCAGACCACCCCAGACAAAACCCCAACACCCAGAACCCTAGCCTGGCCGCAAATTGCGGCCAGAATCCTAAAATTGGCGGCCTGAAATGGGGTAGGGTGGCTCGTGTTCAGGTGGTGTGCTCTAGACCTAGGTATCATGTTCTAGTCTTCCCAATTTTACTCTGCAAGGTCCGGGTCTATAGCAGATCATAGATGTCACAAAAATCACTTTAAAAACACTAATTTGCACAATTTGGAAACCTATGGTATTTTAGTGTAATCTGGCTAATATCTAAGTTGAAGTGGCCTTGTTAACACTTAAATATACTAGGTTACCCCACACAATCATCAATTTCCCAAAATTCCACTTAAACACCATAATCTAGCACTAAAATAGCTATTTAACACTAACCGAAGCTAATAAACATACAAGCTAAGCAACTAGGGAAAAGGGTTCAGAAATTATACCCTAAGAAGCCCTAGAAAGCTGGTGAGGAGGTGAAAGAAGCTGCTACAGCTGCTGATGCTCCTGCTACTGCTGCTTGCTCTTGCTTCTGATGCTTGCTGCTGCTCCTGCTGCTGATCTTGTTGTTGTTGCTGATGGTGAGGATGGTGCTGCTCTTGCTACTGCTAAGAGTGTTGCTGGAGCTGCTGCTACTGAAGATGATGATGATGATGATGATGATGATGATGCCTGCAGCTGCTGCTGTTGCTGGAAGTGTGTGTGTGTGTGAGAATGAGAGGGAGTGAGAAGAGAGAACAAAGAGAGAAATGAGAGGAAAAGCACTAAACCCCCTCCACTCTCTTTCTCTTCCCTCATTTAATGAGCATGGCATGAGCCATGATGCCCATGCTCACTCTCTCTCTTTCCCCAAAGTCAACCAACAAATAACTAAAACCCTTATTAAAATTCATTTCCATTAAAAACAACCATGCACTTAAACAACCCAAAACACCTAAACCAAACTTAACACTAGATTAAGAAATGGTTAGACCACAATTTACATCCTCGTTTAACATGCACAAGTGGGTGTGTGCCTAACAAAATTCTAATAAAATACTCATTAAATAGGATAAAATATTTAAAACTTAATTTGGTAAACTTTTTATTAAAAACCACACATTAAAATATAATTAGCTACAAAACACATTCTAAGGTGTTACACAAAGAGTGACGTTATCCGCGTTCCACGTAACCAGGAATTTTGCTCTAGATGCTTCACACGGGTTCACTGCCGTGCTCGGCGAGGACTAGGCTCCACTCTGGATGCTTCACACGGGTTCACTGCCGTGCTCGGCGAGGACCAGGATCCGCTCTGGACGTTTTCCACGGGGTCAAAGAGTGACGTTATCCGCGTTCCACGTAACCAGGAATTTTGCTCTAGATGCTTCACACGGGTTCACTGCCGTGCTCGGCGAGGACTAGGCTCCGCTCTGGATGCTTCACACTGGTTCACTGCCGTGCTCTGCGAGGACCAGGATCCGCTCTAGACGTTTTCCACGGAGTCAAAGAGTGACGTTATCCGCGTTCCACGTAACCAGGAATTTTTCTGATTGTATCCGCATTTCACGGAATGGAGGTTTGACTGTTGGTGATATGTATATCGCCGAGCCATGGAACTGAGAGTTGCTGCTGTTCCGTTTAGCTTAGAGTTGTGTCCGTTGTTACGAGACGAGTGTTGAAACGATCTCCAGGTCTCCTTTGGCCCGTCGAGATTTGGCTTCTTCTTCTGATGAAACCTGGGGGAGAAGTATGATCCCTTTTTTGTTTACGCCCTTGGATTGTGTACAGGGTGTGATGGAACATCACCTGTAGGGCATAAATTAAAACCTTTTTTTTATTTTATTTTATTTCTCTTTCTGCGATGCTCTATCATTTCAGCTTTTATATCGCGAAGGTCGCGATTGCCCCATCATTTCGGCTATTTTTCGCGGTGCCCAATCATTTCGGCTATTTATTTATTTTCTACTCGCTGCTTTTTATTGCGAGTTGCCCCATCATTTCGGCTATTTTTCATGCATACATTTTTACTTGCTGCTTTTTATTGCAAGTTGCCTCATCATTTCGGCTATTTCGTAGGCATGTGTGGCTTGCTAGCCTTTTCGCTGCAAGCTTGGGTTTTAGACGCCTCTTTCGGCATCAGCATCGCTACCACTGGGATATTGCCAGGAGCGAATCATCATTTGCCTCTGTCAATATTGAACAAAGGTGGCTTAGCAAACAGGGTTAGGGTCCTGTCGACTAAGGCTTTTGACTTCATGAGCCGTAAGGGTCTCACAAAGGTATTTCTCCCTACAAGTCGTGAGGATCTTGTAGGTGTATTTTCTCCCTAGGAATCATGAGGATTCCTAAGTGTATGTTCCTCTGCAAGTCGTAAGGATCCTACAAGAGGGCTTTCTCCTTATAGGTCGAGAGGACCTACAAGGGTTGCTCACCATATGGACATATCCCTAGTCACGGGTGGGACTTTGCTGGGGAAATATTTATTCGTGCCCGTGGATTGTATACAAGGGTCAATATGAGCCGCTTGTAGGGCAGTGTCGAAGGGTATGGGGGATTTTGCTTAAGCACAGGTTTAGGTCTCTGTGACTTAAGACTTTCAAATCTTATGAGCCGTGAGGGTCCCATAAGAGAGTTCTCCTTACAAGTCGTGAGGACCTGGCAAGTGTATTTTCTCCTTAAGAATCGTGGGGATCCCTAAGTGTGTTGCTCCCTTGTGAGTCGTAAGGATCTCACGCGGGTGGTTTCTCCTTGCAAGGTCGTGTGGATCCCGCAAGTGTCCTTTAACGAGGTTGTGCCCTTTCAGGTTTTCACAAACACTCGCCGGTAGCCCTGCTGTTTTTACTCACGGAGCCCTTTCGGGTTTTCATCCGTGCCCTTCTTGCTTGTGGACATACCGTTTTTCTTTTTTATTTTCTTATTATTTTTTTTTACGAGGTCGCGCCCTTTCGGATTTTCACGAACACTCGCCGGTAGCCCTGCTGTTTTTACTCACGGAGCCCTTTCGGGTTTTCATCCATGCCTTGCTGATGGACATACCGTTTTTATATTTTTTTTAATTTTTTTTTATCTCGTCAGCCTAAGGATGCTGCGGTAATAGTTTAGGGACGTTTCGGTCCGTCGTTAGTTTAAGGACGTTTCGGTCCGTCGTTAGTTTAAGGACATTTCGGTCCGTCGTTAGTTTAAGGAAATTTCGGTCCGTTCAGGGGAAGGCCGGCTACTACTTATAAAGTCTGAGTTTAGGAAGATAGCGAGCAGACATAGTCGTCGTCATCTATCATTGACCTAGGCGGTGGCTCATTAAGCGTAGTATTTCTTTAGGAAGCGGCCATTTATTAGCCAGAAAGGCCTTTCACCGTGCATGTCCATGAGTAGATAGGCTCCACCCTGGTAGACCTTGTCTATGATGTACGGGCCTTCATAGTTCGGCTCAAATTTTCCCCGCTTGGCACGATTGGGGATCATGGGTCTTTTGACCACTAGTACGAGTTCGCCTTGGCGGAATGTCCTCGGCCTGGTCAATCTTTCGTACGAGCGCGTCATCTTTGCTTTGTCGGCCTCTAGATTTCGTTGTGCTATGAGCCGGGTTTCATCGAGGGCATCAAGCTCCTCAAGCCGAAGGTGAGCATTTTCTTCGTCCGTCAGCTCATAGTGGACTGCCACTCGTAGAGAGGGTAACTCTATCTCGAGGGGGAGCACTGCTTCCGTCCCAAATACCAACGCGTACGGCGTTGTGTTCGTGGCTGTCTTAAACGTAGTTCGATAGGCCCAAAGTGCCTCTTGCAGCCTCTCGTGTCAGTCTTTCTTATTTCGGGACACCGTCTTTTTTATGATCTTTGTCAAGGTCTTATTGAAGGCCTCGGCCAGACCGTTAGCTCTTGGATTGTAAACTGAAGAATATCTCCAGTCTATATTGTACTGCTGCGCGAAGCGGCTAATCTTATGGCTTCTGTAGGTTGGCCCGTTATCGGAGATAATCCGCCATGGAGTTCCAAACTGATAGATGACGTGCGTCTTGAAGAAGTGGAGGATATTCTCCGTCTTCACTTCCCTCAGCGGTACTGCTTCTGCCTATTTGGAGAAGTAATCAGTTGTCGCCAGGATGAAACGATGTCCCCGGGACGATGCTGGTTCGATGGGGCCGACTATGTCAGTCCCCCACATTTCGAATGGCCAGCTAGCCACCGTCGGATGTAGTGGATTCGGATGCTGGTAGATGAAATCCCCGTGGATTTGGCATGAGTGGCATTGCTTCGCATATTCGAGGCAGTCCTGGATCATCGTAGGCCAGTAGTAACCCATCCGTTTAATTTTTAACTTCAACTTCGGGCCTGCTTGATGAGAACCACAGATTCCGTCATGAACTTCCTGAACGACTCTTTCTGCTTCGTCAGGTCCTAAACATTTCAGCCACAGAGAATCAAACGACCTCTTATACAGAGTATCATTGACGAAAGCGAAAGATAGAGCTCGTTTCATGCGCTGATGCCTTGAGGACGCTTCTTCGGGCATTCGGTGGGACTTAAAGTAGTCTATGAAGACTTCCCTCCAGTCTTCAGCCTTCTCACGGTCTTTTATCTGTAGGGTCGTCTGCTCAGTCGCTCCTTTTTCTTCGTATGATTCCGGAGATATTTCTCCTGGGGCGAGCACTCGACGACTTTGTACCATGATTTTAACGTCATCGAGGTTCTTGTCAGCCAATTCTTTAGCGAGCTTAGCTAGCGCGTCCGCTTTACTATTTTCCGCGCGTGGTATGCTTTCCAAAGTGTAGGAGGGAATTTGGGTCAATAGTTGTTGCACCTTTTCGCCGTACTTCACCAACTCCGGTTTGCACGTTTGGTAGTCACATTTACTTGACTAACGACCAGTTGAGAATCCCCGTATATAAGGAGGTCTTCAATTCCCATGTCAATGGCGATCTCGAGGCACGCTATCAAAGCTTCGTATTCGGCTTCATTATTCATCCTCGATTCCGTTAAGGAGAAGGCGAAGCGCATAATCCCTCCTTGTGGAGTTACGAAGATGAGGCCTACTCCCGATTTGATTATAGGGGTATATTGTTTGCGCTTCTTCATGGAAGATGCTCCATCAAAATAGAGTTCCCATCGGGTATCACCACCGCCGATCGCATCAAATGCATGTTCGTCCGGCAAATCGCAGTTCAGAGGAGAACCGGCAGGTACTGGATGCTCAGCAAGGAAGTCGGCGATAGCTTGACCTTTCACTGCCTTAAGAGTCTGATATGTTATTGAAAACTCCATCAGGAGCAGGGCCCATTTAGCGAGTCTCCCTGTCAATATGGCCTTTGACATTAGATATTTTAGGGGATCCACCTTTGATATGAGACGGACTTCATGTGCCAATGCATAGTGCCTGAGTTTTGTTATCGCAAAGATTAACGCCAGGCAGTGTTTTTCAGTGGGAGAGTAATTGCTTTCTGCCCCCAGCAGATTCGACTTAAGTAGTAGAGTGCCCTTTCTTTTCCCTGGTCATTCTCTTGCGCCCATAATGCGCCCAATGAACCTTCTAGGACAGTTGTATAAAGAATGAGAGGCTTTCCCTTGACCGGCGCAGCCAACACTGGAGGGTTCTGCAGGTACTGCTTGATCTCGTCTAGTGCGCCTTGGCATTTGTGATCCCAAACGAATGGAGTTCCCTTCTTCATCAGGTGGTTGTAAGGACGGCACTTGCCTGAAAGATTGGCGATAAACCGCCGGATGTATGCGAGCTTCTCTTGGAGAGACCGCAACTGTTTGAGGGTTCTCGGCGGAGGCATTTCCATGATCGCCTTGATCTTAGATGGATCTATTTCGATACCTCGGTGTCGGATGATGAATCCCAGGAATTTACCCGAGGAGACTCCGAACGCGCATTTGAGGGGATTCATCTTCAAATTATATTGCCGAAGGCGTTGAAATACAGTCTTCAGATGCTTTAAATGCTCTTCGTATGACATGCTCTTCACCACGAGGTCATCAATATAGCACTCGACGATGTCATGTATGAGATCATCGAAGATCTTTGTCATGGCCCTTTGATAGGTAGCACCGGCGTTCTTTAGACCAAAGGGCATAACCTTGTAGCAGAATATTCCCAAAGGGGTCCGGAAAGCCGTATGTTTCTGGTCTTCAGGATGCATTTTTATTTGATTATACCCTGATGAGCCGTCCATGAAGGAGAAAACCTCATGCGTGGACGTATTATCTATCATTAGCTCGGTTACCGGTACTGGGAAATCGTCCTTCGGGCAGGCTTTATTGAGATCCCTAAAATCCACGCATATGCGCACCGTCCCATTTTTCTTCATTACAGGAACGATGTTGGCAATCCAGTCAGGATATTGGACTTCTTGGATAAATCCGGAATCGATCAGCTTCTTGACTTCGGCGTTGATGCTCATCTCAAGCTCGAGCCGCATCCTTCTCGGCGCCTGCTTGACAGGCTTGATATCCGGGGATATTGCTAATTTATGCACAGCAATCTCCGGATCTAATCCCGGCATCTCGGAATAGTTCCACGCGAAGCAATCTTTATGCTGTAGAAGCACGTCCTTTAATGCAGCCACCCTTTCTTCAGATAGCCGCTCACTGATGAATGTCGGTCGTGGATCGTCTGTCGATCCCAACTCAATCTTCTTGAGGTTATCTGCAGTAGTATGTATGCCATCTTCCAGTTCTTTCGGAGCCGGTGGAAATTCTGAGATTACCTCATTGACATTGTTTTCAAAGCACCAAGGGAGCTCATCCATGTCTTCGGGCTCTTCTTTTAATATCGTAATGATGTAACAGGTGCGAATCCGCTTCCAAGATTGATGTGGATCTGGTTCTGCTTTTGCGGCTTTGGGTTCGTGCTTTTGTGGCGGCGTTATCCTCCAGCTGCTGGATAGAGAAAATCTGCCTTGTTGGTACTGGTCCTCGACCCAGTTCTTGAAGGTGAAGAAGTCTTCGATAGGGTGTCCTATGGCTCGGTGATAGGAGCAATAGCTCAGATAAGAAGCCTTGTTAGCTTGCTCAGGGTGCTTAGACTCTGGAAGCGCGATCATTTGATGTTTTATAGCGAGCTCGAGTAAGTTCTCCGTCTTGTCTTGGGGGAAGGAATACGCTCGACTCATCTTCTTCATGAGGGACAAATCCGAGCCGCGCAATACCCGATCACGTAACTCTCTAATCCTGCGTCGCTGTTGTCGGCTCTTCTTTCCGCTTCTTGATTTATTTCTGCCTCTGCGTCGGGCCTTTTGTACAACGGGTTGACAGGGAGGAGCATCTTTGTCTTTTGCAGCCTGTTGAAACAGACGTTGCGTCCTGGCCCTCTCGTAGATGGCCATCTCGCGGTTGTGGTCTTCCCGAGCCTTTTGACCTGCTTTCCTGATAAGCTTGTCCACTTGTTCTTCAAATGACGGACTTGGCACTTCACTCACGGGATCCAGTTTTGATGAAGGGTTGGCATTGCTGGACAGGGCGTTTTCCTCCTCATCGAAGTTATATACGGCGTAGCTGCCGTGGGCTCGCTCCCGTTTCTCGGATCTCACATATCCAAGCCCAAGCGTTTCCATTCTCCCGTTGGGCAATTTGCGCTGAGTCCCAGGGACATTCCAAATCTTGTTGTAGAACCGAGCTTGTCGAACAGTCTGTTTTAAGGGTACTCCTTTGCGCTTCAATAGCCTCTTTAGTCCACTTGTGTAATATCTAAGCAAACGGATGGGTTGGGGCCTGTCGAGTGTAGAATCCGCGCCATGCCAGATCTCTTTCTCCACTCTCGTCTCTGGGGATTGGTAGAATAGGATTACCGTCTCACCCCTTTGCCTGGGAGGGACGTAAAACATCTGCAGGTCCTGCACATTGTAAGCTTGAAGTGTGTCGAGATCCTTGTAGTGTTCTTGCGGCACCATGGTGATTTGCAAACTTTGATCATCGCCAGGGGATGCTTGTATTGACGGCCGACTGGGGAACACGGCATTAACCTCATCTTCCGAGTCACTTCCGACGACCAACATGGGGGCGGACGGTCCCGGGTTGTTGCGCCGGGACGGACCAGCGTAGACTATCTCTTCTTCTTCTTCGGTATCGCTCCCGAAAACAGGGACGGTGGCGGCGACTTTGTTCTCCGGCTTGCGACTCTTTTCTGTATCCTCGAAGTCTGGCAAAAAATACTTTGCATCTTCGTACTTGCGGACTTCGTTCACGGAGAATGGGTTCAGCTCACCTGTCACGGTATACTCGAAACCGTCCTTAAAGTACTTCATACACTGATGCTGTGTAGAAGGGATGATGTTGTACTCGTGTAACCAAGGATGACCGAGCAAGGCGTTGTAGCAGGTCTTGGCGTCAATGACGTGAAACTTGATGTCCGTGACGAGCAGTCCGAAGCGTAATGTCAATATTACGGATCCGAGAGTCCGTGACGATTGGGAGTCGAAACCAGAGATGGTAATTTTGTCACGAGCGAGGTGCTGCACGCTCATGCAAATTTCCTTTAACACCCGAACGTTAAGGAGATTGACGGAGGATCCATTATCTACCAGGATCTTGCCTATCTTGATATCATGGCAGTATCCAGAGACATATAGGGGACGATTGTGGTCGCATGTCCCGAGGAGAAGGTCTTCGTCACCGAAAGTGATGTCGGCCGTATGCACTTCTTCCAGTTCATCCTTCATCCTTTCCGCGGCGAGGAAGGCTTGGAATTGCTTGGGTTCTTGTAACGCCTTAATTAGTGAATCTCGCGCTTCTTTTGATAATAAGAGGGCATCGAGAATGCTGAGTTGAGAAGGTACCTTCTTTAGGTGCGCTAGGATGTTGTAGTCCACCTTACCCTTCCTGGGAGGGTCCTTGGTAGTCAGCTCTTTCATGACTTGGTCATCTAAAGTGATATCCTCAGTGACCTTTTCCTTTCCCTTATCTTTTCTATTTGCGAGCCCGAGATTCTTTTCCGGGAGCGTACGATTGCGCAGCTGAATGTTTTCGCAGGCCTCTGGTTCGGATTCTTTAAAGAGAGGGCCTATAGCCATTTCTTCATCAGAGTCGCTCCCAAAGGTGAGAACTTGTGACCCTCCGGCGTTAACCACGTAACAGTTGCCAGTAGTTCTGTTGTGCCCATCGGCAGTACTTCTTCGTTCCAAACGAATCTTGCATTTCATGCGCTTAAAATGTTGCCGATGAGCAACATATCCCTGCCACCATATCTTAAAGGCGTCGCACTCCTCCGTAGGGTGTGAAATTTCCCGATGATATGCGCAATAATTAGGGTGCCTCTCCGCCCCATTGAGCGTGTTTTCTTCCGAGGGTGGTAGCTTCATTCCCATTGACATGGCTTTGGCAAACCTTTTCCTTGTCTTGAATATCTTTTTGTCTGCCTCGGATGCCTTTCGATCTGGCGGGTGTACTTCAACTCTTTCGTTTAGTCGCCTGCGCTTGGCTCCTTCCGATGCAGCCATCTCACGCTCCTGATCGGCTTTACTCTTCAAACGAATCTCGTCTAGAAAGGCGTCGATCATTTCATCTGTTGGCCATACAAGTTCTGGCTCAGGTCGTGCCCCCAGTTTCTCAGTGCCAGGAGTTCTTTCATCTTCCGAGTGGGAAATCACATGACAACTCGCCACATATCCCTCGGATTCATCCGATTAGCTCTCTCCATCATCTTCCTCCTGAAAGACGGGGTTGAGGAACTCTTGCAGCGTGACGGGAGTCCGCGCCGTTTGATTGTACTCCTCCAGCGCGTCAATCTGTTTCTGTAAATCCGTGCGCTCGTCTCTAGGCTTCACGGGCTTTTTGGATTTCTTCTTCTTTTTCTTCGAAGATTTTGACGGTTGGGTGTGAGTATTTGGGCCATCACCACGAGTCTTCGTAGTTGGGTGCGGCTTCAGCATTCCTTCAATAATCTGGGGTTCCAGCGGGTCCTTCCATTCGACTGTCGGGCACGCCTGAAGGTCCTTCAGTATTCTTTTGGTTTTAGTTGACAGCACGACCTCCCATGGAGCTTCCTCAATAAAGGAACAGGTTGCCCCCGGTGTATCTGCTTTCTTAGGAGTATGCGGCTATGGTGGGTTCACCTTCCATTTTTCGGATAGTGCGAACTTCCCCTGGAGGTATTGATCTTCAATCCATCCTTTGAAGACGAAGCAATCCTCAATCGGATGGCTTACCGTTTGATGGTAAGGGCAATAGTTAGGGTTATTCACCTCAGCTGGTTATGGCGGTCGCCTTGGATTTGGCAGGTTTATAAGTCTGTTGCGTACTGCCAGCTCGAATAACCGTTTTGTCTTATCCCGTGGGAACGAGTAGGGACGCTTCATCTTCTCATTATAATACCGGCGTCTTTCTTCCAGTTGATCCGCCAGCTTTGGGGCACTAGGCTGCTGCTGAGCATTCGCGACGAAGGTTGCCTTTCTTTTACCCTTGTCACTCCAAGGCTCGGGCTTCGGGGGAGACGGTCTATGACCCATTTGGTCCATCTGGGCCAACTTGTCGATTAGAGCCTGGAATGTGGTTGGCTTAAAGAACATCATAAACTGGGAGATAGTTGCGTGAGGGTCTAGGGTTCCCACGAACATGCCCACCGCGGGCGCTTCCTCAATGCGTTGCTTGCATTTCGACCATAAATTTCGCCAGCGTATAGCATACTGGACCCATGTTTCGCCTGGTTTCACCATGGCATTAATCAACGCCGTTATTGGAGTGCGTTCGCTGGCGCTCGCGAACCGCTGAGTGAATAGCAACTCCATTTCAGCGAACGTCTTGATAGAATCGTTCGGGAGTTCCGAATACCATTCGAACGTTGTTTCTGATAAGCTGCCCACGAACTGGCGAAGCAACAGTTTATCATCACCGCCGGTGTTACCGCAAAGGGCCATGAACTGGGCAATATGTTTGTGGGGATTGCCGGTCCCCTTATACACGTGGAATTTTGGTATTGTATAACCCGGCGGGTATTTGATTTGGTCGTACCAGCTTGGATACGGCCGCCCCGTTTTTACGACTTGACCAGCTGCCTCGGTCGCATGATGAACCCGGATTTGCTGGGCTATATAGTCGTCCAAGTCAGCCTTAGAGATTGTCTCCTTCTTGGCCGTTGAGAGGGCCGGTAGAGGATTCGACGTTTCTCCGCTGTCGTCTTCAAGGACGATCGGGGGATCCTCAGCGGGTGGGTCTTGTTGGATCATCATTCCCACAATATCCTGGAATAAGTGGGCTATCTGCTTTATATTGGCCGCTTGTTCCGCAGCCTCTTTATCTTTCTTTTCCAATATCCTCCGGAGGAACTCGGCGTCGGTTTCCTGTTCTTGTTGCTGATCCGAGGAAGCCTCTGGGCTTTCTTTCGGCCCAGTTAGCGCGGCCATTGCAATCATCATTTCCTGGAGCTTTTGCTGTTGCTCCTGACCTTTGGTTACTGACCGTGTAAGCGGTCTATGGCCTGTAGACGCACGGCTGTCTTCCTTCCCTGACGCCATGTATACAGTGTGGACCATCCTGCCCCCAGCCTTAGGGCGTCTGGGTTCAGCGCTTTTAGCTCTCGTTGCAGGCCCGGGGATCTTCTCCGGCCTCCTCTTTTTATGAGCAGTGGAAGTTGAGGGGGCCGTTGAGGTGGGCACCCAGACAACCTTTCGTGGCTTAGCCTGGTGACTGGCTTCCTGTTGGATTTTTAGCTTCTTGTGCTGGCGGGAGAAGTTTGGATCGATCATCGAGTCTCGGGCCTGCCGCCAGACTTTATAGATTCGGGAGGACAGCCGTTGAGGAGATTGGGGCTGTTATGTTTTTACTTCTACGCCCTTTTTCAGCGGAAGGGGAGACCTCTTTAGCACCGCGGTAGGAGAATTCCTACGCACCTTATTCAGCATCTCAAAGCTGTTCTTAGTTGGAACAGCAGCATTAGCTTCTGTCGTCGGGACTGGAGGAGTTAGCCCAGAAGGGTAGTTGCCTCCGGCCTTCCTTACTCGGCGCCAGTAGCGACGTCGAGCGTGTCGTGCTGATGGAATCGGCTCGGTGAGGGTGATAGCTTCGTCTTGCCCCCTGTGTAGGTGGGGGGTCACTGCTGATGCCAGCCTGTTAAAGACCGATGTCCTTTGGGTAGCAGGAAGGGGAGCTGGAACAGTCAATCTTGTAAAGACCGACTTTTTAGCAGGAGAAGCCGCCTTGACGACTTCAGGAGCAGGACTGATTATCTTCTTAGGAGCAGCCTTCTCTGGGATTGTAGGCCCCACTGCGGGTCCACAGGAGTTCTGGTCCAGTCTGGAGAAGACCGAGGCGCTGGTGTTGGGCGACCCGTTGAGAGGGGCCGCGGTAGGTGTAAGCCGATCAAAGACCGACTTCTTGGGAGCTTCCGGTGTCAGCACAGGAGCGGTGAAGCTCGCTGGCGGGAGCATGGTCCCGAAAAACAACCCTGTGGTGGCTCGAGTGACCTGTTCCATGGGCATTGTGAATAGCGAAGCAGCTTGGGGTCCGTAGGCTATACCTCCTGGCGAGGCAGAGCGTTGGTTGCAATTGCAGTTGGAGCATGTCGCGCAAGCGGAAGCCATTGATTCTTTGCTTTCTGCAATAAGTAAGACGCCGAATCTTAGTACCTTGAAACCCAAGGGCAACCATTAGCGAACCGTGTTTGGTTCGCGAACACGACACACGAAGTGTGGAGTGGAAAGAGGAAAAGGTCCCACCGGGCGTGCCAGAATCTGTTCCCCTCCGAACGGCGGCGCGACGCGGAGACGTCTTGCCTGAGGTTCGTGGCGGATGCTAATTGGTGCTATCCGTCCACCTTTCCGAAGATGCCAAGTTGATTTATGGCACCGTGTATCGAAGGTTTAGACGGATGCGTTCGATGTAGCAAACTTCGTCAGATTCCCCCTCGCTTGAGGGGTTTTTGATTGTGGGGACGCTCTTCCCTGCAGGCGCAAGCCCCTGCAGTTAATTACGCTACCGCATCGCGGTAACCACTTTCTCCTTCTCCAGATGGTCACTTTGTGTCGTGTGTGTTTATTTTGTGTTTAGTTGCCCGTGGATTGTATACGGAGACTGAATTATGTCGTCGCCCGTAGGGCGTGGACTAGTCTAAATCCGTATTATCTTAGATTTGGGTTTGGGGGTTTGGGTTTAAGGATACGTTAGCTCATTTGAGACTAAGATCGACTTAAACGTTTGTTAAGGATACGTTAGTCTAGTTTTTAGACTAAGATCAACTTAACGGGATCGTTTAGATCCAACAAGAGAGCAATAAAAAGGGGGGGCTCTGTTGTTTAGTTTAGTGACATTACGGTCGGTAGGTGGTTTAAGGACATTGCGGTCCATGGGTAGTTTAAGGACATTGCGGTCCATGAGTAGTTTAAGGACATTGCGGTCCAATGTTAGTTTTAAGACATTGCGGTCAAGGTTAAGGACATCATAGTCCATGGGTTTAAGGACCCCACAGTCCGTTGTTAGTTTTAAGACATCTCGGTCAAGGTTAAGGACCTCATAGTCCATGATTTTAAGGACCCCACAGTCCGTTGTTAGTTTTAAGACATCTCGGTCAAGGTTAAGGACCTCATAGTCCATGAGTTTAAGGACCCCACAGTCCGTGTCAATGTGTGGTCATCGGGACCCGTCACCTCTTTGAAAACGTTGAGGAATTACAACGCCAAGTATCAAAGGAGTGAAGAGATGTACCCTTGAACCGGGGTGGATTAAATAGTCTTTGGCCCAATTTGGGATCAAGACCAATAATTATGTTATGAGCCCATTAGCCCAGTTAAGTCTGAATTGAGGACTTATGGCCATCTTGGGCTAAGTCCAATCATGTTTGGAGTATTGGCTTCCTGTTGGTCCATTGAAGGAGAGGCTTTGCCTCTGGCCATTTAGCCAATTGGGCTAACGTTAATTCAGCAGTGTTGAACACTGGGATCAAGTTAGTGTTTTAACATTAAAAGACAATTGGTGTTAAACACCAGCAACAGGGGGTTCAAATTAATGTTAAACACTAGAGAAAATCAGTGTCAAACACTAGCAGCAGAGGTTTCAAATTAGTGTTAAACACTAAGAATAATCTGTGTTAAACACTGGTGACAGAGATTTTAATTTAGTGTTGAACACTAAGGGAGTCAGTCTTAAGCTCTGTTAACCAGGGGTTTAATTTAGTATTAAACACTAAGAAATTCAGTGTTAAACACTGCAAATAAAGTTCTTTGATTAGTGTTGAACACTAAGGCCAAACAGTGTTTTAACACTGGATTCAGAGGTTCCAATTTAGTGTTAAACACTGAGGCAAGAGGGGTCACGTGGTAGCATGTGAGGGCGCCCTCCCTTCATTTGTTCTGCTGAGAATATTGTATCTTTTAGAGCATCACGTGCCGTCACGTGACGGGCATTTAAATGCTTGTATGTTAAAGCTTCTGCCAAAGGTCACGTGGGTCACGTGAGGCACTGCCTCAAAGGCCCTTCTCTGTGGATCTTTTCGGGGGTCATGTGGTGGCACGTGACCCTGCCTCTTTGTATGTTTTTTAGAAGATCTGTTAATCCCTTTTTTAAGAATTAAATTCTTCGTAGGGTTGAACCCTAACGATAAATTTAAGAGGAATTAAATTCCTATTTCCTTCTGAAGATTTATATTCTGGGATAGAGTTGAACTCTGAATTATCTGTAGGAATTAAATTCCTCATATATGTGAAGAACTGAATTCTATCATAGGGTTAAACCCTAATAAAAGCTTTAAAGTAATTAAATTCCTACTCTCTTTTAGAGAGGCATGAGATTCTGTCATAGGGTGAAACCCTAATTTCTTCTTTCTTAAAGGAATTAAATTCCTGTTATTTTAACAGAACTAAGTTCTTAACTAGGGTTGAACCCTGATTCTGTTCATTCTGAAGGAATTAAATTCCTATAACATAGGGTTAAACCCTAATTTTATTTTAAAGGAATTAAATTCTTATAGTTCTGTGAGAATTAAATTCTCAAACTTCCATTCCCTCTCTATGCTTTGGATCTGCATGGCAGGATCTCAACCCAATGAGAATTAAATTCTCAATTCAAGGGGAGATATGCACTTTACAGATCCTCCACCAAAGAGAGAACTATGTTCTTCTGTTTAATATCAGAGTTAAACTCTATTGAGAATTAAATTCTCTTTTTCTTTCAAAAAGCCTTCCCTTTCTTACCTAGGGTTTTCTTTTGCAGAAAATCCAAATTCCTCCCTAGTATCAAGGCTCTCCTCTTTTTTATGTCTCCCCTTCTGCCTATATATTGGCTCCTATTTATAGGAGAAGCAGCAGAATCAATTAGTTTTTGATGAATCTTTCATTGAGAGATTTGATTTGTATTCATCATTCATTTGGACCTTTGGATTATTAGGTGAATTTTATTCACCATTGGATTTTAAATCCAGAGATTTTCCTTTGTTATTTCGGTTAGATTTTAAGGGGAAATCTTTCCAAATTCAAGATTTTTCCATAGATAGGTGATATTTAAGAATCTTTAAATTTTTAATTCAATCGGTTCCAAATAATCATTTTCCTTTGGAAAGATTTGAGAGACCTTTTCTCAGAATTTAATTCTGTTAACAGATAGGCTTTGAAATTCGATTCCACAACATCTTTGAAATTCGACTGTAGCTACCTGTTTTATTTTTGAAATTCGATTCCACAACATCTTTAGGTTTCTTTTACTTTCATTAATCATATTAATGAAGTCCCATCATTTAAGCACCTAAACATCACAGATAAATACGACGTACACTTATGCCATCCGCATTCGCCTCGATGTTCCCTCATGCACCGTTAGGTTAGGTAACTAACGGCAGAGCGGGGCAGGGCTAGCGCGGGTGTAAAACATAAGTAACGTCTATATAATATATCATATATACTATATACAGTATTTATCACAGAACATCAAATGATCACATCACAGATAACGCAGCAGAAAATATCATATGAAATATTGGATATATTAGGACTTCCGTGTTTTCAATACGAGCCAGTACAAAACACGGATTCCACGGTCGCGATGAATAGCCAAACCCACACCCCTAGACCCCTACGAGAGCGGCAAGCAACCCTACCAATTCTAGAGTTAGGAGACCCGGACTCGACTCCTCGAGTTGGTCTCCCACTTGACTCCAGAACCCGGTTACTTGTGCCCTCCTCCTTGGGTCTATCCTAGTGCGGAAAAGTAAATAATATACAAAAGGTGACATCTTCCGCAACCTGGAAGTGTCCCAATAAAAGAATATTACATACAAGTTTTTACATGAATGAAAATGAAAAACACTCATCTCACATAAAAAAAACCCGGCTATTCAAACACGACGATCCAATATAACATATCCAGCAACACATAACATCACATGTCATCAACGTAAGTAAATATGCCCATCCCAATTGTCGTTGACATATAGCAACGAAACCGGCTATATCACATATTACACTTACGGTCACAGAAAAGAAAGTGTAAAACTACAACAGTTGGAATCCGCAACCTCCTCAGACATCGCATGCCTGACCATATGAATTCCTTAGACATAGCATGCCTAACAATTATAAACCCCGCATTTTAGTCTCATTATCGAAAACTCTTTTCAATATCAAGTCGGGCAATTCAACAAGATTCCCGACATTTTGATCGAATGCCCGTCGCAAACTTTATTAGGCGGCCGCACCCCCAATGCTGTCGACGAAGTGCACCAAGGCAGAACACCGCTGCCGTGAGCACCCGAACGGATGCTTTCGGCGACAGGGTTCTCCTACAGTCACTTGGTCGGGGCTATGGGGTGTAGCTGTCTATTAAGTTTACCCGGCGAGTATCCGCGTACGCTACGTGATTGCGACGGACTTTTGATCGCATCAAAATTCCGTAGCAACCGATCAAGTGAGACTAAAGTGCTATGTTTATAACATTCAAATCAGTTATCTCATAACTCCTTGTAGATTCCAAATATTGTATCACATTCCAGATAAATAGAAAATGTTAAACTTTCCGATCGAACAGTCAAACACCCAAGTTTTCCCGAATGGTTTTCAACACTTGAAATAAATTTAAAAACATCCATTTCATGCCACAGTACCAACGGTCCAGCCGTAGAAGGGTCAAGCCAACGCCTCACATGTGGCACGCCGTACTGCCCCAAACCCTAAGGTTCAAAAGGCAGTTCAAGATGGTCACATAATCGAGTTAAGGTTTGTTGTCTTCTAGAGGGTCCATCGCGTTACTTGCACTACTTAGAACATTCTTAAACTACGGAAAAATCCAACACTTAGAAATTTCCCGGCAGGGGAAATAGTGGGTATTTATATCCGGTCGAACTTTTTAACAGTTTCTAAAATATTCGGAAAAACATAAACGAAGTTAAATTATCCGATCAAATTAACGAGTCCCCAATAAAACCCTAGAAAACTCAACACTTGAGTGGAATTAAAAAATTCCCATAAAAAATTGCCAAGAAAGGACCTAAGAATAAATATATGAAATTTCAGGGACTAAGTCCAAATTTTGGCCGCGGAACCGCCGCCAAACCCATGGTTTCGCCGCGGTTCCGCAGTCAAATTATTGACTTAGAGGACCGTACTTCACAGTAATTCTTAGTTTTTCCTGCTTGTTTTTCTGAGAATTTTTAATTCACAAAAATCCACTGTTTTGAAAAATGTACAGAGAAGGGTTTTGTCGGGGTTTACAGGTTCGATCGGACTTCTAACTTCGTCTACACTTCGCCTAAAGCTCTAGCTAGGCTCTTATACCACTGTAGGGTTCCTAAGCAAACTAATGAGGTCCCACAAGGCATCAACCATGCCAAATTCAAAAATTTCCGGTGCCGAGAAACCCTAATGCGATCGTTGACTAGAGATTAGGCGAAACATGCAACTAGTAAACAACTTAACTAAGAGTGAACGAAAATACAACCTTTGTAGATCCGGTCCTCCACCTCCATAGCTCCGTGATGATGTCTCCTCGCTGCGATCATCGGATCCCGGGCTCTAGCGTCGGCTTCATCAGAGAAATGGGCGGGCTAGGTCGTCGACTTCGATACCGAAGATGATCTACGTCGAGGCAACACAAGATCAAGCTTCAACTTTACCAAGCCATGAAACTTGTGAAGAAAACACCCTATACTACTTGGCAAGTGGTAGAGGATGAAGAAATAGGAAGTGGGTTCACTTTGGATTTGGATTTCTCACTTGGAATCATCACTTGACATTTTCAAGAATAGGTTTTCTTTTCTTCACTTGAAGAAGAAGATGAAGAAGAAGAAAAATCAATAATCATTTTTCAAAAAGAAAATGAAGTGATATTTATCATCTTGCAACCATGAGTTGGATAAACACATGTAGAGAATAAACTAGGGTTAAGTAAATGGTTAGGGTTAAGGAAAGAAACAAAATGGTCAAAGTCTTTCAAAGCTTCAAGAAGCTTCAAAGAAAATCCAAAGTTAGCCACCATTTTATTTCTTTCTCAAATGAATAAATAAATGAATAAGTAAATAAAGCAAATGAAACCCTAACCATTAACTAATCATGGTTTAAATCACACACTAACCCAAGTTTGCATGTATCATCAAACATGATACAATCTTGTGCACAAAAAATATATCACATATACAATGTGCACAATCAAGTGAGATAATCAATCTTAAGTAAACAAATACTAGTTAATGTAAAGTAATATATCAAATATATAATTATACATCAAATCATTAAATCAACACTTGATTCAATGATCCGGTCATATCGCATATAATCGACTAATATCAAGTGTATCAATGTATCGAATCAACACTTGATTCGGTAACCCGGCTATATCACATATAACCTGCCGATGATACAAATCGCGAGAATAGAATCCAGTATCACATACTGGTATTATTCTCGGTCCCGCACATATCTCATATGCGCTCCTATTTCATTTCGCTTGAGCCAGGAAACCTCTGTGTAGGACTCTAAAGACTCGTCAATACGCCGGCAACAGGTGATGATCATATCAAACACCCACAATCCGCAAGCGGTCTGCTAAACGTAACGGCCACCCGGGTATTGAGCGATCAGAAGATCGACGAGCAAGCCCGCTCATACTCCTGTGAATCCAACCAGTAACACTTACCGTACAGTCCGGTCTCGTCGTCTGATATGTCGCATATCTCGCCTAGGGGTGGTAAACGTCAGACCCCAATAGCTCGATAAGTCGTGTTGATATGAGGTCTATAACAGTTTGAGAAACTACAGGTAACACTTACCAGTAAATCTCAGTAACCCTGGCCAGGGATTTCCGGTTATAGCCAATCGAACACAGCGCAACATCAACTCCCTATACCGGGAGAGACGAATCCCCTCCTATTGCTCATTGCCTCCATGTGACTCGGGACTGTACCCAAAAACCACCGTTTTGCATGCCCTCTTGGACGTGGTAAGGTGGAAATCAAAGCACAGTGGGAATCACACAAGACTCTATGACGATCTCGGGTCAACAGACTACTCTGTATCAGTGTCACCAGAGAACTGCCATCTGACGTAAGGTATACTACCATCTGGGAGTTCTCGGCGAGTCCGTCCAGTGTACCCAGTCTCCATTGAGCACCCGTATATCATCTCTGATGTCAAACACCAATGGATATGGGATCATCCATCGCCCATCTGTATGGGTCGAGAAGGTACACGCTAGTCTACTCTGGTATATCGATGCCCCGTCTCGATATACCCACGACTAGGGACTTTGAAGGATGTACTTATGGACTACCATGTCCCCACTAGTATGATCCGCATCATAGTCCAGGTAGTCAAGTACACATCCTAAGGGCTTTATCAACATGTAACAGAGAGACAATCCGTGTACACGTTAAGGTAAAGAGCAACCAGATAGCATACTATCATGTCGAGCAAGAAAGTCCTCCCAATATATGTCCAAGCATCCACTACAATATACTTCCTATGTATAGTAATGGCCTCTAGGGCATACATATAACTAACATATCATGGCATCGCATCATCTTTGTATAGCGCAACACTTGTTTCGAGAATCTGTGCAGAAAATTCCAGGAGAAAAGCCAAATCTGTGAAAATAATACTGATAAAATACGCCCACTCAAAGACTTGAGATCTGGCAGTGATCAGGGACTAATTATAAGATTCAACATATTAGCAAAATACCATGAAGTCATAAGGAAGCATCACTGTAAAATTGACACACCAAAGCTCCTATTGGGCCGCGGATCCGCGGCCGGAGCAGGCATGTGCCGCGGATCCGCGGTCACGTGACTATGACATCAGCTGGAATCTTCTGCAGTACTCCTATTTCAATGCCTACACCTCATCAAGCTATGGCAATTTCCAGAATTCTCCAGAAGTTTCTGCCAGATCAGCAAAGCTCCTTGTTTAAGCTAATCATGTTCAAGCTTCCAAAGCAAGCTACTTAACAAACTAAGCCTAGAAGCTTCTCCCTAACCTCCAAGCTTATGAAGAAAGCTAAGCCTAACTAACTACCCCTAGAAGCTTCTACCTAACTACCCAGCTTACAAAGGAAGCTAAACTAAACCTAGCTTCTAAAGGAAGCCAAACCTAGTGAAGGCTATAAAAGGAACCCTAAGGCTTCACTTCTAAGGTTGTTCATTCCTACACCAAATCCCCAATACAAGTTGAGTGACACAACTTGTAAACCCTAATCCCTAATTCAAAATCCAAAGCCAAAATCAAGAACTCCGAGTACCACATCAAGCATGAAGCCTTCGATCCTTTAGAAAGCGACGCCGGACTTCATCGGAGCAAGTGATCTAAGGAGATTCGCGACTCAAGGAGACGAGCGAAGCCTAAATTCGACGATCTCATTCTCTCCTCAATTTCTTGTATTCCTTGAGTGAAGTGTAACGAATTGTTGAATAATAAAGATGAAAATTCTTTAATCTTGCTCTTTACATTCTTGCATCATGATTAGATCTCAATTCTTGATTGTGTTTCTTGTTATGATGTTTGAGTAAAACTCCGCTCGTGAAGGAGTCGAGAGAATCAATAGATGATGATGTTACAAATCTTGAAACGATTCTTAAGTCCTACGAGTTTTGTAAACTTTAGCAAATTGAAGAATCGATGACCTAGTTTCGAGCGATGCTTTCTTGATTGTGTTCGCTCGTAATTAGGGATCCATGATCGATTCTTGAATTTACTAGAGGCTAGAATGTGAATGAAATCAACGAAAGGACAAGGGATAGATGATGAAACTCTAGTTTCCGTTAGAAATCCCTAATTCTCGTTGATCATCATCGATCTAGTATCAAATCATCGATGGATAAGAATACGTAATTGTTCCCCTCCGAAAGACGGCACGACGCAGGGACGTCTTGCCTGAGATTCGGGGCAGATGTTAATTGGAGCTATTCGTCCACCTCTTCGAAGATGCCAAGTTGATTTATGGCACCGTGTATCGAAGGTTTAAACGGATGCGACCGATGTAGCAGACTTCGTCAGGTTCCCCCTCGTTTGAGGGGTTTTTGATTGTGGGGACGCTCTTCCCTACAGGCGCAAGCCCCTGCAGTTAATTATACTACCGCATTGCGGTAACAACTTTCTCCTTCTCCATGTGGTCACTTCGTGTCGTGTATGTTTTTTTTGTGTTTGGTTGCCCGTGGATTGTATACGGAGACTAAGTTATATTGTCGTCCGTAGGGCGTGGACTAGTCCAAATCCGTATTATCTTAGATTTGGGTTTGGGGGTTTGGGTTTAAGGATACGTTAGCCTCGTTTGAGACTAAGATCGACTTAAACGTTAGTTAAGGATACGTTAGTATAGTTTTTAGACTAAGATCGACTTAACGGGATCGTTTAGATCCAACAAGAGAGCAATTAAGGGAGCCCTATTGTTTAGTTTAGTGACATTGCGGTCGATAGGTAGTTTAAGGACATTGCGGTCCAATGTTAGTTTTAAGACGTTGCGGTCAAGGTTAAGGACATCATAGTCCGTGGATTTAAGGACTCCACAGTCCGGCGTTAGTTTTAAAACATCACGGTCAAGGTTAAGGACGTCATAGTCCGTTGTTAGTTTTAAGACATCCCGGTCAAGGTTAAGGACATCATAGTCCGAGGATTTAAGGACTCCACAGTCTGGCGTTAATTTTAAGACATTACGGTCAAGGTTAAGGACATCATAGTCCATGAGTTTAAGGACCCCACGGTCCGTGAAATGTGTGTGGTTATCAGGACCCGTCACCTCTTTGAAGACGTTGAGGAATTACAACGACAAGTATCAAAGGAGTGAAGAGATGTACCCTTGAACCAAAGTAGATTAAGTGATCTGTAGTCCAATTTGGAACCAAGACCAATTCATTAAGTTATGAGCACATTGGCTCAGTTGAGTCTGGATTGAGGATTTATGGCCAATTTGGGCTAAGTCCAATCATGTTTAGAATATTGGCCCTCTGTTGGTCCATTAGACATATCCAATTGCAGGAGAGGCTTTGCCTCTAGAAAATTAGCCAATTGGGCTAAAACTAGTGTTAAACACTAAAGACCAACAGTGTTGAACACTGGAAATAAGATTAGCAAATTAGTGTTAAACACTAAAAGATAATCAGTGTTAAACCCTGAAAATATAATCCCCCAAATTAGTGTTAAATACTAGCAAACAACAGTGTTAAACACTGGAAGTGAAGTTGTCAAATTAGTGTTAAACACTAAAAAAAAAGTTGCGATTCTCAAATTAGTGTTAAACACTAACATATAACAGTGTTAAACACTGGAAATAAGGTTTTCAAATTAGTGTTAAACACTAAAGCAAATCAGTGTTAAACACTGCAAATAGAGTTTTCAAATTAGTGTCAACACTGGGAATAGAGTTTTCAAATTATTGTTAAACACTAAGAAAATCAGTGTTAAACACTGGGAACAAAGATCTCAGATTAGTGTTAAACACTAGGGAGGGAGAGGGGCCACGTGTGGACACGTGAGAGCGCCCTGATTCCCCTTATCTTGTTCTGCCGAAAGTATTGAATACTTTGGAGCATCACGTGCTGTCACGTGATGGGAATTTGGGTATTTGTCTGTTAAAGCTTTTGCCAAGGGGTCACGTGGTAGCACGTGAGGGCGCACAGAGCTTCTGTTTCTTTTACTTTTTCTTTGTGTGCTTCAGGGGTCACGTGGGGCACGTGAGGCATTGCCTCAAAGTTCTTTTCTGTGGATCTTTACAGGGGTCACGTGGAAGCACGTGACTCTGGTTCTTTTCATGTTTGAAGATCTCTTTTTAAGAATTAAATTCTTCATAGGGTTAAACCTTAGCAATAACTTTAAAGGAATTAAATTCCCACTTTCTTTTGAAGAATTATATTCTTAATTTCTTTTTTGTAGGAATTAAATTCCCCATATGTGTAAAGAATTAAATTCTGGTATAGGGTAAAACCCTAATTTCTTTTTTTAAGGGAATTAAATTCCTGTGAGTTCGAGAGAATTAATGTTCCCCTCCGAATGGCGGCGGAGACGACGTGAGGACGTTTAGCCTGAGATTCGGGGCAGATGCTATATGGTTTTATCCGTCTACCTCTCCGAAGATGCCAAGTTGATTTATGGCACCGTGTATCGAAGGTTTAGACGGAGCGGCCGATTTAGCAGACTTCGTCAGATTCCCCCTCGCTTGAGGGGTTTTTGATTGTGGGGACGCTCTTCCCTGCAGGCGCAAGCCCCTGCAGTTAATTACGCTACCGCATCGCGGTAACAACTTTCTCCTTCTCCAGAATTTCACTTCGTGTCGTGGGTGTTTGTTTTGTTTGTGGTTGCCCGTGGATTGTATACGGAGACTAAGTAATGCCGTCGCCCGTAGGACGTGGATTAGTCCAAATCCGTATTTACTTAAATTTGGGTTTGGTGTTTTTAGTTTAAGGATACGTTAGCCGTATTGAGGCTAAGATCAACTTAAACATTCGTTAAGGATACGTTAGTCTTGTTTTGAGACTAAGATCAACTTAACGTGGTGATCCATTTAATATATGGCCGTCGGGACTCGTCACCTCTCTGACGTCGCTGAAGGATTACAACGATAGGTGTCAGAGGAGTTCGGAGATGTACCCTTGAACCAAAGTCGATTTGGAGTTTTATAGTCCATTTGAATGTTTAAGGATACGTTAGCCGTGTTTGGGGCTAAGATCAACTTAAACGGGGTCGTTTAGATCCGGCAAAAGAGCATTTGGGAGCTCTATTGCTCCAGTTTAGGGACGTGGTGGTCCATGTTCCAGTTTAGGGACGTGGTGGTCCATCGCCAGTTTAGGGACGTGGTGGTCCATCATTAGTTTAAGGACGTTTCGGTCCACGAGTTTAAGGACCCCGCAGTCCGTATTCATGTGTGGCCATTGGGACCCGTCACCTCTCTGACGTCGTTGAGGAATTACAACGATAAATGTCAGAGGAGTTCGGAGATGTACCCTAGAACCGGTCATAAATTGATTTAAAGAGCAGCCATGCTCAATCAATTTAATTTGAGGACTTACGGCCAAAATTGGGCTAAGTCCAGTTGAAAATGTTCAACATTTTATTTGCTTTTGCATTGCATTTTTATTTGGGCTCTACCCATAAAAGATGCAGAGTATCAATTTGTTTTGGGCTCTGCCCATTTATGAATGATGCAAAGCATCTGCTTTGTTTGGGCTCTGCCCCTTTTAAAATGCATAGCATTTTTATTATTTTGTTTGGGCTTTGCCCATTTATAAATGATGCAGAGCATCGATTTAATTAGGCCTGCTTGGTCTTTTGATTTGGGCCTGGCCCTTTAAGAAATGTTTTGCATTTATCAGGCGCTTTGCGCCAATCAGAGAGCGCAAGCACTTATAGTGTCGACACGTGTCATGCAAGCGCGGTGCGCTGCGCTAGTGCGCTGCGCTTGCGCTGCTGACACGTGGCGCGTCCTGGTGAGTTGCGCCAATTTCAGAGAGCAAAGCTCTATTTCGAAAGCGCATAGCGCAAATGGTTCAGATGCTGACACGTGGCGCTCTCCCAAGAGCGCAACAGCACAGTTTGCAAGTGCAAGGCACTCTAAATTTGAGAATCTTTTAGATTCAAGAACCAAAGGTTCATAAAAGAAGTGCAAAGCACTGTTTGCTTTCTTAATCTAATTTAGATCAAAGAAAACGAGTTTCTCTTGTTTTTCTTATCTCAGAGAACCAAAGGTTCATAAAAAGTGCAAAGCACTGTTTTTATTTGTTTTTTATTGAAGATCATTGATCTTGTTTTTAGATCCATGATCTGTTCATAAGAGAATTTTCTCTTTTTCTAAAGGCTTTTTACCTTTTTTTGTTCTTGAGGATTTCTCTCCAATTCTTCAGAGCTCTCTCTGTTTAATTTCTCACAAAATGTTGATGCCTTTGAATTGAGGCCTAGGGTCTTTTTTATAGTGCTCATAAATTAGTTAGATTTGTTAAAGAGATCTTTCTCTGAGTGATTTGGGGAATTTTCCCCATCGTTGGATCTTTGATCCAAGGGCTCCTGTTTTACAGGAGAGGATCTTATTGTTTTGATAAGATCAGAGAAATCTTTCAGAATTTTATTCTGTTTGGCGCAAGTGCACATGTGCTTGACACGTGTCGCGCAGCGCACTGTGCAGCGCCACTGCGCTAGCGCAACTGCGCTGCCACGTGGCGCGCAGCGCAGAGCGCAAGTCAGCTGAAGTGTTGCTTCTTTAATTTAAGTTTGAATTTTAAATAGAGCCTTGCTCTGATTGGGTGCGCTGCCTTGGGCGCTACGCTCCTTATACTGACGTGTCTGATTTTGACACGTGGCGCGTTGCGCGCAGCGCAAGGAATCTGAAGCGTTGCTTTATTTATTTTAATTTCAATTTTTCACTTTAATTTTCAAGACAGAGCTTTGCTCTGATTGGAGAAAAACAGAAGCATTGCTTTTTTTCCCACCTTGGAATTTGAACAGAGCTTTGCTCTGATTGGGGTAAACAATTAAGTTCTCAATTAGGGTTAAACCCTAGTTCTGTCCATTTTGAAGGAATTAAATTCCTATACTATAGGGTTAAACTCTAATTTTATCTCAAAGGAATTAAATTCCTATAACTCTGTGAGAATTAAATTCTCAAAGCTCAATTCCTCCTCTGTGTTTTAGATCTGCATGGCAGGATCTCAACCCAAAGGGGAGATGTGCACTTTGCAGATCTTCAACTAGAGAAAGAACTAAGTTCTTTTCTTTTATAAGAGTTAAACTCTTTTGAGAATTAAATTCTCTTTTTGAAGCCTCTCTTTTCTTACCTAAGGTTTTTCTTTGCAGAGAATCAAATTCTTCCCCCTGAATTTTTTAGGCTTCAAGGTTCTATCTCCCTCTCTCTGTATGTTTTCTTCTTCTACTTCTTTTTTTAACTCTCTCCCTTGGCACCTATTTATAGGAGAAGGAAAAGAATCAATCTATTTAGTGAATCTTTCATTAAAAAATTTGATTTGTTTATTGAGAGATTTGATTTATTCTCATCATTGATCTGGGCCTTTAGATTATTAGGTGAATTTTATTCACCATTGGATTTTAAATCCAAAGATATTTCTTTGTTATTCCCGTGAGATTTAGGGGAAATCTTTCCATCTCCAAGATTTTTCCATAAATTGGTGATATTTAATCACCCTCGAATTTTTAATCCAACGGTTTCACATAATTTTTCTCTATTTTAGAAAGATTTAAGTGATCTTATTCAAAATTTAATTCTGTTAAACAATAAGGCTTTTAAAGCCGGTCACGTGTGGCCACGTGACCCCTGGTCACGTGTAAGCACGTGACCCTTCTGAACTTTTTCCTCTTCTTTGCTCTGTTCTTTGCCGCTGCTTAACCATCACGTGCCAACACGTGACCACTGGTCACGTGTGAGCACGTGATGCCTCTTCTGAAGCCATTCCTGATTTTTTAATCAGGGAACAGTAATCAATAGATTTCATCACGTCTATAAATTCGATCGATTCCTACGAGCCTCACTTCGATTCTTGATTATTGGATTGGATATCATCACTTCTTGATTCTTGATTTTTAATGTTTTTCTTGATTTTAGATTTAGATCTAGATAATTCTTGAACTTCATTTTACAAATCTTGAATTGAATTGTCTTTTCTTTTCTCTTTAATTTTCGACTCATCTAATTCAATTACAAGCAAATCTCACTTTCCCTATGGACGATCCGCACTCGCTAACGAACCTACAATTGACACCGTTATTGATTGCGGTTTACAAATTTCTTTGATTGTGATCTTTACATATTTTCAAAACACGACACACAAAGAATCATTCAATCGGGAGGCTCTGCCCCAGTCGGGACGGCTGACCACCAGTAGGCTACGACTCCTGGCCACAGATCTCTTGGACCAATACTCCCTGAGGCCCGCTGGGCGCCCCACGACTCCACACCGAGGTCCACCGCCAGAACGCCTCGCCTCGAGCCTCCTCACGACCCTTACCCCCCTGAGGAGATGTCGGTCACCTCGCTTGTCCACAGGCATGGTCGGCACCCCTTCCCTCGGCGGGGTCACACAGAAGGAGCTTGCCGCGACGACTCGGGAGCCACCTCGCCCGGGGATCTGAAGAATCTCATCGATAGGAACCGGGGCCGCTCCCAGACGCGGGTCTCCCGCAGCAGAGGCCAGGGATCCCAAAGGGCTGAATCCTCGGGATACCACGGTCGACTCGACGCCCTCGAGAAGAAGATCGAGGGCATACGCCAGGAGGGTCACCCCTCGAGCGACGGGGATAAATACGCCTCCGACTCGCTCACAAAGCTGTTCACCGAGGAACTACTCACCGTCCACGTCTCCTCGCGCAACAAACCCCCAAAAGTCTCTCTGTTCGACGGGAAACCGACCCGAAAGACCATTTAGACGCTTTCACCGCGGGGATGAGCTTCCAGGACCACTCCGACGTCACGCCCGCGACCGTTCTTGTTCCCCGTGCTCGCAACGGGATGGTCGGACGAAACCTCACAAAAATTTGCCGAGCGGCTACCCTGCTCGGCTATCCCTGGCCGGTGGCTTCCCTACTCGCAACGCTAGGGATCAAAATCCCTCGCCAAGAGGCAGTCACGCAGCTTCATTGCCCGGTTATCCTTGGCGGGCCTCCTACGGCCCCTCCAACCTAAGGATCCAAGCCCTCCTCAGAGGCAGCCCAGCAGTTTCCCTGCTCGGCTACCCTTGGCGGGTAGCTTCCCTACCGCAACGCCAGGGGCCAGAAAGCCCTCACAGAGGCAGCCCAGCAGCTTCCCTGCTCGGCTATCCCTGGCGAGTAGCTTCCCTACCGCAACGCAAGGGATCAGAAAGCCCTCCCAGAGGCGGTCGAGCCTAAGGATCCCTCGCTCGGCTATCCTTCAAAACAAAAGCCCTCGCCAAGAAGCACCGGGCAGTAACCCTGCCAGGCCGAGGGTCCTTGGTAGGCTTCTTACAGCCCCTCCCGCGTCTAGGACCAAAGTCCTCCCAGAGGCAGTCGAGTCCTTGCTCGGCTATCCCCGGCTGGTAGCTTCCTACCACAATCGACAGGGATCAAAGTCCTCGAGACACTGGGCAGTAATCCTGCTCGATCCCCGTCCTGAAGGATCAATGCCCTCACAAGAGGCAACCGAGCAGCTACCATACTCGGTCATCTTCGGCTGGTAGCTCCCTACCCATGATGCCAGGGATCGAAGCCCTCGCGAGAGGCATCCGAGCGGCTACGCCGCTCGGTCATCCCAGGCTGGTAGTTGCCTACCCACGATGCCAGAGATCAAAGTCATCACCAAAAGGCAACCGCGCAGCTTCACTGCCTGGTCATCCCTGCTCAGTTATCCCGTGCGGGTAGCTTCCCTACTGCAACTCCAGGGATCAGAAAACCCTCCAAGAGGCAGTCGAGCCCGAAGATCCCTCGCTCGGCTATCCTTCAGGACAAAAGCCCTCGCCAAGAGGCACCGGGCAGTAACCCTGCTCGGTCCCCGTCCTGAAGGATCAAAGCCCTCGCAAGAAGCAACCGAGCAGCTACGTTGCTCGGTCATCTCTGGCTGGTAGCTCCCTACCCATGACGCCGGGGATCGAAGCCCTCGCAAGAGGCATCCCAGCGGCTACCCCGCTCGGCCATCCCAGGCTGGTAGTTGCCAACCCACGACACCAGAGACCAAAGCCCTCGCCACGAGGCAACCGCGCAGCTTCACTGCCCGGTCATCCTTAGTGGGCTTCTTACAGCCCCTCCAATGCTAAGGACCCAAAGTCTGCCGTGGGGCCACTGAACAGCCCTCTGCCCGTTACATGCAAATGATCCGAGGCCTCCCAAGGGGCATCTAAGTCTATACAATCCGCCCTCGACTTCGGGGCCCATGAAGATACCTCCTCACCAGCGCTTGGCACGCTCAGCAAGTGATCGAAATCAACTCGACGAACGATCGCTAGACGGATGGCCAACCTGACATGGAAACATAACGGCGCAAGCAGAGATATTTTACAAAGCATCCTTCGCAAACGAAAGATAAAGTGCGAACCGATGAAACCAAAGCAGAAAGTTTCATTACTACCAAAGGCAAAAGCTATACAAAGGGTATTTTTGGGGCCTCCGGCCTTACAAAATGCCCGGAGGCGTACAAATTCCAGAAACGAAAAATAAAAAGAGGAAGATGGGGGCTTTAGGCCTCAGGGTAAGGTGTGACCTCGGGGTCCTCGACGACCACCATGTGACGTGCAGGGTCCTCGGCGGCTTCCTCGACAGGAATCTCTTCCCACTGCTCATCGGTGTCCACGAGGGGGTATTCGGCCTGGAGGTCTTCATCGGCGAACCCCGGCACCCGGGCTGTTGGATATAATGCCCTCAGAGTCAAGTATTGGATCACAGGGATGTGATTGCAATGATTGAGGGAGGACCTATACCGGTAGGACAGTCTTACTCAAGATGATGGTATACTATCTGGTTTATCTTTATCATCGTGTACTTCTTCAGGTGACCTTACAGGTCACTATTACACATTGATAGAGCCCTTAGGATTCTTGCTTGACTGCCAGCAGTATGATGGCGATCATATACGTGGGAGCTGGGGTCTATAAGCACATCCTTAAAAGGTCCCTGGTCGTGGGAGTTTCGAGACAGGACATCGATACTCCAGAGTAGACTAGTGTATACAGTCGAGACCCCGACGAGGGGCGGTGGCCGGTCTCACAAGCCACTGGTGTCAGTTGGTTCACCTAAGATGTATACATGTGCTCATTGGGTTATGAGTACACCGGACAGGACTCGCCGGGAACATGTTAGTTGGTATTATACCTGACGTCAGATAGCAGTTCCCTGGTGACATGTGTACAGGTTAGTTCATCGACCTGAGATCGTCATTTGTCTTGTGTGAGTTCCCACTGTACTTTGATTACTACCCTACCACGGCTCAAAGGAGTCGTGCAAACAGGTTTTAGTTGGGCACAGTCCCGAGCCACATGGAGGCGGTGAGCTGACCGACAGGGGTTCGTCTCTTCCGGTATTGGGGGTGAGGTCGCGCTGTGTCTAGGAGAGCCATTACACGAAGTCCTTGGCCAAGGCAGGAGATTTACTGGTAGGTATTCCAGTAGTATCTCAGGGTGTTCTGGACTACACTCCGACATGACTTGTACCGCTTTTGGGGGTCTGACTTTTACTACCCCCTAGGCCCGCCATGCGATGCTCATAGACGAACGGACCGGACTGTACGGATATTGTCACTGACAGGCTCAGTAAGGTGTCAGGATGAGTTCGTTCATCGACTTCCCTTTTGGTCAATACCTGGTAGCCCGTTATGTACAGCTAGTATCTCTGACGTGCTAGTGGTTAAATCCACAGCCAAAGTATTGACGAGTTTTTAGAGTCCCCCACAGACAGTTTCTCAAGTTTCGGGCGAAACGTTGTAGAGGCCGTATGATATATGGCAGGGTTCGATCTTATACGTGTGGTGTTGCACGGATCTTGATCGGACGGATCATACTAGTGGGCTTTGGTTTAAGCCGGATCCTAGTATTAGATTTGTTGGATTACTTTAGTCTCATCGCATTCGCATTCAGTCGGAATGCGGATGCAGGTATATATATACAGGTGAGGGGTATTCTTGTGATCCGTCACGAGTTTACTTTAGATGTTGCCGGATCTTTTTGTTGTGGCAAACATTTGGATTAATATTTGCTTATGGAAATAATGAGCTAGAAATTCATCATGCAATGCATTAAGTGTGACATGGACATTTAGATGACTCATGGTCTCTTTTTTAGCAAATATGTCACATTAGTGTTTTGTTTAATGTGTTGAAATGAGATGGAGAGAGAGAGGGGCTGCCATGGTTGGTTTTATTGGTCTTGTATTTTCATAATCTCACTCTCTCACTCTCATCACAAAAAAAGAAAAGAAAAGAAAAGGAAAGCCTTCTCTTCTTCTTCTTCTTCCTCTAGCTCATAGCTTCCATTAATGGCAACACCTTCAACCTCCATCCATGCCATGGATGCAAGAGGCAAAGTGATCACAAACATTCTCTACAACACCTTGGACGCGTCGGCTAGCACACTTCGCGCCCGAGTTGCTTCAGATGAAGCGGGAGCCCGTAAAAAGACTTCTCAATGTGGTGTCCTTTCCGACGAGGAGATGAAGACCGGAGTTGCCGCGGGGAGATCAGGATGGTGGCCGAAGACCGAAGGACACGGATCGCTCAGTATAGCTCTCTACCCTTTCTCTAATTAGCTAGTAGTAGGTTAATGGTCCGATCCGGGGTTTTAGTACGCGGTAGCGCCGGTTTTCTAGTTTGAAAAAGTTTTCGTTTCCGTATTTTGGCCTCGGACAGACGGCCGGGGCGCTACCGTGCACTTACATGGTATCAGAGCCACGCCATTAACCTAGTCTAGCTTGCTCTAACGTGTTTACAAGTTCGATCGAACGGATTTTCCAAAAACCGCGTTTTCATGTCACAGTTTCTGTCGAATTTTTGCAGTGGTCAAAAAATTATTTAGTGTATTGCAGAAATACGTGCAGGGTTTTCTGAGAATTCTGTGAAAATTTGGTGCCCTAATATTACTGTTCAGCCGCGGAACCGCGGTCAAACCCATGTTCTGGCCGCGGTTCCGCCGCCATTTTATATCTGCTCTGCACCAAATTTCTACAGTGGCTCTCTGACATGGAAATAGGGTTTTTGGTATATTCTTTTTGGGCCCAGATTTTTTTGAGTGCTACAGTTGTGCTTGGGGCCCGCTTCGGGAAATTTAGTCGATCGAAAATTTTAAACATGTTAGTTCACAGTATTTACATTATATCTGCGACCGTGAATGTCACTTGATCGGTAAATCCTGTCTAACTGCTATAGCCCTTTTAGACGGATTTGCGAACGTGACATTCACGTTGATGTTCTGTGTTGTGCTGTGATATTGCGGATTTGTCGTGGTGGATAGCCTGGATGCAATGGTAGTACAGTTTGGTGGTATATGTACATTTGATATTGCGGGACGAGCGTCCGACATGTGGACTGCCGTCACTGCCTGTTTGTATATTATTCTTTTGGGGCACGACCGGGCTGAGGTCGATGTACCCGTTGTATGTATATTTTACTTTCTGTACTAGGATTGCCCTGCAGAAAAGTGCACGGATAGCCGGGTTTGAGAGGGCAACGGGCCCGCATCTCATGGCGTTGAGACGGAGGGGGCTTCACTCTAGAATTGGTGGGCTATTCGCCGCACTCGTAGGGGGTATAGGTTGACCCAGGAGGGGTACCCAAATTACCGGATTCCGTGAAGTGCTGGGTGGTCCATTCACATTGTTGAAGGGGGCTGCCTCGCTTCAGGTTTTAGCGGGTAACTTGCCGCGCCCGTAGAGGTCTAGGATTTCATTGCATAGGCTATCCACACGACCAGGGGAACGTCGGGTTTCAGTAGCGGCTCTATGAAACCCGGGGATCCTAAATATCTGTATTGTTCTGTGATGCTTATTACATTTCTGTGATGTTGCATTTTATCACGCCTTGAGCGAATATTATATATTGATATATATACTAGTAGATGTTGTATATGTTTTACACCCGCGCTAATCCAGTCCCCGCTCTGTCGTTAGTTAAGTAACCTAACGAGTGATGACGGGACCCAGTGGCGAATGCGGATGGCATATATGTACATCATTATTTTCGTTCTTTATTGGTATGATCAATTGATGGGACTGCGTTGATTCGGATCAATGCAAGCTAAACAAACCTATTCTGATGTTGTTGGAACATTTTTCAAAAAGCTGTTATTGCAACTGCGTTCTCTTTTGTTTTGCACAGTGGTATTCGGTTATGAATATCCAGCACCTCTGTCGACGAGGCAAGGGCCGAGATCCCTTCACCGGGAGTGACCCCTTGGACAGAAGTGTGCGTCAGGGCAATAACTTCACTATAGTCGTTTACTTTTGCTTTGTATCGTGGTATTCAGTTGGAATATCCTGCACCTCATTCTACGGGAAAAGAGCCGAGATCCCTTCACCGGGAGTGACCTCTTTAGCAAAGGTTTTCGCCACTATATTTTTATAAAAAGCTATCCGGTTCCTTCAACGATATCAAGTTCATTACGTTAAAGGTTTTTCACCAAAAACCATTCGTAGCCCTCCATCATTTCGGAAAGGTAGCACTTAGTATTCATGTTATGTATGTTGGCCTTCGTCAAGGCATAGTGTATGGTAGCTATTTGTTACTTTTATGTTGCATAAATAAACGCGTTAGTTTGGGACAGTCATACTACTATTTTGGCCTACGTCAAGGGTATGTACGGGTGGGTTCAAATTAACCTGAATAATGACGGGTAGAACTTGATATGTGACTTATGATATATTGGCCTACGTCAAGGTCATAAGAGCATGGGGTAAAAATCACATCGGGAGTTTCTAAAGAAACTGAAACTTGCCAGGCATGCGCATACCTTCTGGAGTGTGATAACGTGAGTGGATTCCGTCACGTTATCATGCGATGATAGTTGGATCCCGATTCCCACTGATGAGTTGGTTAACTCCTCGGGTGATCCCGACTAATTCTTCTTTCAGGTTTGGAGGAGAATTTGAGGTTACAGTGGGAGATTTTCTGATTAGATAAATTGATAACCATTCTGATCTAGGCTAGAGTGCATACAGAGTGTTTCTTTTCTCTCTCTCTTTGGCAGCGACCATGACCCGACCCTTGACTATGACTCAGTGACCAAAATTGACCGAACCTTCTTAAACACTGGCTTTTGGATTGTCCGAGTTGCATACCTCATTGCCACTCCTACTTTTACCATTTTTCTCCAGAACACCCCGTATTACTACGAACGTCCACTTCCATTGGATAAAACCATCGTATGGTTATATACGAACTCGAAGGAATTTATTCAAGAATGGTTTCCGGTTCTGGAGAAAACGAATAGGACTATTCAGTTGTCTTTTATCTTCACCTTCTCTCGCATTGTGAGTGCTCCTAAGATTAGGACAGTACACCTATTACGCAAATTGGATAGTCTTCTTCCAAACCATAGGCAGGTGCCGACCGGTAGGGAATGAAGAAAACCAATTAGTCTAACGATGGTGTACAGAAGGTATTATGTAAAGACAAATAAAGGGATTAGTAAGAGGGCAAAGTAAACTGCGACTGCTATTCACGACCAAACCAAGTATTTCATTACCACTCCCACTTCACCTTTGTATTTCTCCAGAACACTCCGTATCACTACGAAGATCCACGGTTATTTGGATACTCCATCGTATGGTTATATACGAACTCGAAAGGAACTTGTTCCAGTTCGGGGATGGATTCTGGTTCAGGAGAAATAGGAATAAGGTTTATTCAGGTGTCTTTTATCTTCACCTTCTCTCGTATTGCGAGTGCTCCTAAGATTAGGATAGTACACCCATTATGCTTATTGGACAGTCTTCTTCCAAACATAGGCTGGTGTCGAACGGTAGGGAAGGAAGAAAACCATTTAGCCTAAGAGGGTGTGCAGAAGGTAATGACTAAGGACATATAAAGGGATTTGGAGAGATGGCAAAGAAATATACGGTTACAGTTGTGAATCTGGATAATGGAAGAGTCATTACTAAGAATACCCGAACACCCCTTCGAAACATTTACATGTTTCAGTTTCACTGTGTATTGTTAAAAGAAAACTGATTTCCCAATTAGTTCTTACTCCAGGGTATGTATTTACCAGGTTTGATTCTCACATCTGTATGGTTTTACAGATGATGAGTGGGAGTAAGTTATTGGGAATTAGGTGATCATCCTCATTATATCGGAATTCGTTGTAATTGGTGATATTTAAGGAAATCGCCTGGGTTGTTTGCCGGACGGCAAATATTTGGTTTTGAATATCCGTTGTTATGCACCAATTTCAAATTGATATATCTGTACGTCTATTTTTATATAGTGGGATATAACTTTTTGAAATTATGTCGATGACATTTACCTATATCAGTTGATGGTTAGGTAAGGAGCATTAAACAGCGGTGTAATTCTTCATAACCATAGTACAGTTTTCAATATACGACGCACAGGGTTTGAGTTATTAGACTCAGAGGACTTATACAAAGTATTGTATGTTGTCCAGTGTCCATTAGGACAGAGGGGTTGGTAATCGTACTATATTCTGTTTACTTGTGACTTCTCTAGTTTTTAGACATGTGTTTCGTAGAAACACAAGGTCTAAGTTTTGAAAAGTTATAGGTATATGAATAAAGTAGAGAACCAGGTATTGCAAGTATCAGGATTCTTCAAGGTAATCGAAGATGTAGATACTTGTGTATGGTATTCAGTTAATAGTAATGATTAAGAGAACTTGTTTCTCTTTCAGGTTACTCATATCTGGATGCATTCCTAAGTTAAGTAACACTGATCGGCCTCCTTCCATTTAATTGACATGCACTGGAGACTGTTACATGATTTGAATCTGGTTCCAATTAAATCAGTGCCTCTGTTTCTGTATTGGATATAGAACGGTTCATATCTTAACGATGTTAAGGTACGGGGAGTTGTCCGACTTATGCTTAAAACCAGACTCCGGATAACTCAAGGCACGTTTCTGTAAAGGCTGTTTGTGGGTTGACCCGGGCTATGACAAGGGTTGACTTTCTACCACCTGGAAGATCAATAGTGATATTGTTCTTGACTCGCCACAATTTTGGTAAAATGGATTTTTCCAGAAAACAGTAGTGGGAGTATGGTAGAACTGGAAGTGATTCCAGAACCGCAAACGATTACTGAAAATTTGATAAGAAGCTAAAGATTCAATATGGATTGACATTCCATTGGCCACTCCGCGGATATGGTGGGTAACCTCAGGCACTCGAGAGGTACTTCAGTATGCTTAGAGACGGTGACAGGGAGGTTCTTGTTTACCCAGACTTGCCGATGCTGTTGTTCCAGACTGTGAGACCCGGCAGGAGGATGAGCATAGCGTCGTTCTGAACTAGCTTTAGAAGTGCACGTGTATATGATTCTGCCAGAGGGTTGTCGCAGTCAGTGGGAGCAGCGGAAGCATTGGTGGACAAGAAGCTTATGTCTATTTATGGACTAAAGCAGATATAGCAGAGATAGATCATCTATTTCTGATGTGACAGTCATAGGTTTGACTTCATCAGAATAAGGGATGGATCTGTTAAGAAGGTAGTAGGGTGTGATATCCTGGTATTTGGATGACATACACAGAGTAGGAAGTGAAATTCCTATACTATGATCGGTTATACTTTGGTTGTTACACAGTGGTTTCTCCACATAGGACATTGATATTATATCAGACATTCTGGTTACTAGATCTATGGTTTTAGATCTAGATTTGGGTAGTTTCCCAATCTGGGTACTTAGACAGCATTCTACAGGTGTTTTAGAATGGACGACTCCTGGTACGGTAGTGTACCTGCAGGTAATGGAGTCACCCTCTCTAAAGGTGTCTTACAGACTAAAAGGGATAGGGAAGTGCATGATTGGCAGATCACTTGCTTAGGCAATTGAGTCAATCATGAGATGTCAAGTACCACACCAGATGTTGTTTTTGCAGTAGATGCAATAAGATGATATTGATCCAATCCTGGAGAAACATTCGGAAGCGGTTTTAGAACATAAATGGATGTTCTAGGGATATGATAACAACGGACTCCTTCGGGGACGGTTATCATTCCAGGCTTCCAAGGTGACCTGGATGACAGAGTGGCTGTCAGAGTTATAGTTTTCCCTCTTACGAGGGGCAGTATTTTGAACAGGTGGTCCATGGTGATACCGAGGGAGGCATGGCGCAGGATACTGATTGGTTTCAGTTGACAATACAGTCTAAGAAGTTTGGATTTGGAGTTCATTTATGAACTAGGTCCCATCAGATATCCAGACATATTCTAAGACAGGTATTGCTCATTTCGGGAGATGGCTTTCTCCGCGAACTTGAGATAAAGAGAGACATAGAAAGAAACATCAGGGCGGATCCACTCACTGAGGCTATTCCTCGAACGCAATAGTTTCGCAAACGGGCTTTGTGAGACTGATTAGTAGAGGAGTTGGGTGTTCGGTATCACACGAGCTGTGAGTATGCGACATCGCAATAATTAGCCTTGAGTGCAAGTGGGAGATTGTTGGATATAGTGCCCTCATAGTCAATTATTGGATCACAGGCACGTGATTGCAATGATTGAGGGAGGACCTATACCGGTAGGACAGTCTTACTCAAGATGATAGTATGCTATCTGGTTTGTCTTTATCATCGTGTACTGCTTCAGGTGACCTTACAGGTCACTATTACACATTGATAGAGCCCTTAGGATTCTTGCTTGATTGCCAGCAGTATGATGGCGATCATATACGTGGGAGCTGGGGTCTATAAGCACATCCTTAAAAGGTCCATAGTCGTGGGAGTTTCGAGACAGGACATCGATACTCCAGAGTAGACTAGTGTATACAGTCGAGACCCCGACGAGGGGCGGTGGCCGGTCTCACAAGCTACTGGTGTCAGTTGGTTCACATAAGATGTATACATGTGCTCATTGGGTTATGAGTACACCGGACAGGACTCGCCGGGAACATGCTAGTTGGTATTATACCTGACGTCGGATAGCAGTTCCCTGGTGATATGTGTACAGGTTAGTTCATCGACCTGAGATCGTCATTTGTCTCGTGTGAGTTCCCACTGTACTTTGATTACTACCCTACCACGGCTCAAAGGAGTCGTGCAAACAGGCTTTAGTTGGGTACAGTCCCGAGCCACATGGAGGCAGTGAGCGGATCGGCAGGGGTTCGTCTCTCCCGGTATTGGAGGTGAGGTCGCGCTGTGTCTAGAAGAGCCATTACACGAAGTTCTTGGCCAAGGTAGGAGATTTACTGGTAGGTATTCCAGTAGTATCTCAGGGTGTTCTGGACTACACTCCGACACGACTTGTACCGCTTTTGGGGGTCTGACTTTTACCAACCCCCTAGGCCCGCCATGCGATGCTCATAGACGAACGGACCGGACTGTACGGATATTGTCACTGACAGGCTCAGTAGGGTGTCAAGATGAGTTCGCTCATCGACTTCCCTTTTGGTCAATACCTGGTAGCCCGTTTTGTACAGCTAGTACCTCTGACGTGCTAGTGGTTAAATCCACAGCCAAACTATTGACGAGTCTTTAGAATCCCCCACAGACAGTTTCTCAAGTTTCGGACGAAACGTTATAGAGGCCGTATGATATATGGCAGGGTTCGATCTTATACGTGCGGTATTGCACGGATCTTGATCGGACGGATCATACTAGTAGGCTTTGGTTTAAGCCGGATCCTAATATTAGATTTGTTGGATTACTTTAGTCTCATCGCATTCGCATTCAGTCGGAATGCGGATGCAGGTATGTATATACAGGTGAGGGGTATCCTTATGATCTGTCACGAGTTTACTTTAGATGTTGCTGGATCTTTTTGTTGTGGCAAACATTTGGATTAATGTTTGCTTATGGAAATAATGAGCTAGAAATTCATCATGCAATGCATTAAATGTGACATGGACATTTAGATGACTCATGGTCTCTTTTTTAGCAAATATGTCACATTAGTGTTTTGTTTAATGTGTTGAAATGGGATGGAGAGAGAGAGGGGCTGCCATGGTTGGTTTTATTGGTCTTGTATTTTCATAATCTCACTCTCTCACTCTCATCACAAAAAAAGAAAAGAAAAGAAAAAGAAAGCCTTCTCTTCTTCTTCTTCTTTTAGCTCATAGCTTCCATTAATGGCAACACCTTCAACCTCCATCCATGCCATGGATGCAAGAAGCAAAGTGATCACAAACATTCTCTACAACACCTTGGACGTGTTGGCTAGCACACTTCGCGCCCGAGTTGCTTCGGATGAAGCGGGAGTCCGTAAAAAGACTTCTCGATGTGGTACCCTTTCCGACGAGGAGATGAAGACCGGAGTTGCCGCGGGGAGATCGGGATGGTGGCCGAAGACCGAAGGACACGGATCGCTCGGTATAGCTCTCTACCCTTTCTCTAGTTAGCTAGTAGTAGGTTAATGGTCCGATCCGGGGTTTTAGTACGCGGTAGCGCCGGTTTTCTAGTTTGAAAAAGTTTTCGTTTCCGCATTTTGGCCTCGGACAGACGGCCGGGGCGCTACCATGCACTTACACGGGCCTTAACGACGTCGAGTGCCTCGTGCCAGATGCGGGTCGTAGCCACGGCCAGGTCATCATAGAAGTCCTTCGACTTCTTGTAGCCCTCCACCGCCTTTGCCGCCGAAAGGTCGGCCCATTTCGCCGCCTTTAGGTCGGCCGACTTAGCCCCCTCGGCTGCCGCCCCCAGCTCCTTCCGAAGGGTCTTCACCGTCTTCTTCAGATTGCCGGCAAGTGCCTGAGCATCCCTAAGCTTGGCCTCGGCGGTCACGGCAGCCTCGCGGTACCGGGCGACCTCCCGCTTCCCAGCCTCCACCTCGCCCTCCAAGACGGCAACCCTCGCCGTCACCGCCTCCAGCTCCCGCTTGGAGCTTTCTTCCAGCAAGGCGAGCTGGTCTGCAGCCGTCATTGCCGGGGCTACCACCTCGGCCTCCATGCGCAAGGCGAGGGCAACGTGCTGAAGAACCTGAGAAATAGGAAAGAGATCAGAAAGATGAAGGAGGCACCGAATTTCACGAAGAGCCAAACACTTACCTGCACGGACTCATGAGCGATAGACGCCAGCTGAGCCCTGAAGGTCCCCCCGGGGACTCTACCCCCGGCCGATGCCTCTATTTCATGCAGAAGGCTATCCGCAACGGATAGCCCCGATGGCACTGCGAACCGGAGGCCCCCTTCCTCCACCATGATCGGTGAGGACCGGCCCCGGGAAGATCTCTGGAAGCTCCTTTTGAGCGGCTCTGGGGGAGAGCCGATCTCCCCCTTCGAGACCGAGTCGTCCAAAACCAGGGCCCGTTTCCGGCCCGACACTCTGCTGGGACCCGGGGTGGAATCCGCCCCCGAACGCTCGCGGGTCGCAACCACCGGAGAAGGAGGAGCCGGGGCAGGCTTCGAGTGAGAAGAGCTGGCGCCCCCAGCCTTCGTAACTTTCCTCGGCTGGCGCATGGAGATTTTGAGCGAGTCGAAGTCCATGGGTCCTGCACGAAACAAATGCAAAGAAGTCAGCAACACAAGCAATACGTAGGCCAAAAAGCAAGCCCAACTTACCGACGAACTCAACAGGGCTGAGTCCGGCCCAACTCAGGACCCTCTCAGATAGCAGCACGTCGGATCGGGGGATGGGCTCCCACGACGCCACTCTCACCGCGGCGGGATCATTGGACTGGTTCCCCGGCAAGCATTTCTCCCTCGACCACTTTGTAGGCACGGGCCAGTCCTCGCCCGCGGGAGGGGAAACGAAGAAAAATTTCTTCTTCCAATCATGAATAGAAGAGGGCAGGGCCACGACCCTGTCCCGGCGGCGCCTCCCGGACGCTTTTTAAAAGAGAGATAGACCCACCTCGGGTCGCCCGCTCGACCACCGGGGTGATTTTTGAAGACGAGAGAGGAATCGATGAGGGAAATGCTGAAGGGAATCGTCTGCAACTTCAGGCGGATCCGGAACCCAAGGAGGATCCTCCACGAGTTCGGCACTAACTGGCCAGGGGCCAAACCGAAAAAGTTCAGCGCTGCGACGACCTCGGGAAAGAAGGGCAGGCGCATTCCTCCCCAAAAAGTTTCCAAATACAGGACGATCTCCCTGCCCCGTACTTGGTCCGCCCTCTCCCCCTCCTTGGCCAATCGGAGAGTGTAACGCGAGGGGATGTGGAAGCGAGCCCGAGCATTGGCGAGCTCGTCCTCATGCTTCACCCAACACGAGGTGCTGGGGGCCATATCTGCCACCTCCTCCCTGGGGGCTGCTCCCGCCGCACGATCCCGGGGAGAGGATCTGGCCCCTGCTCCCTGGGGGGGACTCAGACACAACTAAAGGGTCTCTAGAAGCTACTCCTAAAATATCTACTGACTCTACAAAGGAAGAAATCTAACTTTGAGAAAAGGGATCCTCGGGAAACGAAAGTGAGAGGAAGAAGACGAGCACCGAGCAACCGGGACTTAGAAGCAGGAAATATGAAGGAGTAGGGGCCCAAGGACGGGCCCCACCCCTATTTATTGCTGCAAGCGACCTCATCCAACGACGCCCGTCATCTCCCGCCAAAACAACTCCTCGTGTCCAGCGGCTCCGATTGCTCCACGTGTCGTTCCTGCGCTGGGCCGCATCCCATCAGACGCCACAGGCCTGCATACGTCGCGTCGGCCAATCGACGCTTGACACATGGATCGTCGCTTCAGTGGCAGAATGCACGAACCGGCGCACCTTCCTTAAATGCAGAGATCTCGCCATGATTCTCTAGCAGAAAAGACAACTGACAGCCCGGGGACGCGTCCCGATGAAACCTTAGGAGGGAGCTCACCTCGGGATGCCCGGCAGTCCACTCCTGACCCGACCCGCTAGCTGGTCCGGACAGGAGTGGGGGGCTAATGATGATGCTCAATATTGGCGATCTCCAAGATCAGGACACGTGGCAGATGACGTGTCCCAGAACTCAGAAGGAAGGGCCCACAGGGGCTGGCCAGGCCAAACCTGTACCCGACCTGCAAGCACAAGCTGGCCCTCCTCAGGGCCCCCTGCAAATCGGCCTCCTCGGCCCCATAGCTCGCCCCGAGCTGCCACAAGACCAGGACTCCTCGGCCTCCTCGCTTGTCCCGAGCTCCCGGCCGAGGCCGTCTTCCTCAGTCTTCCGACCAACTCCACCGCTCACAGACGTAACCACCGCTCCGCGAATCTCGCCATGCACAGATTCTCCGCCAGCAACATCCCACGTTCCACGCCACCACGATCCCCATTAATGGGCGATCCGCTCCTTACGCGGGCGTGACGTCGGAAGCGTAACTGCCGCCATTCTGATTCTACTTAGCCGTTACTCTGCTCGGATCTAGCATTAACTTGATCGTCGGAGGGTTCTCGGTGGTACCAAACCACCCCGGGACTTCTTTGCAGGTACTCGGCGCTAAACTCCTCAAATCACCAATCTCCTTAAACCCATTGAGACCCACACGCAACAGGAGATCATCTCCAAAATCCACCGGGAGATCGACGGAAGACAACATCTGAAGGAGGCCTGAAAAGGACCTCCATCAGGGGGCAGCCGTATTTGGCCGCAATACTATTTGACTCTATAAAACGATAATCCTTAAACTTCATTATAACTTTAGAGAGTTGGTGCAGATAGTACATGCAACTTTTGAACACGGCCTGTTTGGAGTTGGACATCCTGAAGAACCGCCGATTTGATTCTGAACTGCTTTCAAAACAGCTGCCTCGGATCCTTTGGAAACCACTTCTTGCTCGATTGGGCCTTCTTACGGATCATGCCTTGTAAATGGTGAGATATTGAAGTGCAGCAATACCCGAATCAATTTTAAATTGGCCATTCCCTTGTTGATGGAACATGATGGTTTCCGGCTGTTATTCTTGGAAAAAGGAAACAAATAAATAAAACAATTATAAAAAGGCTTATTTACTGAAAACTCCAAACAAGTTTGTGTCATTTTAACAAAACTTTCATCATCTTTGAAACTGTCGAGAGACTACCAAACTTGACGGTGTCGCATTAACACTGTCAACACCACGTCAACGCCACGTCAATTAAGTTGCTACATCAGCATACAAAAATATAAAATGCCCAAAACACCTCTCTTGAACCCTAACCCGAATTTCCAAAAAAACAAAACAAATAAATAAACAAGACTTGCAATATTTCTTCTTCTACCATTGATCATCGTCGCCTGCGATAGCTCCGGTGTCGGCGCCTCCACCCCTACCTCCCCTTCCTTCTTGTAGCCTCCCCCCCCAAACCACTACAGCCACCATCATCATTATCTTCTTTTTCTTCATCATCATCTTTTCCACCTTCTTCTTTTTCTTCTTCTAATCCACCACCGCCATCAGCACCACCAACCGTCGCCGTCGCCGCCGCCGCCGCCGCCGCCGCCAACATTTCCTCCTTCTTCGTCTAACCCGGCACCGCCACCTTCTCCTCCTACGTCGGTCCCTCACTTGCGATCAGGTTTCAGCTCCGACTCCTCCCCTCCCCCAAAATATATTAACTATTTAAACTATTTAAAATGTAATTTATAATTAATTAATTATATTTTGAAAAGGATAAAAGGGTCATTTGACATGAACAACAACAACAGCGTTGACCAATGTCTACGGCCATGGTAGTTTTTTGATAGCCTTGAAGTTGAAGGTAATAGACATTTTATTAAAGTGGGCCAAATATACTGGGGCTTACCTTATAAAAAATAAAAACAAATATAAAAGGACCATTATGATATAGCAGCCCGTCTTTAAATGCAATCCAAGAATTAACTACCAAAGAATTGGGATTTCGAATTCAAATTCCAGTCCTTTTCTAATATTTCATTAATTATTAGCCCTCTCAAAGTCCACAGCTGATTTAGACATCTAAGTCTTAATTTATGCATAGTTTGAAGGGGGGGAAAAATAAGACGGATCCCTTTTTTCTTCCGCTTTTCTTTTTAGAGTGATGCTTTTGTCTGGTTGTTGAGGGTGGGGTGAGAGAAGCGTCCAGATTGAGTGAAAAAGATAAGGGGGAGAGAGTTGTCATGGGGTCATGAGACTTTATTGAGTGGGCTAAGATGTTGAACAAAATTGATGTTGTTTTTATTTTATTTTTTGGTAAATTGTCAAAACCAAAGAATCTCGTCAAGCCAAACTATTCCGCCTAGGGTTTTTTCGACTGGTGAAAAACCTTGCCTGTTTTTTTTTTTTGGACGATTTACCCTTTATTTTGGTTCCAATCTTTCCATGGTGAGTGAGGATGGGAATGTTAACATATGCGGTTTTCGGCAAGAATCGATTGTGCATGGTGGCTGGTCATTGACCAAGCGCCCAGAGAGGTTTCCAAGCTCAAAGACGCTTTTCAAGCGGTGGAAGATGGAGGGCAAACCACTATAGTATAAGTGAATCTGGAAACAGATCAAAAAAGCACACCGGAAAGACATAAAGTCAATGCAGTAAAGCAGGAAATCCCATAATCGACGGCAAAAAGGCCAAATCAAAAAATACAGGCAGAAGGCCAAGAGCCTAGTCTTGCAAGGAACAGAGCAACGCATTCTTGATCAGGTGCGAAAACATACCCTTTTGTAAAGCAAGTCAAAATTCTAACTGAGGAATACCTCATTTCATATGCTGCTTCATCATCATCCTCTTCCTTGTTTAAACATTGTGTAATAAAGTAAATCATAAAGTAAGGCACGAAAAAAAATTCCCACCAGATTTTACTAGATTTATATTGGACTTCCTTTCTTGTTTGTACCTGTAATCGAGATACTGACTGTCATTCGAATATTTTTTTAAAAGAAGCGAAATATAATCAGGGGAAAAATGATGGTTTCCACCGTTATCTCGAAAAATAAATTAACAAATAAAACAAGAAAACAAGCAAAGCAAAAATACCAATATGATTACTTGATTAGCATTCCCTCCTTAAATCTTTATTATTATAACCAGAAGATATGAGAGTATTTAAAGAAGTTTCTCCGTTTTTATAATTAGATAATCCAAAAAATGAGAAAATCCCCTCTTGGAACTCTAACCTCAAAGCTTGCCAACTTATGCTCTAAAGTTCATGAATTTACATTTTTACCCTTTTATCATTCAAATACAGTAATGAATACAATAATGGGTGGTCAAAATGTCCCAGCTATTCATAATTAATATATTTGTGAGAAATAGCTTAAAAAAGGACATACACTCCACATTTATTCTTCATAATATACACACCTGGCACCTGCAAAATTCCAGTGAACTAAAAAAATGAGCTCCCAAAGAATTGAGCTTTTTGCATTCCAGTCCTTTCTATTTATACATCAACTAGAATTTATGGATGTGTGATTGCATGTGTTAAAAAAAATTTGAGAAGAGAGAAATATGGATGGTTCCAGAGTATTATTTATTTATTTATTTTAATAAAACGGGAGGGATGATGTGGAGGGCTTGAGAGGTAAGGATTTTTCAAGAAAAAGGAAGAAGGGTGGATCTCTTACCAAGAGTATTTGCATTATATATAAAGAAGAAGAAGATATATATTGAGAGAGATGATATGGAAAGTTCTAGAAAAAATGTGTAGGGTTCTAAAGTCTTATTTATTTTAAAGAAAATGGGAGTAATGAGACGGAGGGCTTGAGAGGTGAGAGAGATGATGTGGAGCGCTTGAGAGATGAGAATTTTTCTCATTTTTTCAAGAAAAAAGAAGAAGGGTGGATCTCTAACCAAGAGCATTTGCATTATATATAAAGAGAATATATATATATATATATATATATTGGGAGGAATGATATGGGAAGTTCTAGAAAAAACGTGGAGGGTTCTAAAATCTTATTTATTTATTTATTTATTTTTGAAGAAAAGGAAGGGATGAGCTGGAGGGCTTGAGATGTCAGAGAGATGATATGGAGGGCTTGAGAGATGAGGATTTTTCTCATTTTTTCTATTTTTCAAGAAAAAATGAGAAGGACGGGTCTCTAACAAGGATATTTACATTATATATAGAAGGTTATTAGCCCTCTCAATGTCCAACAACCCATTTAGAGATTTGAATCTTTATGCATTGTGAGAAAATGGAAAGAATATTTGTTCTTTTTCTTTTTCTTTTTCTTTCCGTCATTCATTTATCGGGTCATTGAGAGTGAAAATAGGGAGGAGTTGTCATGGGGTCATGAGGCTTTTATTAAGTTTAGGTGGGCCATGATGTTGATAAAGAATTGTTGATGGACATTTTGCCCTTTTTTCTCTCTCTCCATGACTTGGGCGAGGATAGAAACGTTAACCTATTGGATCCTGTCGGATTTAGGTTAAAATGCAGATCGGAATAACACCAATACAATAGGTCTCTATCTAAGTGTTATTCTATAAAGTAAGTTTTGAAGGAAAAAACAATGTTGAATTGTGCCCAATGTATACTAAGTTTTCTTTCTAGCTCTAGTCTTTAATGATACGTCAACGCCTTTTTTATCTTTCTGTAAGGAACGAAAGATTAGTCACAAGAAAGAAAACTAAAAAGAAAAACGGAAAAAAAAAACATATTTATTCATAGGTTAATCTTCAGCTGCAAAACCTAGCAATAGTTTCGTGATCAGTCACAGTCCTTGCTTCCTCGAGCTGGATGTTGCCGTAACGAATCCAACCATAATATCTGCCGGCGATTTATAGCCGTGGTACATGTCGGTAACAAATTGAATATATCTTTGACATTTTGTAATTACATTTAATAATTTATTCACATAAATCAAGTGATACAGTTTGAAAAGAAATCGTGGTTACCAATGCGAAAATACGTAAACTATAGGGTCTAAAGCGCACCAAAACTCAGAATTATTCCAAAACCGCGCCCTTTTTTTTCATCCTCAACCCCGCTCGATTTGCCCGCCAAAATCCCTCCCCAAATTTTCCCGCCAATTTCCCCCTATAAAAAATAAACCCCCACCCCTCTCTCATTCCCCACTATCTATCTTCTCTCTTTCGAAAAGAAATTCACACTTTCTCTCTCTAGAAAAAAAATGGTGGTACCTCTAGGCCCGGGGAAGTTCTACGGCAGCAGCCTCCCCCGGCCCCGGTTCTACGACGGGCCGGGCCGGGTCGACCCGCCCGTGCCCGTCATGGACCCGTTCCTCTCGTGGGCGAGCGAGGCCCATTGGTCCATGGGCGGCCTCAGCTTCAAGCGCCTCCGCCTCCAGGGCCGCATCGAGGGCTCCATCAAGAAGCTCCGGGCCCAACACAAGAGATCCGATAAGCTCCGATCCGTAAAGATCCGATCCGAGACCGACAAGGTCCGAGAGCTCGACGTGGCCGAGCGGCAGGAGTCGGATCCGGAGCCAGAACCCGTTAAGGAGGCGAAGCCGAGGAAGAGGGCGAGGAAGCTGGCGGATGAGTTTGAGAAGGCCGCCGATGCGGATCGGGTGGGGTGTCAGACCCGGAGCAAGAAATCTGGTTCCGGTAAGGAGATGGCGGCTGGGGCGGCTGAGAGTGGTGCGAAGCTTCGTAGGGCTTCTCCGAGGAAATTTGTGGCTTAGGGTTTATAATAATGTGCCTATTTTGTGTGAGCTTTCTTTGTTTTTCTGTGGTAGTTTTGTGTAATAATATTCTAACTCTGAGCAAAAAGACTACGTTTTAATTTACAATGTGGTTGGATGTTTATTTTTATCTCATGTTAAAAAAAGTTTAACTAATTGATTTATAATTAAAAGTGATCTTATCAGTTTTTTAAAGTTATTTTAGCTAAATATTATATAAAAGGGATTTTTTAAAGAACGCACCCTAAGTAAGCCAAAGCTCTCCAATTTTATGGCCTGCTTGGTTGCAAGATTATGATATTTGGATTCCAAAATACTATGGTTGAAATTTCTAGATTTGGTAATTTGTTGTTGAATCGATTTTGAATATATAGTTATTCGATCTCGAAGCAGTTTAGGTCTTCCGGGCCCTATATTTTTTTCCGGCAGTAATACAATCGGTGTTTGTTTGTTCTCAGTATAATAGTGTTAATAGCGACTGTTCGGTATATAATGGAATTTTGGATCGTATGTATCTTGATAATTGGAAACTGTATAGTAATGGGAAGCAAAATTGTAATGTGAGTTATGCATGCTGTTCGCAGTAGCAATTGCGTGGGCACAAGGTAAATGTTGTTGCTGGAAAACGCCACAGTTAAATTTTTAAGGGATTTTATTAATTTTTTAAATTTAAAAACAGTTTAATTTTTAATCAAAATATTTAAACCAATAAAAAAAGTATTGCGAAAGGAAGCTGCTGGCAACAATATGGATGGGGCCGGGAGGCTCGTAGGAGTTGAGAATGGGATCTAGGGGCGGCAGAGGAGAGGGTGCGGATGAGATTGAAGAGATGGTCGCGGAGGAGGTGAGGGAAGGACTTTGAGAGAAGGGGAGCGGCAACGGCAACGGAGGAGATGAAGAGCCGAGCGGCGAGAGTTGAGGGGGAAGGCCAAGATGGCGGCAAGGGAGAGGAAGGGGAGGGGACGGTGGGGGAGGAGAGGGAGGAGGATGGGGATGTCGGGGAGGGAAGGAGGTCAAGCGGAGGTCGAGGAAGAAGGGGGAGGCCGATGGGGAGGAGAGGGTGGCGGTGGTGATCGAAGAAGGGGGTGAAGATGATGGTGAGGAGGAGAGGTGGGATGTATGATGATGAAAATGATGATCAAGGAGGGTGGAGGGTGGCATGGAGGAGGGAGGCAGATATAGGAGACGGCGGCGAAGTTGATGTGAGAGAGGAAGGCCGTCAGGGTTAGAGTTTGGTTGGCGTTAAAATTTGTTAATTGAGTTTAGGATTTAGTTAATTAATTTTTTAGTAATTAAATTTTTTTAAGGGTTTAAAAATAGAAAAAAATAAAACTGATGGATCATAGGAGGTTTTTGTGGAACTTAAGAATTGGGGGACTTTTCCTAACTTATTAAAATTAGGAGGCTTTTATTTTATAAGTAGTTAGCTTTGGAGTGGCGGTTTTATAAAAATACCCAAAAAATTGAACTTAATCTCAAGGCACAATTAAAAAGAAATGTATAAAAATAATTTTACTTGAGCACATTCGGAAGCGGAAATGGCGAAACAATAATCGAATAGATTCATCCGGACAGTTATTGCCCATCCTTTTAGGCAATGGTGGAAAATTCAGAGCAAACTCAAGATGGAGCAAGGGATGGAGTGTGTAATGTAAGGCGTGAGGCAGAATCTGCAAATCTTTGTCCGCATGCATGTTAACTGAGTTCTATCTCATTAGCAAGAAGAAGAAAGAAAATCATAAAACACAGCAACATTGCAGTCTTAGGAAATCAAATTGTCCTTAGCGATAATTTCTTGATGTTTAAGGACCAAGTCTTGAACACAATTTTGCCAGAGTATGATTACAATATACATAAATGATCTAACCCATTTCCTCAAACATATTTGTAAATTTCAATGAAATACTATTGAAGGGAGAATAAAAAACACTGAAATCAGAATCCCATGCAAATTTCCCCTTGTTTTCGATCATACATCATAAGCTGAAATATTAAGTTCACATTTTTCCAGGTTCAGATATTATCCTTTCGATCTCTTCTAGAAGGCGTTCCTTTTCATCGGTCAACTCCTCATTCTGTGCTTGAAGCTCTTCAATTTGTTTGGTCTGCTCAGAATCCTTCCTGAAAGAATTGATAATATGTGAGCTTGACCAATTAGAATTCATTAATCTCAAATTTTATTGGTTTCCACAAGTGTACAAACTATTATAAGGCTTTGTATGTTTGAGTACAAATAACAGTTTTTCAAAAAGAGTATTGTGAAGCCGCAGAATAGGCTTAGGTGACAGTTTCAGGAAGCTGTGCATTTAGAACAGTGACAGCATAATTAAGATTAACAACTTGGATGGTGATGCATAAATATGTTGCAAACAAATGCAAAATATCTACATAGTTATGTTGCATACAAATGCATAGACATACATGCACAAATGTACGTATGAATGCATGAGTGTGGCATCATATCACAATATAAAATATTAGTTTTCCTAAACCATCTACCAATAACTCATGCGGCAAGAATTTCCTCTCCAAAGTGGGGCCATTGGTTCGATTCCTAAAGGGGGCTGTATCGAAAAAAAGGATTGAAAGCTAAGGTGAACGACACCATCAAGAAAAATGTCAACTGGTCTCCGATTACTGAATTCATGACAGCAAGGAGAACAGAATATCTGGATCATCATTTTAAATAAATAGTAGCATGAAGTTTTTGTCCAACTTGGAATGACAGTTAAAGTAAGTGAAGATGGAACCGAGTATCAAATTACCTATTCATGAAAGATAAGTTCAATTTGAGCGATCGTACTTCCTTCTCAAGAGTTTCACAACGCTTAAGTACTGACTGCATATCTGATGGTATGGCGGGTGTTGAACTTCTTTCCTTTGCTTCTTGCATTCTGAACCACCAAGGAAAGTAATCAATGTCTTAGTTCTAATTTTAACGCTCTAAATGTAAACGCTAAAGAAAATTCACTACCTTCCATAATACGCAATAAGCATGTGATAAGTCGATGAATGGAAGTCAGCACACAAGATTTGGGTACGTATGTACCACATGGCATATGATTTATCAAGCAGATTAAGGGTGCCAGACATAATTCTTCTACCCTCCTAGATTGACAATGTTTAATTGTACATATAATCGGCTTGTCGTCCAACGAGTTCTTGTAGAAATTAATCTTTTACTTAGAAGGAAATAGATTGAAACATCGATGAGTCTACCTGGGTTACACCTAGAGTAGATTATTTTTTGAACTGGCCCGTAAGCCTAACCTACGCACACAGCACACACACACGCACCCAAGGGGACCCACGATTTTGCCTCGAAAGCATTAAATTGTGGCTACTTCCCCTCTTGGGGATCGAACCCCGCACTCTCCCCAGGAGGGAAAGTGCCATACTGATGAGTTTACCCGGGTTACACCCAGAGTAGACTATTGAATCCAGGTCTTGGGATTGAAGAAAAGATGTTTAGTTTAAGAGCTAGCACGAGAATGCTATTTTGAGCTCAAAATCCAGCATGGCTGGTTTTCCCAAGTATCCTAGCAATGATTTTGTATTATACTGTAAGCAGAAACAAATAAAACTCCCCCTTTTTAGAAATATGCAGATAAACAAGGCAGAAGGCAGTATTGGGCAACAAGAATAACGACCATTTTTCATTGGAATGATTTTTCTATGGAACTATACTTGTCAAATTGTTATAGGACAGGCTAACAAGTGAATAGGGAAACAGAAACATGGAAAATGTTATAGAACACAACAACCTAACAAGAGATTTTCAGGCTTCAAGACATAATAGATTGAGGAGAGTAGAGATCTGATATGTGTACTAAAGGTCAAAAATAAAAAACTCCGCCAGTAATTATGAACACATATTCCCTATAACAAACAGCTACTTTCAGTTAATACCAGGGCACCCGCATATATAAATGACCACGAAAAACACATGAACTAGATTGTTTTCGAATCAGACAACTTCAATCATTGAGGCTGTGATGAGGGACCAAGTACAATGTGTTTTTTGCATGGACCCGCGATTGTTATATCGGAGATCGACCAAAATCTGATTTCTGTTGTAAGAGCATTGCTAAAAACCCTAACAAGGGCAAAATTACAAGAAGAAATAAAGCTCTCATCCATATTCTTGAGAGTTGTCTGATTTATAAGGTTAGGGCACTTTTTTCCCAATGCCTTTAGGACTTTATCGAATAGGATGTCAAGGGAATCAGTTAAAAATGCTTAGAAACTAGATGTATACTATTGAGTGGATATTACAGAGACCCTCATTAGCACACTATTTTTCTCATATCAATAAAGATAATATACTTCAGTAGCAGTTCCAGAACACATACTTGCGTGAACGCTCCACTCTGCGTTTCTTTGTAGGGTCTCCTCTGTCTGCTGCATATTCCATTTTCTAGTTAGAAATCTTTGAAGACTTGAATACTTATAAAACAATGATTCAGTATTACAGATTCATGACAAGATAACGCTGCCAGTTAGAGCCAAGAAAAAAATGTTTATGAGAGAAGCAACGAAAAAAAGAAGAAGATTACACTAATTGAGACACGACCAGTCATGACATTGGATTTGTAAAAGGGCTTAGAAAAGAGAGAAGAATACTAAGTTGGAGTTAGAGGAAAGAGTTTGAAAAAAGAATCACATGAAATTGAATGTTCTGTAGTGTGGTGATGCGAACACTGGCCCAAGTGGAAGAACCTCATTTAATTTAGTTTGGTTTGGGTTTTGATTCACTTTGTTACTTAGTGTATATATGCCCTTTGAGCCATTTGGTATGAATGGGGATGAGAGTTGCAAAGATGGAATCAGTCCCAATAACTTGTATTACTCATTAATTAAATACTTCACGTACAGCATATATGTTTACGTGAATTTGATTTGCTCGTGATGGATTAGGCGAAGGATTGGCTTCGGGTGCAACTCTTGCAAAACAATTGAGAAAATGCTCTCAAAGTCCTCACTTTAATGCATTCACGAGTTGGTCTCATCTTTCAAAACGTTAAATGATTCTTTGAAACATGTATAATGATTAAATCATGATTAAAACGATCATTAATACGCATCAGATGGTGAAAACCAAAGGGAGTTTTTTCATGATATGAGGAGCATGGAGTTTACCTGAACCACCTGATGAAACGGAGCCCATTCGAACTAAGTTTCCTTTCTAAAGAAAATAAAATGGAAGGCAAAATAATTAGCAAGTGCATGCTTGTCTACGTATAGAGAAAGGCTAAATTGCACAATTGTACCCATCAACTTTCACATTTTTTCTCCGGCAAAAAAAAACTTCACGTTTGTTACGATTGATACCATGAAATTTAATAATTAGAGATAAGTACCATGAACTATTTTTTTTTGACATGACTCCATACGACATTAACTTTTGTGTCTTGTTAGACCATTATACCCCTCGAAATTCTAGGGGTTATAAGGGTAAAATGGGAAAAACAAGTCAAATATTGATGACGTGGCAGTTAAATATAAAATTTGCAGAAGGAAGAAAAGTTTATGGTATTTAGTCGCCATTGGGGACGATAATTCATGGTACTTGTTTGTAATTAGTTCATGGTATTAATTGCAAAAACGTGAAAGTTGATAGGCACATTTGTGCAATTTAGCCATAGAGAAACACAAAATTATATCAGTGGTCTTGAAATTTTAATCAATTTATAGCATACCTTCCTGCCGTCCTTTAAATTGTATTCTATAATTCTCTCCCTATATTCTGCACCAGAAAAGGGAAACCACCAAATTCATCAAAATCCAAGGGGGAAAAGTAGAACATAAAAGTACATTTAACTATTCCTCTTATGACAAATGAATATTTTTGGGGTCATATAAACTGTAATGTCAAAGGGTTAGATGTAACAAACAAAAAACTAAAAAAGTAAAAATGTAAAAGAACAAACCTTTGGCCTTGGATGCATTATTTGAAGTTCCATTCCCGATATTTTTCCTAGAACTCTCACAAACAGAAAATGCTTGTCCTGAGTTTGTAGGGTCATCACAACCAGTCGAGAGTGCAGGTGCAGCAGCCGAGGATTCACTCTGCGAAGGTTCTTGAGACAGTGTGCCCATCTGAATTTGGTTTCCCTGAGCAACAAATCCTTCTACATTTAGTTCCATTGACCTTTTAACTGATACCAGATTACAAGAACCTTGCATTTCGAATGCCTGGTGTGCTGCATCTTGATCTGCCCTTACATTTACTGGAATTTCTTGAGAATTATAAAAGCTAAAAGAATTTCCTTCTACAATTTCTTTGTCCGTGCCAAGCTTCTTGTGCTCTAAAGCGCCTTTAAGCATGTTTACAACAGAAGAAATGGTATCTACATTTGCCACTTGATGAGCGTTGAATGCAGACGTGGATGAATTGGATGGAGACATGAATGTCAGCATTTGATTGGGCATCTCTCCCATTGAGATGTCATAGAAATTATTTGCATGATCGAACTCTTGCTTCATTCCATGCATGTCTTGTGCTGACGTAATATGTGGCACTTCTGCGCTTGTCGGTGTCTGAAAATTTTGCATTGCTACGTACCTCCTCCTGGAGATTGATTTGAGGATTTTTTCAGAACCCAAATAAGCAAATACTAAAGATGAGATTCTTTTGACATAAGCACACTATTGAACTTGCTCATTCATATGGAGAAAAAGGACAACCAATCCGTCAAAGGTCTTCGATTTCGGGTTATCGGTTCGAGACCAATCACACCGATCAGGTAAGTCCTTGAGGTCAAGTTTCCTTAATGCGGCCTTGGCATGACTTTTATATATGTATTAGACTAATAGAAGAATAAATTTGATCCCTTCAAGTTCAAATATAGTTTGGTTGATAACAATTGCTTTAATCGAATTTCGTCTAGCTAATTTGATTGATGGACTAGAGACAAGTATGATGGGTGTAAGCACTAGCGGACCAAGCCCGACATGGATCCTGCTGGATTTAGGATATATGGTTTTAAGCCCATTGAGATAGTGTTCAAGTTCAAACTAAATTAGAATTTAATATTCAACAATACAGTTTATACGGCTAAGTTTTACTAAATTGTGTATTTGGTACTTGATGGATAGTCATGGTCATCTGCACATAAGAGGGAAAAAAGATACAGGTTTCATTGTTTCAGAATTCTCAACTCTATCTCTCTGTTGATATGAGCAGGATGTCAAGTTTATTATCAGATATATTTTGAGATGAACATCTTGAGATTAAACAGGCACCAATCTTTTACATGATATATGACATGAGTTTATTACCTTAGCTCAGAGGATCGGCTCCTCGTCATTGGTTGAGAGCTATGAAACCATGCCTGCATGAAAAAATGCTTTACATTCATATAACAAAACGATGTCAACACTTAGTTCAACCATAACTTTTAAAAATCTAACCTTGGCCAGATATAAATTGCTTGCTTCCATTCCTTTCTCTGACGCATTCCTGATTATGCGAGGTAAGATGTCAATCACTCAAAGTTACACCATATAAACTTAACAAATCACCATATACACATCAATCCTTCAAGAATAAAATGAGTGTGCTTCTTCATTAATCACAGAAACTGAAACTATGTTATGAAACACATTTAAAGCAAGAATAACGGCAAGTACATCCTTATGAAAGTGTACCCATCAGCACTTACTGTGAAGAAATAACATTGAAATTCGAAAGTGTGCTCCACAGGTTGTGCATGTTCTTGCAAATGGCATTGGTTGGTGACACAAGCAGATATAGACATATATAATGTGTGTGCACACGTCGTGTGCATGTATGTTGGCATATTCATAGTGCATGTATGTTGGCATATTCATAGTGCTATATCATAACTGAAACTAAAGTTCAGATAGAAAGCATGTTTATGTCTTTATTAGAAAATGGCATATATCAAGTAAGGATTGTTTTAAGTGCGTTTTCATGCAACCAACAATTTTATCATGTTCTTTTTTATGATAGTGATAATGAGAGGAAGAGATTGACGCAGCAAGGGAAGTAGAAGAGAGATAATTTTACAATTCTAGCAAGAAAATACTGTCACAAGTAATTATGTGAAAGAAAGGGAATCGAAAATCAGAAACCCTTACGTTATAATTATTAAGCAGTGTAAACTTATCTAGCGTGTTTCTTTTTTCTTTTTTTTTGCCCTTCCCTCTTTTGGCCTTTCTTTTTGGCCTCAGAATTCAAGATTAGCATCACTATAAGAGTGACCAATCGGTTCCAAAAGATGGGGTTTCGGTATTTGATATCATCACAGATCCAACCTGGAGTCTTTTGAAAATCGCATGATGAATCATACACAACTTGTCCCCTCAAACAAGTCATTACTGTAACCAGCAGGTTTGTCACATGCTGCACAACTAACGTGATGAAAATTTTCCTCTTAATGAGAAGAAAAAAGTCTGTAAGTAGCATTTGTTTCTTTAAGATTACTCATATAAGACTAATAGAGAGAGAAAAAAAATAAGTTTCTGGGTGCAGTAGAGATAATAGCAATATATAAGCCAATGTAGCTTCCTTAGAGGTCACTAATGTTGATATCAGTTGTCACCTAAGCGAATGTTGGTTGGAGTCATTGGAGGGATCCACGGGTGTGTTTGAACTTTGCTGAAATAAGTTCTCATCACTATTTCTCTTTTGTTTTGCCTCCCCATTCTGCTGGCTTGAAGCAGGTTCTGTTGATATCCTACAATCATGATGGTCATTATATTCAAGTAAACTGAACCCAACTATCTCATAAAGAGAGATATCTATCACACCAAAACAGGTGGTATTAATTGCATTGAATACATTATTTAATTATTTTATAGAAGTGTGGCACCGAAATCCAAGAATCCAAGTTTATTATGAGAAAGTTTTCAGTTGTTGGCAGAATTATGATCTGCAATACAAAGTCCGAAAAAGGAAAAGATGAATGCAAGATTTAATAGAAAACTAGAATTTAATATTAGGCAACCAAACATTTAATGATTTAAATTGAAAATAAGAAGAATTTCTTCTCATGTAAAAAGATTCTCAGGTCATCATTGATATATAATCACAAAAAAATTGTATTATTGATAGTGAATATATAATTCACTGAGATTATATGTTTCAGGGTTACAGATTAGTTTTACTATCATCTAATAATTAGAAGCCTAAGAGAATGGTATATGGCAGAAAAAATATCTACATGTAGCATACTCCACACTCACCTCTTAGACGCTTGTCGAGTCCGATGAGCTATATTCGCAGAACTGTAGCCAGGAATCTGCTGAGAAGAGTGAAACAAATGGGCATTAGGGAAGCTGCATTAACCAATGCGCTCATCAAGAAAGCTTCAAATGGATTGAGAATTTCCATTCAAGACATATTGCAAATAATTTAGATCACAAAGAATAGCGATCACAAATGACAGCATACGGAAGTATGGATAGCTTCTTGGATCCAAAATTTCCCAAATTCAAACATAAATAAAGAGATGGGAGTGAGTGAAATCAGATACTCTTTTAAAAAAAAGAAATATGGATAGAGTTGGAGCGATATCAGGCACAACTATAACCTCGGACGTGACAGGAATCTTAGTTCTTATTAAAGAAGTAGCAAATTACAAGTTCTAAGCCGCCCCATAAAACTTTCTCTCGAATCAAATCCTGCATGAGTCTTCGAATTCATAAAATCTTTCTAATTATAAATGAACCAAAAGCCATACCAATGCTTATGTTGTAGACAAAACCCAAAAAGAGAAAAGAGAAAAGAAAGAGAGAGAGAAAAAAACCAAAAGCAAAACAATATTGGTTTCTTGCCTCTCCATTCATCAGCCAGCTATTGAACAACTCCTCGCTATCTCCTCGAAAGCTCTGCGTGATGTTCCTGAACCCCATCATCTCCATACTCGGCGCCGAGATCCCGATCGGGTTATCCATCAAAGTCTTCAGAAACATCTCCTCGCTCGAATTCCGAAGCAATCCCGAGAAACCCCTCCCCCCTTCCATTTCCATCAAACCCCCTCTCTCGATATCCTATATACAAAAAAAAGCGTTGCCTTTTGATGGACCCACGGCTAAATTCTACTCATTTCCCTACAGAACTCATTGATTCTTGACACCAAATCCTAACCCCAATCAACAAGAGAAGCAAATGCACCCGGCATCGAAAACCCTAACCCTAGGTTTTGATTGGAAGAAGCTATCTTTGTACTTCAATGATGTAATAAGGCAATAAATTATGGGATTAAGTGGCATTAAAATATGATTAAGGTGACGGAATCTTCTCGCAAGAAAACGTCAGATCCAAAGACTAAGTATTTGTCTCTTAGGGTCGAATTAGGGTTACAAATTAGATTTTTGGGCGGTAAAAATTGGGGAAATTCGTTGAAAATTGGGCTACAGTTAACAATTGACGAATTAGCTTATAAAATTAATGAATGAAGAATTGAAAAATTAAAAAGGGAGAGGTTTGGGTTTACCTGAGCTTACGAAAGCCATGAAAGGGACCTGCTTCAACTTCCATTTCTTTAAAGTTTTTGCCGCCGATTTATTAATGCAGCGAAGATGGAAGTTTTGCACATGAGCCCTTGATTTTTCATTAATATTGATTTTACAGTATTTCAACTTTAGCAGAAAGAAAACCTATTTACTTTGGAGAAATACTTTCCGTCCCTAACCAGCCTATTTCATATAGGCTACTGGATTGATGATTAGTTAGAAAACGTGGACAGAAGCATAGATATGGTACTGACGTTTTTGTCCTCATTTTGAAGTCAGTTACAAATGTCTACTATACGGAATCTACCGGAGTAAAAAAATTACGTTTCGTTCCGTTACGATGCGAATAATATTTTAGGGAAATTTAAGATTCTCTCGGGAATAAGATGTTCTCAAGTCATGGGAGTCTTATTCACATTCAAAATGGCGTTTATTTGATTCCCTACAAAATATTCCAGCCTAATAGAGCCAGCGACACGCTCGTTGGTGTCCTTCGTAGGTCTTTACCGCCACACTCTTATCTCCGGTCCCTACCGCAAATGCATATGTCGTCCGCCGCTGCCGTCTCTTGTCGCCGACCGTGCTCTTTATCCCTAGCAACCACCTTCACCGCTCTCCATCACCAATCGTTGTTGTCGGCCACCGCTGTCGCTCCCACCCCCTTCGCTGGCTCCTATCGTCCGCTGCCATCAATAGTCATCACTCCTTCCCGCCATCTTCTGCTGCCATCACTCGTTTCCGGATGCCATCCTCTATCACCAGAATTACAGCCACCGACTAGCGTCCTCCAATGTCAGCCATCGCCACCGTCGCTCCCCTCGATTCGTCGCCTTGCTGCCGTTGGCCGTTGCCAATCCCGCCTTTCCCTTGCCATCTCAATCATCGCGACCGCTGCCGACTATAATAAGCATTATCGTCTGCTACTGTTGCACATATGTAGTACAATGAATGATTATAATATACCATGCATATTAATGCAACATTCCCAAAAATACGTAAAATCTGGTAGTTTTCCATTCCATCTGCCAAGCATCCTTGGGGTAAATTACACTAAAATACCCGTGACCTTTTCTCACTAAAACACCTTAGCATTTTCTATTACAACAAAATACCTTAAACTATGGGTTTCAAGAGATTTTAAAGATACCCTAAAAAATAGTCCTTATGGTATTTTGCTGTAATAAAAACTTTAAGGTATTATGATAAAATACCGCCCGTGGTATTTAATGGTATTTTAGTGTATTTACCCGATCTTGATATTTCCAATTAGTTCCCGAATCACTTAAATAGCACCAAAACGGTTCTTAATGTGAAAGACATTTACGAAGACCATGGAGAATTTACTACTGGTTTGAACACGCTTAGAAAAATAAAATAATTACGGTAAATTACACTTAAATATCCTTGACCATCAGTTTTTTCGCTAAATTACTTAAAGTTTTTAATCACAGCAAAATACCTTAAACTACTGTGTTCAAAGAGTTTTTTTTAACTCAAATCCCCTCTAAAGCAGCCCTTAAAGTATTTTAACTGTAATAAAAACATGGTATTTTAGTGTACTTTAGCCTTATAGTTAATAGAGCAGCAAAAAATAAGGCTTGAATCCTCGTTAACATAATCCAAGAAAGTGATTCAAACAAAGCTTGAAAAAGCAATAAAAATAAAGGCCATGTTTGAACTTTCTTGAAGCTGGCATGAAAATTATTCCTCAACCTTTTTGACTGAAAATTTTGTTCATTTGCTTAATTTCCTCAATCACTCATTATTTATTTCTAACAGTGCACAGCTTTAAAAGGACAGCATATATAATAGATATAAACTAATTGAGAAATGAGAACCAGAACTGAAACTCTAATATAATTACAATGTCTACATCTCTAACCTTAATTAGTAATATAAGATTAGTCATAACCAGCTATCTTTGTCCAAACATAACACATCATCATGTATTTTTATTCTTCTGGTCTTTGGATACTATCAAAAAAACCTCATACAAGATTTCCTAGCAGAATCCAAGAACGAAGATCGGATTCCCACTTTCTTTTTCCGTTTTTTCCCATTTTAATTCGCTGTTGCAGGTTGTAGAGAAGCCGGCCATGCCGACTACGAACACTGTTCTTCCTGGTTTGGTGGTGAGCTGACAAAATAAGCTCTCACATCAACATCAGTAATTAAAAAAAACTTAAGGTAGTTTACTGTAACTAAAAAATGTAAGGTAGGTTGGTGAAAAATCACTATAGCTAAGGGTATTTTAGTGTAATTTATTGAGGTACAGCCTGCATACATATGCATAGATGAAAATTCTCTCCTAGAATGACATAAATCATTATGATCGATGCTGTCCGTTCTTATCTCAAAGCTCAAAGCATAGATCTTGTGATTTTCACGCGTTACTCAGAGACAGGAAAGCGAACAAATTTATCTAAGGCAGAAAATATGAACATAAAAAAATCTTTAGTAATTAGTAAACCGATTTTTTTACCTGTCCAAATTTTACTCGATCTTACATGGTGAAGGAAGAAATGGCATAATAAAAACAACTATCATAGGAGCAAGTGGTAGGTCTGCGGGTGAGAATGATATGATTCGAATTTAAAAAATTTGATGAGTCTAAATCACAATATCGCATTTTCAAGACTTTTGAGAGCAATAAAAATCTGAAGTGGGCCTCGCATGCCGAAGGAATTTTCCTCTCAACTCATAAACAATTTTGCCTTTCTCCATCATCTTGAGTTTTCTGAGAAAAATATTTGCACGGAAGACGGCAGTTTTAGTCCCACACATCAACAGAACATTGAAATATGTTGAAAACTTTGTTCTTTGATCGGTGATAGCTGCTGCCTTTTCCTTTCGGGTTCGCTTCGTTTCGGACCTGATCCAATTAAAAAAATTGAAAACATTTGCGAGAAAGGGTAGGAGACTTGCAAATTAAATTAACTGGTGTCTATTCATTTTATCAAATAATTAAAACGAATAGTTATAGAATTTAATTGTACATACATCATATAACCAAAAAATAAATTGTATCTCGGGGGGTTTGGCAAGTTTAATTTGAAAGGGAAAAAATAATGATAAATAAATCCATGAAGAGTCACTTTTCCTATACAAGCACATATGTACAATTTGTTGTTCTGCTACATGACACTATAAACTTTGGCAAACAAACAAATAAATACATTACGCTATAAAATATTTGCAGAAACCTGCAACTCAAATACTCAGAAGTCAATAGCATGCAGTTTTATCGCCTCATTACTGAGACGCAGCAGCACCAACAGAATCAGACAAGTTCTCAGGTTCTATACCAACTTTCAAAAGTGCATATGAAAATCATATACAGACGCGCGCACGTCTGTGCATGTATGTATGTGTAAATGCATGTGTGTGCGCGTGTGTACACACACACATATATGCGTGTGTATATTATATGAGTACGTACCCCCCCCCCCCAAGATTTGATTGCAGAAATAGAATGTCCATTTCAATGACACCTCTTTTAGGCTTGTACAGAAAATGCATGGTTCAAAACTAAAGACATAGACAACTCAAGGTACGACGTAAATTAACTAAAAGAAAAGGAAGCTCATACATTTATTTTGATCATGACTTCATTAATTAGACGGAATCGTCTACCTTTCCAGAAAATCTGAGAGAGTTACATTCATAACCGTAACAGCGCTCTATATATGTACCGAGCATGCATTACAGTAAAATGCCAGGTAAGAAGGCCATATACTTTGAGGAAAAGCTCATGATATTTCCACTGAAAGACATCAACTTTAGTCCCACATCAACTGAATACCAAAATATGCCTATGACTTTTGCTGTCTTGTGTAGTCATGGCTGCATTCTTCCCCTTTTGGTTCAACTTTTCGATTCGGACCTGTTCCAAACAAATATTACGCACAACGGTGATTAAAGAAGCAAGTGAGCGCCGAAGGTAGAAGATTTGCAGAATATATCAAATTTTATCTATCATAACCGAGCAGACTTGACAGAGCATAATGGAAGTAATGGATTCATATAGCCGACCCCAACAAACAACTACAGAAAGAAAATCTAATTATAAAGACAGAAACCATGAAAAAAAAGTTTAGCTAAAAACGCGCAAATATTCACTGGAGATATCAGATATTTGCGGAAAATACAACAAGGTACTCAAATAGTCAAAATAAAAGAATGTGGGAATTAGAAGCAACACAAACAGAATCTGGCCAAATCATTTCAACAAAAAAGGAAAGGGGTGGGGGGGTGGGGGGTGGGGGAAGAACCAGACAATTCTCTAGTGACATGTAATCTGATCAATATATTTTTATACGATTCTCGTGTAAAAATGCGTAGCCGACCCAAAAAATTTGGGGTAAAGGCTTGTCGTCGTGGTCGTTGTATCTCATGTCAAATGCACATGAATTATGATTTATACAGTACAGGAAATAGAAATACCATTTCTTGCTGAACAAAAGTCAGACAATTTAATGTATCAGAGCTTCACCATCACTCTCATGCTCATCATTTCTAAAATCAGGGAGCTCGGAACTATCGAAAATCTCATCCACCCCTTTTTCTCCGCAAATATCAGGGACAGTTGCAACACGCATCCGATAAGAATCGCACCAAGGTTCAAAATCATATCTTTGTAGGAAGCAAGAGCTATCAGCACAAATATCAAGGCGGTAGGAGGCAGTAGCATCACGATTCCACCAGCAGTCCCCAAAGGAATCTTATAAGGTTGAGATGGCATCAGGTACTTCATGCATAACTTCACAAATGCCAAAAATTCCAAGAGCATCCCTAAGCAATACAAGAAGTTATCCACGGCTAGTATCTCTTGAAAGCTCATCAAAGATAATAAAATAACACCAGAAGCCGAAAACAAACTTCCAATTAAAGGAGTTCCGTAAGGAGATCTCTTAACGAAAAACTCCGGCAGCATTCCTCGCTCCACCATTCCCAGAAGTTGGATAAGAATCGGTGGTCATTTTGGTAACGAACATCCCCATGTTCAATAAAGCCGAAGCGCCTTGAATCCAAAAACTCAACCAAAAACCCCTGAGAAATTTCCCAATTTGTGAATAATTCCCGTCCGTCCATTTCTCTCTATCGAGTGGTAGAGCGCCTGTGGCCGCTATAAGAGGGCATAAACACCCCGAAACAACTAACACCAAAGCGTAAAGAAGTGCTTTAGGAAAAGTTTTTCTCGGGTTGTCAACCTCTCCGGCCAATGTACTAATTGAATCGTAATTGTTAAGATTCCAAGAAAGCGTATTCAGGTACAAACTCCAATCAATAGTTTTAATATCAACAACCACAAACCATCTTGAAAATTTTATCTTCGGAATCGCTATAAACCCCATAAAAACAAAGGGGAGCATCGAGAAAACCCCGAGGCAAACTGCGACCCAACCAACTATAGTTAAGCCTCTATGGTTCATGTAAGTCAACGCGATAGTCAATACTAGCACAGAAGAAGCCCGTGGTAGACCACCGGCTAAAATGGGAACTTCTGATTTTAAATAGTCTAAAAAGAGAACGGGTATTGAGCGTTGTCAATGGCCCCGCTAAGCCATTTCATCCAACCTTGTTGAAATCCCCACAATGGCCCTAAGGCCGAAGAGACCCAAACAACAAAGCCACCATCTCCAGGGAACATTGTGGTTAATTCTGCAGTGATTAAAGCTTCAGGGATGCACCATAAAAATGGGAAAATGATGAAACCGAGGATTGCTAAGAGAGGCCCTGTGGGGCTTTTACACTGTCTTCAACTCCAAAAGGGCTGCCTGATACATCCTAAAATATTAAGAAAACGAGGGGGATTATTGAAACTTTGTTGTGTTTTTGTGTTCTCGGAGCTTTGCCACCAATTTTGTGGTACTCAGGTGCATTATATTGTCCCATAGAGATCGAAAGTGGTTGGATCTTTGCTGGGCTGCGTAATTTCTGTATCAAAACATTGATTAGTTTGATTTCACATATTGTAACGTGAGAGATCGATAACAGAATATTAATCTTAATACACAAACAAAGAATCTGTTCTGATCAACAAATAATTACCCCCCAAAAGGACCAAAACGGAGATATACGGCGGTAACTCCAACTGGCTATATATCAGAAATGCCTTCTGAAGTGGTCCAGCACAACTCTCACCTCATTCAATGATTCAACTCAAGATAAAGAGCCAAAAGAGAGGAATGATATTCATCAATGAAACACTTTCTAAATCAAACGAGATTCTACTTTTGAAAGGAATGAGAAGTTTCCAGGAAATTTCTTAATGCGAAGCAAAAACGCAAGAACCAAAACTTCAGCCAAGTCTCTAACTCCATAATACCAGAAAAGAACTGCTTCAAAAAGATTAATGAAGCACCGACCACTCATTTAAAGCTAGACAAAGACTGAAGAAGGCAATTGGGTATGATAAGCACTTGATTGTTGTCTCTTTCTCCGTGAGAGACGACCAAGATTATAGATAAAAAGCAAAATACCTTATCATAGAAGAATCTATGAGTTAAATCCTTCTAATATCACTATCATTGTTATTACTATGGAGCACACATATTATTAGATAGATGTTAGTTTTGATTACTCAAACTTTAATCTACTTAAGATTAGAAGGGAAAAAATCCACCAAACTAAGGTATCATTCTCATGGAAATATAAAGTGAAATAAAAAATAATGTTATGCTAGAGATGCAAGTATTAAAGATAAAACATGTAAGATGGAACTTATGGCTAGACTCTTGAGTAAAGTTCAAGAGCTCAAGATCACTCAATTAGTAGCATGAAATTTATTTTAATGTCCATCTAGAGACGAGATCGTCTTTTCTACGATGTCTGTGATATATGGGGTATTGTTATGGAGGATTTTTGAGATTAAGGTGACCTGTCTTCGACTAAAGATTTGTTGGAAACCATGTGTATATCTTTCATGAGGAATGTGTAGGATGTTTTTCGTCCCCCCATTGAGATGGAAATACGCGCGCGCTTGTCGGGCGCATTACAGATCTCCCTGCCTAGGGTAGGCTGGGGTTTATTGATTGTGGAGACCCAAATCTCCGGCAGCCACGGACTAAGCTGCCGTTAATTACCCCCGCCTTTGGAGCGAGAGAACCTCCGATTAACGGGTTAAACTGGTCATGCGAACTCAACATGCAGTGTTGTGTTTTAAAGGGGGGTTTTGGATGTATCGAGGGGCCCGCAGAGTTTTTACGGGGGTCCCGCTACCCGGATAGGGGGCTGGGGGTCAAGGGGGGTAGCAGCCCCCTTGCGGGGTGCGGGGAAGCGCCCCGTTAGAAATTTTTTTCTAACAGGGACAGTGTCGTGGTGTATGTGTGTGTGCACATATGTATGCATATGTGTATATATATGTATATATATATATATATATAAAAGAAAGAGGGGGAAAAGGTATCCGAAGGATGCGTGGGGCCAGCGCCTTGAGCGTTGTGCGCCCAGGTGTTGTGCGCTCAGGCGCTAGCGTGCCACGTGTCGGCACGTGGGCGCTCTGCGCTTGAGCGCAGGGCGCTGTAGCGCAAGCGCGCCACGTGTCGGCACGTGGGCGCTCTGCGCTTCAGCGCCTAACTCTCGAGCGCAAGTGCGCCACGTGTCGGCATGGGGGCGACTTGCGCTTGAGCGCTGGGCGCTTGAGCGCAAACGCGCCACGTGTCGGCACGGGAGCGACTTGCGCTTGAGCGCTGGGCGCTTGAGCGCAAGCGCGCCACGTGGGCGCTCTGCGTTTGAGCGCCGGCGAGGAAAGAAGGATTTTAGCCTAAAAAGATTCTCGGAAGAGAAATCAGAGTGGAGTTGGACTCCTAAGTGTGTTTTTGGAGTTAATGGAAGTGGTTCTTCTTCCTCCTCTGTTAGCTGGATCTTAAAGATCAAGAGATGTGAGATCTCAAAATCTCTCCTTTTTGGGATCTAAAGACAGATCCAAGTTCCCCTTTGTGGGTTTGGTGGTGAAAAACTATCTTGTTTTTGAAAAGGAAGAGTAAAACTCTTGATTTAATTCAAAAGAAAGGAGGTTTGAGACCTTCAGAAAAGGGAAAGAAATACAAACCCTAGGTTTTTTTTTGAGAGAATGAAAGTGTTCTTCTTTTATTCATTATGTTGTCTTTTATAGGCTTACATATTTACATATAACCCCTTGGGCTTCACAAAAATGGTATTTTTGCCTATCCCATGGCTCATGTGCCATTTCATTTTTGCACATAAGCCATGGGCTTACAAAAATTTGGCTTTATGCCCATTTTGCATACATTCATGTATAAAAAATTACATAACAATTATTTATTACATGATCTATATTTTAGCATGGAGGAGGCTGGCCGCGGGCTCGACTTGGGCATGGGCCCGCTTGACCTAGGCTTGGGCCCACCTGGCTTGGGGTTGACCTTGAATTTGACTCGGTCAACGGGGGTGTAAATTTTTACCCCAACAGTGGGCACACGTGACCGTTGGGCGCCTCAGCGCCCGGGGTCACGTAGCGCACACGTGACCGATGGGCGCCTCAGTGCCCGGGGTCACGTGGCGCACACGTGACCGTTTGGGCGCCTCAACACCCGGGGTCACGTGGGCGCACGTGATCGGGGCGCTAAGCACGTGACCATTGGGCGCCTCAGCGCCCTGGGGTCACGTGGGCGCACGTGACCACGGGAAAACACCAGCTGGAGGGGGGCCTTGCCCCTACATTGGGGAGTTGAACTCCCAAGGGATTTTTGGAGTTAAACTCCTGACGGAAAATTAATTTATGGAGTTAAACTCCAACAGATCTAAAAAGGAGTTAAACTCCTAGGAATCTTTGGCCCTTCTTCTGAGCCTTGGATCTGTCCAAAGTTAGATTCTTGGAGATGGGTCTCCTTCTTTTTCTATTGGCCGGATCTTGAAGATCAAGAGATGTGAGATCTAAAAATATCTCCTTTCTGAGATCTGATAGCAGATCTGAGTTCTCCTTTGTGGGTTTTGTGGTGAAAAACTATTTAGTTTTGGAAAAGAAAGAGTAAAACTCTTAATTTAATTCAAAAGAAATGAGAAGGTTTAGAACCTTGGAGAAGGAGCAGAGGCACAAAGAACCCTATTTTTTGGGGGAATGAAAATTGTATTAGATATTTTTTATCAAGTTGCCTTTTATAGGCTTACATATTTGCATATAGCCTCTTGGGCATTACAAAATAGCATTTTGCCCATCTTATGGCTCATGTGCCATTTCTTTTTGCACATAAGCCATGGGCTTACAAAAATTTGGCTTTATGCCCATAAAAAAAATACATCAAAATTATTTTTCACATGATTTGCATGGGGAGGCCGGCCGCTTCATGTTCCGGCTCGACTCGGGCATGGGCCGACTTGATCTGGGCTTGGGCCCACCTGGCTTGGGGTTGACCTTGACTTTGACTTTGTCAACCGGGGTGTAATTTTCGACCCCAACAAAGTGCCCCCATCAATAAATGCACACCACATATGTGGGTCGTATGCATAAAATTGATGGATCTTTTTTCTTGTGGAGGGGACTTGCTTTGGTTCCCACTTTTTTGGATGCACTGCCCTTTTTACGACATGGACGGTCGACGCTTGATGCGTCTCCGAGACGGAGTGTCCGTGGTAGACGTTTCCTTGGCCTGGAGTGATCTGGTTCCTGCTTTGTAGGAAGCCTGCACTGCCCTTTTTGCGACATGGACGGTCGACGCTTGACGCGTCTCCGAGACGGAGTGTCCGTGGTAGACGTTTCTCTGGCCCAGAGTGATCTGGTTCCTGCTTTGTAGGAAGCCTGCACTGCCCTTTTTGCGACATGGACGGTCGACGATTGACGCGTCTCTGAGAAGGAGTGTCTGTGGTAGACGTTTCCCTGGCCCGGAGTGATCTGGTTCCTGCTTTGTAGGAAGCCTGCACTGCCCTTTTTGCGACATGGACGGTCGAAGCTTTTGATCCGGAGCGATTTGGTTCCCGATTTGTAGGAATCCCGTACTGCCCTTTTTGCGACATGGACGGTCGACACTTGATGCGTCTCCGAGACGGAGTGTCCGTGGTAGATGTTTCCCTGGCCCAGAGTGATCTGGTTCCTGCTTTGTAGGAAGCCTGCACTGCCTTTTTTGCGATATGGACGGTCGATGCTTGACGCGTCTCCGAGACGGAGTGTCCGTGGTAGACGTTTCCCTGGCCCGGAGTGATCTGGTTCCTGCTTTGTAGGAATCCTGCACTGCCCTTTTTGGGACATGGACGGTCGACGCTCTGACCTGGAGCGATTTGGTTCCCAATTTGTGGGAAGCCTGCACTGCCCTTTTTGCGACATGGACGGTCGACGCTCTGATTCGGAGCGATTTGGTTCCCGATTTGTGGGAAACCTGCACTGCCCGTTTTGCGACATGGACGGTCGATGCTTGATGCGTCTCCGAGACGGAGTGTCCGTGGTAGACGTTTTCCTGGCCCGGAGTGATATAGTTCCTGCTTTGTAGGAAGCCTGCACTGCCTTTTTTGCGACACGGACGGTCGACGGTCTGATCCTGAGCGATTTGGTTCCCGATTTGTAGGAAACCTGCACTGCCCGTTTTGCGACAAAGACGGTCGACGCTTGATGCGTCTCCGAGATGGAGTGTCCGTGGTAGACGTTTCCCTGGCCCGGAGTGATATGGTTCCCGATTTGTGGGAAACCTGCACTGCCCGTTTTGCGACATGGACGGTCGACGCTCTGATCCGGAGCGATTTGGTTCCTGTTTTGTAGGAAGCCTGCACTGCCCTTTTTGCGACATGGACAGTCGACGCTTGATTTGACTTTCTCTGCTTCTTGCAGTGTCAGGGGTGAACTTGACTTGCTCCGCTTCTTGCGGTGTCGAGATTGGATTCTGACTTGCTCCGCTTTCTGCGGTGTCGAAGTTGAAGTTGACTTGTTGATTGTGATTTTGGTTGACATCAGCATCGCTACACTGGAATATGGCACCAGGAGCGGATCATCATTTGCCATGAGAGGATTTAGGGATTTTGGTTTTCTGTCGGCATCTGCATTGCTGCACTGGAATAATGCCAGGAGCAACTCATCATTTGTCCCGAAAGGATTTGGGAATTGGTTTTTGTTTGGCATCTGCATTGCTGCACTGGAATAATGCCAGAAGCAACTCATCATTTGCCGCGGAAGAATTTAGGAATTGGTGGCTTAAGAGACAGGTTTAGATCCTTATCACCTAAGGCTTTCAATTTTATGGGCCGTAAGGGTCCCACAAAAGCATTTTCTCCCTACGAGTCGAAACGATCTCGCAGGTGTATTTTCTCCTTAGAAGTCATGGGGACTTCTAAGTGTGTTTCTCCTTTGTGAGTCGTAAGAATCTCACGTGGGAATTTTCTCCTCACAAAGTCGAGAGGACTTTGCGAGTGCATTTCATCTCTTTTTTACGAGTTTGCGTCCTTTCGGGTTTTCACAAACTCGCCCGTAGTCCTGCTGTTTTTACTCACGAAGCCCTTTCGGGTTTTTATCCGTGCCCATTTTGCTTGTGGACATACCATTTTTATTTTTTTTGGGACTTTGAATGTGGTCTCACCAGTAGGACTTGGGAGAGATTGGGATCGTTTTACGCCCGTGGATTGTATACGGTTTTGCAGGATGTATGATCCAGACCATAGGGCCAGAAGAATTTCGAGATTTGTTGACGTCTGCATCGCTGCACTGGAATATGGTACCAGGAGCGACTCATCATTCGCCATTGGGAATTTGGGTTTGGAATTTGGTTGGCGTCTGCATCGCTGCACTGGAATATGGTACCAGGAGCGACTCATCATTCGCCACTTGGGAATTTGAGTTTGGAATTTGGTTGGTATCTGCATCGCTGCACTGGAATATGGTACCAGGAGCGACTCATCATTCGCCACTTGGGAATTTGAGTTGGGAATTTGGTTGGCGTCTGCATCGCTACACTGGAATATGATACCAGCAGCGACTCATCATTCGCCACTTGGGGATTGGGGAACGATGGCTTAGGAGACAGGTTTAGATCCCTATCACCTAAGGCTTTTCAATTTTATGGGCCGTGAGGGTCCCATAAAAGCATTTTCTCCCTACGAGTCGTAAGGATCCCGTAGGTGTATTTTCTCCTTGGGAGTCGTGAGGATCCCCAAGTGTGTTTTTCCTTGGTGAGTCGTAAGGATCCCACGAAGGTTTGTTCTTCTCATGCATCGTGAGGACAAATGAGTGGGTCTTCCCAACGGAGCATAATTTCGAGGGCGGAGACCAGCTGCGTAACTGGTGATTACGGTGGGGCATGGGTATGATGAGAATTATTTGAGCCCGTGGATTGTATACGATGGTCAACTTGGGGACCAACCGTAGGGCCGGGAGAATTTTGAGAAATTGGATTTTTGTTGGCGTCTGCATTGCTGCACTGGAATATGGTACCAGGAGCGACTCATCATTCGCCGTTTTTTTTGTTTTTGTTTTACCGCGATTGCTCTATCATTTCAGCTTTTCTTATCGCGAAGATCACGATTGTCCTATCATTTCGGCTTTTATTCGCGGTTGCCCCATCATTTCGGCTTTTCTTTACATTTCTTTTATTTACACATTTTTTTGTTTATTTACATATATATATATATATATATATATTTTACATTCCCAGTTTAACGACTTAGAGGTCGACTGTTCCCAGTTTAACGACGTGGTGGTCCTTTTTTCTTATCCCAGCTCCTTAAACTTTGATCTTGGCGGAGCTGTGTTGATGACCTAGCTCTGTGGCTTGCCGAGACATCCGAGAACTGTGAGGTTTTTCCAAGCTTATATTGGTCCTCTGCCTAATCTTTGAAAACACAGCAGTCTTCAATGGTATGACTCAGCACTCTATGGTATGAGCAGTATACGGGATTGCCAGTCATATTCATTTCATGTGGCCTCTTCGGAATAGACAGTTACAGATCGTTGTTCAAGGCTTCCTCGAATATATTGCGGACCTCATCCCTCCTGAAGGAGTACACCTTCCTTTTTCTCTCCATTAGAGTAGGTGCTCTTACTGGTGCTGGTCCTTGAGGCCGATCAGTTCTTGGTTCGTCCTTTTCAGATAATGGCACATGTCTGGGAGGGTTGGGTTCCCGAAAGGCTTCGGTCTCCATTTGTGTGAAATCGGCGGTCGTAGCTTGACCGTCTGCTAGCACGCCTTTAGACAGTTCTATCTCTCCTGCCTTGTATTGCCTTTCGACCCAATCTTTGAAGACGGAGTAGTCCTCAATGGCATGACCTATCACCCTGTGATAGGGGCAATATTTAGGGTCGTCGGTCAAATCCGCTTCTTGCGGTCTCTTTGATTCTGGCAGTCGTAGACCATTTCTTAGGGCGTCCCTGAATATCTTGTGGATCTTTTCCCTTTTGAAGGAATAGACTTTTTCCAGTTTCTCTTTCAGAGGCGATTCCCCCTCGGCGTATGTATCGGAGGGACTGGAGGCTGATTGCGGCCGTTTTTCGCGAAGACGCTCCGCTCTTAGGTTGAAGGGGGTATCAGTTGGCTGCCTCCGGATATCAATCCCTGGCTCATGAACCAAAATTTGATTCTGATATAATTGCAATCGGGCGACTTGGGTAGCGAGATCTGCCGCGACATTTGCCAATTCGTCGACCTTGGACTGTACCCTAGCTAACTTCTCATCCCTGTCCTGAAGCTGCCCCTGAAACCATCGGAATAATGCTTGTTCTGTAGTTCCGGTTATGACAACCGGATCATCTTTATTGCCTGAGCTCAATTCCGCAGGAACCACGGGCTCCCCTGGCTTATCGGCCTGAGCAGGCTCTTCATCATTTAGATTGAGCCGATGCTGGGTAGCTTCAACCATATCATCAACATGGCTGTGAAGAAGAGGAGGGTTCGTTTCTTCATGTCCGGCCACGTAGACAGTGTGGATAACACATTCAGCCATTCTTTCATCACTGGCAGCTGGTTTCGCGGAGCGGTCCGGGCTTTGGAAATTCATAAATTTTAACATGGCCAGAGCCCTAGCCCTTTTGTTGACTCTATATCTGAGCCGCTTCTGCCTCAGCTTCTCTGCCTTAAGCGCTTGGCAGGCTTCTGCTCTTCGGGAAGCCGCCATAGGCCGAGTGATGGGGATGCTTGAGAAGACATCTGCCCGCGTGTCCGTCGAAGGTATCGCCTGGGCTTGCCCACGACATCTGGCAACTTCTTTTGTTCTGATGGCTTTGCCCCCAGTTAGGGCCATGGAAAGCCGTCCAGACACCGATTTGCGTTTGGGTTAGGACGCCTTCGAGACCACCACATTTGGCCTCTTGCCTTTCGAGACCGGTTTGTCGGTTACCGGAGCTTGAAGAGCTGGGATGGCGTTAGCTGACACGAACAGGATGGAGCCGAATGGTAGCGGCGGCTCCTCCCATTGTCGCCCGAGACTGGCGGGGAGGACCGTCCTGGCGTCCATCTTCATCGTGTAGAAGATGGGAGCTGAGTTCATCTTTGGAGACATTGTTGAAAGGTGATTACTCGAAAACCCTGCATGGAAGGGCATTATTTTAGTATAAATATAGATATGTATATTGATTGAGTTCGCATGAACGTTTAACCCGAAATATGGGAGGAGAGATAGGTCCCACCGGGCGTGCCAGAATCTGTAGGGTGTTTTTCGTCACCCCATTGAGATGGGAATACGCGCGCGCTTGTCGGGCGCATTACAGATCCCCCTGCCTAGGGTAGGCTGGGGTTTATTGATTGTGGGGACCCGAATCTCCGGCAGCCGCGGACTAAACTGCCGTTAATTACCCCCGCCTTTGGAGCGAGAGAACCTCCGATTAACGGGTTAAATTGGTCATGCGAACTCAACGTGCAGTGTTGTGTTTTAACGAGGGGTTTGGATGTATCGGGGGGCTCACAGAGTTTTTACGGGGGTCCCGCTACCTGGATTGCGGGCTGGGGGTCAAGGGGGCTAGCAGCCCCCTTACGGGGTGCGAGGCAGCACCCCGTTAGAGATTTTTTTCTAACGAAAGAGACACATTTAGTATGGAGTGCACAAAAAAAAAGGAAAAAGCGTCTTAAAGACGCGTGCGTAGCACGTGGGCGCGTGGTGCCCGGGGTCACGTGCGCACACGTGACAGGTTGGGCGCCTCAGCGCCCGGGGTCACATGGCGCACACGTGACTGTTAGGCGCCTCAGCGCCCCGGGGTCACGTGGGCACACGTGACCGATGGGCGCCTCAGCGCCCGGGGTCATGTGGCGCACACGTGACCGATGGGCGCCTCAGCGCCCGGGGTCACGTGGGCGCACGTGACCGTTTGGGCGCCTCAGCGCCCGGGGTCACGTGGGCGCACGTGACCGTTGGGCGTCTTAGCGCCCCGGGGTCATGTGGGCGCACGTGACCATGTGAAAACACCCGCTGGAGAAGGGGCCTTGCCCCTAGGTTGGGGAGTTGAACTCCCAAGGGATTTTTGGAGTTAAACTCCTGACGGAAAATTAATTTATGGAGTTAAACTCCAACAGATCTAGAAAGGAGTTAAACTCCTAGGAATCTTTGACCCTTCTTCTGAACCTTGGATCTGTCCAAAGTTAGATTCTTGGAGATGGGTCTCCTTCTTCTTTTTCTATTGGCCGGATCTTGAAGATCAAGAGATGTGTGATCTAAAAATCTCTTCTTTCTGAGATCTGATGGCAGATCTGAGTTCCCCTTTGTGGGTTTTGTGGTGAAAAACTATTTAGTTTTGAAAAAGAAAGAGTAAAACTCTTAATTTAATTCAAAAGAAATGAGAAGGTTTAGAACCTTGGAGAAGGAGCAGGAGGCACAAAGAACCCTATTTTTTGGGGAATGAAAATTGTATTAGATATTTTTATCATGTTGCCTTTTATAGGCTTACATATTTACATATAGCCCCTTGAGCATTACAAAATGGCATTTTTCCCATTCCATGGCTCATGTACCATTTCTTTTTGCACAAAAGCCATAGGCTTACAAAAATTTGGCTTTATGCCCATAAAAAAATACATCAAAATTATTTTTCACATGATTTGCATGGGGAGGCCAGCCGCTTCATGTTCCGGCTCGACTCGGGCATGGGCCGACTTGATCTGGGCTTGGGCCCACCTGGCTTGGGGTTGACCTTGACTTTGACTTGGTCAACCGGGATGCAATTTTCGACCCCAACAGAATGTACCCTTGTGGTACACACAAAGATACAATTGATGGCTTCTTTTTATCTTATGAGTAGTTGTTATGACCATTTTCTTTGTTATGCTATGCACGTTTCATATTTTGGTATTTGGTATGTCTAGACGCTTATCACCATCAATTATTAACTTCTTTGTTTCTCGTTTGTTTCTTAAGCTTTGAGCTTCATCATGTCTCGTACTTGTATTTATGTCCTTGCTTGATGTTGTTTCATTATATTCTCTTTAATGAGATGCAGTGTTTAGGCGACCACCTAGATGGAAGTGGCACACAAGACCGCTTCGCTTTACACTTAGGCCGAGTTAAGCGGTTTTGGCGCCTAAGCAGGCTAGGCCGCCTAAGCAGGTGCTTGGGTGGCTGAACCCGCTTAATCATTTAATTTTTTTCATTGAAAAATGTTGGAATTGGTATGTTTTTGCCCCCATTTAACAAAAAAGTTCGTCCCAAGCCCAATTAAATCCCCAAACCCACCGTTTCCATCACTTAAAAAGCCTATCTCTCCACCCCTCAAACACTTTTGACTATATTTACTAAAACCGCCTAGGCGGTATCCCAACCTCCTAGCACTACCTAGCACCTTTTACAACCTCGGTGAGATGAAATGCCCCCCCCCCCCCCACACACACCACCACCACCAAATTTTACCCTTCAATTTGAAGAAATATATATCTGAATTGTCTATAATCCTACATATACCATATAAGGGACCATTTGCGATCACAAGTACACTATGAACTGATGAGCTCAATAAGCATCTTTTGATCTTCATGTTTTATAAGCAATTCTATAATTAGCAGAACATATGCTATGAAAGGTGTCAAGAGTTCAAATTTTCATCCCATTCTCTATCTCATCAAATTGCTAAGATATTGCCTTAACTTTCATGCATCAATTATCAAACAACATTCAATTCTTTGCCAATGAACTTTTAAATATAGCAAACAAAAATTCATCCTCATCTATTCAACAGCATTTACTTTGGGCATGCTTGTTCCAAAGTAAAAGAAAAGAATCAAAGTTGAGAAAAACAAGAAAGACTAAAAAGATCTGAAAATATAAATGGAATTTGCATCAAGAGAAAGAGAGAACAGATCCATACCTCATGATCTCCCCCTTGCCTTCTCTTCACCTTCATCTTCTCTCTTTTCCATCTCCATTTTAGAATTCTTTTAGATTAGGTTACTTTCTTGTATGCACAATGCTTGATGAAAGAAGAAACCCTTGAATCTGGCTGTACCTTTTTTTCTGGGATTCAGAGTCCCTGTTATTATTATTATCTCCATAATAACACCCGTGCTATTGGAACGGTCCAGGTTCATTCAAAATAAAAATCAATGACTGAGATTTGTGTGAAGCAGGACCTGTTATTATTTTTTCTATAGTAAGGACTCTTTTTCCTTTGTTTTCCCCTTTTCTTTTTATTTTATTTTATTTTTCCTTCTAATAAGTAGGATTTTTCAAGAGACAAAATTTTGATGATATTGAGGTTGGGTGAAGTGAAAAAGGCCATGAGGTTATTAATATGCCAAAGTGCTTGACATTAATGTAGCAGAGAGAGGTGGAATAGGTCAAAAGGCAACGCATCCAGTTATTTCTTAGCTTTGGATGCTAGTTTCTCTCACAATCAAATCTTCCCACATCTTAAGAAGAATTGAACCGGCCACCTCTGTTCTCTTAGCTAAAAGGAAATTTTTTACCGCAAGAACTGTGCAGAAATAAAGATAGGTGACGAACAAAAAGATGAAAGGAACTTATATATATAGATAGTGTGACGACATAGTACATCAATCTTTCTCCATCAATCTTTCTCGTGAATGTGAATATTTCTATAGACTTGTACAAATTTTCCACAGTCGAAATAAAGATAGGCGACTAAGATCAAATCACATGAGCTACACAAATTCTACGAAGGATCCTATGAAACTTACTTCTATCTCAGAAACTGATAATTTTCTCAGGCATGCCATCAACATACTTAAGATAGGCATCAAAGATGACTTATAATTATTCTTGATTGGAAAATGCAGGTCACATAGTAACAGTGTTCGACCTCTTTCAAAAAAGGCACAGAAATAGTTACATGCAGATGTTAAGAGACCTAATCGGAGAATTATTGTACAGATAGTACTGAATAATCGCTAATAACTCTGATATAGAAAATCAGTTCACTGTTTTATCGGTTGACAGGTATCGATGACTTTGGACCCAGGAAGAATCAGCCGACCGTTTTATCGATCAAATTGTTTCATATTGGTGCCTTTTTGAGGTTTCAAAAATAATAATCCTGCAGCTTGGTGTAGATGAGGTCTTTAATGAATCTGATGGCGAGATTTGGATTGTCCTTTTCAATCTGTAAAAAGAAAATTAAAAATTAGAAATAAGGAAAAGAGGAAGACGAAGTAGAAGAATTTGCGTCATCATTTATGATACCATATATCATATGGAACCGGAATAAATTCCAATTCTTTGAGTATAAATTCATCTAAGGTAATTATGTGTTATCGGCACAATAATGTTGAAACCAGATACTTATTGAGCACCAGATATCGGTTATTTGAAAAGGGAAGAAAAACGCGAACTTTCCTATAGCATAATCAATACCAAACTACTTACAAAAACACTAGGGAAATGAAACACCAACCGCTCAGTTTCTCGTAGTGCATGACCGAGAAGCATAAACTCCAACTGAAATGTTATAGCATATTAAATGTTCTGTTATTGGATAAACCCTCAGGTGACGCACGCTAAAATTTCTAAATTAATTGTGAACTGAGCTGTATATCAATAAAAAAGAAAGAAAAACAAAACAAAACAAGAACAATATAACAACACCACCACCAACAACAACAACTATCCACCCCAAAAACTGATTATTGAAGAAATGTAATATATGCATTTGCTTTTAGGTTTTTATACCAAGTACATTTCTAAATGAACAACAGATAGAGTCAACAGAAAAATGAGAAAAAAGAGGAAGCTCAATTCTGATATCAGCTAGGAATTTAAAAGTCTCTGTACCTCCAGAAAACAAAAGTATCTGTTTATAATAAGAATCTCTTGGAAAGAATTATGTTTTCTACATCCAAGATGAATGGTTAACGATCAAGCAATGCGAAAAGTTCCCATCATTTAGTTAGGGTTAAATAAACATGGAGTATCATCTTGAGATGCATTCCTAAAGAATAACATGAGAGCAAGCGACAAGTAATCAGATATAGACGGTAAATTAAACTAGAGACAATACAGAACATACCCTTTTTCATGGGGCAAAACTTAATTAATCCATCAGAGCTTCGTCATCATTCTCATTTTCGCCGGCACTAAAATCAGGCAGTTCAGAATTTATTGAAAATCTCAACCACTTCTTTTTCTCCGCAAATTTCAGGAAAGGTTGCAGCAAAAATCCGACGAACATTGCACCGAGGCTAACAATCATCACTTTGAAAGAAGCAAGAGCTAAAACAACAAATATCAAGACGGTAGGAGGCATCAACATCAAAATTCCACCAAATGTCCCCAACGAAACCTGATAAGGTCTAGATGCCATCGGGTACTTCATCCTTAGCTTTATAAACGCTACAAATTCCAAAAGCATCCCGATACAATAAAGAAAATTTTCTGCGGCAACAATCTCTTGAAAGCTCATCCAAGACAATAAGACAACACCAGAAGCCGAGAACAGAATTCCAATTAAAGGAGCTCCGTAACGAGATCGTTTTGCAAAAAACTCTGGGATCATTCCTCGCTCTGCCATTCCAAGAAGTTGATACGAATCGCTACTCATTTCCGTAACAAACATCCCCATGTTGGATAAAGCCGAAGCGCCTTGAATCCAAAAACTCAACCAAAAACCCCCAAGAGATTTTCCAATTTCCGAAAAATACCCATCGGTCCATTTTTCTCTATCGAGTGAAATAGCGCCCGTGCAAGTTACAAGAGGATATATATAGCTCACAATAACCAAAATCAACGCGTAAAAGAGCGCTTTTGGGAGAGTTTTTCTAGGGTTATCTACCTCTCCGGCCAAAGTGCTAATAGAATCCCAATAGTTTAAATTCCAAAAAAGGGTGTTCAAGTATAAACTCCAATTAACTGTTTTCAAATCAAAAACCAACCATCTCGAAAAATTTAGCTTTGGAATAGCCACAAAGCCCATAACAATAAAAGGAAGGATCGATATAATCCCGAGACAAACTGCGACCCAACCAACTATAGTCAAGCCTCTATAATTCATATAAGTCAACACGACAGTCAAAACTAGCACTGCCAAAGCTCTAGGAAACCCATCGGCTATAATGGGAATTTCCGATTTTATATAGTCAAGAAAGAGAACGGGGTACAGAGCATTGTCGATGACTCCACTAAGCCATTTCATCCACCCTTGTTGAAATCCCCAAAAGGGCCCGATGGCGGAAGAGACCCAAACTACATAGCCGCCATTTTCGGGAAACATTGTGCCCAATTCGGCCGTGATTAGGGCTTCGGGGATGCTCCATATGAATGGGAATACAAGAAAGCCAAGGATGGCTAAGAGCGGACCCGCAGATTTAACGCTGTCTTCGATCCCAAAGGGCCCGCCAGATACTTCATAGAAAATTAAAAAGATGAGGGGGATTATCGAAACTTTTCGAAGTTTATCGATTCTAGGAGCTTCTTCATTGATTCCTTTGTATTCAGGACCCCCGTATTGCCCCATTTGAATTGAAGGCAGTTGGGTCTTCGATGTGTTCCTAAATTTCTGTAGAAGTGGATAGATTGGGTTTGTTTTCATCTATTTTAAGATTGGAAAAAATGAAAGTATCATAAGGATCATGGTTCCTAACTAAAGAGATGAACAAACTTTGCATATCTAACACAAATTTACCTTTAACATTATTCAGTGGGTTTAGAACATGAATAATCCAAACAAAATTATAGTTTGATATATAAGTATTTTATACAGAACAGAGTCCGTCTAGAAACAAAATTAAAATTTGAAAGAAATATGGTACCTGTTCTGAAACTTCATCTTTGGCTCTTTCCATACAACATTATCATCTTTAATTTAATTTTTCAAATGATATATAACAACGGGTTCCTTCAAGTGATGTGTTTCGATTTTGATATCACTACAATGAGGAGGCACCCACTCGTACAATCGTCTCTTTTTTTGGAAGCAACTAAAGTCTGTACTATCGACATTAGATTAAGCAAGAACGATAATCTGAAATAGTAAATAGCTTGTGTGGTCAAACTTTGGATTGCTTAAATGTTTATTTTTTTTCCATAGATCATGCTAAATATTTTTTTTGGCACTGTCTTGTAATCCCTAACCTATGCATACAACACACACAACACACCCACGCATACATCATACACAAGCACGCGCGCGCATGCAAGGGACCCACGAATTTGCTCCGAAAGCGTCAAATTGTGGCTACTTCCACCCACTGGGATCGAACCCTTGCACTCGCCCAGCGAGGGAAGTTCCATACCAACCGAGCTATTGCTCATTGGTTTGATCATGCTAAATATGGATTTAGGATAACCAGAGTTATCAAAAGTAACTCCAAATTTGTAAATCTACTTAGTTTGGCTTTCTTTCTGGAGTTGATATAGTTGCAATTATCTCAAGCTATAATAATATAAAATCCACTTTGGCTACTTTTGTATTTCACATCTTCATTTATCTCAAATCCAAGCACATAAGCTGTTATGTATGTTTGAGCCGCAATTATTTGCATAACATATAACTCCATTTTATAATAAGAGATAACGGAGCATACATTGCCACTGAAGGAATTTTTTACGGTGGCGGGGCACATGGCAACACATTACTCAATGATCCATATGCAAGTTTGTTTTGCGAACTCAAAAATCTTTGTGATTAGCATGGAAAGAAGTAAGAAGACATGGATGAATGAGATTATGTTGCCATGTCCCGCCGCCGTAGGAAATTCCTACAATGCTACTGTATACTCCGCAACCTTTAATAATTGTAAAAAAAATCAAGTTTTCTTGACTCCGTATCTTAATGAAGTAGGCCTTGATCAAATAAAAGGGCAAACCTTTCACCTTAGACAATCAAAATGGTAACTCCACACATAAAGTTCACATTTTTATCAAACCACCAACTACTAAGATCCCATTCATCATCTTCATACAACACCAAAGGTGTGATCTTGTACAGAAATTTAAAACTATGGGTTGCATCTGAAATTCGAAAATATTGATAAAAGTGGACATTTCAAAGGACGAATCCATCCTAATTTAACAAACATGTACCCAAAAATTACCAAAAATTGAAGAAAATTATTTTTAACTCACCATTTATGAGAAATAAAAACCTCTCATGGGCTCCAACTCTCTTTCTCTCTCTCTCTCTCAAAAAGGGACGAAGATTTCCTCAACTCAAGATTCAGAGCTAGAAAGGGGGAAAAGTATTCTGATGCTTGGTTTATAAAGAAATGTTGAATTTGTAATTTGTGGGAGATGAGGGGGTTTGATGTAAAGGTTGCACCATTGTGCTGTTGGGCCAGGCGAGATTTGATGCACAAAGGCCCGAGACAATCTTATCTCACACGGAAGCAAGAGACAGAGATGCACGTGTATTTTTATTTTGATATTAAGATAAAAAAAATAGAAAAAATAATTTTTTATGACAGTTTGTCTACCCAAAAGTTTACCAAAAATACAAACACCATGAGCCCACCTATTTGACACTGTTACCTAGGTATTGTAGGTCCTACCGTTTTATCTTTTGGATAGACAAATTGCGGGCATGAAAAGCATTGCTCAAAGAAGGGAGAGGGGGGGGGGGAGGAGGAGGGTGTTATGCGCAAGGTTTTGGGTGGGCTGGGAGTTAGGCATGTCAATAGGTCGGGTTGGATTGGACTGGAACATTCTAGATTCTTCCATAGATCGAACAGGTGCATGGTGCAGACTGAATAGATCCATATTTGGATCCACTAATAATTGGGTTCAGCCTGTTTATCCACATCATTTTAATTAGGTTTCATAATCAAAATAGTTAAGTTTGACCCATAAGCGAGAACCCAGCGAATGGATACATTATGGATAAACATAATGGAAAATTGATGTTCATATTATTCATAGTCAACTTAATATTTTGTTGATATAATTTAGTCAACTAAACATATCATTCCGTTAGATTTAGTCTCTTAAATGAGAATAATGGAGGAAAGAGGCCATAGGAGGGGATTTCCTCCTATGGCGTGGAAAAAATACAACCTCCCCTGTTTTTTCCGACAATCGGCACCGATCATCATCATCGTTATCATCTAAGATGTGAGCACACCAAATTTCATGTGATTTCACAACTTTTTCACCGTTGATTTAGTGGGTTCAAAATTAACGGTTTACCGACAATAGAACTTTTTACATTGCTAAATCAATGGTGAAAAGGTTGTGGAATCACATGAAATTTGGTGTGCTCACATCTTAGATGATAACGATGACGATGGTGGGTGCCGATCGTCGGAAAAAATGGCGGAGGTTGTATTTTTTCCACGCCATAGAAGGAAATCCCCTCCTATGGCCTCTTTTCTCCATTATTCTCCTCTTAAATATTATATAAAATCTAATTAAGTAGACTATTCGGGTCAAGTGGGTTCGAAGGAGCTTATCCAGACCCGACCTGTTAATTAAAGCTTTTAATGTATCTAGATATGGTCCAGGTCAGTGAGTATGGAATCAGTTCCCGACCCATTGACAAGCCTGCTTGGAGTCCTGGACCTGACAGCAGACCTGTAAATGGGCAGGTTTGGGTCCGGTCTAGCATGTCCCCATACCTATATCCATTTGTTTTTTATGGATCTAGACCCACCCATTTACTTGACGGGTCTATATGGAGTGAGCTCAGACCCGGACCAATTATTAATTGAATCAGACCCGTTTATTCGTCCCATTTATCAACTTTAGTTTTTATCAGTCATTACCATAACTCAAAAGTTTAAGAATAATTTCGAAAAGTTAGTATACATAATAAAAAAATCAACTCAAACTATTAATAATTCCATTTTAAAAATCAACAACCGCACTAACTTCATATAAATTAAATTGAATGTATAATCCACGTATGCTAACAAAACTTGAAAATTTAAAAATATATTCTTTATCTATAATGAAAAATTAAAATTCAACTACTAAAATTTATCTGGGTGTTTCTTAAACTAATCAACTAAGAAATGACAGTAAATGCACTCCATTCCAAACTTGAGGTTTTTGTGGAGTTTTCCAATTCATATAGCCTACAAAGAAATATTATAAATATAAAGAACCGGCACCAAAAATAAAACTAAAAGAATATTTATGAATTAAAAGTAAAACTAAAAGAATATTTATGAATTATTAGATACAGGAGAAAGATGCTTCAAGATATATATAAAATATATAGGCCGGGTCTAAACGGGTACGAACTAAACAAACCCAGACCTGGTCTATTTATTAAGAAGTTAAATGGGTATGGGTCAGGTCTGGGTTTGGATCTAGAAGAATTTATACCGGACCTGAATTTTATCAGAAGGTCCGGATCGGGTCCGGGTCTAGACCCGATCCATTGACAGGCCTAACTGGCAGCATGTTAAAACGAGATTTGTTGATTCTGAAATTTAAATAAAAATTGCTTTGAAATATATTACGTAGCTAGCCCTTTGTCATCCATAAAAAAGGAATTGGGTATATTTATTTTTATTATTTTTAAAGAACTTCATGAACATGGATTCAGTTTTCTTATAATGGTTGCAATTTTTGTCGATCATAATAATCTCGTTAGATATTTTTCTTTTTAAAGCTATTTTGTAAGCTTTTACCTTTTCTGATTCTGTAGGATTTTCTCATCAAATGAGTCTATGACATGAGCCATTTTTAAATTCAGGTTTACTCTATCTCTTTCTTTAAATATAGATTTCGAATTATAATAGCTAAGATAAGGATATTTTCATATTTTTCTTGCTTTTTCCTGGGCTTATCTTACGAATGCCATGTAGGTTGCATTCACCCTAGATTAATACCCTTCACCAAATCCCCCTTCCGAAAAAGAACACCTCTTGAGCATTAGTTTTACGCATTAATCTCTTATTCCCAGATGGTCCTTCGCGTCTTATGCCAACCGCTTAAGAATTAGGGTGTCGGTTTTGGCGTAATTTTTATGGAGTTTTAAGACAGCCGTAAAAGAGAAAGAGTATACTCAGAAACAAGATTTTCATCAAAAGTTAATGTCCCCCTGATAATAAAATTTCATTGATTTTTAATAGACCCTCATACTTTGCTAATTACCAAAACCCCCTCCATACTTCATATTTACTTAAATGACCTCTCATAAAAAATTAGTGTTCTGTTAGGAAGATGGAACCGAAGCTTGTGTTTAAGTTGTTCCTCTTACCTTCTAAATATTTAAGTAGGTATCTATCTCATAAAAAGAACTCACATTCTTGTTTTGATGAAGATTGGGATTTAGCGGAACTAAAAAATTACTCTCCTTTTAAATGAGATTGCCTACGAACTCAAAACTTGCATTGAAAGGGACAACGGTACTCGACAGGCGCGTTGTTGGAGAAGTTTGAGAAAAACAAACCGGTTTCCATGATCAGTTTGAGAGATTTTTGATCGAAATCCTAATATTAAAACCGATTTGGGGAGGGGAGGGGGGAATTTAGGAATTTCAGGAAAAGAAAAGAGGCTGGGAAGATTTTAAAACCCTAATTGATACTCACCGTAAGTTTCCCAACAAAGTGAATGAAAGATGTCAAATTTTTTTTTTGTGTGCATGTTGGGAGGTATTTTAGTGCAATTTAAATGTATGAAAGATTTTTTAAGTAAATATGAAGTATCGATAGGCTTTTTAGAAGTATGAATAGGCTTTTAGTAACAAAACCTTTTTAATAAATTAATAGCACATGCCTTTGCCTAAGTATAGGAAACATAGAAGCAAAATAGACAAAGTCTGGGCTAAAAATATCGCATCTGAGTTCGATCGTCAAATACAGGATATGGTATCTGGTGCAAAGTCACAGAGGACATGGCAAAATTTCTCAGGATTGTAAAAGAGCAACAACATAACAACAGAAGAACCAAGGCCAAGAACGAGACAATTGGATGCAAGTCGACCGCAGTTCCACGGTTAGGACAGTTCATCTGGACCGCGGTTCCGCGGTCTCGTCGCAACCAATTGAGCTCGAATTTGGGCCCATGCTTCGTCATCAAACGGTTACGTCTTGAAAACTTCTCTACTCTCAGTGGCAAATCTATATAAAAAGTAGATTTGAAGGGATCAAAGGGCCAATAATTTTTCCCCCTCTTTTAATTTCGAATTTTAATTGTAATTGTCTATTTTAGGACCTCCTCTTCCTCATAGCTATCAATGGAGGCCGGATCTTAAGTTAGATAATTTTCTTTTTTTTCACTTCAAAAATCCATAAAAATTTGTAATTAGATTAAGGATCAAGACTTGAATTGAAGGTAAATTTAACGATCATCGGCGTTCTTCCCTCTTTTCTCTTCTTTTGCATTTAAATACCTTGTGCTTTTGTGGTGTTCTCCTTCTTGTTCTATTGTTGTTTCTTTGTGATGTTGATGATGAAGAATTGTGAGTAGCTGTAATTTATTGAGGAAATATTGTTGGAAATTTTTTATAATGTAATTTTGATCAAATTGGAAATATTTACATGAGTTCGAATGTGGAGAATTATATACTGTGAATGTAAATTGAATTAGCCTTGTTTAAGTTGATTTCCACTGTTGCAAATTCTGTTAAGAATTATGCAAACAAATTGTCCTCTGGGTAGCTATTTTCCTCCGTTTCAAAACTCTTTCTTCTTCTTCTTTTGTAAGACAAGAGCAAGCATGCAGGTGTTGCGGTACCATATGTTTTCATGAGAGACCAATTTGGAACTAATGTTTGAGGTCAAGAATTATGAGAAATTATGTTAGGTTGTCAATAATAACATCTCATAACAATTGCTTCTACTCGATTTTACCGAGCGGTTGATGCCTTGAGGCGTTTTATTGTGATGATGCTCAACTACGGTAATTCCTTAGATCGTGTCACATGCGTAAGCCAGTTAGGTCTCTGAGGGCTACGGAGGAAGAACCAGTGTGCTACAGTGGGGACTTTCCTCAAACCCTGTCTCCGAGGTTGCACCCCACTCCTTACCCCCGAGCACCTCAGCAGCCACGCCAAGTGTCCTTTTGCTCTACTCCGAGCTATCATAAGCCCGAGCCTCCTCGGCCCTCCTGGCTTGTCTCCGGGCTACCGCAGAACCAAGATACCTCGGTTCTCCCGCTCGTCCGTGAGCTCTCTCGCCGAGGTCATCTTCCTCGGTCTTATCGACCGACCAACGGCACCGCTCACAGACGCAACCGCCATCCCGTGAATCTGACCATGCGCGAGATATCCGCCGGCCACATCCCACGTTCCACGCCATCACGATCCCCATTAACGAGCCTGTCTCGCCATTAATGGGAGATCTCGCTCATCATGCGGGCATGATGTCGGGAGCGTAACGGCCGGCATGATTCTCGCGTCTGCCCTGCCTGTTGCCACCGCTATATAAACCCTTTCTTCAAACGGTTCAAGTAAACCATTTTTACTTCACTAAGCCATTACTCTGTTCGGATTTCCTCTCTAACTTGACCGTCGGAGGGTCTTCGGTGGTACAACCACCCCGGGACTTCCTTGCAGGTAGCTCGGCCCAAACAACCTCAAACCCATTGAAATCCACACGCTTCAGGAGCCTGCCTCCAGATCCAATTTCAGCCATTCATCGCCGCCATCAGCAGATCGACGGAAGGCAACATCTTGGCGCGATCCGGGTCGCATCAGCTGGCGCCGTCTGTGAGAACTCCTTGATTCTACAAAAACAAAAGTTCTTCTTCCGATCCCAATCCGATGGCGAGCGATCATCACGACGATCCAAGCACTAGCCGCCGCCTCCCCCTCAACGGAGGCACGGACGAACCTCCTCCTCCGAACGCCATCAACGCCCTAGCCGTCCGGATAGATCGACTCGCGTCCATGGTGGTGCGCTCGTCTTTGTCCAAACGGCGGGACAAGCTCCCCAGGTCACCGCTCCCCCGCCTCGGGACCGAGATCCCTACAGAGGGAAAGAAGACTCTGCTCGCATCGGCGCTGCCGATCACCGCCTCGCTGTTTTCCACAGCCTCAGGTCCCCCGGGCCGACATATTCGATGACACGTTGGGCATCGCAAGTCTCAACTCTGGGGTCTTACACCAGAAAGCTTCGTCCCGAGTCTTGTCGCACCCCTGTCCCTCCCGAGATGGTGACGGTCAGCTCGCCTGCTCCTAGGAATGACCAGCACCCCTTCCCTCGATGGGGTCGCGCACACGAGACTCGCCACAGCAGGTCAAAAATGACCTCGCCAGGAGACCTAAGAAGCCCTCACTAAGAGGCAGCCGAGCGGTTACCCTGATCGGCTATTCCTGGCCGGTAGCTCCCTACCCCACAATCCCAGAGATCAAAACCCTCGCCAAGAGGCAACTGAGCAGCTTCAGTGCTCGGTCCATCTTTAGCAGGCTTTATACGGCCCCTCCAGCGCTAGGGATCGAAGCCCTCACCAAGAGGCAGCCGAGCGGCTACCCTGCTCGACTATCCATGGCTGGTAGCTCCCTACCCCACAACGCCAATGATCAAAACCCTCGCCAAGAGGCAACCGAGCAGCTTCACTGCTCGGTCCATCCTTAGCAGGCCTTGCACGGCCCCTCCAGCGCTAAGGATCTAAGCCCTCACTAAGAGGCAGCCGAGTGGCTACCCCGCTCAGCTATCCCTGGCTGGTAGCTCCCTACCCTACAACGCCAGGAATCAAAGCTCTCGCCAAGAGGCAACTGAGCAACTTCACTGCTCGGTCCATCCTTAGAAGGCCTTGCACGGCCCCTCCAGCGCTAAGGATCGAAGCCCTCACCAAGAGGCAGCCGTGCGGCTACCCTGCTCAGCTATCCCTGGCTGGTAGCTCCCTACCCACGGCGCCAGGAATCAAAGCCCTCGCCAAGAGGCAACTGAGCAGCTTCACTGTTCGGTCCATCCTTAGCAGGCCTTGCACGGCCCTTCCGGCGCTAAAGATCGAAGCCCTCACCAAGAGGCAGCCATGCGGCTACCCTGCTCGGCTATCCCTGGCCGGTAGCTCCCTACGCCACAATGCCAGGGATCAAAGCCTTCGCCAAGAGGCAACTGAGCAGCTTCAGTGCTCGGTCCATCCTTAGCAGGCTTTGCACGGCCCCTCCAGCGCTAGGGATCGAAGCCCTCACCAAGAGGCAGCCGAGCGGCTACTCTGTTCGGCTATCTCTGGCTGGTAACTCCCTACCCCACAACGCCAGGGATCAAAGCCCTCGCCAAGAGACAGCTGAGTAGCTCCACTGCTCGGTCCATCCTTGACAGGCCTCCCACGGCCCTTCTAGCGCTAAGGATCTAAGCCCTCACTAAGATGCAGCCAAGTGGCTACCCCGCTCGGCTATCCCTGGCTGGTAGCTATCTACCCCACAATGCCAGGGATCAAAGCCCTCGCCAAGAGGCAGCTGAGCAGCTCCACTGCTCAGTCCATCCTTGGCAGGCCTCCCACGGCCCCTCCAGCGCTGAGGATCTAAGCCCTCACTAAGAGGCAGCCGAGCGGCTACCCCACTCGGCTATCCCTGGATGGTAGCTTCCCTACCCCACAACGCCAGGGATCAAAGCCCTCACCAAGAGGCAGCTGAGCGGCTACCCCGCTCGGCTATCCCTGACTGGTAGCTTCCCTACCCCACAACGTCAGGGATCAAAGTCCTCACCAAGAGGCAGCCGAGCGGCTACCCCGCTCGGTTATCCCTGGCTGGTAGCTCCTTACCCCACAACGCCAGGGATCAAAGCCCTGGCCAAGAGGCATCGGGCAGCAACCCTACTCGGCCATCCTTAAGGACCAAAAGCCCTCGCCAAGAGGCATTGGGCAGTAACCCTGCTCGGCCCATCCTTAGTAGGCCACTTACGACCCCTCTCGCGCTAAGGATTAAAAGCCCTCGCAAGAGGCAACCGGGCCCGCCCTTACTCGGTTATCCTTGGCTGATAGCTCCCTACCCCAACACACCAGGGATCAAAGTCCTCGCCAAGAGGCACCGGGCAGCAACCCTACCCGGCCCGTCCTTAAGGATCAAAAGCCCTCGTAAGAGGCAACCGGGCCCGCCCTTGCTCGATTATCCCTGGCTGGTAGCTCCCTACCCTAACATAACAGGGATCAAATCCCTCACCAAGAGGCATCGGGCAACAACCTTGTTCGGTCCATCCTTAGTAGGCCACTTACAGCCCCTCCCGCGCTAAGGATCAAAAGCCCTCACTAAGAGGCAGCCCAGCGGCTACCCTGCTCGGCTATCCCCGGCTGGTAGTTCCCTACCTCGCAACGCCAGGGATCAAAGCCCTCGCCAAGAGGCAACTGAGCAGATTCACTGCTCGGTCCATCTTTAGCAGGCCTCTTACGGCCCCTCCCGCGCTAATGATCGAAGCCCTCATCAAGAGGCAGCCGAGCGGCTACCCTGCTCGGCTATCCCCGACTTGTAGTTCACTACCCCATGACGCCGGGGATCGAAGCCCTCACCAAGAGGCAGCCCAGCGGCTACCCTGCTCGGCTATCCTCGGCTGGTAGTTCCCTATCTCGCAACGCCAGGGATCAAAACCCTCGCCAAGAGGCAACCGAGCAGCTTCACTGCTCGATCCATCCTTAGCAGGCCTTGCACGACCCCTCCAGCGCTGAGGGTCCGAAGCCCTCTTCGCGAGGCCGCCGAGTTTCTTCCTGCTCTGCGCATCCCCAGCGGGCAGCCTCCTGCTCATCAGACGCTGAGGATCCGCAGCCCTCTTCACGAGGCCACCGAGTTTCTTCCTGCTCGGCGCATCCCTAGCGGGCAGCCTCCTGCCCATCAGACGCTGAGGACCCGAAGCCCTCTTCGCGAGGTCGCCGAGTTTCTTCCTGCTCGGCGCATCCCCAGCGGGCAGCCTCCTGCCCATCAGACGCTGAGGATCCGAAGCCCTCTTCGCGAGGCCGCCGAGTTTCTTCCTGCTCGGTGCATTCCCTGCGGGCAGCCTCCTGCCCATCAGATGCTGAGAATCCGAAGCCCTATTCGTGAGGCCGCCGAGTTTCTTTCTGCTCGGCGCACCCGCAGCGGGCAGCCTCCTGCCTATCAGACGTTGAGGACCCGAAGCCCTCTTTGCGAGGCCGCTAAGTTTCTTCTGGCTCGGCGCATCCCCAGCGGGCAGCCTCCTACCCATCAGACGCTGAGGATCTGAAGCCCTCTTCGCGAGGCCGCCGAGTTTCTTCCTGCTCGGCGCATCCCCAGTGGGTAGCTTCCTACCCTACAAAGACACGGATCCAAGACCCGCCGAATAAACTCATACTCAATGCACGATCGGCGCCTCAACTCTGGCAAGGGGAGGATACCGACCTTCCTACACTCGTCCTTTGTTCGACTCATATTCGATGCATGACAACAAGAACGCCGTGTCGTCTCCGAACAATCCAGCACAAGGAATTACCAGCGCCAAGCTGCACAGAGAGAACCAAGCAGTCCACTCTCGACCCGACCCACAAAATAGATCGGAACGAGAGTGAGGGGCTGATGATGATGCTTAACTACGGTAATTTCTTAGATCGTGACACATGACGGATGACGTGTCACATGCGTAAGCCAGTTAGGCCCCTGAGGGCCACGGAGGGGGAACCAGTGTGCTACAGTGGGGGCTTCTCTCAAACCCTGTCTCCGAGGTTGCACCCCACTCCTTGCCCCCGAGCAACTCAGCAGCCAAGCCAAGTGTCCCTTTGCTCTACTCCGAGCTATCACAGGCTCGAGCCTCTTCGGCCCTCCCGGCTCGTCTCTGGGCTACCGCAGAACCAAGATACCTCGGCTCTCCCGCTCGTCCGCGAGCTCTCCCGCTGAGGTCATCTTCCTGGGTCTTATCGACCGACCAACGACACCGCTCACAGGCGCAACCGCCATCCAGCGAATCTCGCCATGCGCGAGATATCCACCGGCCACATCCCATGTTCCATGCCATCACGATCCCCATTAACGAGCCTGTCTCGCCATTAATGGGAGATCCCGCTCATCACGCGGGCGTGACGTCAGGAGCGTAACGGCCGGCGTGATTCTTATGCCTGCCCTGCCTGCTGCCACCGCTATATAAACCCCTTCTTCAGACGGTTCAAGTAAGCCATTTTTACTCCACTAAGCCGTTACTCTGCTCGGATTTTCTCTCCAACTTGACCGTCGAAGGGTCCTCGGTGGTATAACCACCCCGGGACTTCCTTGCAGATAGCTCGGCCCAAACAATCTCAAACTCATTGAGATCCACACGCTTCAGGAGCCTGCCTCTAGATCCAATCTCAGCCATCTATCGCCGCCATCAGCAGATTGACGGAAGGCAACATCTTGGCGCGATCCGGGTTGCGTCATATTGGTTTGGAACAAATTTGCATAAAAATAGCCATATATTTTGTTATATCGGAACAAATTCAATTATATTTGTATTGATAACACAAAAGAGTAGCATTGATATTGTAAATGAACACTTATAATAGAACCAAAATTGGACATTTAAAAAGGAACGGAGTGAGTATTTGATTTTTCATATCTAGATTTGCATTTGAGATGGGTTATGCACATCGCATATGTGCTCGATTAAATTGACATTTGCCCACGTTTCTCACATAGAGCCAATTATGCGGTCATTCACCGCATATTACTATTTGACAAGGTTGCTAGCTGAAAACTTTTAAGCTCTGTTTTACGACATTGCTAAGATTCTGTTTGTGTCACGAGATATATTAGAATCTTGACTTTGTGTTTTGCTTTCCCTTGGTTTTTGCCTATGGCATGTGACATTTGATGGATTGATTATGCAATCCAGGTTGCAGGATTCCCGAAGAAGCTTGCCCGAACCATCAGCATTGCAGTTGATCATTGCCGCAAGAACCGATCATTGGAGGGTACTAAGCTAATGTGCAGAGGTTGAAGACCTACAAGGCGAAGCTAGTCATCTTCCAAAGGCGCGCGATCGTAAATTTAAGGCGCTATGCTCTCATGAGCTTGCATCTTGGAATTCTCCTGCTTCAACCCTGAGCCAACTTTTTATTTATTTGTTTGTTTGTCTATCCTAAAGAAATTGAAACTTTGATCCGTTTGGTAATCAAAATGGAGTATTCTGAAATGGGGGTTTGGGTTTATCCAAAATCCATGAAACCATGTTTTTTAAAATTCTACTATTTAAGAATTCTAGAGAAGTTTCAATAAATGGAAAAAAGAGTTATATATATATATATATATATATATATATATATATATATATATATATATATATATATATATATAAACTTCTTTATCATTTCCATTTTATGATAAAAAATGGCTTGTGCAGAGAAGAATAGCAATGTTCTGAAAAGCCTCCTCATCACCAAGGAAGTGTTATTATGTTACTTTTATTTCTAGAGTTTTTGTTTTTTAGCTTTACTCTTTGATCAGTTGTTGTTAGCTATAGAATTTTCATCTAAGTATATATCGGATAGTTCATGGATTAGAGTTTTTTTGTATAAATCTACATATTCCATTCTCAAATATTTATAACAACAACTATTTTTTTTTGGCGCCATCAGATGATATAGCATGCAAAGTCGTCGGAGTTTTTTGGCGCCATCGGATCGTGACATGTGCCGCACGCTGCTTCGCGCCCGGCTCAAATATTGGGTTATTTCGGGAATTTCATCTCGGGTCCCGAATTTGCAATCAATTTCAACAATCTCCATCTTGATTCAAATTCACCACAAACTCGACATTTTCTTGAAAACCTTAGAACTCCTGCTCTCGTCGCTGTCGTCATGCCTTCGTCAATCAACTAGGCAGATCAAGTCCAAACACTGCTTGAACTCGATATCCGGAACCATCTTCGTAAATGCAACTGTCGGATTCTTATGGGTACCAACCTCCGTAAAAGACACAACTGCCTTCCCTTCCTCCAAGACGAACATTCTCATCTCTTGTGGAACGACCAAAACCAACAGTTTATGTAAATACTTGGTCTTCCTAACTGCCTCCAAGACAGTCAACAATCCTGTCTCTCCTGTTGATGTCGCAATAACAATCTAAAACGTCAATCTACTTGGCGCTGTATTCATGCCACTGTAACCCGTCCTCGACCTCCAACTGTCCCCATCACCAGCTATCCCTGATAATGACACTAATCCAAAGTGCGACTCTACTGAGAAGACACGGGCTGAGTCTCCTCTCTCTTATACGGAACGAGAACCTGCTCGATATACTGCTGCAACGGATGCAACTCCACATTCATGACAATATCCATGCCATGAATCTCCCATCCCGACTTTTTGTCAAACTCCTGATCCCATATCCTCGGAGCTTCATCCCTAACTACTCTCGTATGCCTGAGTCTCATAGGCCTCCGCACACTGGCTGTACCGGACTCTTTGCCTGAATCGAAGTACTGACCACCTCATCTTCTATAACCTGGACTGAAGTTTCGAACACCACCTGGCTCGGTGGCCATGTTCTCTGTTCACCATCTGTCTGAGTCGAGTCTGTTTTCTCAGAGACATCGCAGACTCAACGACTAAAACATATCTGCTGATTACTCCATCCTTAGTACCGAGATACCGCGTCATGTACCCTTTTGCTCCGCATCTAGAATTACGAAGCCCTGAGTAATTCCCAGCCCTTCCAGTCCATACCTTCTTGGGAATTATCCCGTCTACTGTCGTCAATGATGACTAATCGATTAGGTACTCGGCCGTAAAGAGGGCCTCCATCCGAAACTCTCTCGGAACTCCAGCCATAAGCCATGAATACTTGTTCTTCTCAAACACCATTCGAAGCATCTGTTTTCCTCCGCCAATATACCGATTGGTGTAATTTATTGCATATTTTTATATCCGTATTTACCTTATTTTGTCTATTTAACACTACTCGAGATATGTTTTATGAATAAATGCAGATTATAGGGTCTTAAGTGCAAAAGTGCACAAAAGACGAACTTACATACGTTGGATGTAAATAATTTAATGAAGAAATCGATTCAAGTGTCGAGCCAATGAACCAAGCATATAGCCAAACTAATGAACTTAGCGAATCAAGTCAGCACACCAAAGTGGGGCCCAATTAGGGCCAAACGGCCGGGGTTTAGCTGACTTGGTCCGGCTTTTAGCCGACTTATAGTCGAGTTAGGGTTTGAAATTTTACATGTTTATGAAGGTTTCGAAAATATTTATTTCCATCTCTTGTAATTGGCCAGAGAGCCTATAAACACTGTAGTACTATTATGTAGGGTTTTTGAATCTTCTTTTTTGTGATAGCCGTCATAGTTTTGAGAGGATCAAAAGCTTGTAAGTTTATTTTTTATAATAATTTTCCTTTTATTTATTTGTTTTTCTTTTTTGGCTATGAGTAGCTAATTCTCTATCTAGAGTTGGAATTATTCTTGAGCTATAATTGGTGTATGTTATCATTATTCTATTATTTTTCTATATTCTTAATGACGAATAATTTATGATGAAGATAAGTTCGTTTTGATGTAATTCTGATAAACTAGATAGATCGATGAGTGATTGACAAGCACGAGGTTTATTTAGGGAAATAACGTGTTGCCGATAAACTAGCTAATTTGATGATTGATTGACGACCATAAAAGTTATCTAGGGAAGGGAAAGCTCGTATTTTTATTATTTATGTTCGATCTAGTTAATCTAAGGTTAGATTAGACTCTGCCAATAAAGCAATGTAAGATATTGATTGACGACCATTGAGTTTACTGTGTAGAAGGGAAGATCTAACTAAGTTCTTTATTAATTAGAATTTAAAATCTTTAAATTTATTACTTGATGATATTGTTGATTAATATGGTATTGTCATGATCATATGAATTATGCTTTCTAATAGATTGATAGTTTATTGCGATGTGTGTATGCTTTATACTTTTTAGAATTGATAAGTAATTCATTTAAAGAGGGAAATCAAGAAAAAGAAAGATTATTAGTTAAAATACCACGATTAGACAAAATGATTCTAAACCCTAGGTTTTTCTCTATCTTTAGAAGCTATTTTATTTGCTATTTACTTTCTTGCAATATTGCTTTTTATTAGTATAATTCCTTAAATCAAAGTTTTCTATTTAATTCTTTTAGATTTACTAGAATTCTCATCCTTCCTGTGGATCGACCCATAAGCGCTACAATCGATTGATCGTGCACTTGCAGTATAAATTAAGACTAAGAAAATCACCATCTTATACCTAGGATCAAAAGTAGTGTGATGCATGATTTTACCTGACTTGCAGAATCCTCCACCATGATCGGAACGAAGAACCTACACGCACTTTCTAAACTGCTTCTCCACAACAACCTTCTTGAAAATCTCAAAATTCTCGATTTTCGGTTTAAGAACGTACACCCACAACTTGAGAAGTCGTCAATGAAGGAACTATACTATCTGACTCCGCCTCAAGAACAAACTGGTGCCGAAACCATCTCTGTCTTCTTCACTTGAACATGGTCCTCCCGAAGATCTCTCCTGTCGATCTCTACACCTTAAAGTGACTGCCTCCTTCAAGACCCCGCCAAACTCGCCTCGCCAATATGGCCCAATCGTGGACGCCACATCTTGACGGAATTTGAACCACCTGAACTAGTAGAAGCTCTAGCAATATCTCTTATGACCGTCCGTCCCTGAAGAAAATACAGCTTCCTCACCCTCTTCGCCTTCTTGACAATATGAGCATCCCTGGAAATTATCATGGAATCTCTATCCATCATGCACTTGCAATCGATCCCGCCTAAAACACCTAATGAAATCAAGCTCCTCGTCAGGTTTGGCATGTGCCTGACATCTGTCAATATCCGAACTCTCCCATCATGCATGCAGATCTGAACTGTATCGATCCCAACAACTTTGCTTAGCATACCATTCCCCATAAAGACTGAGCCTTTATCACCTAAACGGTACGTAGCAAACCAACTCTGATTCGGAGGTACATGGAACAAACACCCCGAATCCAAAATACACGATCCATATGCGTTTGAAGTTGCACATACCGATAGAATTGAACCATCACCGCCTTCATTTGAATTCTCCACCGCAACTTCAGTATCGGAAGACTTCTGCTTGCCTTTCTCCTTACGCTTCGGATAATCTCTTTTCCAATGCCCGCTCTCCTTGCAAATAAAGCATTTGTCATTCTCGCGACTTCTCGATTTTCCCTTAGAGCTTCCACCTGAATGGTATCTAATGACAATGCGTCATCCTGACTACTCTCGTCACCTACCACCTTTTCCTTCAACATTTCACTATGCAGATATGTTTTAACATCCTCTAAGGAAAACTTATCCCGGCCATACACCGTCGACTTGACGAACTGCCTATACTCTGAGGTCAACGAACAAAGTAGAATCATCACTGTTGGGGTCGAAAATTACATCCCGGTTGACCAAGTCAAAGTCAAAGTCAACCCCAAGCAAGCGAGCCCAATCCCAGATCAAGTGGGCCCATGTCCGAGTCGAGCCCCGCGGCCAATCTCCCCCATGCCGAAATGAAATTATGTAATAAATAATTTTGATGTAATTTTTTATGCATGAATGCAAGAAAAATGGGCATAAAGCCAAATGTTTATAAAGCCCATGGCTCATGTGCAAAAGAAATGAGCACATGAGGCATGAGATAAGCAAAATGATATTTTTGTAAAGCCCAAGGGGCTATATGTAAATTTGTAAGCCTATATAAGGCAATACGATAATGAAATAAAGGATAACAATTCATTCTCCCCAAAATTCTAGGGTTTGTGTCTCCTTCCCCTTTCTCAGGGGTCTAAAACCTTCTTTCTCTTTTCGAATTAAATCAAGAGTTTAACTCTTCATTTTTCAAAAAGAAGTAGTTTTTCACCATAAAACCCACAAAGGGGTGCTCAGATCTCCCATCAAATCTCTAAAAGGGGAGATTTTGAATCCCACCCATCTTTTTTCCCCAAGATCCGGCCAACCGAGAGGAAGAAGAAGGAAACCCATCTCCAAAAATCCCACTTTGGGAGTATCCAAAGCTCAAAAGAAGAGCCAAAGATTTCTAGGAGTTTAACTCCATTCAAGACCCGTTGGAGTTTAACTCCATAAATTAAATTTCTGATAGGAGTTTAACTCCTAAACCTCTTGGGAGTTCAACTCTCCAACCTTGGGGCTAAGCCCTTTTCCCGCTGGTGTTTCCAGTAGTCGCGTGCCGCGCACGTGACCCGTGGACACGCCGCGGTCCTTTGCAGTGCACATGACCTGCGGGCGTCCAGCGGTCGCGTGCCGCGCATGTGACCCTTGGGTGCCCAGCGATCACGTGCCGAGCACGTGACCCACGGGCGCCCAACGGTCGCGTGCATGGCATGCGACCCGCGGGCACTAAAGCGCGCACGTGCGCGCACGTGCCCGCGGGCACTAAGGCGCCCACGTGCGCCTCACGCGACCTGCGTTTGCGTGCAGCGCACGTGACCCGCGGTCGCGTGCAAGGCACGTGGTCCGCGGGCACTAAAGCACACACGTGTGCCCCACGCAACCCATTCAGTGCACGTGATTTGCGGGCGCCTCACGGTCGCGTGCTGCGCACTTAACCCGTGGACACCATGCGCCCACGTGCCACGTACGCATCTTTAAGACGCCCCTCACCCCTCATTTTTCATGCACTCCACACTAAGTATACTTCCCCCGTTAGAAAAGAATTTCTAACGGGGCGCTGCTCCGCACCCCGCAAGAGGGCTGCTAGCCCCCTTGACCCCCAGTCTGCTATCCGGGTAGCGGGAGCCCCGTAAAAACTCTGCAGGGCCCTCGATATATCCAAAACCCCTTCGAAACACAACACTGCACATTGAGTTCACATGACCTTTTAGACCCGTCAATCGGAGGTTCTTTCGCTCCAAAGACGAGGGGTAATTAACGGCAGCTTAGTCCGCGGCTGCCAGAGATTCAGATCTCCACAATCAATAAACCCTAGCCTGCCCTAGGCAGGGGGAATCTGTAATGCGCTCGACAACCGCGCACGTATTCCCATTTCAATGGGGTGACGAAAAACACCCTACAATCACCTAATTCTCATCCTCTATCTTCACCTCCACATTTCGTAAGTTCATCATGGTCTGGTTGAGTTCGTCCAAGTGGTCTTTGACGGACGTCCTCTCCTTCATCTTTAAACGTGTACAATCGTTGTTTGAGCTAGAGATGATTTGTGAGAGATTTATTCATGTATAAGGACTCCAACTTGCTCTATTACCCCACTGACGTAGTCTCTTGCTCGACTTCGCAAAGAACTTCATCAGCCAAATGAAGCTGTATCGTACTGAAGGTCTTATCATCCATTGCTGTCTTCGGAATACTGTCTTTAACAAAGACAATCTTATGAGCTCCTTGTTGCTTAAGAATATTTGTCATCTTCAACCTCTAAAGGCCGAAATTGTTCCGCCCATCAAGCTTGTCCACCTTATGATGCGTAGATCCCATCTCCCTAAAAAATCTGAAAATACCGAATTTGATACTTTGATACCACTTGTTGTACTTTTCTATACCCGTGATCCTCTAAGAAGTCACAAAACACACCAAAAGTTGCAGCGGAAAATCTATCAGGATTGCGTGCAGACAAACTACTTGAAAAAGACTAACTAAACAATCTACCAAAACAATGCAAATTATCAGAAGTACACACCAAATAACACGAACACAAGATTTTATCCAGGTTTGGCGCAACTTGCACCTAATCCTACATTCCAACGACGAAAGCTTCTGTTGTTAAGAAAGTATTTGATACACGCACATCCTATCAACAGAATTCCACTGCATACAGATATATTCTGCTATAAAGGTATTTTCTTCTTTTTAGTCTTTAGTATTTTTCTAGAAGTTAGAATTGTATAAAAAGGGATGAGGGAGGATTGTGAGAGTATGTGTAATTGTGAGAATTTCTCTTTGTAAGGGATTTGAGGACCCGTTAAGCCCCTTCTTCTTCAATGAAATTCATCCATCTCATCTCTCTCAATTCACTGTTGAATTGATTCTCTCTCTCTCCCTTGGAGCTTCTGCCCATTCTTCTTAACTAAACTTTCACTTATAACTCAAATCCTATCTCCCTAATCTTATCTTTCTCAATTATCCTTCTTCTCTTCTGAATCTCGCCATGGAAACTTTTCTTCGACGATCTCCCGCCTCACCTGCTGTTGATACATCCAACGGGATGTATCAATACATGAGAACGCTCTCATCGATCACCACCCAATACAAAATACAATCTTTCTCTCAACCCTCTCTCTATGCCTTTTTTCAAAGCCGCAACAAGAAAGGAACCCTCCCTCAAAGATTTTTGTGGATACATGCAAACTTAGGGAATTGATTAATATTTATAGATATGGTGGTGGAAACTTTAGAGATAAGTCCAAATTTTCAAACCATGCCAAAAGGGATAAGTCAATATTCTTCCTTTGCGCTTGCATCCCAAGTCCGAGCTTTCCTCGCACTCGCGCCTCAATGTGCCGCACACTGCTTCGCACCCAGCTCAAATATTGGGCTTTTTTAGGACTTTGATCCCGGCCTCCGAATTTGCCATCAATTTAAACAACACCATCTTCATTTATTTACACTTCAAAAGGGGAAAAACTATCTTGAAATTTAGATAATCAATTCACAAATGAATAAAATTAGTTATTTGGACTGAATATGATAAACGCAACCTTAAATTTATATTAGAATTTAAACAAAAATTCCAAACTAAAATAATGTGACCGTCTTTTTTCTTTTTTCAGATCGCAGTGTCGGAGCTCATCACGAAAACCGTTCTCTTCTACTTATCAGCCATCGCATACCCTCCTTGTCAAAAATTCAAGCTAACGCTTATCAAAGCATACAACGAGATCAAAGCAAAGGACACCAATTTCGACGTTGTATTTGTATCCCGCGATTTGGACCAATCTTTGTTCGATGAGTCTTTATTCAACTATGCCATGGCTAGCCCTTCCTTTTGGAGATCAAAGAGTTGGACATATATGTCGCATATTGAAAGTTCCTCATTTCCCCGCACTTGTCGCAGTTGGCCCGAATGGACGCATGATCACATATAAGGCAATGGAGTACATAATGGCTTTTGGATCAGACGCCTATTGATGGAGCTCCTTTTCGGGCCTCCATCAGATGTTGTCTTCCGTTGATCTCGCTGTGGACTTAGTTGATTATCTTCCTTCGCGTGCGGGTCTCAATGGGCCTTTGGAGGAAGAGGCGAGGTGAGGGAGGTGTTGCCGAATACTTGCAAAGAAGTCCCGAAGTGGTTTGGTACCGCTAAGGACCCTCCGACGTTCAAGTTAGTGATGAGATCCGAGCATAGTAACGGCATAAAAGTGTAAAAAACCGGCTTACTTGACCCCTCTGTGATGGGGGTTTATATAGCAGCGGCAGCACGCAGCAGCAGGTGCGAGAATCTCGCCAGCAGTTACGCTCCCGACGTCACACCCGCGTAAAGAGCGGATCGCCCATTAATGGGGATCGTGATGGCGTGGAACGTAGGACGTTGCTGGCGGAGAATCTGCGCGTGGCGAGATTTGTGGAGCGGCGGTTACGCCTGTGAGTGGTGGAGTCGGTCGGTCGGAGGGACCGAGGAAGACGGCCTCGGCTGGGGAGCTCGGAGACGAGCAAGAGGGCCGAGGGGTCTTGGTCCTGTGGTAGCTCAGGGCAAGCTGAGGGGCCGAGGAGGCCAATTTGCACGGGGCCCCGAGGAGGGCCAGCTTGCGCTTGCAGGTCGGGTACAAGGGTGGCCTGGCCGGCCCCTGTAGGACCTTTCTTCTGAGTTCTGGGACACGTCACCTGCCACGTGTCATGATATTGGGGATCGCCAATATTGAGCACTAACATTAGCCCCCCACTCTTGTCCCGACCAGCTAGTGGTCGGGTCAGGAGTGGACTGCCGGGCCTCCCAATGCGAGATCCCTTCTAGGGTTTCGTCGGGACGAGTCCTCGGGCCGTCGGTTGGCTTTTCCGCTAGCGAACCAAGGCGAGATCTCCACACCTTAAAGAGGGTGTGCCGGTTCGTGCACCCTTCCACTGAAGTGACGGTCCACGTGTCGAGCGCCGTGTGCCGGTTCGTGCACCCTGCCACTGAAGTGATGGTCCACGTGTCGAGCGCCGGTTGGCCGACGCGACTTGTGCAGACCTGTGGACTGATAGGGCGCAGCCCCATGCGGGCGTGACATGTGGAGCGATCGGTCGTCGAGTTGATTTCGATCACTTGCCGAGTGTGCCAAGCGCTGCTGAGAAGGAGGCATCTCCATGGCCCCGAAGTCGAGGGGGGATTACTCAGACTTGGATAGACCTGATGTCTCTTGTTGGGGCTTCGGATCCGCTGCATGTGATGGGCTCAATGGCCTCGTTATGAGGGCTACAAACCCGCAGCGTCTGTTGCGTAGAAGGATGCCTGCTGGGGATGACCGAGTAGGGAAGCTGCTTGATTGATCTTGGCGAGGGTCTTGACCCCTGGCGTTGCGAGTAGGGAAGCTACCGGCCAGGGATAGTCGAGTCTGGAAGGAATTTGATCCTTGTCTTTGTTGGGTAGGAAGCTACCCGCCGGGATGCGCCGAGTAGGAAGGGGCTCGGTGTCCTCACGAAGAGGGCTTCAGATCCTCAGCATTTGATGGGCAGGAGGACGCCCACTGGGGATGCGCCGAGTAGGAAGGGGCTCGGCGGCCTCGCGAAGAGGGCTTCAGATCCTCAGCGTTTGATGGGCAGGAAGACGCCCGCTGGGGATGCGCCGAGCAGGAAGGAACTCGGCGGCCTCACGCTGAGGGCTTCGGACCATCAGCGTCTGATGGGCAGGAGGATGCCCGCTGGGGATGTGCCGAGCAGGAAGGAACTCAGCAGCCTCGCGATGAGGGCTTCAGACCATCAGCGTCTGTTGGGCAGGAGGATGCCCGCTGGGATGCGCCGAGCAGGAAGGAACTCGGCGGCCTCACGATGAGGGCTTGAGATCCTCAGCATCTGATGGGCAGGAGGATGCCCGCTGGGGATGCGCCGAGCAGGAAGGAACTCGACGGCCTCGCGATAAGGGCTTCAGACCATCAGCGTCGAAAGGGACGTGGGAGGCCTGCTAAGGAGGGCCGAGCAGTGAAGCTGCGCAGTTGCCTCTTGGCGAGGGCTTTGATCTCTGGCGTCGTGGGTAGGCAACTACCAGCCTGGGATGACCGAGTGGGGTAGCCGCTTGTAACACTTTGAATTTCGTTTAGAATGTTTTCGCGTTAATTAACAATTGTGCATGTTTTTCATAAAAACCCGAATATCTTATTTTCTTCCTTGATTGATAATTGTGTTGTGAAGTGTATATATATATATATATATATATATATATATATATATATATAGGGTTTATTAATTATATTTTAGTCGTGTTTACCCTAATTGGGAATTTTTGTGTTAGTGTACACATGCACACTTATCACATTTTGTGACTTGGGTTAAAAAAAAAGTGTTATCATGTTAACCCTTTTCATTTTCTTGCATGGTTCTTTTTCCCCACCATTTTAATCAAGCCAAAAACCCTTTTCATTTTAAATTTATATGAGGAATGGAGAGGTATGGTGGGTAGGTAAGGAACTTGACTTTTTGACCATTTTCCTTCTCTCTTCTCTCTCTTTTCTCAAATTCTGGAATTCTCAGCAGAGAGCAGCAGCAAAACACAGCATTTTCTTCATCTCTTCTTCTTTTTTCACTTCTCTTTGGACCCTCATTCAAACCCTACACAAAAATCCCACTTCCCTTCATAAAAACCTTGGAAAAATGGGTCTTTTGGTGATGTTGAAGGCAAATCAGTGCAAGTACGGGCAAGGGCTAGATTATGAGTTCCCTTAGGATCTTTTGAAGGTATCAAACTCAACCATGTTACCCTATTTCATAACTTGTAGTATTTTTAGCAAAATATCGTATTTGATGCATTTTTGGTGCTAATGAGGGGATATTAGTGAATTTTTTGTTAAAATTATGTTTTTATGGCTTGCTTAACTTATTGATGTGTTATTAGTGTGGTTTTAACCAAGGGTTTGCTTCAGGTTTCACAAAAAATACCTTAAAGTATCGATTTAGTGTTTTTAAAACGTATTTAAGCTTGTTATTAGGATACGGTGATCTGCTTTGTCTGCGAGTGTTTTCTGGAGTTACAAACAACTTCAGAATGGTGTGCAGGGTTTTTGGGGTGTTTTGTTGAAGTTCGAGCCAGTTCCACCGGAGAAAAACCGACGACTCCCTCCTGCAGGTCCGGCGACGCCGGCCCCCCTCCTCTGTTGGCGTTGGTGTTGTGTAGGATAGTGTCTGTGTGTGTTTTGTAGTGTTTGGTCTTGTTTACTTTTGGGGATTTCTTCCAGGTAAAAATCTGGGAGCTGTTTCCCTTAGTTTGGGGTTTGTGTTTAGCGCGACACGTACGCTTCGTTCTGGTCTTGTGCGTTCTGTGCATCACAGCGCATCGGGGTAGTTTAGGGTTTAGCACACGCACGTTTTAGTGTATCGAGTTCACGCGTTAGCTTGTGACGCTATTTTTCCGTATTGCCTTAGTATCACGTTTTACCGGATTGTTGCTTATGCTTATTCCTTGTGTAATTCTAGGTTCACAGGTGAGTACGACGGACGCTGCGAAGAAGGGAAAACAAGTCGTCGGCTACACTTAGCGCGAGACTACGGTGAGTAGATTTAACATCTACGGGGATATCGCCCGCATGGCGTTATGCGTCAGGGCTGATAGGACCTTATACCTACATATTGCATTTACCTACATGGATACTGTTGTTACATACCGCATTCCCTGCTATATGTATATAAACTTAGAATTGATAGAACACCGCACTATTACTAACGGTTCATGTTGCACGAGCACTAATCTGCATATTACACACACACCGTTAGTAATTGCCATGACACTCTCACTGTAGAATTGCCATGATCATTATACTGTAGTTCATCTCACATATGATTCGATATGATTTTCATAGAAATTGGGAGCCGCATGATGCCTTTTGGAAAACTGAAACTATTTTAAAAAAGCGGTTTCTCCCTTTTACTTATAGTATGACTTGATGTACCTATCACATCGCATTGACTTATTCATTGGTTTTGGGATTTCATGTGATTTCTGGTTTTGAGGACCGTGGGGTTATTTAAGAAATTATGCACTATTTGAAAACCCGGTTCCTCTTGATATGATATTTTGGTGCGTCCACCATGCGTTTTCTCGGTTCTGAGACATGTGCTTGAAACCCGATTCGAGGAGTTGGATGATCCGTTTGCGGGTTCGTGGTGGACCCGGTATGGTTCCCCGGGGCGAGAAATGTTTTTCGTGGAGTAGACGATGAGCCTGGCAGGGTGGCGAGTATCTACTGGTGATTGGTTGGACCTGGCGGTTATCCGGAGGATACTGACCAGAGTCGATAGATGGATGCGGGATGACCCGTACTGCCGGGGCCGAGGGCCGATACCGCAGACGGAGCCCGTGGGCTGATCCGGACTGACGGAGCCCGATATATGAGGATTTGTGTGTCGATGCTGGACAGTATTATTTCATGATATTTTGAGTGCCGATGTTGGACACTCGCGATTTTCTGAGATTTACAGGATTTGAGGGCCGATGGGAGTGCCGACGCCTGAGTTTATTGGGATTTGGGTGCATTGATGGGCACCGATTATTTTTCCACGTTGACATTCCGTGTAGATGTTATTTCATCCCATGCTCAGCATTTATTATTATGTATCTCATCCTGTAGTTATTTTACTTGACCGAGCACTTGCATGATTATGCACATACTGCTTATCGCATATAGACTTTATCTGCTGGCATTTGATAGAGTAGCACAGTACGTGCATACTCGCGATCACCTTTGTATGTTATCTATATTCACGAGTTGGCAACTCACCCCCGTTGTGCCACAGTATTTGCAGGTTGCCCCTCAGAGTAGTCGCGGCAGGCTGTCTTCTTACATCTTTTGGCTACAGATACCACTACCGTTGGTGCGAGAGTTGTTTTGCTGTTAGGTGGGTTGTGGTGTCTGGTTACTTCTATTGTACATACTTTTGTATCTAGTATTCTCTATCTACCTTTACATGTATTTGACTTAGAGACAGTGTGAGGACGATGATATATATTATTTGTATTCTGGTGTCGAGCTTGTGGGAGCCGACTTTATATATGCAGTTTTATTATTCTGTGATGTTTTTACTTATTGCTCATTTCTTCGCTACGGTGTCGTATATTACTCTCGTGGTGTTTGTTTTCCGCCGTTGGGCGTGATTGCTCCCGTTTGGGATGCTTTAATATATCCTGTATCATTTTCACTTATATCCTGTTGTACCCGATTTCGGGGTTAGTTTTACAAAGGAAATGCTGCCAAAATTATTAAGATGATAACTTAACTTTAAAGATTGTTATTAAACTACTTAAGGTTTTCCAAATGTTTTAATCAAATGTTTTCAACACTCACTACTTTTAAATAGTTTTGATTTCTGGGTTCGGCTTACTTAGTCGCGTTACGCCTGTAGATGTTGCGTGGTTAAGTGCCGGTCACAAGTCGAATTTTGGGTCGTGACAAAGTTGGTATCAGAGCGTAGGTTTTACCTTTCGGAGTGTAGGATGACCCTAGTATGATGGAGTAGGTAGCTGAAGCAGAGTGACGTAGCGTGTGTATGTTCCTCGGCATACTCACGACATGGTACTCCGCCTAAGCGACCTTAGGACTTATTGATTTAAATTTCCTTCATGAGTATATACATTCTTGCGATTCGATTTCCTTATCCTTATCGAATTCTATTTTTCTTGTTAGCCATTATGCCGCCAAAGACTACGAGGGCGCAAAGAGCGGCCGCGAGGGCCGAGATTCGATTTGACTCGTCCGAGACGAGGACTGATCCGGGTAGTACACCGGTTGTGCCCGAGCAGGCTGTTCCTCCCGTGACAGATTAGATTGCCATGTTAGGGGCTGGTATGCAGGAGATGCGCCAGACGGTGGGGTCCAGTATGCAGGAGATGCGCCAGATGATGGGATCTCTAGTTGAGAAACTTCGAGCGCAGCGACCAGAGGTAGTTCCACCCGTTGCAGGGACCGTGATAGTACCCACAGTACAGGTAGTTGCCCCTGCAGCTACAGAGGTCATCTCAGTATCGCTATCAGAGTTTATGAGGCTGAAGCCTCCGATCTTCACACCGATGCAGCCGAGGACCCACAGTCTTTCATTGATAGGATGGCTCGGATATGTCGTTCACTTAGATGCGCAGATGCGAGATGGGTAGAGTTCGCAAGCTTTCGTCTGGAAGGTCTTGCGCAGAAATGGTGTGAATCAGTCGAGAAGGGTAGAGCAGCAGGTCTTCCTCCTATGGCCTGGACAGAGTTCGTGGCGCTATTCCTTGCCCGCTTTCTTCAACTGAGTGTCAGAGATGCTAGAGCACGCAAGTTCGAGTCCTTACGCCAGACTCCGGAGATGTCAGTGGCAGAGTATGATGTGCTGTTCACCGAACTATTAGTTTATGCTCCGTACCTAGTGGCTACTGAGGAGTTGCGAGTCAAGAGATTTGTCTGAGGCTTGCTCACACCACTTTTCCTTGCGATCAGCGCACAGCATTACGAGACATATGCAGCAGCTGCAGACGCAACCTTATTAGTCGAGGAGCGCCTTGCTGAGACTTCGGTAGTTCCAGAGCCGAAGAGAGTTCGTACTGGTATATCGGCACGGAGACAGTCATTCAGACGCCGCGACAGGTATCGTTCAGGTACGAGGAGTGGTAGAGATTCGGGACGAGGCTAGATGTTTAGTTCATATCCACGGGAGAGTCAGCAGTCGTCGCAGGGTTGGTTTAGATGCGGCAGCCTACTTCACCTCGTTAGAGATTGTCCTGAGATACACCGGAGGGAGACAGCAGCACCGCATGTTACCTTACCACCTTCACCACCTCAGAGAGAGTTGCCTGTTGTACCTACTGTTGCTCCGCGTCAGACTCATGCTCAGAGAGGTCGTGCGCGTGGAAGATTTTCTCAGAGAGGATGGGGTGACCGAGGCAGAGGACAGTCAGTCACAGGTGGAGGACAGGCGCGAGTTTTTGCTTTGACGCATCAGGACGCGCAGGCGTCCAATGCGGTGGTCTCAGGTATCCTTCCAGTTTGTTCTGTTGATGCACACGTGTTGTTCGATCCCGGATCCACGCACTCGTACGTATCCACACACTTTGTGTCGAGTTTAGGTAGAGAGTCCGGTTTGCTTGATTAGCCGCTTGTTGTGACCACTCCTGTGGGAGAGTCGTTTGTTGCTAGGCACGTGTTCCGATCCTGTACCTTCCGTATTGGCGAGAGAGAGTTGCCTGTCGAATTGATCCTTCTTGAGATGTTGGACTTCGACATTCTTTTGGGCATGGATTGGTTAGCCATGTGCTATGTGTCTATGGACTGCCGTGAGAAGACAGTTAGATTTTGTTTTCCAGGCGAGTTTGTTTTTGTTGTGTTGGGGGACCGTGGTGCCGCCCCTCACAGTTTGATTTCTTCTTTTCGCGCTGGACAGCTTTTGAGGAAGGGATGTCAGGGATTTCTCGCATATGTTTGTGATACTAGAGCTACAGAGGTTCCGTTGGATCAGGTTCCGGTTGTTAGCGAGTTTCCTGATGTGTTCCCTGACGAGCTTCCTGGGCTACCGCCCGAGCGCGACATTTCTTTCTGTATTGACTTGATTCCTGGCACGGGGCCTATTTCTATACCGCCTTATCGGATGGTCCCGGTGGAACTTAGAGAATTGAAGGGCCAATTGCAAGATCTGCTGGATAAGGGACTCATTCGACCCAGTGTTTCTCCTTGGGGTGCTCCAGTCTTGTTTGTTAAGAAGAAGGACGGCAGTTTGCATTTGTGTATCGACTACCGCCAGCTGAACAGGGTTACAGTGCGGATCAGGTATCCTTTGCCACGCATCGATGACTTGTTCGACCAGCTTCAGGGGGCAGGGCACTTTTCGAGGATCGATTTGCGGTCAGGCTGCCATCAGCTGCGGGTTCGACAGGAGGACATTCCTAAGACAGCTTTCCGTACGCGCTACGGCCATTATGAGTTTTTGGTGATGTCGTTCGGACTCACCAATGCGCCAGCAGCATTCATGGACTTGATGAACCGTATTTTCCGGCCGTATCTTGACTTGTTCATCATCGTATTCATTGACGATATCTTGGTGTATTCCCGGAGTAGAGAGGAGTACGAGCAGCACTTGTGGATTACACTGCAGACTTTGAGGGAGCACCAGCTTTTCGCAAAATTCTCCAAGTGTGCATTCTGGATGGACAGCGTAGACTTCTTGGGTCACGTGATTACCCGAGATAGTATATGTATAGACCTGAAGAAGATCGAGGCCGTTCAGCGTTGGCCCAGACCCACGTCCGTTACGGAGATTCACAGCTTTTTAGGGTTGGCCGGTTACTACAGGCGATTCGTGCAGGACTTCTCCCGTATTGCTACATCTTTGACCGGGTTGACCCGGAAGGGAGTTCCTTTCGATTGGACGGAGGAGTGTGCGCACAGTTTTCAGCAGCTACGGACTCGACTGACTACGGCGCCGGTGTTATCATTGCCTTCAGGATCGGACGGATTTGTGGTCTTTTGTGATGCTTCTCGAGTGGGGCTAGGGTGCGTATTGATGCAACATGACAGAGTGATCGCGTATGCTTCACGGCAATTGAAGAAACATGAACAGAATTACCCCACTTACGATTTGGAGATGGCTGCAGTGGTCTTTGCACTTAAGATCTGGCGACATTACCTATACAGCGAGTGGTGCCAGATATTCACTGATCACAAGAGCTTAAAGTATATATTTCAGCAGCGAGACCTGAATCTTAGACAGCGCCGTTGGATGGAGTTAGTGAAGGACTACGATTGCGAGATCTTATACCACCCGGGCAGGGCTAATGTAGTGGCGGATGCTTTGAGCAGGAGGCCCGGGGGTAGTCTATCTTGTTTGAGCGCAGTGCAGAGGCAGTCATCGGCAGATTAGCAGATTTTATGTGACAGGTGGGTGCAGTTCGAGTTTACACCGATCGGAGGACAGATTGCGCATGTTCGTGCACGCCCACAGTTGCTTGACCGTATATATGAGGCACAGTACAGTGATGACCGATGTTCAGAGATCATGGCACAGATTGGACATGGCGGATTTTCCGAGTCCGTGATCGATGATCAGGGGATTCTGCGATTTGGGACTAGACTGTGCATACCAGATGCTGAGGGACTGCGGCGTGAGATTCTTGAGGAGGCACATCGATCGGCGGTGTACAGTATTCATCCAGGTTCCACCAAGATGTACCATGACATGAGAGATGTTTACTGGTGGGACGGAATGAAGAGAGACATTGCAGATTTCGTGTCGAGATGCCTGACTTGTCAGCAAGTCAAGGCCGAGCACCAGAGGCCCGCGGGAGAGCTACAGCCGTTACCCATTCCGGAGTGGAAATGAGAACAGCTTTCTATAGACTTCATTGTGGGTCTACCCAGGACTAGTCGAGGGTATGACTCCATCTGGGTGATCGTGGATCGTTTGACGAAGGTGGCTTACTTCCTGCCAGTGAAGACGACTTTCGGTTTTGCTCAGTATGCCCAGATATACATCGACGAGATTGTACGACTGCACGGAGTTCCGACGTGTATCGTGTTCGACAGAGGCACCCAGTTTACCAGCCGACTATAGCAGAGGCTTCACGAGGCTTTGGGCACCCGCTTGAGTTTCAGCACAGCATTGTTGGGATAAAAATTTACACCCCGGTTGACCAAGTCAAAATCAAAGTCAACCCCAAGCCAAGTGGGCCCAAGCCCAGATCCAGTGGGCCCATGCCCAGGTCGAGCCCGAACATGAAGCGGCCAGCCTCCCCCTATGCCAAGATAAAAATTTTGTAATAAATAATTTTGTTGCATTTATTTTATTTTATTTTATGGATAAATGTAAGAAAAATAGGCATAAAGCCAAATTTTTGTAAAGCCCATGGCTTAAGTGCGAAAAGAAATGGCACATGAGCCATGGGATAGGCAAAATGCCATTTTGTGAAGCCCAAGTGGCTATGTGTAAAGTGTATAGCCTATAAGGGCAAGGATAATGAAAATATCTCACAACTTTTCTCTCTCCAAAAAATTTAGATCTGAGATCTTTTCTCCTTCTTCAAAGTTCCAAAATCTTCTTCTTTCTTTTGAATTAAATCAAGTGTTTTACTCTTCATTTTATAAAACAAAATAGTTTTTCACCACCAAACCCACAAAGGGGAAATTGGATCTGTCACTAGGTCTCAAAAAGGAGAGATTTTTAAAAATCCCATATTTCTTGATCTTCAAGATTAAGCCAACAGAAGAGGAAGAAGAAGAACCCCCTTCATTAATCCAAAATATCTTAGGAGTTAAAACTTCACCCTATTTTCTCTTTAGAGAATTTCCGGGGCTAAAAGCCCCCTTTTCCCCGCCGCCGCGCTAGCGCTCGAGCGCAAAGCGCCCACGTGCCGACACATGGCGCTCTTGCGCTCCAGCGCCCTGCGCTCGAGAGCAAAGCGCCCACGTGCCGACACGTGGCGCGCTTGCGCTCCAGCGCCCTGCACTCCAGCGCAAAGTGCCCACGTGCCGACACGTGGCACGCTTGCGCTCCAGCGCCCTGCGCTCCAGCGCAAAGCTCCCACGTGCCGACACGTGGCGCGCTTGCGCCCGAGCGCAAAGCGCCCATGTGCCGACACGTGGCGCGCTTGCGCTCCAGCACTCTGCGCTCGAGCGCAAAGCGCCCACGTGCCGACACGTGGCGCGCTTGCGCTCAAGCGCCTAGGCGCTGGCCTCACGCATCCTTTGGATGTCTTTTCCCCCCTTTATTTATATATACATGTATATATATACATATATATACATATGCACACATACACATACTCCACGACATTGTCCCTGTTAGAAAAATAATTTCTAACGGGGCGCTGCCCCGCACCCCGCAAGGGGGCTGCTAGCCCCCTTGACCCCCAGCCCGCTATTCGGATAGCGGGACCCCCGTAAAAACTCTGCTTGGCTCCCGATATATCGAAACCCCCCCAAAACAAAACACACGTACACTGCACATCGAGTTCGCATGACCAGTTTAACCTGTCAATCGGAGGTTCCCTCGCTCCAAAAGCGAGGGGTAATTAACGGCAGTTTAGTCCGCGGCTGCCGGAGATTCGGATCCCCACAATCATTAAACCCCGGCCTACCCTAGGCAGGGGGAATCTGCAGTACGCCTGACAAGCATGCGCGTATTCCCATCTCAATGGGGTGACGAAAAACACCCTACAGATTCTGGCACGCCCGGTGGGACCAGTCTCTCCTCCCATATTTCGGGTTAAACGTTCATGCGAACTCAATCCATATACATATCGATTGCCTATACTGAAATGATGTTTTTTTTTCCGTGCAGCAATCAACTTTTGACGACAATGTCTCCCAAGATGAATTCGGCTTCCAACGCGACCCCGATTCCGTACGTGGTCAAGGTCAATGCTCGTGTGGTTCTCCCCGCAAGCCTCAGTCGACAGTGGGAGGAACCGCCCCGCCAGTTTGGCTCCGTCATCATCTACCCTGCCAGAAGCGCTCATCTGGCAGAAATCCCAGCAAAGCAGGCGGCCAAGCCGGTCTCAAGAGGTAAGAGGCCGAATGTCGTGATCGCCAAGGCACCACAATCGAAACTTAAGACGGTGTCTGAACGATTCTCTGGTGCTCCAGCAGAGGGCAAGAACTCCGGTACAAAGGGCAACATCAAATGTTGCGGACGGGCTAAGGCGATGACTCCAACAAATGCACAATTGAGCGTATCTCCAAAACCCTCCATTGCCCGGTCTGCGGCGTCTGCCCAAAGAGCCGAAGTCTGCCAGGTGCTTAGAACAGAAAAGTTAAGGCAGAAGCGGCTCAGGTATCGAGCCAACAAGAGGGCTAGGACTTCGGCCAAATGGAATTTTATGAAGTTCCAAGTGCAGGGTCGCCCTGCGACGACGGCTGAGTCGGACGTGAGAATCAGCAATTTCTTCGAGCCTCTGAAGTGGGTTCAGAAAAATACCATGACCGCCAGAATCAAGAAGACAGCGGTCCGAACAATGCTACAAAGAGACGTGTCCCGGCCCCAACAGAAAAGGTATGACACTGTCTCTTCAAGAGTCTATCGGGTGCTCTGTGCCGTACGAAAGCAGTGGGGAAAATCCAGAAAAGAAGCGCCAGCACCATTCAAGAATCCGGCCAGGCCACCCACCTTCAATCGACTGCCCGCTACCGAAACAGGAGGGCCAAGACAGCGATCCATGAAATCAGCCGCCGATAATAAAAAGACGGCTGGATATGTCGTCCATACGGTCTATATGGCGGGCGGGCGTCCCAGCGACAACCTTCGCAGCAAAAGCAAGGATGGGGCCACCACATCCCAAGTGCAATCTGGCTTGAATGTGGTTGCCGCTTCCCAAGAACAGCCGCCTCCGCTGGATGATGAAAACCCTCTTGATGAGGACGATAGGCAGAAGGACCCTTCGGTCCAGGCAGAGTTAAGCTCAGAGAGCGAGGAAGAGCCGACCTTCCGCCCCAGGACCGCGGAGCAAGAGCTGCTCCAAGAGCTTCAAAAACAGCTCAGGACCAAGGATAAAGAGATGGCCAAGCTCTATTTGAAGATTGACGACTTAACGAACGTTGTGATGCAGCTTATGGCTCAAATTGCTCGAGTGCCTCCTAATCAAGCACAAGTCACTACTAATCAGCCGGGTGATGACAATCCGAAGCAGCCATTGCCTGCTTCTTTGGGTCCAAGAATGGTCGAGCCGCATGAAAGCTGGCCACATTCCGCTTCTAGGGATGCCTTGGACCCAGATAGCACTATCCCGCTAACACAAGATCGGATAATGGATTTGGTCACCAGCAAAGTTAAAACATTGGTGGCCGAAGCTGAAGCTCAGAAAGAAATTGGCAGTAGTGGGCGGCCGTATCCCGCACACTACGATCTGATCGAGTTCTCGAGCGGCTATGTCATTCCTAAATTCAGAAGGTTCGACGGAACGGGGAATGCAAATCAGCACGTCGCCCACTTCAAAGCCTCGTGTGGAAATACAGGGGGCAATGACGCACTCCTTCTTCGTCAGTTTTTCAACAGCCTGACCGGTGTCACCTTCGACTGGTACGCGAGTATACCAGACGGGTCTGTCATTACCTTTGCCCAAATGGAGTCTCTGTTTCGACAAAGGTTCATGAGTGTCAGTGATAAAATCTCCCTTGCCGACCTTGTGAGGACCAAGCCAGGGAAGAATGAAAGCAACACCGACTTTATTGCCTGATGGCGTAATCTCACGGTCAAGTGCGAACCTCCGCTGGAGCAGGACCAGTCCGTCAGCCTTCTCATTGGGAACCTCAGCAATTGGATGGTCCTATTCTTGTGTACAGCAGGCCTCAAGACATTTCAAGAGCTAACCAAGAAAGTCCAAATGCTGGAACGCTCGAAGCAAGAGTCCCCGCCGGACTCTCAGAGAGACAAAACTTGGAAAAGCAAGAGGGACGACAGCCGTAGAAGTAGGAGTTCCAGCAGTACCAATGTCTTCAATGCGTCCGACAATGAAGAAAAGCGAAGGGCGGGCGAATCCAAAACCAACCGGTCTCGAAAGCCATTGCTGGGAGGAGATGGGCCTTCCCTAGAAGAGAAGAAGAACAAGGTTTACTCTTTCAGAAGGGACAAGGTCCGTAAGATATTTAAAGATGCCTTGAACAACGGCCTACAATTGCCGGAGTCGAAAAGACCCCAAGAAGCAAAAATGACCGACAATCCCCTGTATTGCCCGTACCACCGAGTAGTGATCCATGCGATCGAGGATTGCTATATCTTCAAGGACTGGGTCGAGAAGCAGTACAAGGATGGAGAGATCGAGCTGTCCAAAAGCGTGTTGGTGAACAATCAAGTTGCAACTGCCATCTTTATACAGACAGAAGTTGAAGCCTTCTGGGAGTAGACAGCTGAACCCGCTGCCCTGACAAACGAAACTGACTCATCACGGCCTCCGTGGAGTACGCACATATCTAATAAGACGAAGAAGATGCTAAAGCTGCTTCAGAAAGAGCCCAGGATGGAATGGGAAGGACAGAAGAAGCCTACTAGTCCAGCTGCCAATGCGGCTCTATCAGGCTCAAAATCCAAGAAGCTCAGGAAGAAGAAAAGTGCAGCTCGGCGTGAAAAAGAGTCTGCAGGGAGATCTACCATTCAAAAATATATCGATTCCCTCGAAGAATATGAACAAAAGGAAAGAACATTGATTCAATTGAAGGAGTTCTTCCCTGTACAAGCGGCTGAAATTCTGGAGGAGCTAGAAGAAGACTCCAATGAAGAGATCCTAGTAGTGACCTGCTACGCCATCCATCTTGGCAGCGACTCGGAAGAGGAGCTCTGTTTTCCCGAAGAGGACGAGGAGCTCGCCACAACGGCCAATCAAATCCAGCTCAGAAGCAACAGGGCTCTACCGCCAAATCAGGGCAACGCCCCAAAAGGGAAGGAAAAATAAGTCGCTAATGAAGAAGATGGCAGAGAACCGGCTGATGAAAACATAAGTCCTTCTTCGGTGGACTATAATGTCTTGGCACATCTCCGGAAGCTTCCGTCTCTTCTGAGCATCTACGACGCCTTGGTCCTATCTAAGGAGCTTAGAGATGTTCTTATTCACGCTCTACAAAACCCCGAGCGGTATCAGGCTCACTTTGCGGAAATTGATATGAAAGAAGCCCAGCACGCTTTGCATGCCGCCGCAGTCACATTTAAGGATGAAGACTTGCTACTGGGAACGGCTGAGCATAATCGGCCGTTTTACGTGACCGGGTATAGCGACGAAGATCGGATTAATCGCATATTGATTGATCCGGGGTCTTCAGTGAACATCATGAACTTGCGGACGCTGAAGAGTTTTTCAATGGACATCCAATACCTGTCAAGGGAAAGGATTGTCATTCAAGGCTTCAACCAAAATTGCCAGCAAGTTCTGGGGTCCATAGCCCTGCCAATCAAATTCGGGGATCTGCAAACTGAAGCTAAGATATACGTGATCGACGCCGACACGTCTTATAAGATTCTCTTGGGGCGGCCGTGGCTCCACGATTACGGCATCATTCCGTCAACTCTCCATCAATGTATGCAGTATACTAAAAATGGCGAAGAAAGACGCATTGACGGAGACATCCAACCGTTCGGTGTGCATGAAGTCCGATATGAAGATTCTCAGTACTTTATGAACCACCAAAATGCTAAGCCACAACTGACTGAGGATAGACCGGCCCTAAGACTCAAAAGCAAATCTGCGCCGGCTGTCACTTTCAAAAGCAAAAATGCCCAAGTGCGCCAGCATTTCGGTAGCGACACTGATGAGTCCGACGCTGGAAGTCCGTCCTTCCGTAAAACTCGCCCTCATTTCGGTAGCGATACGGATGAATCTGTCACTGAAGCCCCATCTAGCAGTAAAGTCCGTCCTCATCTTGGCAGCAACACTGAAGAGTCAGAGGAAGAGGACCTGTCATGCAACAGCGGTGCAGATTGGACCCCCATGCAAAAAGCGGAACTACGAGAGACCCTCGAAATTGCAGAAGGGTCCCTAGCCGTCACAAGAGTGCCGGAGCATATATGCAAAGAGCTCGATGCGTTGTCAGTCTCCACCGTGGACCAGCTGAAAACTTTCTACGTCCCCGGGAGGAAAAATGGACAGAAGGGCATCCTGTTTTACGGGTCAACCCCCGTTGTGCACCCGGACGATCTTTCTATCGCGTGCCTTCCCTATGAGAGAGGCATAAGAGCTGTCCTCAATCTCAGATACTATGCGCCCGAGATGCGGGAATACTTTAAAAAGTGCGGATGCCGGTTATATTAAACGGAGTCCGAAGCAAAGTTTTACGAAGGGCTATGGTATCCACCCCAGGTCCGAGCACTCATCGATGGATGAATTCCAGATAAACGGGGCATAGGCTACGTTCAGCCTGATTCCAAAGTGTGCTACATGATCTATGTTGGTGAGGCCAGCAAAAGATCAAATGATGATGACGAAATAGCCGAGCCAGAAGAAGCTCCTCAAGAGCTCGAAGATGGAGGACAAGCAACCTTTGATGAGCTAACCGAGATTGACTTAGAAATGCCCGATAATCCAAGGCCGACCTACATCAGCTCACTCTTGTCGGAGGAAATGAAAGAGCAGATAATTACCCTGCTGCATGAGTTCGTCGACTGCTTCGCGTGGACATACAAAGAAATGCCTGGCCTTTCCCCTGAAGTAGCCGTGCATAAGCTGGCTATATCTCCTGATGCTAAGCCAGTCAAACAAGATCCTCGAAGAATGAGAAGGGAGTTGGAAGAAAAGGTCATCGAGGAAACCAAGAAACTCATCGATGCCGGCTTCATCAGGGAAGAGAAATATGCGGACTGGATCGCATGCATAGTCCCAGTGAAGAAGAAAAATGGGTAGATCCGAGTTTATGTCGATTTTAGGGACTTCAACAAGGCATGTCCTAAAGACGACTTCCCGCTACCGGTCATGGAAATGATGGTCGATGACACCTCAAATTACGAACTGTTCACCTTTATGGATGGCTCGTCTGGATATAATCAGATCAAGATGTCGCCTGAGGATGAGAAACACATAGCATTTCGAACCCCGATCGGAATATATTGCTACAAGGTAATGCCGTTCGGACTGAAGAACGCAGGTGCTACATATCAAAGGGCAATGACCAATATCTTTGATGACCTAATCCATAAAGTCGTCGAATATTATGTTGATGATCTGGTCGTCAAGACTAAAACCAAGGCCGATCATATCCAAGATCTTAGGACCGTTCTCACCAGACTGAGGGAATACGATCTGAAGATGAATCCTCTGAAGTGCGCTTTTGGCGTGTCATCGGGAAAATTCCTGGGCTTCATAGTCCGACATCGAGGGATCTAAGTTGACCCATCAAAGATAAAGGCCATCATGGAGATGCCTCCTCCGAAGAGTCTGACGCAGCTAAGATCTTTTCAAGGCAAGCTTGCTTATATATGAAGGTTTATCTCAAATTTATCGGGAAGGTGTAGGCCCTTTTCAAAGCTCGTGAAGAAAGGAGCTCCTTTTATCTGGGATGCCGAATGTCAAGCTGCATTCAAAAGTATCAAACAATACTTGTTGCACCCTCCAGTGCTGGCCGCTCCCATTCTAAATAAACCGCTGATTCTCTACACTGCCGTGCTGGATGAGTCACTCGGTGCGCTCCTTGCCCAGAATAACGAGGAGGGAAAAGAAAATGCCCTCTACTACCTCAGTCGAACTCTAGTCGGGGCGGAACACAGCTACTCCCCAATCGAAAAGCAATACCTGGCTCTAATATTTGCTGTGAAGAAGCTGAGGCACTATTTGCTCGCTCATCGGGTTATGCTGATCTCCAAGGTCGACCCGCTCAAACACTTGATGACCAAAGCAAGCCTAGCCGGCAGAATGGCAAGATGGGCTGTCATGCTACTTGAGTTCGACATAGTTTATACCCCTCAGAAAGAAGTAAAAGGGCAAGCTCTTGCAGACTTTCTCGCTGCTCATCCCATACCAGAAGGGTCGCCGCTAAATTGTGAGTTACCCGACAAACAAGTGCTGCACCTCGAGGAAGATGAGCCATGTTGGGAGCTCTACTTTGATGGGGCCTCATCAATAAGGAGCTCCGGCAGATCTAGCGTCCCGGAGGTAAAAGCGGGGATAGGATTGGTGTTCATCACGCCATCAATGGGAACCCTACGGCGTTCTTTTGCTCTCACCGAGCCTCGGACAAACAATGAAGCTGAGTATGAAACTCTGATAGCTGGTTTGGAACTCGCCATAGAAATGGAAATCCTTCGGCTACGGGTTTACGGTGACTCCCAGCTTGTCGTCAACCAAGTAAGCGACGGCTATAAGATATACAAACCCGAGTTAGCTCGGTACAGAGGCCGAGTGGTGGAACTCATGAAACGGTTCACTCACATTGAACTAATGAGAATCCCCAGAGCGTTGAACGGAAAAGCCGACATACTCGCTCGCTTAGCCAAGGAGCTGGCTGATCCTGACATGGACGAAATTCTGATCACAGTCAGGAGCCGGCAAATTCTACCCCCAGTCTCTCTATGAGAAGAGGAAAGCGCGGAACAGAAGAGCAGTCCCGTCGAAGAAGCTTCGATCATCCAAGACGAGCCCGATTGGAGAGAACCCTTCATAGAGTACCTCCGATACGACAAGCTGCCTGAAGAAAAATCTGCGAGGATTCAGCTGAAGAAAAGAGCTCTCCGATACGTGTTTGTAAATGACACGTTATACCGCAGGTCATATGACCAACTCTGGCTCAGGTGTCTGTCATTGGCCGAAGCCCAAAAGGTCATGATAGATGTTCACTCGGGCGTTTGCGGTGCTCACCAATCTGGCCCCAAGATGCGACTTCAAATCAAACGGCTTGGGTATTACTGGCCCACCATGATACGGGATTGCAGAGAGCATGCAAAGAAATGTCAGATCTGCCAAATCCACGGTGATTTCATTCACAAGCATCCCAATCCGTTGCATCCTACGGTGGCGTCGTGGCCCTTCGAAGTCTGGGGCACCGACATTGTTGGCCCAATTGATCCCCCGTCATCCAAAGGCCACCGGTTCATACTGGCCGCGACAGACTACTTCTCCAGATGGACTGAAGCTGTCTCGCTAAAAGAAGTCAAGACAAAAGATATTCTGACATTCTTCCAGCATAATATTCTATACCGCTTCGGTACACCAAGAAGAATCATTTCTGACAACGGGCCTTCTTTTAAGAGCTTCAATGTCTCAAGGTTCGCTACTCAGAACAAGATAGACTGGAGATATTTCTCCATCTATAATCCAAGAGCCAATGGGCTAGCCGAAGCCTTCAATAAGACTCTATGCAAGCTCCTGAGGAAAAATGCTTCAGCAAACAAGAGAGACTGGAATCTCAAGCTTCACGAGACGTTGTGGGCATATCGTACCACGCACCGTACTCCAACTCAGTCCACTCCATACTCATTGCTCTTCGGAGTGGAGGCGATCCTCCCCCTCGAAATCGAGGTTCCATGTTTAAGAATGGCCATCCAACACGAGTTGACGGAAGAGGAAAACGTGCTCCTTCGGCTTGAAGAGCTCGACGCGCTTGAAGAAAAGAGGCTCGCGGTGCAGCAAAACCTGGAGCTATACCGAGCCCAAATGTCATGGGCCTATGACAAGATAACCCGTCTCCACGCTTTCAAGAAAGGTGAATTGGTGTTGGTCCTCAAAAGACCGATTATCCCCAATCGACATGCCAAGGGAAAATTCGAGCCAAACTGGGAAGGACCATACGTCATCGAGAAAGTGTTTGACGGAGGATCCTACCAACTAATAAGTGCCGAGGGAGAAAGGCCCATGCCACCCATCAATGGCCGATATCTCAAGAAATACTACACGTGAATGCTCCAAGTCGTAGGCGAATTGAGCACATCAGCCTTACGGTCTGGATCATACATCCTGCAAAACCGTATACAATCCACGGGCGTAAATGACCCCTATCTCTCCCAAATCCTGCCGGTGAGACTACTTTTAAAGTCCCACCAGCGGCGGAAAAAAAAAAGAAAAAAAAGAAAGAAAGAAATAAAAAAATAAACGGTATGTCCACGAGCAAAACGGGCACGGATGAAAACCCGAAAGGGTTCCGTGAGTAAAAACAGCAGGACTACCGGCGAGTCTGTGAAAACCCGAAAGGGCGCAAACTCGTGAAAAGAGATGAAATACACTCGCAAAGTCCTCTCGACCTTGTGAGGAGAAAACCCTGCGTGAGATCCTTACGACTCATAAAGGAGCAACACACTTAGGAATCCTCACGATTCCTAAAGAGAACATACACCTGCGAGATCCTCTCGACTCGTAGGGAGAAAATGCTTTTATGAGACCCTCACGGCTCATAAAATTGAAAAGCCTTAGGTGATAGGGACCCAGACCTGTCTCCTAAGCCATCGTTCCCCAACGGGCAACGGAAAATGATGAGTCGCTTCTGGCATTTCGCTTCAGTGTTGGCGGTGCTGATGTCGACCAAAAACCCAAATCCCAAGTCCTCCCAAGGCAAATGATGAGTTGCTCCTGGCATTATTCTAGTGCAGCAATGATGATGCCAAATAAGATCCAAATTCCAAGTCCCCAAACGGCGAATGATGAGTCGCTCCTGGTACCATATTCCAGTGTAGCGATGCAGGCGCCAACCAAAATCCAATTTCTCAAAATTCTCCAGCCCTACGGCCAGTCCCCAAATTGACTGCCGTATACAATCTACGGGCTCAAATAATTCTCGTCATACCCATGCCCCACCACAATCACCAGTTACGCGGCTGGTCTCCGCGTTTGGAATTATGCTCCATTGAGAAGACCCACTCATGTGTCCTCACGATACATGAGAAGAACAAACCTTTGTGGGATCCTTACGACTCATAAAGGAAAAAACACACTTAGGAGTCCTCACGACTCCTAAGGAGAAAATACACCTGCGGGATCCTTACGACTCGTAGGGAGAAAATGCTTTTATGGGACCCTCACGGCCCATAAAATTGAAAAGCCTTAGGTGATAGAGACATAAACCTGTCTCCTAAGCCATCGCTCCCCCAACAGGAATAGATAAATGATGAATTGCTCCTGGCACGTGTGCTTCAGTGTTAGCAACGCTGATACCTACCCTAACCCTAAAATCCCAAACTCCAATCCAATAGACCCCTAAGTCTTTAAACTAGGGACAGATGACCCCTAAGTCGTTAAACTAGGAACAGATGACCCCTAAGTCGTTAAACTGGGAACGAGGGAAATCTCCTCATGGCAGATGATGATTCTCTCCTGGTACCATATTCCAGTGCAGCGATGCTGATGCCAAACCAAAACCAAAATCCCCAAATCCTGTCATGACAAATGATGATTCGCTCCTGGTACCATATTCCAGCGTAGCGATGCTGATGTCAACCAAAATCACATCAAGTCAGCAAAACAACCAATGACCTCCCTGGCAGAATCAAATTCCACCTCGGAAACAAGTCAACTTCATCCCTGACACCGTAAGAAGCGGAGCAAGTCAAATCTAGCACCGACCGTCCATATCGCAAAAAGGGCAGAATCGACCGTCCAAGTCACAAAAAGGGCAGCATCGACCGTCCACGTCGCTAAAAGGTAGCATCGACCGTCCAAGTCGCAAAAAGGGCAGAACCGACCGTCCACGTCGCTAAAAGGGCAGCACCGACCGTCCAAGTCGCAAAAAAGGGCAGAATCGACCGTCCACATCGCTAAAAGGGCAGCACCAAATGTCCAAGTCGCAAAAAGGGCAGCATCGACCGTCCACGTCGCTAAAAGGGCAGCATCGACCGAGCAAGTCGCAAAAAGGGCAGCACCGACCGTCCACGTCGCTAAAAGGGCAGCACCGACCGTCCAAGTCGCAAAAAGGGCAGAACCGACCGTCCACGTCGTTAAAAGGGCAGCGTCGACCGTCCAAGTCGCAAAAAGGGCAGAACCGACGTCCACGTCGCTAAAAGGGCAGCATCGACCGTCCAAGTCGCAAAAAGGGCAGAACCGACCGTCCACGTCGCTAAAAGGGCAGCACCGACCGTCCACGTCGCTAAAAGGGCAGCACCGACCGTCCACATCGCTAAAAGGGCAGCACCGACCGTCCAAGTCGCAAAAAGGGCAGAACCGACCGTCCACGTCGCTAAAAGGGCATCACCGACCGTCCAAGTCGCAAAAAGGGCAGAACCGACCGTCCACGTCGCTAAAAGGGCAGCACCGACCGTCCAAGTCGCAAAAAGGGCAGCACCGACCGTCCACGTCGCTAAAAGGGCAGCACCGACCGTCCAAGTCGCAAAAAGGGCAGAACCGACCGTCCAAGTCGCAAAAAGGGCAGAACCGACCATCCATGTCGTAAAAAAGGGCAGTGCCAGCTTCCCAAAAGGTGGGAACCGAATCAAGTCGCCTCCACGTGAAAGAAGATCCATCAATTTCATGCACACGACCTACATATGTGGTGTGCATTTATTGATGGGGGGTAATTTGTTGGGGTAAAAATTTACAACCCGGTTGACCAAGTCAAAATCAAAGTCAACCCCAAACCAAGTGGGCCCAAGCCCAGATCCAGTGGGCCCATGCCCGGGTCGAGCCCGAACATGAAGCGGCCGGCCTCCCCCCATGCCAAGATAAAAATTTTGTAATAAATAATTTTGTTGCATTTCTTTTATTTTATTTTATGGATAAATGTAAGAAAAATAGGCATAAAGCCAAATTTTTGTAAAGCCCATGGCTTATGTGCGAAAAGAAATGGCACATGAGCCATGGGATAGGCAAAATGCCATTTTGTGAAGCCCAAGGGGCTATGTGTAAAGTGTATAGCCTATAAAGGCAAGGATAATGAAAATATCTCACAACTTTTCTCTCTCCAAAAAATTTAGATCTGAGATCTTTTCTCCTTCTTCAAAATTCCAAAATCTTCTTCTTTCTTTTAAATTAAATCAAGAGTTTTACTCTTCATTTTATAAAATAAAATAGTTTTTCACCACCAAACCCACAAAGGGGAACTTGGATCTGTCACTAGATCTCAAAAAGGAGAGATTTTTAAAAATCCCATATTTCTTGATCTTCAAGATCCAGCCAACAGAAGAGGAAGAAGAAGAACCCCCTTCATTAACCCAAAACATCTTAGGAGTTTAAACTCCACCCTATTTTCTCTTTAGAGAATTTCCGGGGCTAAAAGCCCCCTTTTCCCCGCCGGCGCACTAGCGCTCGAGCGCAAAGCGCCCACATGTCGACACGTGGCGCGCTTGCGCTCCAGTGCCCTGCGCTCGAGAGCAAAGCACCCACGTGCCGACACGTGGCGCGCTTGCACTCAAGCGCCCAGCGCCCGAGCGTAAAGCGCCCACGTGCCGACACGTGGTGCGTTTGCGCTCCAGCACTCTGCGTTCGAGCGCAAAGCACCCACATGCCGACACGTGGCGCGCTTGCGCTCAAGCCCCCGGCACCCGAGCGCAAAGCGCCCATGTGCCGACACATGGCGCGCTTGCGCTCCAGCACTCTGCGCTCGAGCGCAAAGCGCCCACGTGCCGACACGTGGCACGCTTGCGCTCAAGCGCCTAGGCACTGGCCTCACGCATCCTTTGGATGTCTTTTCCCCCCTTTATTTATATATACATGTATATATATACATATGTATACATATGTACACATACACATACTCCACGACACTGTCCCTGTTAGAAAAATAATTTCTAATGGGGCGCTGCTCCGCACCCCGCAAGGGAGCTGCTAGCCCCCTTGAGCCCCAGCCCGCTATCCGGGTAGCGGGACCCCCGTAAAAACTCTGCGTGGCTTCTGATATATCCAAACCCCCCCAAAACAAAACACACGTACACTGCACATCGAGTTCGCATGACCAGTTTAACCCGTCAATCGGAGGTTCCCTCGCTCCAAAGGCGAGGGGTAATTAACGGCAGTTTAGTCCGCGTTTGCCGGAGATTCGGATCCCCACAATCATTAAACCCCGGCCTACCCTAGGCAGGGGGAATCTACAGTACGCCTGACAAGCGTGCACGTATTCCCATCTCAATGGGGTGACGAAAAACACCCTACAAGCATTTCATCCGCAGACCGACGGACAGTCAGAGCGGACTATTCAGACTCTCGAGGACATGCTCAGAGCATGCGTATTAGACTTCGGAGGTAGCTGGGATCATCATTTACCCTTAGTAGAGTTCTCCTACAACAACAGCTACCAGGAGACCATTCAGATGGCACCGTTTGAGGCTCTTTATGGGAGGAGATGCAGATCGCCCGCCTGTTGGACAGAGCTCAGAGAGAGCAGTATCTTAGGGCCACAGATTGTTGAGGAGACGACCGTGAAGATCCAGTTGATTCGCGATAGGATGAGAGCAGCCCAGAGTAGGCAGAGATCTTATGCGGACCGTCGTCGGCGCAGACTTGAGTTTTCTGTAGATGATCATGTTTTCTTGAGGGTCTCCCCAATGAAAGGAGTGATGAGATTTGGGAAGAAGGGGAAGCTTAGTCCCAGATACGTGGGCCCCTTCGAGATCCTCGAGCGTGTTGGCGTGGTTGCGTATCGGTTAGCCCTTCCGCCCAGTTTTCCAGATGTACACCCCGTATTTCACGTTTCGATGCTCCGCAAGTATCTTTATGATTCTTCGCATGCGATTCAGCACCCGACGATCCAGCTTGAGCGCGACCTTTCCTATACAGAGCAGCCGGTGATCATCTTGGATCGACAAGTGAAGAAACTGAGATCGAAAGATATACTGTCCATCAAGGTATTTTGGCGTGGTCCGAGTAGCGAGGAGGTCACTTGGGAGACCGAGAGCGAGATGAGGAAGAGATATCCCCATCTCTTTGAAGGTACGTGCAGCTAGATTTTTAAATTCGGGAACCGAATTTCTTTAAGGGGGGTAGATTGTAACACTTTGAATTTCGTTTAGAATGTTTTCGCGTTAATTAATAATTGTGCGTGTTTTTCATAAAAACCCGAATATCTTATTTTCTTCCTTGATTAGTGATAATTGTGTTGTGAAGTGTGTGTGTATATATATATATATATATATATATATATATATATATATATATATATATATAGGATTTATTAATTATATTTTAGTCGTGTTTACCCTAATTGGGAATTTTTGTGTTAGTGCACACATGCAAACTTATCACATTTTGTGACTTAGGTTAAAAAAAAAGTGTTATCATGTTAACCCTTTTTATTTTCTTGCATGGTTATTTTTCCCCACCATTTTAATCAAGCCAAAAACCCTTTTCATTTTAAATTTATATGAGGAATGGAGAGTTATGGTGGGTAGGTATGGAACTTGACTTTTTGACCATTTTCCTTCTCTCTTCTCTCTCTTTTCTCAAATTCTGGAATTCTCAGCAGAGAGCAGCAGCAAAATACAACATTTTCTTCATCTCTTCTTCTTCTTTCACTTCTCTTTGGACCCTCATTCAAACCCTACACAAAAATCCCACCTCCCTTCATAAAAACCTTGGAAAAATGGGTCTTTTGGTGATTTTGAAGGCAACTCAGTACAAGTAAGGGCAAGGGCTGGATTATGAGTTCCCTTAGGATCTTTTGAAGGTATCAAACTCAACCATGTTACCCTATTTCATAACTTGTAGTATTTTTAGCAAAATATCGTATTTGATGCATTTTTGGTGCTAATGAGGGGATATTAGTGAAGTTTTTGTTAAAATTATGTTTTTATGGCTTGCTTAGCTTATTGATGTGTTATTAGTGTGGTTTTAACCAAGGGCTTGTTTCAGGTTTCACAAAAAATACCTTAAAGTATCGATTTAGTGTTTTTAAAACGTATTTAAGCTTGTTATTAGGATACGGTGATCTGCTTTGTCTGCGAATGTTTTCTGGAGTTACAAACAACTTCAGAATGGTGTGCAGGGTTTTTGGGGTGTTTTGTTGAAGTTCGAGCCAGTTCCACCGGAGAAAAACCGGCGGCTCCCTCCTGCAGGTCCGGCGACGCCGGTCCCCCCTCCTCTGTTGGCGTTGGTGTTGTGTAGGATAGTGTCTGTGTGTGTTTTGCAGTGTTTGGTCTTGTTTACTTTTGGGGATTTGTTCCAGGTAAAAATCTGGGAGCTGTTTCCCTTAGTTTGGGGTTTGTGTTTAGCGCGACATGTACACTTCGTTCTGGTTTGGGGCGTTCTATGCATCGCAGCGCATCGGGGTAGTTCAAGGTTTAGCATACGCACGTTTTAGTGTATCGAGTTCATGTGTTAGCTTGTGACGCTATTTTTCCGTACTGCCTTAGTATCACGTTTTATCGGATTGTTGCTTATGCTTATTCCTTGTGTAATTCTAGGTTCGCAGGCGAGTACGACGGACGCCGCGAAGAAGGGGAAATAAGTCGTCGGCTACACTTAGCGCGAGACTACGGTGAGTAGATTTAACATCTATGGGGATATCGCCCGCATGGCGTTATGCGTCAGGGTTGATAGGACCTTATACCTACATATTGCATTTACCTACATGGATACTGTTGTTACATACCGCATTCCTTGCTATATGTATATAAACTTAGAATTGATAAAACACCGCACTATTACTAACGGTTCATGTTGCACGAGCACTAATCTGCATGTTACACAGACACCGTTAGTAATTGCCATGACACTCTCACTGTAGAATTGTCGTGATCGTTATACTGTAGTTCATCTCACATATGATTCGATATGATTTTCATAGAAATTGGGAGCCGCATGATGCCTTTTGAAAACTGAAACTATTTTAAAAAAGCGGTTTCTCCTTTTTACTTATAGTATGACTTGATGTACCTATCACATCGCATTGACTTATTCATTGGTTTTGGGATTTCATGTGATTTCTGGTTTTGAGGACCGTGGGGTTATTTAAGAAATTATGCACTATTTGAAAACCCAGTTCCTCTTGATATGATATTTTGGTGCGTCCACCACGCGTTTTCTCGGTTCAGAGACGTGTGCTTGAAACCCGATTCGAGGAGTTGGATGATCCGTTTGCAGGTTCGTGGTGGACCCGGTATGGTTCCCCGGGGCGAGAAATGTTTTTCGTGGAGTAGACGATGAGCCTGGCAGGGTGGCGAGTACCTACCGGTGGTTGGACATGGCGGTTATCCGGAAGATACTGACCAGAGTCGATAGATAGATGTGGGATGATCCGTACTACCGGGGCCGAGGGCCGATACTGCAGACGGAGCCTGTGGGCTGATCCGGACTGACGGAGCCCGATATATGAGGATTTGCGTGTCGATGCGGGACACTATTATTTCATGATATTTTGAGTGCCGATGTTGGGCACTCGTGATTTTCTGAGATTTACAGGATTTGAGGGCCGATGGGAGTGCCGGCGCCTGAGTTTATTGGGATTTGGGTGCATTGATGGGCACTGATTATTTTTCCACGTTGACATTCCGTGTAGATATTATTTCATCCCATGCTCAGCATTTATTATTATGTATCTCATCCTGTAGTTATTTTACTTGACCGAGCACTTGCATGATTATGCACATACTACTTATCACATATAGACTTTATCTGCTGGCATTTGATAGAGTAGCGCAGTACGTGCATGCTCGCGATCACCTTTACATATTATCTCTATTCACGAGTTGGCAACTCACCCCCGTTGTGCCACAGTATTTACAGGTTTCCCCTCAAAGTAGTCGCGGCAGGCTGTCTTCTTACTTCTTTTGGCTACAGATACCACTACCGTTGGTGCGAGAGCTATTTTGCTGTTAGGTAGGTTGTGGTGTCTGGTTACTTCTATTGTACACACTTTTGTATCTAGTATTCTCCATCTACCTTTACATGTATTTGACTTAGAGACAGTGTGAGGACGATGATGTATATTATTTGTATTCTGGTGTCGAGCTCGTGGGAGCCGACTTTATATATGTAGTTTTATTATTCTGTGATGTTTTTACTTATTGCTCATTTCTTCGCTACGGCGTCGTATATTACTCTCGTGGTGTTTGTTTTCCGCCGTTGGGCGTGATTGCTCCCGTTTGGGATGCTTTAATATATCCTGTATCATTTTCACTTATATCCTGTTGTACCCGATTTCGGGGTTAGTTTTACAAAGGAAATGCTGCCAAAATTATTAAGATGATAACTTAACTTTAAAGATTGTTATTAAACTACTTAAGGTTTTCCAAATATTTTAATTAAATGTTTTCAACACTCACTACTTTTAAATGGTTTTGATTTCTGGGTTCGGCTTACTTAGTCACGTTACGCCTGTAGACGTTGCGTGGTTAAGTGCCGTTCACGAGTCGAATCTTCGGGTCGTGACACCGCTCGGAATGCCTCTTGCGAGGCTTCGATCCCTGGCGTCATGGGCAGGGAGCTACTAGCCGGAGATGACCGAGCAGGGCAGCTGCTCGGTTGCCTCTTACGAGGGCTTTTTGATCCTTCAGGACGGGGACCGAGCAGGGTTGCTGCCCAGTGCCTCTTGGCGAGGACTTTGATCCCTGTCGGTTGTGGTAGGAAGCTACCAGCCGGGGATAGCCGAGCAAGGACCCGACTGCCTCTGGGAGGACTTTGGTTCTTGGCGTAGGAAGAGCTATAGGGCTGTAAGAAGCCTACCAAGGACCTTTGGCCGGGCAGGGTTACTGCCCGGTGCCTCTTGGCGAGGGCTTTTGTCTTGAAGGATATCCGAGCGAGGGATCCTCGGGTTTGACTGCCTCTGGGAGGGCTTTCTGATCTTGGCGTTGTGGTAGGAGGGAAGCTACCCGCCAAGGATAGCTCGAGCGAGGGATCCTCGGGCTCGACTGCCTCTGGGAGGACTTTCTGATCCCTGGCGTTTGCGGTAGGGAAGCTACTCGCCAAGGATAGCCGAGCAAGGGATCCTCGGGCTCGACTGCCTCTGGGAGGACTTTCTGATCCCTGGCGTTGCGGTAGGGAAGCTACCCGCCATGGATAGCCGAGCGAGAGATCCTCGGGCTTGACTGCCTCTGGGAGGACTTTCCGATCCCTGACGTTGCGGTAGGGAAGCTACCCGCCAAGGATAGCCGAGCGAGGGAACCTCGGGCCTGACTGCCTCTGGGAGGACTTTCTGATCCCTGGCGTTGCGGTAGGGAAGCTACCCGCCAGGGATAGCCGAGCAGGGTAGCTGCTGGGCTGCCTCTTAGTGAGGGCTTAGATCCTTGGGCGAGGTGGCCCTCGAGCCGCCGTGGCGAGCCCCCTCTGTGCGACCTCGGGTGTCGGTCTATTCAGCCGGCGAGGGCGTTGATGACGGTCGCCGGAGGAGGTTCACCCACGCCTCCGGTGAGGGGGAGGCAGCGGCTGGTATCTGGATCTTCAGGGTTATCGCTTTCCATAGGGATAGAGATCGGAATGCTAACTTTGTTTTTTTTGTGGAGTTTTGGTTCCCACAGACGGCGCCAACTAATGGAACTCCTTTTCGGGCCTCCGTCAGATGTTGTCTTCCGTTGATCTCGCTGTGGACTTAGTTGATTATCTTCCTTCGCGTGCGGGTCTCAATGGGTCTTTGGAGGAAGAGGCGAAGTGAGGGAGGTGTTGTTGAGTACCTGCAAAGAAGTCCCGAGGTGGTTTGGTACCACCAAGGACCCTCCGACGCTCAAGTCAGTGATGAGATCCGAGCAGAGTAACGGCTTACTTGACCCCTCTGTGATGGGGGTTTATATAGCGGCGGCAGCACACAACAGCAGGCGCGAGAATCTCGCCGGCTGGTACGCTCCCGACGTCACGCCCGCATAAATAGTGGATCGCCCATTAATGGGGATCATGATGGCGTGGAATGTGGGACGTTGCTGGCGGAGAATCTGCGTGTGGCGAGATTTGCGGAGCGGCGGTTACGCCTGTGAGTGGTGGAGTTGGTCGGTCGGAGGGACCGAGGAAGACGGCCTCGGCTGGGGAGCTCGGAGACGAGCAAGAGGGCCAAGAGGGCCGATGAGTCTTGGTCCTGTGGTAGCTCAGGGCAAGCTGAGGGGCCAAGGAGGCCAATTTGCAGGGGGCCCCGAGGAGGGCCAGCTTGTGCTTGCAGGTCGGGTACAAGGGTGGCCTGGACGGCCCCTGTGGGACCTTTCTTCTGAGTTCTAGGACACGTCACCTGCCACGTATCATGATCTTGGGGATCGCTAATATTGAGCACTATCACCTATCCTTTTGAAGAAGAAAGATTGCAGGAAAAAGTGGAGGATATGGCAAAAGGTTGGCCAAAGAGTCTGAACCATGATCCGTTGTACCAAGAACATGAGCTAAACCTCACTCTTCGAAACATTTATCTTTGTACTCTGTGCGGCGAGATAAGATGATCTTGATTCGAAGTGGAGGATATGGCAAAAGATTTGCAAATTTTATCTTGATCCGAAGTGTGCATTAGGTAATAATGAATTGAAGTCATCAGGCAAACAGACGTCTGACCAAGACGACAGACGTCTGTTTCTTCCAGGTTAGACGTCTGTCATTGATTAGTGCGACAACAAAGCATATCCAGACGTCTGCACTTATAAGGGACAGACGTCTGGATTTGGTTTGCGCTCTAACAGAGCGTAACCGGACGTCTGCACTTGTGCGAGACAGACGTCTGGATTTGGCTTGCGCTCTAACAGAGCCAGACTTCTGCACTTATGTGGGGCAGATGTCTGGCCCTGTGCGATTATGTTAGTTTGAAAAGAAATATTTGTTTGTTATTTGGAAAGGTTTTGAGAGAATAGATTGTGAGATTTAATTATAACAGAATATTTGAAAGATTGATTTAGTTGTAACAAATATTATATATGAAATAATATATAAAAGAAAGCCACAAAGAGAAGAATCTCTAAGGCTTCTTCTTCCTTTATCTCTTTCTACTTCTTTAGGGTATCAGAGCAATAAAGGCTAACGCTATTAAAAATTTTCTTCTCTCTATATTTCTACTACTATAATGACAACCAACTAAGATCATTCCTCCGTCTCATCAACCCCGTTCCTTGCCCCAACACCAATTCCTAACCCTTATGCATCGTCGTCCTTCTCAACACATGGAATGAAATGTCATGTCCTTTCTCCACATCAAAGTTACCCGTGACAACTATCTCGGCTGGAAGATGCAATTTGAAGCCGTCCTTAAGTCGTAAGGGTACATGGGTATCGTCGACGGCATAGAAAAGTGCCCACCTATGACTGTTCCTAATGAACAAAATTCGCTTGTTTCAGCATACAATCCAGCATATGCTGTATAGATCCAAAAGGATGAATTGATCATAAGTTGGATGTTAGAGTCTTTGACTGAGACTTTCATTCCCTTGGTGGTCGGACCGAACTACAGCGCATGCGGTATGGGAGACACTTGCCAAAGCTTTCGCATCGCACTCTCATACTCGCATCCTTCAACTGAAGACAAAACTTCAGAATATCAAACGAGGATCTGCCTCTATCATAGAGTACATTCAGAACATCAAGACCGTCTCCGACAATCTTACAATCATTAGACATAGAATTTCCGATGCTAATTTTGTCATGCATATTTTGGACGGCTTGGGATCAGCCTATGACTTCTTTGTTCATGTTATCACAACTTGCATAGATGATATCTCTCTTAAAGATTTGCATGGCATGCTATTTGCACATGAGAGACTTACCGGCACCTAGATAAGTCTATTGATACTACTCCCTTTTCATCTGTCAACACCACAACCATGGGTCATGGAGGTTCCTTTTCATATTCCTATCAGCATGGCTATAACACCGAGCGCGGTGGTCGTAGAGGTCACACTTATGGCCGGAGTCGTGGTCGGGTCCGCAGTCGTGGTTCGCCTTGATGCCAAATCTGCATGACAACTGGCCAATATAGCAATATCTGCCTACAACGCTTCAATCAGACTTTTTCTGGCGGTCCAAGTGGTGCTCCACAATTTTCTGCCCCGTAGTCTCAGAATGGACGATCGGATGGATACTATCAAGGACCTGCACCATCTTCCATGCTTTCACAAACACTTCCACCATATTCCTCGAATGGTCCAAGTGTTGCTTCTTCTAACTGGTACCCGATTCGGGAGTAACTCATCACATCACACCAGACTACACTCAACTTCTCTCGGTGACCCCTTACAAAGGTACGGATACAGTATGCGTAGGTAATGGTACAAGTTTGTGTATTCTTAACTATGGTCACACAGCAATTCCATCGTCTTCTCGATCACTTCACATACACAATGTTCTACATGTTTCTTCAATAACGAAAAATCTCTTATCTATTCATAAATTTGCTAGAGATAACAATGTTATTTTTGAGTTTCACCCGTTTGATTGTTTTGTGAAGGATCCAAAGTCGGGAACAGTTTTACTTCAAGGCCACCTCAATAATGGATTGTACCAATTGTCTCTTCCAAATGTCTCAACTTCTACCGCACTTGTTGGCAAACATGCCTCTACTTCTTCATGGCACGTTCGCTTAGGTCATCCTGTCTTAAAAACTGTAGTCAGGATTCTATCTAGTTTTTATTTACCAACTATTAAGAGTCGTAGAAAGTCATTTTTTTCTACTTGCATGAAGGTCAAAAGCCATAAACTATCTTTTGAATTGTCATCAACAGTGTTTTCGGCAACTGTAGATTTAATTTATTCTGATGTTTGGGGCCCTGCTCCTATTTTATCTTACACTGGTTTTCGTTACTATGTTACTTTTATTGATGACTATAGCAAATTTACCTGATTGTTTCTGATGCGTAATAAGTCTGACTTGTTTGATATTTTTTGGTGCTTTCAACGTTATGTTGAACATTATTTCAATAGGAAAATACGTATGTTTCATTTTGATTGGGATGGTGAATATCAATCTCTTCATCATCACCTAACCATGAAGGGTATCCTCTATCGTGTTTCCTGCCCCCACACTCCCGAACAAAATGGGATAGTGGAATGCAAACATCGTCACAATATAGAGACCGCTCATGCTCTTCTTGCTCATGCTTCCACCCCTTCTCATTACTGGGACGAGGCTGTCCAAACCGCATTATTTCTAATTAATTGTCTCTCTACATCAGTCATTCGCAATGACACCCCTCTCCATAAATTATTTAGTCACCATCCTAATTATACCTTCCTCCGCACATTTGGATGTGTGTTATTCTTCGTTTTGTCCCTACGCCTCACATAAACTTGCTACTCGGTCTGATCGCTATGTGTTCATGGGTTATAGTACTTAACACCATGGTTACCGTTGTCTTCACGTATAATCCGGCCGAATGTATGTGTTCAGGCATGTTATTTTTGATGAAAATTGCTTCCCCTTTTCAGCTTTAGATTCTACCACAGGTTTACCGCAGAACACTGTGTCCCTTCCAGGAGCAGGCATCCTTGGCTCTGGCCCGATTTCGAGCCCGACTTTACCACTAGTGTCGGCCACCGCTTCCCCTCATGCGGCTAGCATCCTTGGCTTCCCCCACGCCAGTCACCGCAACTTGTTCCACTCAGCCGTTTGTCTACGGTCGCTCCTTCTCCAGCAAGCTCCCCACCATCAACTCCCAGTCCCACTCATTCTCGTGCTTCTCGATCGCCACTTGCAGATGTACCCAGTCCCCAGCTTTCAGCACAATCCTCCCCGCTTCTGGACTCTCCTTCCACCATCTCGTCGAGCACTTCTGACGAGTCCCTTATTCTTTGCATGCGCTCTCTTGCCGACATCTATGCCTCTACTGACCCATTCGTTGATTCTCCACCACCTCGTGCACTCACCAGCCGTCACGGATTACCTTCAGCACTTCTTGCCACTGCTTCTGTTGAGCCCACCTACTTTACCCAGGCATCTAAGGACCCGTTGTGACGTGCGGCTATGTCCTCTGAATTCAATACTCTACTTTACAATGGAACCTGGTCCCTGGCCCCTCGCCAATCTCATTTCAATATCATTGGGTGCAAATAGGTGTTTAAGCTGAAACATCGTGCTGATGGTTCGATTGAGCGTCACAAGACGCGGCTCGTGGCCAAGGGGTTTCGACAACAACCCGGTGTCGACTACTTCGACACTTTCAGTCTGGTTATCAAGATCATCACGGTTCGCTTGCTTCTTGCAATTGCGATCAGCTCAGGTTGGCCAATGCAGCAGTTGATGTATCGAATGTGTTTTTACATGGTCATTTTGAGGAAGTGGTCTATATGGATCAGCCATCGGGCTTTACTCACCTTCAATTTCCTAATCATGTATGTCGACTGCATCGCTCTCTTTACGGCCTTTGGCAGGCTCCTCGTGCCTGGTTCAAACGTTTGAGTTCTCGACTCCTTCAGCTTGGCTTCTTTGGTTCCAAGATCGATACTTCGCTATTCTTTTGTTGGGACCGACGCTCACGAATTTATGTCTTGATTTATGTTGACGATATTTTAATCACCGGTTCCGATCAAGGGGTTATTACTGACCTTATTGTCTCTCTTCAACGGGAATTCTCCATTTGTGACCTTGACGCCGTTCATTATTTTCTTGGGATCGAACTCTGTCCTCATCCCGATGGCTGTCTTTTATCTCAATCTTAATATATTATGGATATTCTTAAGCTCTCCAAAATGACTATCGTACGCCCTATGTGCACACCCATGGCCACCGTCACAACTGCTGATGATTCTCTTTCCACTCCTCTCGCCGATCCTTCTATGTACCGCAGTATTGTGGGCGCTCTTCAATATGGCACCATCACTCGTCTCGATATCTCCTTCGCAGTCAATCGGCCTGTCAGTATATGCATGCCTCTACTGAGCATCATTGGTCGCTAGTTAAACGCATTCCCTGCTATCTTCAAGGCACGCACTCTCATGGCTTTCTTCTCTACCGAGATTCGCCACGATATCTGCATGCTTTTAGTGATGCTGACTAGGCTAAGAATACTGCGGATCGTCGTTCCATCAGTGGTTATACTATCTTCTTGGGTCGCAATCTCATTTCTTGGAGCTCCAAGAAACAAGCAACGGTCACTTGTTCAAGCACAGAGGTTGAATACAAGGCGTTAGCGAATGCCACGGCTGAGCTCATTTAGCTTCAATCCTTACTTCATTGGGTTGGATTCAATCATTTCCCACCTGTATTGTGGTGTGATAACATTGGCGCTACACATCTTGTTGCTAATCCTGTTTTCCATGCTCGTATCAAACACATTGAAATTGACTTTCATTTTGTTCGCGAGAGTGTTGCTGACAACCAACTTATTGTAAGCTACATCTCCACGCGTGATCAACGTGCCGACGCTCTCACCAAGCCACTTTCGAGACAATGCTTTATCGAACTGCGTTTCAAGCTCCAGTCGCCGTTCAGCTTGAGAGGGTGTAATAATGAATCGAAGTCATCAGGCAAACAGACGTCTGACCCTTCAGGTCAGACGTCTGACCAAGACGACAGACGTCCATCTTTTCCCGGTCAAACGTCTGTCGTTGATTAGTGCGACAATATAGCGTAGCCAAACGTCTGCACTTATAAGGGACATACGTCTAGATTTGGCTTGCGCTTTAACAGAGCGTAGCCAGATGTCTGCACTTGTGCGAGACAGACGTCTGGATTTGGCTTGCGCTCTAACAGAGCGTAGCCAGATGTCTGCACTTGTGCGGGGCAGACGTCTGGCCCTGTACGATTATGTTGGTTTGGAAAGAAATATTTGTTGGTTGTTTGGAAAGATTTTGATAGATTATATTGTAGGATTTAATTGCAACAAAATATTTGAGAGATTGATTTGATTGTAACAAATATTATATATGAAATAATATATAAAATAATACCACAAAAAAGAGAATCTTTTAAGGCTTTTCCTTCCAGCAATATCTTCTTCTATCTCTTTCTACTTCTTTATTGGGGAAGCACAAAGAAGTGGGAGATGATAATGAGAAGAGCTCGGATAATGGTGGTGATGGATCAGTTTGCAACGGCAAAGTTTGTCATAGAGCTTAAGATCTTTGATTCGATGAAAAACAACGGTGCCGTTGTAACTCTTATCCAATAAAGTTTTGAAAGAAGAATAATACAAAACGAGTGTGTTTGAAACAATCCAAAAACATTCATGAGGATTATATTTTTCATGATTTTTGATTGTTTTATTTTCAGGCAAATTTTTTGCTGTCAAGCCTTGAAGAGGATTCTTTTTATTAGGTACTTATTGATCTTTTGTATCTCATGAATTCTGTACCCCCTCTGGCTTAATCTACCATACAAATTGCCGGCCAAGATGCTACTAAGCATTTCCATGTATGATTTAAAGCCAGTTTTTAATGTATATCCGCTTCTTATTTGGCATGGATAACGGCCTTGGCCGCAGGCTTATTCTGGTGATTTAGTATGCTTCGATGCACTGTTCGATGTCGAAAACCGCCCTTTATATGTTTATCTCAAGTATAGGCTAATGTTGTGTTGAGATTTTTTATTTAATAACTGTGCACTTCATGTTTCAGTAATTTGGCATCAAAGGAAACATTGGGTGTAAATATTTCTCATAAACTTCATGTAAACTCAATAATTGATGTTGATGTGATTATGAATGCCATATCAAATATCATGAATGTGTACAGATTCAACATTTTAACCTATTTTAAATATAACTTATTGGAGCCCATAAACGAGCAAAGCTCCGACTCCTGCGATCCCAGCAACGAGACCGACGATGACACCAATAAGCGGCAACCCACCACCAATAGCTTTACCTGTGTTCACATCGTATTTTGTGAATCTCTTCTTCGGTGCCTGGCATTGCGGACAAGCGTAGGTGTCGGGCTGCAAATTACACAAAAAGTTTCAGTATTTTCGCATAAATCGATGAAAAGGGATTGAATAACCGCGATGAGATTGTGCTTGCCTGTTCATCAAAAGGCTTCTGCAGTGTGTAGATGAATCCACAATCTATACATATGTGAGTTGCTCTGGCCTGAAAGGTACATATATTACATATATATCAGAATTAATTCTCGTCATTATTTTTCCGGAAAATTTGAACTAGACACGGGAATCCTTACCTTCTGCGTTTCCGTTAACTTACGGCCGAATCGAGGAGGAGCCGGCCTCTTGGGTAGTCGCTTCACGTCTACATCAGCGCCTCTGTAACAAAATGGAAAGAAAAGCAATATAAGAGGGAGCTACAGAAATTTTGTAAGAAAAACCTGAATTCGGTATCATGATAATCCTTTTATGAAGGCATAATAGTTTGATATTTAACTTGAATCATGCTCATTTTCTCTGGAAATTTTTTATGAGGTCAAAAGTCACATATACCTGCTAACAACGAAGTAAACTGAGTCAGGTTTGGCATTGATGGCGGTTTTGGTGAACCCGAGCTTATCCGCAGGCCAGAGCTCGTCGCCGAAGAAGCTGCTCGTGTACAACACTTGATCTCCGGCTTTCAGCCCGGCCCTTGCCGCGTTTCCACCACCATCAACAGCCTAAGAAGTTTTTCACAATCAAGATTTTAGTATTCTTCGTTCTAAAGATTCGGCTCGTACTTATAGTATATACTATTGCAATGAATGTGTCCTTCAGGCGATTTATATGGACTTTTTTTTGAGTTCATTCTTTTCTCGACAAATGTTTATGTGAAAGACAAGTGTCCTTTAGGCGAATTATATCGACTCACAGTGATTACGACACCGCCGCCGGGTTTCTGCCCCAATGTGAGACCCAAAGGCTTGTCGACCTCGACTTCGATGTTCTTTGAAGCTCCGGCAGTCCTTGCACTGATCTCAAGCCCTCTCCTTACCCCATTTCTTTCTCCAATTTTCTTGAACCCGACTATCGAAGAGACCCTTCTTCCATCCAGTAGAGAGATCCCATGAAATGCAGTCTTCTACAAGCAAAATTAAAAGAAAATATTGAGAAAAATATGATATGGTAACATAAATCTATAGCAAATATATCGCCTTCCTCATTCTTAATTTTAGGCCTTTTCAATCTAGAAAGGTTTGAAAAAAGCCAACTGATCATTTAGGATTTAGGATTATGTGGACAAGTCTCTCTTTCTTTCCTTAGCTATAAACTTGGCATGAATTAATATAGAAATAACATGCTAAATTTACTCCTTCATATTTTTGCGTTCGCTTGTAAGCCTAACACCTACGCACACAATACGCCCACACACACTGGCACCAATGACCCATCAATTTGCCCCGAAAGCAATAAATTGTGGACACTTTCCCTCCTGGGGATCGACCCCTCGCACTCTTCCGGGAAAGTGCCTTGCAAACTGAGCTATTGCTCATTGGTAACATGCTAAATTTCAATATTCTAATTTTAGTCACATCAAGCATCTCAATCACATAATAAAATAGCATCAATGTGGGCGGTAGAACTTTGTCAAATTTTCATGAAGTTTCATGCATGATGAGAGAGAGAGAGAGAGAGAGAGAGAGAGACTTAGTTACCTGATTTTGAAGAAGGAGAGTTTGGTTGAGGGAGGGGGTTGAGGGTGTCCTAAGAGAGTGTTTGGAGATGGAGAGAGATGAAGAGGAAAAGACAATAGCAGAGGCCGCCATATTGTGTGAGGCTCAAGCATTTGGATTGAGTGAGCAAGGGAACTAAGGAAAAGGTGATGTGTTTGTGGATGAGAAAAGACTTAGCAAAAAACAAGGGATAGATTTGAGTGTTGGTGTTAATTGTGTGGGAAATTTCACGCCACTAGTTAGTTGAAGAGGGATTTGGCTGAGCACTGGCCTATAGACCAATGAACTATTATTGGTTGTAAAAAAATCTACATGTTTTAACTTTTCTAAACTTTTCGTTGGGAGTATTTATCATTTACGTAAATATTGAAATTCAATTTCTATATTGCATTGTGTAGTATGCAACATAATAACCAATTAGGCTTAGCTTAGACAGCATCAATTTTTTTTCAATATGAAAAGTCATAAGTTCGATGCCCGAAAAGGCTTTTTTTTTGTGTCACAAGACAATAACTTTATTTATTCTTCAAACTATAAAGATCCAGGTACATCATTATGATATACATCTAGCAATCAGCTCGGTATATTGTCAATCTAGCTAGTTGTATATTTTGAAGTAAGGGAATATTTCGCTACTGAATGAGCCGCCCAATTACCTGAACGTTTACAAAATTTCCAAACACATGAGTCTAAGTTAGGTACATGATGTTTAGCTTCATTAACATAGATCTCAACCTGCTTATCAATAGGAGAATCCCGCTGAAGAAATTCCACTATATATTTAGCATCTCCATCAATAATGGCTTGCCTTTACTTAAAGAAAAGAAGAATCGTTCCTTTACTTGAGAAAAGAAAAATCGTGGAAAATTGAATACATTGAATGAGACATTTTTGGTCACTTTTATACGATATTCTATGGAAATATTCCCTTAATAAAATCAGCAATATATAGGAAATTGTGCCGATCCATAGTGTGAGACTTTGTGAAGAAGTTTGAAGAGCGGAGGTGACATAGGGTCAGCAAGATAATGATGTCTGGTGAAGTGACAATCTATTTCGATATATTTTGTACGTTCATGAAAGATAGGATTACTGGCAATCTGGATAGAACTTTTGTTGTCACAGTAAAGAGGAGTAGGTGTCGTAATGCGAACTCCCATATCATCCAAGAGAAGCCGAAACCAAACAATCTCAGCTGAAGTGAATGCCATAGCATGATATTCAACCTCTGCACTAGATCGTGATACAATGTCTTGTTTCTTTGTCACGACCTAAATTAGGAACTCGACCGACACTCAAATCACGCAACGTCTAAAGACGTAATGTAATTCAAGTAAACTGAAAAACCCAGAAATATAAACCATGAAAAGATAGAGTGATAAAACATTAAAACATTAGTTAAAAACATTTAAAATCTCAAGTTAAAAATCTTAAAACTTAAATTCATTTTTCTTAAAAATTTCGACAGCATTTTCTTTGTAAAAACCAGTCCCAAACGGGTACAAAACATAAAAAAAAGAAAAGGGCATCCCTAATCGGGAGCAATTCACGCCTATAGATGGAGCACAACCACTACCAGTAAATATACGACACTGTAGCGAAGAAATAAGTAAATAAGAAGTGAAAACAGTATAATAAGAGGTAAAATAGTATCGCAGCATGAATTAAAGGACGGCTCACACGAGCACGACAACCAGAAACACTAATAATATACAAATGCCGAATCTCTCAGTCTCGTATCCAAGTCAAATACAATAAGTTGTAAATGGAGAGTACTAGATACAAAAAAAGATATACAAGTGGAACATACGGATACTCGCAAAACCAACCTACTCAAAGGGTCTCACACCCAACAGTAGCGGTATCCACCAAAATGAAGCAATAAAAAGCCCTGCCACGACTACACTGGGGGTCAACCCTGCAAAACACTGTGGTACAACGGGGGTGAGTTGCCAGCTCGTGAGAAGTAAATAATATCGTACAGGTAATCGCATACATGCAGTCATGATGGCATATGTACAATAATATGAGATGCGGCATAATCCAAATCAAGATACTATATCGGGGTACAACACTATGTGTACAGAATATATCATAAAAGTCCTGAGTGATAAAACATAGCCATCCTTAATAAAACATCATCGTAGAAATCCGGTGTCCATCAACGACACCCCAAAATCCCAATATCTCAGGCGTTGTCACTATGATCGGCCCTCATATCCATTTCATCTCATAACTCCGAACGGTATCCTCCGGATATCCGTCGAGTTTCCATACAATCACCGGTAGGTACTGCTCCCCTATCAGGCTCATCATCTGCACATCGAGTTTATTGCCCCGGGATACCTTATCGGGTCCACCATGTACCCGCAGACGGCTCATCCAACTTCTCGAATCGGGTATCGAAAACAAACTCAGAACCGAGAAAACTCATGGTGGACATGAAATATCATATTAAGGGAAAACCGCCTTTTTAAATATTTCAAGTTTCAAAAGGTATCTTGCTGTTTCCCAAATCCACGAAATCGAAATAAAACACCATATGAGAGTATATATATAAATTACTATAGCAATTTATGTATGTATGCCTATATATATGTATGATGTAATTCATAATGTGTAGTAGTACAAGAATAAATGTCTAACTATCCATAATGAATGCGCTACAATATAATCATCCAGGACAATTTATATAGTGAACGTGTCATGGCAATTACTAACAGTGTATGTGTGGCATATAAATCAGTGCTCGCACAACATGAACCATTAGTAATGGTGCAATGTCCTATTGTTGCTATGTGGAAGCATAACAGGTAATAGGGTTTACAAAATAGTACCCATGCACAAACACAACATATATACAAGGTTATATCACTTGAATCTATCCTTAGGCGCTTAACGCTATATAAGCGATTTCCCCATAGATTTTAAATCTACTCTCCGGATGATCTCGAGTTAGGTGAATCCAATCACCTCTTTCCCTTTCCTAGCAGCGTCCGAAGTCCCTGCAATCGATTCTAATATAACACAAAATCATAATAAGTGTAATTAGCAAATTATCCGATAACACACGGAAACAACGACAACTAACGAATCGACTCCCACAAGCTACCAAGTGTGTCACGACCCGAAATAGCACATAACCGACACTTGAATCAGATGAAGTCTATAGGACCACATCTAATTCAGTAAGCCAAAAGCCCAGAAATCTAAAACCATTTTAAATAATAAATGAAGGAAAACTTGTTTAAAAGCAAGTGGTTTTAATAGCATAAGCCGAATTATGAGCTTTTAAAACATCATGTCTTTTCTGAAAATTTCGGCAGAGTTTCCTTTGTAAATACTGGCCCCGAATGGGGTACAACATGAATAATATATACATGAATGAAAAAAGGCATCCCCAAGCGGGAGCTAGCTCTTCGTCAATCGATGGTCACAACCACGCAGGCAATATAATATACAACGCCAAAGGGCGAGAATCAAAACTGAAAAGGAAACTCAAAACAATATGAAATTTATAATAATACAAGCGCGACTCTAAGGTCGAAATAATATACAACTGGTCTCTAAGTCTGAATAAATATACAAGTTTGGTTGATAGAGTTTCTAGATACAACAATGTAAATAAAATACTAGGGTGGTCACGAAGCGAGTGAACCCACCTACCAAAGCAATCACCCGGAATGGAAGCAGTGTGCCGGCAAAGCCGTAACGAAACCTGTACGGCAAACCTGCAAGAAACTGTGGCACAACGGGGGTGAATTTCCAACTCGTGAGTAGAAAACATCACTGAGCAGAAATCGTATGTATGACTCAATCCTAGGTCAATACGATCAATAACATATATAACCTCAAAATGATAAAGTCTGAAGCACGAAAAGGTGGCAAGGGTAAACATCTATACATAAGTGTAATCCCATGTGCTCGTGTCAGTGCCTCAGGTAGCAATGTATCACATGTATGAGGTATGAAAGTAATGTAATGAAAACAGAATACATTTAAATGAAGAAACCGTTTTCTTGTTTTGGTGAGGTTTCTGTTTATATAACACGAGGTATCATCAATGAAATCAACATAATCGGTGTCTAGCATCGGCACAAAACATAAATCCCAATATCTCAATATCACAGTGTCTCGATACCTCGGGCTCCGTCAGTCCGGATCGGCCCATATCATCAACTCACACGACCACGAATGGTATTCTCCGGATATCCGCCGCGCCAAACAATCACCGGTAGGCAGTCTGCCCCCGCCGGGCTCATCGACTACACTCTAGCTTCTTGCCCCGGGGTACCATACCGGGTCCACCATGTACCCGAGACGGTTCATACTACTCCTCGAAACGGCTCTCGAAATCCAACAGCTATTATGAAAACTCATGGTGGACGACTCATACATCACGAAAAAACCGCAACTTGCCTTTTAAAAAGAAAGAGAGAGAGAGAGAGAGAAGTTTATATATATTCTTGCGGTTTCTCTAAATCCAGAAATCTCATGAAAATCTGAAATCTCAATCTCAAGTATAAATAAAAATGAATTCTAACATATTGGGCTCCGGCAATCCGGACTGGCCCTGATAATGATGCATGAATATGAACGTATAAATAAGCATGACAATCACAATAATAAATGCAATGTCTAAGCTATCAGCTAACAAGTGATATCAAAGAATTAATATTCTCTACAGTGTACGTAGCATGGCAATTACCGATGATGATGTGTGTGAGCCGGCAAGCAGGTGTACGTGGAACATACGCATCATCGGTAATGGTGCCGGTGTCCTGACGGCATGGTTTCATAACAATAACGAAAGCACAAGTATAAGCATGCAAATGCGATATGAATAATATGAATGTGCGATGATAACCACCAGAATATGCAGGAATAAATAGCAATGCAATAATAAGGAATAAACATTGTATATAATCGAGTTATACAGTTTGGCATTTGAAATCGCACGAATCGTGTTTTTTTCAGAAAATAGGACATGTCTTTAAAATACCCACGATTCGTCAGTTTTTGGAAATAGGTATGACTCGAGTCTAGTCTAATATCTACTAAGTAAACTACAGTACTAGACTAACAGGTTAGTCGAAAGGAGTGAGGAAAACCATCTAAGTCTGCGTCGATATATATATATATATATATATATATATATATATATATATATATATATATATATATATATATAAGTCGGTGATCCCGCCTCAATAGTATCCCATACGATATCCTATATAACATGACATTCTCGAGTCAAGAGTGCGGATCTATCATCAATATATAGCTCATACGGTAAATCCGTCGTACGACCTCCCAAATCTGGTTACGGGTCAATATCACATTTATCTCTTTATTCACTTGGTATCCTTTTATCATATATCATGATCTGGGGGTACTGATCTACGTCTAGTACAATACTGATACCATCTATGTATATGCATGCGTGTGTGTGAAAACACCATGCCTAAAGGACTCGCTATACAAATCGTGTCGTATCTCATAATACGAACCACGTCATATCACCGATCTCATGACCTCAAGCCCAATCTCATCGACTCATCTCCAATCCCAAGTACTATCCTCATAATCCATATAGACAGACACACATACATACGCACAAGTAAATAAAAGTATGCAGTGTGCGTGCGTGCGTGTGGGTGTAACTACTATTCTAGGGTTTCGTGATTTACCCTAAACTAATCTATGATCTGCTACGATCCTACTTGCTAAACTATCCAGTTTTTATAACACATAAACATATATAAACACACACACACACATATCATATATAGTATTTACTACGAACTGCGGGGGTGCTATATACGCCATCCACCCGACTTCCCCCGTAGATATATATCTACTCACCTTGATCTTCGTTTGCCGATGCCGACGTCACCACTCGCTTGCTTGTCGTCTCGAAGTCCTCGTGGGCACCTACACATCATAACGTATCGTGCCGCATTAAAATACAATTTGAAACCAAAATGACACACGTTTCACACATAGGTCAAAACCTATGGTCTGCTCTCGCAAATCAACCAAACATCACCTGATATAGACGTACAAACGTCAAGTGATTGATACCAAATACAAATATCAAAACTCCAATTCATAAACATCGCAAACATAAAGCAGCAACTTTGAAAACATGCTCCAGATTTTACCCTAAGTCAAATTAGCCAATTTTGCACATGTGGAGGGTCCAGTTTACTGATATAGGAGCTACAGACGAAGCACGGACCCCAAATGAGGTACCCAGGCCGCAAATTGCGGCCCAGGGGATTAAATTTGCGGCCATGGTGTTAGGGTTTGGTCTCGGGTCTCTGTGGTAGCTTCCTGGGTGCCTGCATGACTCACAGTGTTTGCTAAATAAATGTTAGAGTCCGCGGGTGTTAGCAGATTTCAATTTCCCTACACAATTCTCACAAAATACGAATATCGGGGATTTCTAAGTTCGCTAATTGGGGTTCTAGTCTCGGGTTTCGGTCTTAAATCAATCACCACAGGGGTTTAAGGTCACAAGTAAGCCTCAATTACACCTTCACACCTCAAATTAAACCCTAACCCTCACTAAGAAAATTCAAAGCTCACAAATCACCACTTAATCGGTTTTAAGTTAACATGGATACAAAAGCAATGAAATAATACACTAATGATAGATAATTTACCTCATTTGGCAACTCAAGAATCTTCTTGAGTTGCCCCAAGTCTCCAAAATCCTTGCTTTCTTGGTCCAAAGTGTTTGGTGTGAGCTTGTGCATGTTTTTTGTGAAGTGGGGATGGACTTTTGAGGTGGGGATGTGGGTGTTTTGAGGAGGTAGAGGGGAGAGGGAAGAGGGCAGCAACATTATTGAGGGAGGAGAGGGAAAAATAAAGGAAACAATGAAGGGGAGAATGCCAAGACTTAGGTCTGACCCCTCACCCCTCTCTCTCTCATGCCCATACCTCTCATTCTTTATTCTTTTCTTTTCTTTTCCTTTGTTTTCATTATCTTTCTTTTCTCTTTTAAATTTTAAAATCATGCATGAATAAAGAGAAGGAAACCATGAAGGAAAATGTATCAAAGTGTAAAAATGATATGGTGCATGTCATGTGCACAAAACCGGATTAATGCGAGATTATTTTAATCGCGATTAGCACTAAATAGTGTATAATTAATCATAAAAACTTATAATTTGCATAAATCACATAAAGCACCATCATTTCAGTAATTTCCATAATTTTCCAAAATTTTCCCAATTTATCAGTATTTAATTATACCGCATTATTAAAATATTCAATATATTTATTATTTAATTAAAAAAAATCTTAAAATAATATTTTATTTTTCTGAAATGTTACAATTTTCCCCCCTTAAAGAAATTCGGTCCCCGAATTTAAATTTAAACCCCTCAAATACCAAAACATTTCAGTAAAAAGTCCAGTCGTCGGGGCTCCGAAATTATCAATACATAAAACGCATCGTAGCGCAATGCATGCGCATGAACAATGAGCAGATAACTCAAAATCAAAACTCCGTCAAGTATCCCGCAATCATCAGAGTCATGGTGAAGACACAAATGTCAAATCCAATACGAACAAAAACCCAACATGATATACTCAAAACTATAATCTGTACATAGCACGCATCTTTGTAACTCGTCAAAACATCTAAAGAAATGCATGCCAAAACCTTTTTAAGTAATTGTGCGATGCGCGTAACACGGCACGGTGGCGGACGTTTATTGTAAGAAAATAGCTATATCTATGTATATCCTTTGTTTAATATGCACATCTTGCCGTTTGAAAATAATTTAGAAGGGTTTACTTATTTTAAACGTTTCGTATCATATTAGACACGTAGGTAAATACTGAGACTATAGCTCTCTTTTTAGAAATCCCTCCGATAACTATCAATGCATGCAAAATATATCTAGATACTGTCCTCTGACTAGTCCTGCTTAGTACGAAAACAAATCGTAATTATCATAAAAACGTACTGCTCTATAAGAAATCAATCCTAAAATGTGCATATGAAACCTACGTGCGTCTGGTGCGCACGGAAATCAAAATCCATGAATGTGCTATACATGTGCACAGAAACAACATCTAAGTGCAACGGGTGTGCACAAAACACCTGTCAGAGGCAACGTGTGTGCCTGACAGCAAAATCAGGTGCATCTGATATGCACGAGGAATCTCGATTAAGTGCATCTGGCGTGCACCAAAATCGCATCTCATATCATGCGCCCAACATGCGCGAAAAACCAAATCAGGTGCACAAGGTGCACAAAACCAATATCGATATCACAATCGAAATCGACGGTATACAACACATTTCAATACAAATCCAAATCAGGTATATCGTGGTATATAATCTCACAACCATGTGCATCAGCGTGCAAAAAAGCAAATCAAAATACTAAAAATGCATAAAAACTATGCCGAAAGCATAAGTCAAATCATATGCATGCCCTAGGCATGAAATCACAATCAATATCTCAAATGACATCAAAACGAAGTCAGGTGCAATTGTGGTGCACAAAATGCGTATCAATGCACTGCAAGCATATGTGAACTATACCGAGTGCAAAAACCAAATCGTGTGCGTGCCATATGCACAAAATCAACCCAGCTGTATGAAATCCATGAAATCATAAACATGTGCAGCCAAGGCACAAAACGATATCAAGGGTAATAACTGTGCATAAATCATAAATACCCGGTAGGTGCAACCATGGTGCACGAAACAAATATCATGAAACTCAGTCATCAAAACTCAATCATGCGAATAGATCGCCCAAAATACCGAAATCAAGTATGGCGGAATAGTCCCGCTCAAGCACATTCTCTAAAGAATCTCTGGCCAACTATCGTGGTTACTCATAACATGTCTCGTCGACGGTGTCGAACTCTGGCCTGCGGGGTGTGCGTAATATGACCACTCCTGGGTCCAAATCTCCTCGTATAATATTCCAGAAAGGTCCTGTCGAAGTCTCTTCCAAATCTCGTTTCTGTCGAACTGCCCGGAAGTCATCGTCCTTTACTAAATCTATTCTTGTTCCAGAACGGCTGCATTCTCATCACGACTCCTTCTGGAAGATATATCCATATATAACGCCTCTGTATGCATGTCACATCTCTGATGTCGGCGGAATGGAACGTCATCTCATCAAGATCTCGTACGAACCTCTTACTCCACTTTTCTCTACTGTCGACTGCTTCGGACCCGTCTCTTTATGGTTGCATGGACTGCGCTCTAACGGCTATACTCGTATCTGGAGTCTCCCAAGAAATGCATCCCATCACATAGCATCCGAATGAAGTCGAACTATTCAATCGATTCGTCAAAACCTCATAATCCCCCAAGAGCTCAACGTCTTGGGTACAGTTTAATAGTATCGAGTACATACCACAGTACCGGTGGACCAGCCGTAGAAGGGCAAATCCAAGCCTCACTAATGGCACCGCGGAACTGTCGCAAACCCTATGGTTCAAAGGCTTTCACATGGTCATTATGTCGAGTTAGGCTTTCATTCTTCTAGAGTGTCCATAGAATTGCTTGCATGTCTTTCCGAATACTTTAAACTTGGAATATGGGTTTCTGACATTCGATCGCCTCTATCGACTCTCAACGTACCTGCGTGAAGTCGTCTCTAGCTGGAATCAATCTATCTGATGAGCTCGCATCGGGATAAGCGATCGAACCACATGTCATAGTCATTCATCCTCGGGTGACTAGCGACCTTCCATCATATCTCTAAGTATATACTCATGCTGCAGTAGCTCCAACATCTGGGGCGATATCTCGTCATTCGCAGCAACAACTGGCTCATTCGTCTGCACGTTGAACAGTGCCTCAATCATCAAGAATAAGCGATACATCAATGGTCATCACATTCTGGCCGGCCTCTATCAGTGGCTCAATCCTCTGGTGAAAATTTGCACGTCCGAGAAATCTCATAACAGCGATCCATCAAACGCTCACGGCGCGAAAACACAATAAAACGATGCCGCTCTATGCAAATCGTATGTCCCTGGAATCACGCCCTGGTCAGTCCTCGTCCATGACGAGCTCGTGCTAACCGCAACTCTAGCCGTAGCTCTCTCTGCTCATATAATCGTGGCAGCAAAACCATAAACCAATATCGATGAGGTAAGATCATGAATGAATATAATAATGTGCAAGCAAATGTACATCCTAAGGCTTCTTAAGCGGAGTAGCGTATCGTAAGTATACCGCGGAACATACACACGGTACGTCACTCTGCTTAAGTCACCTACTCAATCAACCAAGGTCAACCTATGCGACGAAAGTTCGGGTCTAATACCCCCTCGACTAAGTCTAAGTCCCGTAAGGCCAAGCCTAGATTCCGTATATATACAAACGCTCTAGGCTCTGCATAGTCAAACATAGACTCGAACCAAGGTTAATCTAGCGCTCTGATACCAACTTTGTCATGACCCGAAATAGCACGTGACTGGCACTTGAATCAGATGAAGTCTATAGGACCACATTTAATTCAGTAAGCCAAAAGCCCAGAAATCTAAAACCATTTTAAATAATAAATGAAGGAAAACTTGTTTAAAAGCAAGTGGTTTTAATAGCATAAGCCGAATTATGCGCTTTTAAAACATCATGTCTTTTCTGAAAATTTCGGCAGAGTTTCCTTTGTAAATACTGGCCCCGAATGGGGTACAACATGAATAATATATACATGAATGAAAAAAGGCATCCCCAAGTGGGAGCTAGCTCTTCGTCAATCGACGGTCACAACCACGCAGGCAATATAATATACAACGCCAAAGGGCGAGAATCAAAACTGAAAAGGAAACTCAAAACAACATGAAATCCATAATAATACAAGCGCGACTCTAAGGTCGAAATAATATACAACTGGTCTCTAAGTCTGAATAAATATACAAGTTTGGTTGATGGAGTTTCTAGATACAACAATGTAAATAAAATACTAGGGTGGTCACGAAACGAGTGAACCCACCTTCCAAAGCAATCACTCGGAATGGAAGCAGTGTGCCGGCAAAGCCGTAACGAAACCTGTACGGCAAAACCTGCAAGAAACTGTGGCACAACGGGGGTGAGTTGCCAACTCGTGAGTAGAAAACATCACCGAGCAGAAATCATATGTATGACTCAATTTTAGGTCAATACGATCAATAACATATACAACCTCAAAATGATAAAGTCTGAAGCATGAAAAGGTGGCAAGGATAAACATCTATACATAAGTGTAATCCCATGTGCTCGTGTCAGTGCCTCAGGTAGCAATGTATCACATGTATGAGGTATGAAAGTAATGTAATGAAAACAGAATACATGCAAATGAAGAAACTGTTTTCTTGTTTTGGTGAGGTTTCTGTTTATATAACACGAGGTACCATCAATGAAATCAACATAATCGATGTCTAGCATCGACACAAAACATAAATCCCAATATCTTAATATCACAGTGTCTCGATATCTCGGGTTCCGTCAGTCCGGATCGGTCCATATCATCAACTCACACGACCACGGACGATATCCTCCGGAAATCCACCGCGCCAAACAATCACCGGTAGGCAGTCTGCCCCTGCCAGACTCATCGACTACACTCGAGCTTTTTGCCCCGGGGTACCATACCGGGTCCACCATGTACCCTAGATGGTTCATACTAATCCTCGAAACAGGTCTCGAAATACAACAGCTATTATGAAAACTCATGGTGGACGACTCATACATCACGAGAAAACCGCAACTTTCCTTTTAGAAAGAAAGAGAGAGAGAGAGAGAGAGAGAGAAGTTTATATATATTCTTGCGGTTTCTCTAAATCCATAAATCTCATGAAAATCTGAAATCCCAATCTCAAGTATAAATAAACAATGAATTCTAACATATTGGGCTCTGGCAATCCGGACTGGCCTTGATAATGATGCATGAAAATGAATGTATAAATATGCATGACAATCACAATAATAAATGCAATGTCTAAGCTATCAGCTAACAAGTGATATCAAAGAATTAATATTCTCTACAGTGTACGTAGCATGGCAATTACCGATGATGATGTGTGTGAGCCGGCAAGCAGGTGTACGTGGAACATACGCATCATCGGTAATGGTGCCGGTGTCCTGACGGCATGGTTTCATAACAATAACGAAAGCACAAGTATAAGCATGCAAATGCGATATGAATAATATGAATGTGCGATGATAACCACCAGAATATGCAGGAATAAATAGCAATGCAATAATAAGGAATAAACATTGTATATAATCGAGTTATACAGTTTGGCATTTGAAATCGCACGAATCGTGTTTTTTTTCAGAAAATAGGACATGTCTTTAAAATACCCACGATTCGTCAGTTTTTGGAAATAGGTATGACTCGAGTCTAGTCTAATATCTACTAAGTAAACTACAGTACTAGACTAACAGGTTAGTCGAAAGGAGTGAGGAAAACCATCTAAGTCTGCGTCGATATATATATATATATATATATATATATATATATATATATATATATATATATATATATAAGTCGGTGATCCCGCCTCAATAGTATCCCATACGATATCCTATATAACATGACATTCTCGAGTCAAGAATGCGGATCTATCATCAATATATAGCTCGTACGGTAAATCCATCGTACGGCCTCCCAAATCTGGGTACGGGTCAATATCACATTCATCTCTTTATTCATTTGGTATCCTTTTATCATATATCATGATCTGGGGGTACCGATATACGTCTAGAACAATATTGATACCATCTATGTATATGCATGCGTGTGTGTGAAAACACCACGCCTAAAGGACCCGCTATACAAATCGTGTCGTATCTCATAATACGAACCACGTCACATTACTGATCTCATGGCCTCAAGCCCAATCTCATCGACTCATCTCCAATCCCAAGTACTATCCTTATAATCCATGTATATGTATACGTATATATATACATAGTCCCATACCTATGTGTGTATATATAAATATATATATATATATACACATATCCCCATATACGCACAAGTAAATAAAAGTTTGCAGTGTGTGTGCGCGCGTATGGGTGTAACTACTATTCTAGGGTTTCGCGATTTACCCTAAACTAATCCATGATCTGCTACGATCCTACTTGCTAAACTATCCAGTTTTTATAACACATAAACATATATATATATATATATATATATATATATATATAGTATTTACTACGAACTGCGGGGGTGCTATACGCTATCCACTCGACTTCCCCCGTAGGTATATATCTACTCATCTTGATCTTCGTTTGCCGATGCCGACGTCGCCACTCGCTTGCTTGTCATCTCGAAGTCCTCGTGGGGCACCTACACATCATAACGTATCGTGCCGCATTAAAATCCAATTTGAAACCAAAACGACACACGTTTTACACATAGGTCAAAACCTATGGTCTGCTCTCGCAAATCAACCAAACATCACCCGATATAGACGTACAAACGTCAAGTGATCGATACCAAACACAAATATCAAAACTCCAATTCATAAACATCGCAAACATAAAGCAGCAACTTTGAAAACATGCTCCAGATTTTACCCTAAGTCAAATTAGCCAATTTTGCACATGTGGAGGGTCCAGTTTACTGATATACAAACTACAGACAAAGCACGAACCCCAAATGAGGTACCCAGGCCTCAAATTGCGGCCCAGGAGATTAAATTTGTGGCCATGGTGTTAGGGTTTAGTCTCGGGTCTCTGTAGTAGCCTACTTGGTGCCTGCATGACTCACAGTGTTTGCTAAATAAATTTTAGAGTCTCCGGGTGTTAGCAGATTTCAATTTCCCTACACAATTGTCACAAAATACAAATATCGGGGATTTCTAAGTTCGCTAATTGGGGTTCTAGTCTCGGGTATTGGTATTAAATTAATCACCACAGGGGTTTAAGGTCACAATTAAGCCTCAATTACACCTTCATAACTCAAATTAAACCCTAACCCTCACTAGGAAAATTCAAAGCTCACAAATCACCATTTAATCGGTTTTAAGTTAACATGGATACAAAAGAAATGAAAATACTACACTAATGATGGATAATTTACCTCATTTGGCAACTCAAGAATCTTCTTGAGTTGCCCCAAGTCTCCAAAATCCTTACTTTCTTGGTCCAAAGTGTTTGGTGTGAGCTTACGCATGTTTTTTGTGAAGTGGGGATGGACTTTTGAGGCGGGGATGTGGGTTTTTTGAGAAGGTAGAGGGGAGAGGGAAGAGGGCAACAACATTGTTGAGGGAAGAGAGGGAAAAATGAAGGAAATAATGAAGGGGAGAATACCAAGACTTAGGTATGACCTTCACCTCTCTCTCTCTCATGCCCATACCTCTCATTCTTTATTCTTTTCTTTTCTTTTCCTTTTTTTCATTATCTTTCTCTTCTCTTTTAAATTTTAAAATCATGCATGAATAAAGAGAAGGAAACCATGATGGAAAATGTATCAATGTGTAAAAATGACATGGTGCATGTCATGTGCACAAAACCGGATTACTGCGAGATTAGCGATGTTTAATCGCGATTAGCACTAAATAGTGTATAATTAATCATAAAAACTTATAATTTGCATAAATCACATAAATCACCCTCATTTCAATAATTTCCATAATTTTCCAAATTTTTCCCAATTTATCGATATTTAATTATACCGCATTATTAAAATATTCAATATATTTATTATTTAATTAAAAAAAATTCCCAAAATAATATTTTTTTTTCTGAAATGTTACAAAGTGTTGGCTTAGCTGGCTTAACGTATGCAGCGACACCCTAAACCAAATCCATGGCTGCAAGCTACACGAAGCACTTAAACCAAGTCGGATAATCCGTATCGCACGAAACCAAAATTTAGAATTAGCTAAATGGTTCCAGATTTTGCCTACGGACAAAATAGGAAAAAACAAAATGTACCAAATACCATAACTAACCTACAGAGAGCTATCCACAAAAAACCAACACCTAACTCTACATAGAAACCGGCGGCGTCGGGCCAAACATGATTCTCGCCGGGCCAACAAAGAAGGGTGGGGTCTGAGTTTCTAGGGTACACTCAGGGCTTTTGTATCAATCTACTATATTGTTAGATTTTATTAGAGATCATGTTAGTTATATGTATGCCCTAGAGGCCATTACTGTACATGAGATGTATATTGTAATGGATGCTTGGACATATATAGGGAGACTTTCTTGCTCGACATGATAGTATGCTATCCGGTTACTCTTTATCTTAACATGTACACCGATTGTCTCTCTGTTACATGTTGGTAAAGCCCTTAGGGTGTGTACTTGACTACCTGGATTATGATGCAGATTATACTAGTGGGACAATGGTAGTCTGTGAGTACATCCTTTAATGTCCCTAGTCGTGGGTGTATCGAGACGGGGCATCGATATACCAGAGTAGACTAGCGTGTAACTTCTCGACCCATGTAGATGGGCGATGGATGATCCCATATCCATTGGTGTTTGACATCAGATATGATATATGGGTGCTCAGTGGAGATTGGGTACACTGGACGGACTCGCCGAGAACTCCTAGATGGTATTATACCTCATGTCAGATAGAGTTCTCTGGTGACATCGGTACAGGTTAGTCTGTCGTCCCGAGATCTTCATAGAGTCTTGTGTGATTCCCACTGTGCTTTGATTTCCACCTTACCACGTTCAAGAGGACGTGCAAAACGGTGGTTTTTGGGTACAGTCCTGAGTCACATAGAGGCAATGAGAGATAGGAGGGGATTCGTCTCTCCCGGTATTGGGGGTTGATGTTGCGCTGTGCTCGATTAGCTATAACAGGAAGTCCCTGGCCAGGGCTGTTTATAAGATTTACTGGTAAGAGTTATCAGTAGTTTCTCGACCCGTTATGAGCCTCATATCAGCACGACTTATCGAGTTATTGGGGTCTGACGTTTACCACCCCCAGACGAGATATGCGACATATCTGACGAAGAGACCGGACTGTACGGTAGTATTACTGATTGGATTCGCAGGAGTATGAGCAGGCTAGCTTGTTGATCCTCTGATCGCTCAATACCCGGGTGGCCGTTACGTTTAGCCGACCGCTTGCGCCTTGTGGGTGTTTGATATGATCATCACCTACTGCCGGCGTATTGACGAGTCTTTAGAGTCCTACGCAGAGGTATCCTGGTTCATGCAAAATGGAGTAGGAGCACATATGTGATATGTGCGGGATGGAGATTAATGCGCGTATGTGATACCGCATTCTATTCTCGCGATTTGTAATATAGGTCGGTTATATGTGATATAGTCGGGTTATCGGATCAAGTGTTGATTCGATAATTTGTTACATTTGATATTAGTCGGTTATATGTGATATAGCCGGATTATTAAATCAAGTGTTGATTTAATAATTTAATATATAATTATATATTTGATATATTAAGTTACATTAACTAATACTTGCTCACTCATGATTTCTTTTTCTCACTTGGATGTGCATTATGTATATATGTGATATATATTTGTGTACATGTTTTGTGTCATGCTAGATGACACATGTGACTTGGGTGCATGAGACTCACACCATGCTAGATTAATTAAGGGTTTTATTTATTTTAAGTTAAACAAAATTAGGTGGAAATTGGATTGCTGGTTGAAGCTTGGAGAAGCTTGAGGAACCATTGACCAAGTCCACTAATTTTGTCATACTTAAGATATTTATTAACCTAACCATTAAATTAGCCATGGTTAAGTCTCTACATGGGTTAATATGTGATATTAACTCACCCATGGTTCACATTCTTCACTTGGTTAATTCCATGAGAGCATTCTTCATCGTCTTCCTCAAGCTCACTAGCTTTTGTGAAGTGATGAAAATATTGTGAGAAAAATAAAACTAAAGAGAGCCTATTTCCCACTTCATCATCCTCTACTACTTACCATTTAGTTTAGGATGTTTGCTTCGCTAATTTCACAATTAGTGAAGAGCTAGCATGAGCTTGAGTCTCCTCGACGTAGATCATCTTCGGCCTCGAAGACTTCGAGCAAGTTTGTTCATTTCTCCGGGAGAACCCTTTCTAGAGTTCGGAAGATCACAACTCGCAGCGAAGGGACTACTACACGGAGCTATTGAAGTGAAGGACCGGTCTATAAAGGTTGTATTCCTTATTCACTTAGATGTAAAGTAGTTTACATTTCGTTTCGTCGCATTTTCTAGTAAAGATTCTATGGTTAGGGTTAGCTAGAACGACAAATTTTTGAAATTGGCATGGACGATGCCTCCCGAACCTTGCTGCCGTCCTAGGTAACCCTGCAGTGGTATCAGAGCCATGCTAGAAAATTAGACGGATTTTGTTAAGATTACGAAACCGAAATACTCCGAAACTTGCAACGCCAAAAACTGGTTTCTGTCGATTCTAAAAAGTTGTTGAAATTTTTTTAAAACAAGTACAGAATGTTTTATGGGATATATCATGAACACCATGAAAATTTCAAGGGGTTTGCTCGGATTTTGGCTGAGGACAACATGGTTGGGGCCGGCCACATTCAGGAGTTTTTGCCAGAAATTTTCACTGTGTTCCAGTGACTGGGTTTTGGTGTTTCAGGTGTTGTTTGTTTTTGCTAATTTTGCATGTGATGTAATCTTACTCTATAAGCAATTCGGAGTATTTCGTAATCATAGTTTTAATATTATTTCGGGTTATTCACATATTGTCTAGGCGAAGTTAAAAAGTTCGAACGATTATCAAAAACCCAATTTTCCAAGTTTAACGTATTCGGAAAAACACGCAAGTAATTCTATGAACCCTCTAGAAGAATGAAACCTTAACTCGACTTTTTGGATCGCGGAACTGAGGTCATACCCTGGGGTTTGCCGCAGTTCCGTGGCGACATGAGTGAGGCTTGTGTCTGCCCTTCTACGGTTGGTGCATAGGTACTGTGGCATGTTCTGGGTATTATTGAACTGTGCTCAAGTGTTGAGCTGTCGAGAAATTGTGGGATTTTGATGAATCGATCGAAAAGTTTAACGTCGTCCGGATTTCATGTGTTGTGATACAATACTTGGAATCCACACTAATTTGAATTTTATAAATCTAGCAATTTAGTCTCATTTGATCGGTTGCCACGGGATTTTGATGTGATCAAAAGTCCGTCACAATCATGTAGCGTACGCAGATACTCGCCGGGTAACCTTATTAGATAGCCACGCCCTATAGCCCCGACCAAGTGACTATAGGAGAACCCCGTCGCCAAAAGCATCCATCCGGGTGCTCGAGGCCGCGGTGTTCCGTCTTAGTGCACTTCGTCGACGGTATCGGGGGGTGGGGCCGTCTACTAAAGTTTCCGACGAGCATTCGATCAGGATGTCGGGAATCTTGTTGAATTACCCGACAGGTTATTGGAAAGTGTTTTCAATATCGAGACTGAAATGCGGGGTTTATAATTGTTAGGCATGTGATGTCTAAGGAATTCATTTGGTTAGGCATGTGATGTCTAAGGTGGTTGCGGATTCCAACTGTTATAGTTTTTCACTTTCTTTTCTGCGACCGTAAGTGTAATATGTGGTGTATCGCCGGTTTCGTTGCTATATGTAACGACAATTGGGATACACATATTTACTTACGTTGATGACATGTGATGTTATGTGTTGCTGTGATATGTTATATTGGATCGCCGTGTTTGAATAGCCGGAGGTTTTTATGTGAGATAAGAGTTTTTCATTTTCATTCATGTAAAAACTTGTATGTAATATTCTTTTATTGGGGCACTTCCGGGTTGAAGATGATATCACTATTGTTGTATATTATTTACTTTTCCGCATTAGGATAGACCCAAGGAGGGGAGCACATGTGACCGGGTTCTAGAGTACAGTGGGAGACCATCTCGAGGAGTCGAGTCCTGGTCTTCTAACTCTAGAATTAGTAGGGTTACTTTCCGCTCTCGTAGGGGTCTAGGGATGTGGGTTTGGCTATTCGTCACGACCGTGGAATCCATGTTTTATACAGGCTTAATATAAAACCCGGAAACCCGAGTATATCCAATATTTCATATGTTGTTTTCTGCTGCGATATTCTGTGATGTGATCACTATATATGATGAGATAGATACTGTATATAGTATATGTGATATATTATATAGACGTTGCTTATATTTTACACCCGCGCTAGCCCTGCCCCGGTCTGCCGTTAGTTACCTAACCTAACGGTGCATGACGGGACATCGAGGCAAATGCGGATGGCATAAGCGTACGTTGTATTTATCTGTGATGCTTAGATAACTTAAATGATGGGACATTCATTAATGAGATTAATGAAAGAAAAGAAACCTAAATATATTGTAAAAACTTGTTTTAAAAACCGGTAGCTCTAGTATTTGCTTTGCTTAGTGGTATTTGTGAAATACCCTGCACCTTATTCGATAAGGAAAGAGCCGAGATCCCTTCACCGGGAGTGACCACTTTAGCAAAACTAGTAAAGCCCTCAAAAACACTCCTTTTCAAAATCACTCGATTCTACAATGATATCATGTTCATTACGCAAAAGGTTTTCTTGAAAACCTGTCGTAGTCCTCCGTCATTTCAGATAAGTACTTCATAGTATTCGTGCTACGTTTGTTGGCTTTCGTCAAGGCGTAGTGTGCGGTAGCTATTTATGCTTATCTGCAAAAGCATATGATGCGATTGAGTTAGGGTAGTCGTGCGACTTTGTTGGCTTTCATCAAGGGTCGTGCGGGTGGGTTTAATTCAATCAAGAAATGTACGGGTTGAACTTGACTAGCAGCCTATGTTTTGTTGGCTTTCGTCAAGCTCATAGGATGCTAGAGGCAAAATATTATCGGGAATTTCAAGTGTTGAAATTTGCAATGAGATTGTATACCTTCTATGAGATAGTTGGATCCCGATACCCACTGCGAGTAAGAGTTACTCCTGGGAGAGTTTTGTACATTACAATTAGCCAATTAAGTAGGTGTCTAGAAAGGTGTCAACGGGGTTACACCCCTGGGAAAACGAGGTTTATTTTGATTAGGTCCTTGCGAAAGCACGGGAAACCTCCCTCAAAGTACCGGCACTGGCCTGGCTGAAAGATTGGCAAAATTGTAGGGTGTAATTAATCCTGGCCAGTCTTTCCTTTTAGGGTTTGAAGGATGATTTGATAAAAACGGTGGGAGCCATCCTGATTAGATAAAATAACAACCAATATGATTTTGCAAGAGCGCACGCAGAGTGTTTTCTTCTCTCTCTCTCTCCAGGTAGCGACCATGTCATTCCTTAATCAAGATAATAATATAGATGCATTGACCAAACCCACTTGTTATACTGAGCTAGGGAACGTTGGTCCTGCTCCAACTTATAATTGTTATAAGACCGAGCAGGAAATATGGGATTACCATGATTCCCGTGCTGCCCAAACGAAGAAAGTGCATGATGATGCATCTTCTTCGGGTGTGTTCATTACCGAGAATTATTTCTCAGTATTCTCTACGTCCTGGGTATGAGATACCGGATCAGGATCCCACATATGTAATCTGTTACATGGGCTACAGATAGGTAAAGAGCTGGGAATGGGTGATAAAGTTTCAAGTATTGAAAACGGTGCAATTGTTGCAGCCAAGGTGTTGGCGGTTATCACCCTGTATTACCAAATACATTGATTCTGAACGAATGTTATTAGATACCGAACCGGATATGCAACATTATATCAGTCTCTTTATTTAGTAAAGAAGGATATAATTTTGTATTGTTGGATAATGTTTTGAACATTTTCTATATCAAGAGTTAATCTGTTCAGGCACGTCATCTAAAAGCATATACGTTCCAAATCAAACTACAGTTCTCAACTTACAGAACACACACAAAAGGAAAAAGTTCAGAAATAAACGAATCCTTCTTGAGGCATTGTAGACTAGGTCATATCAATGTGACCCGACTAGCTAAGTTACATTAAGATGCATATTTAAATCAGTTTGAATTTACATCTTGTGAAACTTTCCAGTCATGTCACAAAAATAAAATGACCACAACTCTGTTTACTGGAACAGAGAAAGAGTTAATGAACTCTTGGGATTGATACATGATGATGTATGTAGGTCTCCTGTCTACACATGCCAGGACTGGTTCTTTTTACTTCATTACATTCATTGATGATCTCTCAAGATTCGCACATGTGTTCCTGTTGAAACACAAGTCTGAGGCTTTTGAGAAATTCAAAGAATATAAGTTAGAAGTAGAGAACCAAAATGGGTATAAGTATTATGTCCTTTGATGTGATCAGGGAGGAGAATACTTGAGCACGGAATTCCTGGACTATTTTAAAGGAGAATGAGATTCTCTCTCAGCATTACTCCTCCGTATACACCACATCACATCGGTATATCGGGGTGGAGCAATCACACCCTATTAGATATAGTGCGCTCTATGATGAGTACTACTGAGTTGCTGTTCATATCAGAATTTTGCATTATTATATTCTCCATTCTTAATCATATTGAAAATAAATAGGCGCTTTTGATCCATGTCTGTTAAATAGTTGCAGGTTACAGGTTCTTGGAACAATACAGTGAAAATGGTGAAAAGACGCTACGAAAGTGAGACTACGACCAACAAATAGAAGAATCTTTATGATGCCGCCTACAGTTTAAGGAACAAATGAAGATCAATGAACAGTTCGATAGCACAAAGTACGAAGGCAGCACAAGATTCAAGACTTCGACATGAAGCGAACAGTAAAAGTCCACAACATTCTGCACTGTGGAAATCTGGAAGAAACTAGAAAAGATTCTGAAGAACCAAGTGAAGAAAACAGAAGAAAAAGGCAACACAAAACAACCCCGGAAAAATGAGACAAAGAACCCAATATATGGCCGCGGATCTGCGGCCAAACAAGGCTTATGGCCGCGGATCCGCGGCCGTGCTGTGCACGTGTTGGCGCGTGTCGGTACGTGTTGGTGGAGTCGGTGCATTGACCCGGTTTTCTTAGGGTAGTTTTTTAATTTTAGATGTGGATCAGATGTAAACCCTAGGGTTTCCCCTATCTATAAATAGGAAACCCTAAAGCTCTTTTTGGAGCATGCCTCTTTTTATTTCTGTAGATTAAAAATTCAATTCATTGGAATCGTCAAAGAGTGCATCAATAAAGTAAGTATTTTTTATCTTGAATTTCTTATCTGCAATTTTATTTCTCTGCTATTTTTTATCTGTCGTTTATTTTCTGCACGTTAATTAGGTAATTAAATAAAAACCATAAAAATGAACTTCATCATAATATCCCTAATGAGTGAGTAGTTCCTCACTTGTTAGGGTTAGGATTGGATCGGTTTGAGAGATGAAATCTCTCACTCCTTTCTTGCCCGTTCAATATTTTAAATTAGGACTTTATGCAAATCAAACACACACCGCTCACTACGACACCCTATCCCACAAGATAGCGGCGATTCCATAGTTAGACTGGTTGTGTTTGATTTCCATAGAGGTTAGGGCTAAGAATTAAGAAAGGACGGACAAGGGCCAAAAGGAAGAAACGAAGTTTCTTCCTGATCGCGCTAATCCTCTTTGTTAGTTATTACCTTAACACCTAAGATCTTAATTAGGGCAAAGAAAGCGGTGAGTAGAATTAACTTTCAAAATTAACCTAATCCTAACCCTAGCAAGGTTTTAATCCAAATCAAATTCAACCTCAGTTTTTATAGAAAATCAAAACCTACCACAAATAGGAGTTGACTCGTTAGAACAACTAGAAAAGAACACGTTTGCCCTGTGGACCGACCCATACTCAACCGGCTAGCTACCAAGCGACACCGTCTTGATTGCGGTTATTTCTTTGATTTCAAAACGCATACGCAAAAACACTATCAATCAAATGGCGCCGTTGCCGGGGATAACGGTAGTTATTTTCTTTTTGTAATGTCGGGTTAGTTAAAATTTGAAAAAAAATCATAAAAATTGAAAAATAAAAAAATAAAAAAAATCATCTTGTTATTTTTTGAAGGGTTTTCGTGCGAATTGTGCAGGATCGGAAAGATGAACAGATTCAGATCTGGAAAAATCCAGCGAACAAAACAGCAAACAGCAGATCTGAAAATACAGAGGAGAGCCACAACAGACAACAGAAGAATTTTGGATGATTGAACCGGCTATTTGACCGCGGAACCACCGCAGTTCAGTACTTTTGACCGCGAATCCGCGGCTCCTTGGTGACGTCAGCAACTGGAACCTTCTCTGTAAGCATTCCTTTCCTCTCTTCTGTCCTCTGAAAAATTTTCCTGCAGGGTTCTTTGCGCAAAACTTCTCCCCCTTCTCCAATAATCAATCTTGTGCAGGATTCTTTGTGCCGCAAATAAAAGAAAAATTTTTTGGCTTGTTTTGGATTTTTGTGTGTTTACTGCTTTGCATTTTTAAAACGGACTTTTAAAGGGCTATAACACCAATCCAGATTAGGTGGGGATTTCATTTCCCTTCCTAGAACCCCAAAAATCACAAAAAGCATTTGCATCAACCTTTGAGTTAATTAAAAAAATATTAGACTCAGCCAATAAAGATTGTCGTGCTCATTAGGACAAACGAAATGTTGTAAGTATCGGTCGTTTATCTAAACCTGACTTTGTGGTGCTTAAGCTAGACAAGTGGGAAAGGTAATTTTAAAAGGCCCGTCTCACGGTGATTCGTGAGCGGATCCCTCCTTTCTTTACTTGTGCTTACCTGGCCACAATTGGCTAAAGAGACGATTTGAGGATCTCACAACTTGCCCTTTGGAACAGTTAGGAGCAGTCTAGTTGACTTAGGAGACCCTAGCTCTAGGCTTGATTGTGCATATTGTGATTGCTTGAAAGTGTGTCTAGCTCCTTATAAAAAATCTTTTGCAAAAAAAAAAACTCCTTATAAAAAAAACCACAATTTTTTTTTTTTACAAAAGCTTGCCATTTTGTTGCTAGAAATCCATTGCACTCCACCTTCTCTCATTGACGTTTTCTTACCCCCACCTTCTGTTTTTACCTTTTGACTACACTACATCTTGTTAGTGTATGTCTAGTTGGACTAGGGACACTAGCGCCCATTTAGTCCGTGTCTCGTTAGTGCCTACTGACGATGCTTTCGACTCCGAAGTCGAAATTCCCTCCATTTCTTTACCTTCATCTTCAAATTTATCATCTTCTAAGGAGATGTCGGGATTCAATCCTAACAACCCCTTACCTACGGGACTGATTCCATCTCAACTGGGTGCGAATAACCCACCACACCCTCCTGTCGAAGCGCCCCAACGAATCACGCTCCAGGATCTTCTCTATCCCATCCGCACAGCACTTCCTACTTGTCTTTCACTTCCACCGGCTAATGGGGATAACTTCGAAATTAAACCCCACTTCATCAATATGTTGCCCAAATTTCACGGGCTGGAATCCGAAGATGCCTACATCTTCATTAACAAATTCCAGAATCTTTGCGCAATGATGAAGACCACACAACTTTCTGATGATGCTATAAGGCTACGTGGCATTCCATTCAGTTTATGTGACCTAGCTGAAAAATGGTTATATAGCACAGCATCGCACTTCATAAAAAATTGGGAAGAGTTTGTTAAGGCTTTTCTAAAAAAGTTTTACCCACACCACAAGACCGCGAGAATTCGCAACGAAATTATTCAATTTTCCCAGCTTCCTTCCGAACCTTTTTGGAAGTTTTTCGAAAAATTTAAGGACCTTCTTGTTCAGTGCCCTCACCACGGTATCGAGAATTGGCAACTTTGCCAAACTTTATACGAAGGATTGAACCCAGCAACTAAGCAGTTGTTGGAAACCATTTGTCAAGGTCACTTTCTTACAAAATCGAGTGAGGAAGCCTGGCAATTTCTCGACGATCTTGCTGAACAAACACTTCAGTGGGAAAGCACTAAGACCACTTCATCTACTTCATCAGGTCAGTCTAGGGCAGGCATACATCAACTTGATATGTCGATTGCAATGAAGGTCGAAATGGCTGCACTCACGAAAAAACTAAAAGCAATTGAGAGCAAATTCTCATCACCTTCTCCTGCCCCAGCTTTACCCCCACGCACTATTTGTGCTTGTTGTTCGGATCCGTCCCATCTAACGAAGAGTGTTCTTATAACGCACCTGTTCAAGGACAAGATCAAGTCAATGCCGCCTTTCAGCAAAGACAAAGAAATGATCCATATTCTTCAACTTATAATCCTGGTTGGAGGAGCCACCCAAATTTTGCTTGGAATCAAAATCAACAACAATTCCAAGGCAATAACAATTTCCAGAGGCCTCCTCCACAACAACAAGCCCCTCAACAAACTCAATATCAGCAACCTTTCTAACCCCAACCTTACCAAAACCAAATGAACAATTTTGTACCAAACAACTCTTATCCTCAAAACAATTTTGTTCAGCCAAATAACGATAAGGTTTCCTTGCTAGAACGAAGTCTGGATGCATTTTTAAAACAATCTACGCAATTCTCAGCCAGCATCCAATCGTCCATTCAGTCTTTGGTGCAACACAGTGCTTCATATGATCAGAGCATCAAAACAATTGAAGCCCAAATTGCACAACTGAATGCTGCGTTAAGAGAGTGAGAAAAGGGAAAACTTCCATCTCAACCACTGCCAAATCCCGGTCACACACAAAATACATATGTTGCTCATGAACAACAAAATCATAATGTGAGTGCCGTGACTACATTGAGATCTGAAAAGGTATTGCACAACAATGTTGGCAATAATGATGAAACCCCGGCCGCCGCTTCTTCTTCTTCTTCTTCATCTTCTTTAGAGCCTGTTCATCATTCTTCACAAGGCTCTACTTCTTCTAATTCGAACGGACCCACATCTCACTCCACGAAAACACTAACACTGGGATCCGTTCCAACTCCGCAATCTACTCTACAAACATTGGACTCAACAAATTTTCAAAATATTCCATTTCCAAACAGGTTGAGATCCAATAACCTACTCCACAAATGGAGAAGATTGTGGAGTTATTCAAACAGGTTAGCATTAACATGTCTCTCTTGGATGCAATCCAACAAGTCCCTTCTTACGCTAAAATCTTAAAGGACTTATGCACCAAGAAGAGAAAATCACAGGTACCTAAGAAAGTTTTCGTGGCTAGTGCAGTAACTGATGCTCTTACCCAACCTTTACCCCAAAAACGTAAGGACCCAGGCTGTCCTACAATTTCAATAAGATTGGGGATAAGAACATCAATCGCGCACTTTTAGATCTTTGTGCCAGTGTTAATTTTCTTCCCTATTCAGTATATGAACAATTAGGCGTTGGAGAGCTGAAACCCACACATTGTACTCTCCAAATGACCGACCGATCCATCACCCATCCTAGGGGTGAGTTAGAGGATGCGTTAATTAAGGTAGGGGACTTCATTTTCCCCGTTGATTTCATTGTTATAGACACACAGCTTGTATCTAACCCCCGGAGTCAAATTCCGGTGATACTTGGTCGACCATTCCTTGCGACTTCTAATGCGGTGATCAATTATCGAAATGGTTCAATGAACCTATCTTTTGGAAACATGACAATTGAACTCAACATTTTTAAGTTGGGGAATCAGCTTTCGAGCCTAATGCTAATATACTTGATGTTTGCTTGATCCAAGAGATCATGCAGGAGGACTGTGAGCTCGAAAAATTTCTGTTCGATCACAGCAGTTTTGACGCCACTAGTGCGTTCCTCCTTGAATCTGACACAGCTTTCACACCCGATAATGATTACGAGTGTTTCACTTTTTCGGACGATTTTGAAGAATAACCACCCGAGTTTGAGTCCTTTGAAATTTCTGATGAGTTAGCTGAACCATCCGACTCGGTTGCTTACACTCGCTTCGAACCATTGTTGGAATCCTTCGAGTTCGAGACAGTTTCACCAATTTTACGTTCAATTGTTTCGCCTCCAAAACTCGAACTTAAACTATTCCCGTCTCACCTTAAATACGCTTACTTAGGTGAGAATAAGACCCTTCCTGTTATTATATCGGCCTCTCTAGCTCTCGAGCAAGAGAAATCCCTTTTAATGGTCTTACAAAATAATCGGCAAGCTTTTGGCTGGACTATGGCGGACATCAAGGAGATTAGTCTCCTCATAGTTGAACATCATATACATATGATGGATGATGCCAAGCCAGTAAGGGATCCACAAAGACGCCTCAACCCTATAATGAAGGATGCTGTTAAAAAGGAGATTGTAAAATGTCTAGATAGTGGTATCATTTACCCTATTTCTGATAGCCAGTGGGTTAGCCCCATTCACGTTGTCCTAAAGAAATCGGGCATAACGGTCATAACTAATAAGGCGAATGAGTTAATACCTACTCGCACCCAAACTGGGTGGCGAGTGTGCATCGATTATAGAAAACTCAACGCCGCGACACGGAAAGACCACTTTCCATTACCTTTTATTGACCAAATGCTAGAACGATTGGCTGGGCATGAATTTTACTGCTTTTTGGATGGCTACTCCGGCTATAATCAAGTTTCCATCGCCGAAAAGGATCAAGACAAGACCACATTTACTTGTCCTTTCGGTACGTTTGCTTATCGTCGCATACCCTTTGGGTTATGCAATGCACCCGCTACTTTCCAGCGGTGTATGATGGGCATTTTTCAGACATGGTGGAAAAATTCTTGGAGATTTTTATGGATGATTTCTCCATTTTTGGCGACTCCTTTGATGAGTGTTTGCTACATTTAGACGCAGTTCTTACCCGGTGTAGGGATAAGAACCTCACTTTAAATTGGGAGAAATGCCACTTTATGGTACGAGAGGGTATTGTGTTAAGACATATCATCTCGCAAAATGGCATTGAGGTTGATAAAGCTAAGATTGAGGTCATTTCCAATCTTCCTCCTCCCAAGTGCGTCAAAGACATCCGAGCCTTCCTTGGCCATGCCGGTTTCTATAGACGGTTCATCAAGGATTTTAGCAAGATAGCTAGACCCTTTGACTCTTTTGTTGGCCAAGGACACAACTTTTGATTTCGACCCAACCTGCATGAAGGCGTTTGAGTCATTGAAAAACTCACTCATTTCCGCTCCCATTCTTTCATCTCCCGACTGGACGCATCCATTTGAAATTATGTGCGATGCATCTGATTTCTCCATTGGTGTTGTTCTTGGACAGCACATAAATAAGATGCCACACGTAATTTATGACGCTAGCTGAACATTAAACGAGGCCCAATTAAATTACAAAACAACTGAAAAAGAATTCTTAGCCGTTGTGTTTGCACTAGAAAAATTCAGGCCCTATTTAATCCGCTCTCCAGTCATCGTTTACACGTCAGCTCTTCACCATCTTTTCGTGAAGAAGGATGCTAAATCTCGGCTGATACGTTGGATCCTCTTGCTATAAGAGTTTGACCGTGTCATAAGAGACAAGAGAGGATGCGAAAACGTAGCCGCTGACCACTTTTCACGACTCCCTTCTTCGCCTACACTTCAAATTCCTATTAAAAACGTTTTTCCAGATGAGCGGCTCTTAACCGTGTCATGCGAACCTTGGTTCGCAGATATCGTAAATTATTTGGCCACCGGACTGATACCAAACGAATGGTCGAAACAGGATAGACTCAGATTTCTATTTCAAGTAAAACATTTTTACTGGGATGAACCGTATCTCTTCAAATACTGTTCCGACCAAATCATTCGTCAGTGTGTCCCCGACAACGAGTTTAAGAGCGTGCTGTCATTCTGCCACGATCAAGCGTGTGGCGGGCATTTTGGCCCCAAAAAGACAGCAGAAAAAATCTTGCAGTGTGACTTCTACTGGCCACGACTTTTTAAAGACACGTACGAATACTGCAAGACATGCTCCCGGTGCCAACACTTGGGTCGGATATCTCGGAAAAATGAAATGCCGCTCCAACCAATTTTGGTTGTTGAAATTTTTGATGTTTGGAGGATAGACTTTATGGGACCATTTCCCAACTTTTTTGGGAACATGTATATTCTACTTGATGTTGACTATGTTTCCAAATGGGTGAGGCTGTGCCCAGTCGAACTAATAACAACAAAGTTGTCTTTAGATTTCTCAAAGAAAACATTTTTTCTCGGTTTGGGAATCCTCGCGTGATTATCAGTGATAATGGATCTCATTTTTGTAATAGGACTTTTGAGTCCTTAATGCGCAAATACTCCATTACTCACAAACTGTCAACGCCCTATCATCCCCAAACTTGTGGGCAAGCCGAGATTTCGAATCAGCAGATTAAACAGATATTGAAGAAAACGGTTTCCAAAAACCGTAAAGATTGGTCATCAAAACTTATTGATACACTTTGGGCATTCCGTACTGCCTATAAGACCGATCTTGACATGACTCCATACAGGCTTGTTTATGAAAAGGCTTACCACCTTCCGGTTGAAATAGAGCATAAGGCATTTTGGGCAATTAAAGAGTTGAACCTATCTTTGGGAGATGCGGGCAGCAATAGGAAGCTGCAGTTGAACGAACTAGACGAGCTGCGGGATGAAGCCTATGCGAACGCAGTAGTTGTTAAAAACCGAACGAAGTTGTTTCACGATAAACACCTTATGCGCAAGACTTTCAAACCTGGTCAACAGGTTTTACTTTACGACACTCGGTTACATTTCCATCCCGGCAAGCTCAAATCTCGATGGAAAGAACCATTTTTGATACGCACCGTATATCCGCACGGTGCGGTCGATCTAGAAAACCCGGAGGACGGTTCACTGTTTAAAGTGAACGGACATCGACTTAAACCGTTCCTCACTGCGGACCCTTCGGAGGAGCTCCTGCTTTTGTATAAGCCGATCTACATTGACTGATTTTCCTCCGTCTACCCCTAAATTTCGATTATCTAGCCAAAACACTGTTTCAAACAAGTTTGGGGGTATGTATCATTTGTAATTATATAAAAACAAAAATAACATAAAAAATAAAAAATTTTGAAAATAATTTTTTTGGGTATTTTTGTAAATTTCCAGATAAAATAAAAATAAAAATTTTATTTGCAAAATTTTTTCTCTTTTTAAGAGGGTTTTTTTTACAAATAAGCAACACATTCCCCCACTATAAATATACCCCGACCCTTCTCTGTTTTACAAACCCTAAAAATTGCTCACAGAAAACCCTAGCCGCCGCCGCAGTTTTTGCAGCGAGATCTCCTTCTGCCGCCGCGCATCCGCCGCCGAAGGCACGTTCCCGCCGCACTTCCGCCGCGCTCCTGTTGCGTCACCCTCTGAATCTTTCAGAGGAGGTTTGCTTTCCTTATTCCTCTCTGTTAAATTTTTTTTAGATCTGTAAACTGTCTGTGATGGCACCAAACATGCAGTTAGAGCGTGATTTCTCACAAATCTTTTCACACACGATATATGGGAGTTATTTTCGTGATGAAATCATATGGAGGGGGTGGATTTTTTTAATCTATAATCATCCCAATACTTACGCCCTTCCAGATCTAGTCACTCGTTGTTACGAGTGCATGGAAGAAGGCTGCCTTACACAATACGGTTTTATCAAACTACTTTGGGGCGATAGGGAGATAATTATTGACAGAGACTTCATCCATGAAGTCGCTTTAATCCTTAGATTACATGTTCATGACCAACCCCTTCAGTTTGAACATTACATGCCCTTAATGGGTAATGACTGCTCGAGGGAACCGAGGAAGGGAATACAAGTTAGAACCCTTTTCGCTAATGTTTAACTGTGTGCCGGTGGGCACAAAACAATATTTTTTGGAGTTCTCATAATACCACATTTTTCACCCCGTCACTTCATATCGTGCACACCCTAATGACTAGGAATCCTAGATTTGATATGTGCACAGTTTTGCTTTATTCAATTGGTGCTGGCAAAAGGGCCGTGAATTACCCATGCCCCATGTTAGTGACACAACTGTGTCGCTATTTCCTCTCTGTGGAGGAATTTGAATTCTACATGCATGGAGGTATACCCATCAGGCCTCTCATTGAGGGCGTAACCACGTCCTATACCCGCTTGACTGATGTTTGGTCACGAACAGAACCGGCTGAACACGTGCCCGCCAGAACACCCAGCTCCAGCTCGACCGCAAGCGAGGAAGAGGTCACCCCTATAGAACATGCACGTTTAATGAGAAGAGCCATTAGGGGGATTGACAATTTGACGGGAATGATGAGGCAGCATGATCAGCGCCTAACACAAGTAGAGCAGGGGATCAGAACCCTGCTGGCGCGAGAGGAGCGTTCCCGCTCACGTTCTAGGGGACGCCGAGGGCCTGAGCAGTGAGGGCGCTGCTTTTGGTAAGTTTGGGGAGGAGGTAGTTGTAAATAGTTATCATTGCATTGCATATTTTTATTTTTACATATTTTTCTTTTGCATGTTTAATTCTGCATTGCATCTTTATAAAAAAATTATAAAAATTGAAAAAATGAAAAAAAATATAAAAGAAAAAAATCAAATAAAAAATTGAAAATTTTAAAAAATTATAAAAATTGAAAAATTCAATTTTGGCCATAATTGACTTAAGTTTAACAAGACGGTTAACTAGCTAGGGAAAACTAGATCCTAAACTTAGTAAATTAAAAACCCTAAAAATAACCCTTCTTAAAATTTAACGGTAGAAAATATATGTCCTTATAGTTTAATTAGAAATAGCCAAATTTTGAGTTCACTTTTTGGGCTAAGTCAAAATAAGGGAAGAATATTGAAATTTTTATTGAAATGTAAGTCTGAAAAATAATTCCGAACCTTAAGCCTAAATTCTGAAAATATATACCCTACAACTTGCACAAACATGTACCTTGAAGCTTGGAATAGTAGAGGATACCTTTAAATGCTCTTGTCTAAAATCTTTAGTATAAAGGAAAATAAAATCATAAGTCTGAATAAAGAGATATAAAGAAAATGAACACTGGTTTTGTAATTACTTAAGGCTGCGTAAAATAAAAAATATATAGCGAAGGTGCTTTATCACCTAGTGCCTTAGACCAACTGGTTTGGGAGTCACTGCTAAAACCTTAGGTATTACAAGATGGGGAATTACGTCTTAATGCGCAAACATATTTTGTAATCGGTCGATACATCAAGATGTATTAACAGTCGCATGAAGAATGTGTGAGCAATTTCATCTAAAATTCACCAACTAAAAATACTTTGGACGATGGACAAGAGTATAATAGCTTGAATTGAATTTCCAAGTGTAGGGATGATACATACACACACGTAGGGGGTATATGATTGGGGTTTGGATGGGAGATAGGAATGAAAAATATGACTTATATCTTCAGTAGAAATGATAAAAATTCCTAAGTTGAGATGGAACTTTAGAAGGAAAATTCAAAAGATGCTGAAAACTAAATAAATTTACAGAACATATACAATCTTAAGTTAAATAATAAGTGAGTGTGAAACATACGGGTTGATAATTTCTAAGTTGAAGATAATAGAATTTCTTGTTAGAATACCAAATTGAAGAATGAAAGTCAATAGGCCAAATTGATCGGATTTTGTGGGTAGTATCCGCTGAAAACCCTTAGGAGACAACACTCCTCCTACTAGGGACACTTAGAGGTTTAACGGCTTGTTGCATGAGCTCAGTGCAATCGCGTTTCCCTGCGAAAGTGAGGTTAGGTTTTTTCGAGAATAAATTAGTTTTGCTCGGGACGCGCAAAAGATAGGTTTGGGGGTATTTGCTCATATCAGAATTTTGCATTATTATATTCCCCATTCTTAATCATATTGCAAATAAATAGGTGTTTTTGATCCATGTCTGTTAAATAGTTGCAGGTTACAGGTTCTCGGAACAATACAGTGAAAATGGTGAAAAGACGCTATAAAAGTGAGACTACAACCAACAAATAGTAAAATCTTTATGATGCCGCCTACAGTTTAAGGAACAAATGAAGATCAATGAACAGTTCGATTGCACAAAATACGAAGGCAGCACAAGATTCAAGACTTCAACACGAAGCGAACAGTAAAAGTCCACAACATTCTGCACTGTGGAAATCTGGAAGAAACTAGAAAAGATTCTGAAGAACCAAGTGAAGAAAACAGAAGAAAAAGGCAACACAAAACAACCCTGGAAAAATGAGAAAGAGTACCCAATATATGGCCGCGGATCTGCGGCCAAACAAGGCTTATGGCTGCGGATCCGCGGCCGTGCTGTGAACGTGTCGGCGCATGTCGGCGCGTGTCGGTGGAGTCGGTGCATTGACCCGGTTTTCTTAGGGTAGTTTTGTAATTTTAGATGTGGATCAGATGTAAACCCTAGGGTTTCCCCTATCTATAAATAGGAAACCCTAAAGCTCTTTTTGGAGCATGCCTCTTTTTATTTCTCTAGATTAAAAATTCAATTCACTGGAATCGTCAAAGAGTGCATCAATAAAGTAAGTTTTTTATCTTGAATTTCTTATCTGCAATTTTATTTCTCTGCTATTTTTTATCCGTCGTTTATTTTCTGCACGTTAATTAGGTAATTAAATAAAAACCATAAAAATGAACTTCATCATAATATCCCTAATGAGTGAGTAGTTCCTCACTTGTTAGGGTTAGGATTGGGTCGGTTTGAGAGATGAAATCTCTTACTCCTTTCTTGCCCGTTCAATATTTTAAATTAGGACTTTATGCAAATCAAACACACACCGCTCACTACGGCACCCTATCCCACAAGATAGCGGTGATTCCCTTGTTAGACCGGTTGTGTTTGATTTCCATAGAGGTTAGGGCTAAGAATTAAGAAAGGACGGACAAGGGCCAAAAGAAAGAAACGAAGTTTCTTTCTGATCGCGCTAATCCCCTTTGTTAATTATTACCTTAACACCTAAGATCTTAATTAGGGCAAAGAAAGCGGTGAGTAGAATTAACATTCCAAATTAACCTAATCCTAACCCTAGTAAGATTTTAATCCAAATTAAATTCAACCTCATTTTTTATAGAAAATCAAAACCTGCCACAAATAGGAATTGACTCGTTAGAACAACTAGAAAAGAACACGTTTTCCCTGTGGACCGACCCGTACTCAACCGGCTAGCTACCAAGCGACACCGTCTTGATTGCGGTTAATTCTTTGATTTCAAAACGCATACGCAAAAACACTCTATTAATCAGTTGCCTATTTCCTTTTGGGAGTTATGCAGTTGAGAAACTGCATACCTATTGAATTGGGTTCCAACCAAATCAGGTGCCTACCACTCCATATGCGATATGGTATGGGAAGAGCCCATGTCTTAAGTAAGTTAAGGTTTGAGGTTGTCCGGCCTATGTCTAAAAGCAAAATCTGGACAAGTTCGAGGAAATGTCAGTTCTGTGGAAGTTTGTTGGATATCCCAAGCATTCGCAAGGGAATATCTTCTACCACACCGAGGAACAAAAGGTGTTTTATTTCTCGGCATGCCAATTTTTTTTAGAAAAGGAATTTTTTTATGGAAGAAATTTGTGGTCATGAGATAGAACTGGAAGGAGTTCCAGCTATACAAACTGCAGCTGATGATTTGGTAAAACCGGAGGATGACAGTGGGAGATACTTCGGTTTTCTCTATGACAGTGGGAGCGAGGATTTCATCATGAGATGATGACCCAACTAGTTTCGAATAGGCCATCAAGAGTGGGGACTCTGTAAGAATGGCTGGATGCTATGCGACCTGAGATGGAATCTATGTACACCAACAAAGTATGGAGTTTGGTTGCTATATCTGAAGGGATAAATCCCCATCAGGAGCAAGTATATCTTGAGAAGATTACTTGGTGTAAATGGAAAAGTTGAGACTTTCAAAGCTAGACTTGTTGCAAAAGGGTTCTCGTCATCGATCAGGTGTGGTTCATGATGAAACCTTTTTTCCAGTGGATATGCTTAAGTCCATCCGGATCCTACTTGCCATTGCTACATACCATGACTACGATATCTGGTGGTTGGGTGTCATGACTGCTTTTCTAAATAGTAATTTAGAAGAGAGCGTCTATAAGTACATAGCCAAAGGGCTTCGTAGAAAGTAGGAACAGCGAAAACGTGTGCAAGTTGCTTTACGGGTTAAAGCAGGCATCGCGAAGTTGGAATATCTATTTTGATGTGGTAGTCAAATCGTTTGACTTCATTAAAATGGTAGATGAACCTTGTATATACAAAAAGGTAGTAGAGAGTATGGTGGTTTTTCTCGTATTGTACGTGGATGACATACTCTTGATAGGAAAGGAGTTTCCTATGCTACGCTCGGTCAATCTCCTCTTATCACAATGATTCTCCATATAGGATCAAGGTGATATCTCCTAAATCCTGGGTTTTGGATCTATGCGAGTGGATGTTAGGATCCTCACTAGGTGTAGTGAGATGGTATCAATCGATCCTGGAAAGAATCACTGGATAGCTTCCGGGGTGGTAAGGTTGACTGAATGTCAGTCGCAGGCATTGTCTTTACCCTCAGTGGAGGGACGGTATGTTGGAAAAGTTCCAAGCTAGATACCGTGGCAAACTAGACAATAAAGGCTGGATACTTCGCTACTAAAGATGCTGCCAAAGAGGCAGTCTGGGTGTATATTAGTTCATGAGATAAACTTCGTTCCTACCATTGTGTGATAATGGAGTTGTGGTTTATGCCTAGGAACCCCCGTCCCATCAGTGACCCAGACATATTCTAAGGCAGTATCACCTGATCATAGAGATAGTTGATCTCCAAGAAGATCGAGGTTAGGAGAGTAGACTCAGAGGACAATACGGCGGATCTACTCACAAAGGCCTTTTCCCAGAGAGAGACTTTTATGGGATGGTTGAGTATGAGATACTACAACCACTGCTATATGATGGCCCTAGTGCAAGTGGGAGATTGTTAGTTATATGTATGCCCTAGAGGCCATTACTGTACATGAGATGTATATTGTAGTGGATGCTTGGACATATATAGGTGGGACTTTCTTGCTCGACATAATAGTATGCTATCTGGTTACTCTTTATCTTAACATGTACATTGATTGTCTCTTTGTTATATGTTGGTAAAGCCCTTAGGATGTGTATTTGACTAACTGGATTATGATGCGGATCATACTAGTGGGACAATGGTAGTCTGTGAGTACATCCTTTAATGTCCCTAATCGTGGGTGTATCGAGACGGGGCATCGATATACCAGAGTAGACTACCGTGTAGCTTCTCGACCCATGTAGATGGGCGATGGATGATCCTATATCCATTAGTGTTTGACATCAGAGATGATATACGGGTGCTCAGTGGAGACAGGGTACACTGGACGGACTCGCCGAGAACTCCTAGATGGTATTATACCTCACGTCAGATGGCAGTTCTCTGGTGACACTGGTACAGGTTAGTCTGTCGACCTGAGATTGTCATAGAGTCTTGTGTGATTCCCACTGTGCTTTGATTTCCACTTTACCACGTTCAAGAGGACGTGCAAAACGGTGGTTTTTGGGTACAGTCCCGAGTCGCATGGAGGCAATGTGCGATAGGAGGGGATTTGTCTCTCCCGGTATTGGGGGTTGATGTTGCGCTGTGCTCGATTGGCTATAACAGAAAGTCCCTGGCCAGGGCTGTTTATGAGATTTACTGGTAAGAGTTATCAGTAGTTTCTCGACCTATTATGAGCCTCATATCGGCATGACTTATCGAGTTATTGGGGTCTGACGTTTACCACCCCTAGACGAGCTATGTGACATATCTGACGAAGAGACCGGACTTTACGGTAGTGTTACTGATTGGACTCGCAGGAGTATGAGCAAGCTTGCTTATTGATTTTCTGATCGCTCAATACTCGGGTGGCCATTACGTTTAGTAGACCGCTTGCGCCTTGTGGGTGTTTGATATGATCATCACCTACTGCCGGCGTATTGACGAGTCTTTAGAGTCCTACACAGAGGTTTCCTGGTTCATGCGAAACGGAGTAGGAGCACATATATGATATGTGCGGGACCGAGATTAATGCGCGTATGTGATACCGCATTCTATTCTCGTGATTTGTAACATAGGTCGGTTATATGTGATATAGCCGGGTTATCAGATCAAGTGTTGATTCGATAATTTGTTACATTTGATATTAGTCGGTTATATGTGATATAGCCGGATTATTAAATCAAGTGTTGATTTAATAATTTAATGTATAATTATATATTTGATATATTAAGTTACACTAACTAATACTTGCTCATTCATGATTTCTTTTTCTCACTTGGATGTGCATTATGTATATATGTGATATATATTTGTGTACATGTTTTGTGTCATGCTAGATGACACATGTGACTTGGGTGCATGAGAATCACACCATACTAGATTAATGAAGGGTTTTATTTATTTTAAGTTAAACAAAATTAGGTGGAAATTGGATTGATGGTTGAAGCTTGGAGAAGCTTGTAGAACCATTGACCAAGTCCACTAATTTTGTCATACTTAAGATATTTATTAACCCAACCATTAAATTAGCCATGGTTAAGTCTTTACATGGGTTAATATGTGATATTAACTCACCCATGGTTCACATTCTTCACTTGGTTAATTCCATGAGAGCATTCTTCATCTTCTTCTTCAAGCTCACTAGTTTTTGTGAAGCGATGAAAATATTGTGAGAAAAATAAAACTAAAGAGAGCCCATTTCCTACTTCATCATCCTCTACTACTTGTTATTTAGTTTAGGGCGTTTGCTTCACTAATTTCACAATTAGTGAAGAGGTAGCATGAGCTTGAGTCTCCTCGACGTAGATCATCTTCGGTCTCGAAGACTTCGAGCAAGCTTGTTCATTTCTCCGGGAGAACCCTTTCTAGAGTTCGGGAGATCACAACTCGTAGCGAAGGGACTACTACACGGAGCTATTGAAGTGAAGGACCGGTCTACAAAGGTTGTATTTCTCATTCACATAGATTCTATGTAAAGTAGTTTACATTTCGTTTCGTCTCATTTTCTAATAATGATTCTATGGTTAGGGTTAGCTAGAACGGCAAATTTTTGAAATTGGCATGGACGATGCCTCCCGAAATCTTGCTGCCGTCCTAAGTAACCCTGTAGATCACCCTAACAACAGCAGATTACAGAGACACAAAACTTATCACAAAATACGATATTTTGCACAAAACTATAACTTAAAGGTTTTAAACTGAAACTAATAATCAAAACAACTTTCTTAGAGCCTAGTTAACTGTTTGAGATCATTATCTCACCACAACTTGAATGAAACCCTAGTCATCAAGATCCAAGTCATTCCAATCGGGCTTTAGCATTAGTTGTGAAGGGGTTTAGTGAGATTTGATGAAGATTTAGGCTTAAGGGTTGAGGAGAAAAAGTGATCAAGAGATGAATTTGTTGAAGGAGGAGTAGAAGAAGAAAATGAAAGAGTTGTGAGGAAATGAGAGAGTGAGGTGAAGGAATGAGAGAGTGAGAGTGTGAGGGTGAATGAGCCATGCCCTCTCTCTCTCTCTCTCTCTCTCTTTCTCTTCATTAATTTCCCTCCATGCTATGTCCCATGCTATGCCTCATATTCAACTCTTCTCTCTTTTTTATTTTCCAAAACAAACCAAACCCTTTTTACTTATAAAATAGATAAAAAAACAATATAGCATATATGTAACATGACATGGAAAAATGGTTAAGTGTGCCATAGCTAGTAAAGTATGGTTAACACCTCCTTAACCCTAATTAAGCATGCACATGTGTGTGCAAGTATAATAATAATTAAATAAAATATTAATTAATTAAATAAAATATATGAAAATAATTATTGGTTAAATTTCATTAAAAACTTGCATTATATCGCTTAATTAACTCTAATCGCATTATAAGGTCTTACAATCTTCTCCCCTTAAACAAATTCGGTCCCCGAATTTAAAAATCTTACCATGCGTACCTTCGAAGAGATGGGGAAATTTCTTCCGCATTTCGCTCTCGGCTTCCCATGTGACCTCTTCGCTATTCGGGCCACGCCAAAGAACTTCACAGATGGTAAGACCTTTGACCGAAGTTTCTTCATTTGCCGATCCAATATAACTACTGGCTGCTCGGTGAACGAAAGATCACGCTCCAGCTGGATGGTCTAGCGTTGAACCATATGAGAAGGTTCATGAAGGTACTTGCGAAGTATCGATACATGAAATAAGGGGTGAACATCTCGAAAACTGGACGGAAGTGCCAAACGATAGGCAACGGTACCAATTCGCTCAAGGATCTCAAAAGGACCCACAATTTGGGACTATGCTTCCCTTTCTTCCCAATCTCATCAGGACTTTCATCGATGAAATCCGTAGGAATACATGATTACCCACTGCGAACTCAAGTGTGCGACGATGAGGTCGGCATAAGACTTCTTCCTGCACCGGGCCGCTCTCATCTTGTCCTGAATCAAATGGATCTTCTCCGTAGTCTCTTGAACTAGCTGTGGTCCTAAAATCCTGCTCTCGCTGAGTTCGGTCCAACATACTGGCGATCGATACTTTCTTCCATACAAAGTCTCAAAAGGTGCAATCTGAATCGTCTCCTGAAAGCTGTTATTGTAGGAGAACTCTATCAAAGGCAAGTGACGATCCCAACTGCCACCAAAATAAAGCATGCACGCACGAAGCATATCCTCAAGAGTCTGTATAGTCCGCTCTGACCGACCATCGGTCTACGGATGGAAAGCGGTGCTAAAACTTAATCGGGTACCCAAAGCTTCCTGAAGTTTTTGCCAAAGACGGTTAGTAAACTGGGTGCCTCTGTCGGATACAATGCATGTGGGAACGCTGTGAAAGCAGACAATCTCATCAATGTACAACTGAGCATATTGAACAAACCCAAAAGTGGTTTTCACTGCAAGGAAGTGAGCCATTTTCGTTAACCGGTCAACAATCACTCAAATGGAGTCATACTCTCGACTGGACCTGGGTAGACCCACAACGAAATTCATGGAGATCTGCTCCCATTTCCACTCCGGAACGAGTAACGGCTTCAACTCTCCTGTCGGTCTCTGATGCTCAGCCTTGACTTTGTTGGATATATGTATGCCCTAGAGGCCATTATTTGATAGTGGATGTATTTATACATGTGTGTGTGTGTGTGTGTGTGTGTGTCTGTGTATTCAGAGGACTTTCTTGCTCGACATAATAGTATGCTATCTGGTTACTCTTTATCTGACATGTTCACTTGATAATACTTTGATTCATTTGTACATGTTGATAAAGCCCTCAGGATATTTGCTTGACTACTGTGATTGCGATGCAGATCAAACTAGTGGGACATATGTAGCTTATAAGCATATCCTGAAATGTCCCTAGTCGTTGGTGTATCGAGACGGGGTATCGATATTCCAGAGTAAACTAGCATATATGATACTAGACCCATGAGATGGGCAATGGATGATCCCACATCCATTGGTGTTTGACACCGAGATTGTATACGGGTGCTTAGTGGAGACTGGGTACACTGGACGGACTCGCTGAGAACTCCTATATGGTATTATATCTATCGTCGGATAGCAGTTCTCAGGTGACACCGGTACAGATTAGTCTGTAGACCTGAGATCGTCATAGAGTCTTATGTGTTCTCCCACTGTGCTTTGATTTCCACCCTACCACGGCTCTACTGAGTCTTGCAAACATGTGGCTTTTGGGTACAGTCCCGAGACATGTGGAGGCAATGAGCGATAGGATGGGTTTCGTCTCTCCCGGTATTGGGGGTTGATGTTGCGATGTGCTTGATTGGCTATATCAGCAAGTCCCTGACCAGGGCTGATGAGATTTACTGATAAGTGTTATCAGTAGTTTCTCGAACTGTTATAGGCCATACATCGGCATGACTTATTGATTTATTGGGGTCGACAATGCCATCCCTAGACTCGATATGCAGCATATCTGATGAAGAGACCGGACTGTACGGTAAGTGTTACCGGTTGGCTCGACAGATGTTTTGACAGGTTCGCTTGTTTTTCTTCTGCTCGCTCAATACCCGGGTGGCCATTACGTTTAGCTGACCGTTTGCGGCTTGTGGGTGTTTGATATAATCATCGCCTACTGCCGGCGTATTGACGAGTCTTAGAGTCCCACAAAGGAGTTACCTAGCTCAGGAGAAACGATATGGGGTGCATATGGTGATATGCGCGCATGCCTGATTAAATACGTATATGTGATACCGCATTATAATCTGGCGTTTTCTTTTGGTCGGGTCATATGTGATATGACCGGTATATTAAATCAATTGTTAATTTAATATTAATGACCATTAGTCTTTTCACTTATAACCTTTTCTTTATTTATTGTATGCATGATTGTATGTATGTACATATGTTGATGTGTATGTACACATGCATGCATACATGTGTCATGGTGATGATACATTGGAGGTGGCTATGCAAGACTCACATGGTTTGGATATTTATTTATTTTGATTATTGATTAAAGAATTAATTAGGATTATATCATGGTTACTTTGTTTCTACACACTTCCATTGTTGACTTTGACTTAAACCATGGTTTAATCTCTACACTTAAACCATGGTTTAATCTCTACACTTAACCATGATTTAATCACTACACTTATTCTTTAACCCAATAACAAAATATCTAGATATTTTTTAACATTGGTTATGAGTGAGTGTGACCCTCTCTCATATATTCATTATTCATTTTATTTCTTGGATAACAATTATCTTGAGCTTGCTTAGCCTTCTCCTTCTTCTTCCTCCTCAAAAGCTTACTACCTCCATCAAAGTGAGTTAAGCAGATAAAAAGAAAAGATTTTTAAGTGAGATCCAAACCCACATCACCAATCTACACTAGTTTAGCCCACTAGTTTAGGTTGTTTTGCATCACTTCTACTTTGTTCTAGTGAAGCAAGGAGCTTGAGCCAAGGTACTCCGCGGTGGGTCGTCGTGGACAACGAAGGACTCAAGCAGACCTATCCAAACACCGATTTAATCCAAGGAGTCTCAAACGGGAGATCTACAAAGGTTGTATTTCTCATCTATTAGTATTAGACTCTTCTATATAGTATGTGATACTACATTGTTACTTTAAATTTCTAGTTTGATCCCATGTTAGTTTGCTTAGCACCCTAAAAAATTTAGTTGTAGCATGTTTGATGCAAGACAAACCCTTATGGGGTGCTAGGTAAACCCAACAGACTTGCTGACAAGTCAGGCACCTCGAAACGAAATCCGAAACATCTCTCTTCATCCCTTCCCACCAGTAGATATCTCTCAAATCACGATATATCTTGGTGGAACCTAGATGAACACCGTATGCTGACTGATGTTCCTGGTCTAGGATCTCGCGTCTCAGCCCCTCGGAATCTGGCACATACAGATGAGTCCCAAAACATATCACACCCTGTTCATCAATCACAAACTCTGAATCTCCACCCTGCCGAACATTCTCCAGAATCTCGGACAAACGAGCATCGTCGGACTGCGCCTCATGGATACGATCAAGTAGAAGAGGATGGGTGTGGACACCAGCAAGCTTCCCTCCAGTGGAAGTGAACTCGAACCGTACTCTACTATTGCATAAGATCTGCCAATCTGTAGAAGATTGTCTCGGAACCGCGCTTAAATGGAACAAGCTACCTCCGGGCCTACGACTCAAAGTATCAGCTACCACATTCGCCTTGTCCGGGTGATAAAGGATTTCACAATCATAATCCTTCACAAGTTCCATCCAACAGTGCTGCCTTAAATTTAGATCCCGCTGCTGGAAGATGCACTTCAAGCTCTTGTGGTCCGTGAAGATCTAACACGACTCTCCATACAAGTAGTGTCTCCAAATCTTGAGCGCAAAGACCACTGCAGCCATCTCAAGATCATGAGTGGGATAGTTCTGCCTGTGCTTCTTCAACTGCCGAGAAGCATAAGAGATAACTCTGTCATGCTACATCAACATACAACCTAGCACCACTCGAGAAGCATCACAATAAACGACATAGCCGCCTGATCCAGAAGGCAAAGATAGAACTGGTGCATTCGTAAAACGAGTCTTCACTGCTGAAAACTCTGCTCACATTCCTCAGTCCAGAGAAAAGGAACTTCCTTCCGAGCCATTCCGGTCAGCTGTGCAACGATACTCGAGAAATTTTGCACGAAACGGCGATAATAACCGGCTAAGCCCAAGAAGCTGCGGATCTCTGTTACTGGTACAGGTCTGGGCCAAACCTGTACGGCCTCGATCTTCTTCTGGTCCATTTGTATACGGTCTCCTGTAATCACATGACCCAAGAAGTCAACACTATCAAGCCAGAATGAACACTTCGAGAATTTAGCAAACAGCTGGTGCTCTCTCAATGTCTGCAAGGAAATCCTCAAGTGCTTCTCATGCTCCTCACGACTTCTGGAATAGATCAAAATGTCGTCAATAAACATAATAATAAACTGGTCGAGGAACGGCCTGAAAATATGGTTCATCAAATCCATGAACACTGCTAGGGCATTGGTGAGCCCGAACGACATCATCAAGAACTCATAATGCCTGTAGCACGTACGAAAAGCAGTCTTCGGAATGTCATCATTTCGGACCCGCAATTGATGATAACCCGACCTCAAGTCAAACTTAGAAAAATGTCCCGCACCCTAGAGCTGATCAGATATATCGTCAATGCGAGGTAAATGATACCTATTCCGCACCGTAACTCGGTTCAATTGATGATAATCAATGCACAATCTCATACTGCCGTCCTTCTTCTTGACGAACAGAACAGTAGCTCCCCAAGGTGGAACACTAGGATGAACAAGTCCCCTGTCAAGCAACTCTTGCAACAGATCCTTAAGCTCTTAAAGTTTTGCTGGGGCCATCCGATAAGGCGGTATAGAAATAGGCCCCGTGTCGGAAGTCAATTCAATGCAAAACTCGATATCGCGCTCTGGCGGCAATCCAGGTAACTCATCAGGAAATACGTCGGGAAACTTTCTGACAATAGGAACTTGGTCCAACGGATCTGCTGTGGCTCCAGTATCACGAATATAGGCTAAAAATCCCCGACATCCTTTCCTCAAGATCCAACTAGCACAAAGGGTAGAAATCAAACTGTGAGGGGCGGCACTACGGCCCCCTGCACAACAAGAACTGACTTGCCCAGAAAAAAAACCTGACTGCCTTCTTACGGCAGTCCACAGACCCATAGAAAGTAGATAACCAGTCCATGCTGAGGAGAACGTCGAATTCCAATGTATCAAGAAGGATAAAATCGACGGACGAATCTCTATCTCCAAAACGAACGGTATAAGACCGAAACACATGTCATGCAACCAAAGACTCTCCAACGGGAGTAATCACGACAAGTGGCTCATCTAACAAGGACGAACCCCGGCCTAACCTTGGTACCAAGTGTGTGTGCACAAACGAATGCGTAGACACCGGATCAAACAAAAAGCACGCATCGAAAGAAAATACCGAAAGTGTACCTGTCACTATTGTATTCGACGCCTGCGCATCCTGAAGAGTCAATGCAAAAACTCGGGCCTGTCCTCTACCGGCATCCGACTGTCCACTGCCTATACTACCTCGTCCTCTATGAAAAAGACCATCACGACCATGGCCTCTCTGAGCATCGACCCAGCGTGAAGCAACAACAGGCATAAGAGGCAACGCTCTCTGAGGTGGAGAAGGTGGTAGGGTAACACGTGGAACTGCTGCCTCGCCCTGGCATACCTCAGTACAGTCTTTGATGGGGTGATACCGTCTCCCACACCGAAAACATCCTGACGATGGCTGCTGACCCTGTGGGAAAAAGCTATATAATTGGCCTCGTCTTAAGGCTCTGCTACCACCATCACCTGGAAAGAATCTGTCGCGGCGTCTACCTCGCTGCCTCTGATCTGATACACCGGTACGAATCTGCTTCGGCCCCGGAATGATCGAAGTCTCGGAAATACGCTCCTCTACTAGTTGGGCTGCATCCACCACGGCTGCATCCGTATTAAAGTGTTGGGTGCCAATAGAGAGGAAAAACTGAGTAACAAGGCCTTGCACGAATCTCTTGACGTGCTTCACTTCAGTCTCCACTAAATATGGAGCATACATGGATAACTGGATAAACTGTATATCATACTCCGCCACTGTCATATCAGGAGTCTGGCGCAATGACTCAATGCTGCGAGCTTGAGTATCTCTGACGCTCTGCGGGAGAAAACAAGCAAGAAAAACCGTCGCGAACTCAACCCAGGTCATAGGAAGAAGACTTGCTGCTCGACCTCTCTCTAAAGACTCGCACCAAGTCTAGGCAAGACCCTCCAGACGAAAACTAGCGAACTCTACCGATCTTGTATCGGAGCATCTCAATGAATGACAGATCCTGGCCATCTGGTCGAGAAACGACTGTTGATCCTCAGCTGCGTCGGTGCCGGTGAAAACCGGAGGTTTCAGCCTCATAAACTCGGATAAGGATACGGTGATAGTCTCGGTAGCGGTGGATACGACTGTCTGAGCAGTAGGTACCATCACGGTCCCCGTAATAGGTGGAACAACCTCCGATCTCTGCGCTTGAATGGTCTCAACCAACAATCCCGCCATCTGACGCAAATCCTGAATACTGGCCTTAAGCCTATCAATACGACCTGGAGAAGGTGGATCAATATGCTCCTATAGAATAGGCGTACCGGCCTGGTCAGTCCTTGTCTTAGATGAGCCTGCCCTGACCTCGGCTCTAGCGGTAGCTCTCTGTGCCCTCATAGTCTTTGGCGGCATAGTGGCTGGAATAAGAAAACAGGATTCGATAAGAACATAGAAATCGAATCATAAGGATATATGGAATCAAGGAAGGAATTAAAAGAAAATATGTCCTAAGGTCACTTAGGCGGAGTACCGTGTCGTAAGTATGCGGAACATATACACGCTACGTCACTCTACTTAAGCAATCTACTCCATCATACCAAGGTCATCCTACACCCCGAAAGGTAAAATCTAGCGTTTTGATACCAATTTTGTCACGACCCAATTTAAGAATGCAACCGGCACTCAAATCACACAACGTCTAAAGACGTAACGTAATTCAAGTAAGCCAAAAACCCTAGAAATCTAAATCATGAAAATATAGAGTGATAAAATATTAAAACATTTGTTAAAACATTAAAATCTCAAGTTAAAAATCTTAAAACTTAAATTCATTTTTCTTAGAAATTTCGGCAGCATCTTCTTTGTAAAAACTAGTTCCAAACGGGTACAAAACATAAAAACGAAAAGGGCATCCCCAATCAGGAGCAACTTACGCCTAAAGGTGGAACACAACCACAACCCATAAATATACGACGCCGTAGCGAAGAAATAAGCAAATAAGAAGTGAAAATATCATAATAAGAGGTAAAACAATATCGCAACATGAATTAAAGGCCGACCCACATGAGGACGACAACCAGAAACACTAATAATATATAAATACCGAATCTCTCAGTCTCGTCTCTAAGTCAAATACAAATAAGTGGTAGATGGAGAGTACTAGATACAAAATAAAATATACAAGTGGGCCATACGGATACTCGCAAAACCCACCTACTTAAAGGGTCTCACACCCAAAAGTAGCGGTATCCACCAAAATGAAGCAATAAAGAGCCCTGCCGCGACTACACTGAGGGTCAATCCTGCAAAACAATGTGATACAAAGGGGGTGAGTTGCCAGCTCATGAGAAGTAAATAACATCGTACAGGTAATCACATGAATGCATGATAAACAACCAATCCTACGTATACAGTCATGATGGCATATGTACAATAATATGAGATGCAGCATAATCGAAATCAAGATACTACATCGGGGTACAACACTATGTGTACAGAATATATCTTAAAAGTCCTGAGTGTGGGATAAAACAGAGCCATCTTCAATAAAACATCATCATAGAAATCCGGTTTTCATCAACGACACTCTAAAATCCCAATATCTCAGGCGCTGTCATAATGATCGGCCTCATATCCATCTCATCTCATAACTCCGAATGGTATCCTCCGGATATCCATCGATTTTCCATACAATCACTGGTAGGTAGTGCTCCCCTGGCAGACTCATCGTCTACACTTCGAGCTTATTGCCCCGGGATACCTTACCGGGTCCACCATGTACCCACAGACAGCTCATCCAACACCTCGAATCAGGTTTCGAAAACAAGCTCAGAACCGAGAAAACTCATGGTGGACATGAAATATCATATCAAGAGAAAAACAACCTTTTTAAATATTTCAAGTTTCGAAAGGTATCTTGTGGTTTCCCAAATCCACGAAATCGAAATAAAACATTATATGAGAGTATATATATAAATTACTATAGCAATGTATGCATGTATGTATGCATGCATGTATGCATGATGCAATTCATAATGCGTACTAGTAAAAGAATAAATGTCTAACTATCCATAATGTGTTAATTGTATGTATGCCCTAGAGGCCAGTATTGTACAGATGATGTATATGATATTGGATGCTTGGACATATATAGAGATGACTTTCTTGCTCGATATGATAGTATGCTATCTGGTTGCTCTTTATCTTAACATGTATACTAGTCTCTTTATACTGTCTTAGAGTTACATATTGGTAAAGCCCTTAGGATGTGTACTTGACTATCTGGACTATGATGCGGATCATACTAGTGAGGACATGATAGTCCATAAGTACATCCTTCAAGGTCCCTAGTCGTGGGTGTATCGAGACGGGGCATCGATATACCAGTGTAGACTAGCGTATACGCTTCTCGACCCATGAGATGGGCGATGGATGATTCCATATCCATTGGTGTTTGACATCAGAGATGGTATACGGGTGCTCAGTGGAGACTGGGTACACTGGACGGACCCGTCGAGAACTCCCAGATGGTATTATACCTCACGTCAGATGGCAGTTCTCAGGTGACACTAGTGCAGGTTAGTCTGTAGACCCGAGATCGTCATAGAGTCTTGTGTGATTCCCACTGTGCTTTGGTTTCCACCTTACCACGTCCATAAGGGCGTGCAAAACGGTGGTTTTTGGGTATAGTCCCGAGTCACATGGAGGCAATGAGCGATAGGAGGGGTTTCGTCTCTCCCGGTATTGGGGGTTGATGTTGCCCTGTGCTCGATTGGCCGTAACAGGGAAGTTCCTGGCCAGGGCTGATTGGAGATTTACTGGTAAGTGTTACCAGTAGTTTCTCGACCAGTTATGAGCCTCACATCGGCACGACTTATCGGTTATTGGGGTCTGACGTTTACCACCCCTAGACTTGATATGTGACATATCAGACGAGGAGACCGGACTGCACGGTAGTGTTGCCGGTTGGCTCGACGGGAGTTGTAGCAGGTTCGCTTGTTCTCTTCTGATCGCTCAATACCAGGGTGGCCGTTACGTTTAGCTGACCGCTTGCGGCTTGGGGGTGCTTGATATGATCATCACCCACTGCCGGCGTATTGACGAGTCTTAGAGTCCCACAAAGGAGTTACCTAGTCCAGGCGAAACGTTGTGGTGCGCGTATGCTATATGCGCATGGACCCGATTAAAATACGCGTATAGGATACCGTATATTGATCGGGCGGCTTGCTTTTAGTTAGGGTCATATGTGATATGAACGGATTGATAAATCAAGTGTTGAGTTATCATTTAACCATTAGTTTCTCACTAGAAATCCTTTCTTGTATTTGATGGATGTATGCATGCATGTATGTTCTCTTTTTAGATTCATGCACATATGGATGTACATACACACATACATACATACATACGTCCTTCATGGTTGTACATACATGAAAATGGTGGCAATATAAGACTCACACCATGGTTTTATATATGGATTTTATTGCATTTGATTTAAAACAAAAAAGGAAAAGGAAAATGGTTATCATTGATTTGTTTCTACACTCTTCTTTTGACCTAACCATCCTCACCCACCTTTTAACCTTGGGTAAACTTTCCTTTTTTGTTTTAACTCAAGTTCAACAATATATTCATTGTTTAAACAATGGTTTGAGATGAGAACAAGAAAATATATATACATATATTTTCATTTTTCTTGAACAAGAGTTATTCTTTTCACTCTTGTTAAAGAATAGCCATCATCTTCTTCTTCCTCTCTCATTTGCTCTCTAGATTTTTGTAGTGAGCAATATACTCATCAAGTTAGGATTTTGAAGTGAGAAAGAGAACCACAACACCATTCTACACAAGTCTAGCCCACTTATTTGGAGTGTTAGCTTCATTTCATTCTCTTGATCGGGTGAAGTTGCAAGCTTGGACAAAGCGGACTCCGGGTGGATCATCGGTGACCTAGAGGAGTTCAAGCGGACCCGTTTCCAAACCCCAATTAGTCGAGGAGTCTAGCGTAGGGAGCTACAAAGGTTGTACTCTCAAAACCCTAGCTTTTCTTGCTTATGTTGATATGTAAAATTTTGAAACCCTAATTTTCTAGGAACGATTCAATGATCGTTAACTTAGCACCCTAAAAATTCCATCTTTGGTACATGTGATGCTTCCAATCCCTTCATGAGGTGCTAGGCTAACCCAACATTAGTATCAGAGATGACCTAGAACATTAGGCGACACATTAGCGAAGTCAAAACTCCGATCGAACCAAAACACGACCTTTTCGGACACTTTCTGGACATTTTTTAAAATCTGGTTATTTTCAGAATTAAAAATATGCAAAAATTTCAACAGGTAATTATAAGAGTTGCTGTGAAAAATGAGGCCATGAACAGTTAATTCAACCGCGGAACCGCGGCAATAGCATGCTTAGGCCGCGGTTCCGCGGCCGTTCTGTTGCTTTATGGTGTCGTTTTTGTACAGTAACTAATTTCTCTGCTTGTATATTGTTTTGGAGTATTTTTAATCTGAATTTAGTACTGTAAATTCTGGAGATGTTTTTGGACTCGACGATTCGATCGGAATTTTGATTTCGTGTCTTTTCCGGATAAATTAGAAAGTATTGAAGTGTTTAAACGAGTATTATTTGCTCACTGTTCACGGGGTTTAAATATTTTGGAGATACGTGCAAGTTTTGTGGTGGACCCTGTAGAAGACAACAAACCTTAACTCGATTATGTGACCGTCTTGAACTGCCCTTTGAACCTTAGGGTTTGGGGCAGTACGGCGTGCCACATGTGAGGCGTTGGCTTGACCCTTCTACGGCTGGACCGCTACTACTATGTCACACTCAGGGTTTTTGAACTCCGCTCAAGTGTTGAGCTTTAGTGAATCTTGGGTATTTGATCGTTCGTTCAAAAACTTTAATACTGTTTAATTATCTGGAATGTGATGCAATGTGTGGAATTCATATTACTAGACATGAAATACGAAGTATGTGATATTTCGCATTTATGATGTCTAAAGAGAATGTGGATTCCAGATATTGCAGTTTTACTCTTTCTTTTCTGTGACCGTAAGTATAGTATGTAGTGGTATTGCCGATTGTCGTTGCTATACGTCGATGACAATCGGTGTATGTATACTTACTTACGTTGATGATATGAGATATTGTAAGGTTAGTCTAACACCCTATGAAGAGTTTTGAAGCATCACATGACCCAAAGTTTAAATTTTTATGGTGCTAAACGAACATGCAAAGGAATCGATCCTAGAAAATTAGGGTTTCGAAATATAAAGCGAACTAATCTAGGGTTTCGAGACTACAACCTTTGTAGCTCCCTTTCGCTGGACTCCTTGGTCTCTAGGGTGTTGAACGGAGGTCCTCTTGAAGTCCTCTTGTGTCCACGACGATCCACCACGGAGATCTCCGTCCAAGCTCGCAACTTCGTAAAACCGAAGAGAACACTCTAAACAAAACGACTAAGCTTGTGTAGAATGAAGTTGTGGTTAAGTTTCTCACTTCAAAAACCTATCTTTAAGTGGTATTTGCTCACTAGAAAAAAACTAGAGAGCAAAAGAGAATGAGGAAGAAGATGGTGGCAATTTTTAATAAGAGGTAAAAAGATAACTCATAAGAAGAAAAAGAAATATATCAATATATATTTTATTCCTTCTTACTATGAACCATGGTTAAAGTGATGGAGACATTATTTAACTTGAGTTTTGAATGATAAAGAGAAGGATAACCTTAGGTTAGTGGTAGTTGAGCATGGTTAGGTCAAAGGAAGAATGTAAAAGCAAGAATGATTATCCTTTCCTTTTCATTTTCTTTTAAATCCAAAATCAAATAATAATCCATTATATAATCCATGGTGTGAGTCTTATATTGCCACCATTTCCATATGCTAACAATCATGATGGATGAGTGTATGTATGTGTGCATGTATGCACATCCACATGTGCATGAAACTAGCATGAAAGAAAGAAAGAAAAGCACACATGCATGCACACATCCATCATCCAAGAAAAGGTTTTAAGTGAGAAAACTAATGGTTAAATGATAAATCAACACTTGATTTATCAACCCGGTCATATCTCATATGACCCCACCAAAAGCAGTTCACCCGATCAATGTTCGGTATCATATACGCACATTTCAATCGGGTGCATGCGCATATCACATACGCGCACCACAACGTTTCGCCTGGACTGGGTAACTCCTTTGTGGGACTCTAAGACTCGTCAATACGCCGGCAGAAGGTGATGATCATATCAAGTACCCTCAAGCCGCAAGCGGTCAGCTAAACGTAACGGCCACCCGGGTATTGAGCGATCAGAAGACAACAAGTGAACCTGCTACAACTCCCGTCGAGCCATCCGGCAACACTACCGTACAGTCCGGTCTTTTCGTCAGATATGCTGCATATCGAGCCTAGGGATGGTCACGTCGACCCCAATAACTCAATAAGTCGTGCCGGTGAATGGTCTATAACAGATCGAGAAACTACTGATAACACTTATCAGCAAATCTCAGCAGCCCTGGCCAGGGACTTGCTGTTATAACCAGTCGGGCACAGCACAGCATCAACTCCCAATACCGGGAGAGACGAAACCCCTCCTATCGCTCATTGTCTTCGTGTGTCTCGGGACTGTACCCAACGGCCACCTGTTTGCACGACTCATTTGAGCCGTGGTAGGGTGGCAATCAAAGTACAGTGGGAGAACACACAAGACTCCATGACGATCTCGGGTCTACAGACTAACCTGTACCAGTGTCACCTGAGAACTGCTATCCGACGATAGATATAATTCCATATAGGAGTTCTCGGTGAGTCCGTCCAGTGTACCCAGTCAGCACTGAGCACCCGTATATGATCTTGATGTCAAACATCGATGAATGTGGGAACATCCATCGCCCATCACATGGGTCTAGTATCATATACGCTAGTCTACTCTGGTATATTGATGCCCCGTCTCGATACACCTCCGACTAGGGACATTTCAGGATATGCTTATAGACTACAGATGTCCCACTAGTATGATCTCCATCATAATCAGAGTAGTCAAGCCGATATCCTCAGGGCTTTATCAGCATGTATGAATGAATAAAAGCATGATCAAATCAACATGTCAGATAAAGAATAACCAGATAGCATACTATCATGTCGAGCAAGAATGCATACTGAATATATATACATGTATAGATACATCCACTATCATATAATGGCCTCTAGGGCATACATATATCCAACAGATATTATGTGTTTCTGAGATATGATGTGCAGGATTGTCGCGATTGAATAGCCGGGGGGTTTTATGTGAGATGAGAGCTTTATATTTTCATTCATGTAAATTCAAATGTAATGTAATATTCTTTTATTTGGGGCACTTCCGGGTTGAGGTTGAAGCCACCAGTGTTGTATATTATTTACTTTTCCGCATTAGGATGGACCCAAGGAGGGGAGCCCGGGTGACCGGGTTTTGGGGTTCAGTGGGAGGCCATCTCGAGGAGTCGAGACCGGGTCTCCTAAACTCCAGAATTGGTAGGGTCGCTTGCCGCTCTCGTAGGGGTCCGGGGTGTAGGCTTGGCTGTTCATCGCGACTGTGGAATTCGTATTTTCTATTGTTGGCTAAATACTAAATACGGACGTCCTAGTATATCCCACATTATATCTTTGTTTCTGCTGCGATATCTGTGATGTGATCATTTGATATGTTGTGATGGATACAGTATATAGTATATATGATATATTATATAGACGTTACTTATGTTTTACACCCGCACTAACCCTGCCCTGCTCTGTCGTTAGTTACCTAACCTAACGGTGCACGAGGGGACATCGAGGCGAATGCGGATGGCATAAGTGTACGTCGTATTTATCTGTGATATTTAGGTGACTTAAATGATGGGACTTCATTAATGTGATTAATGAAAGAAAAGAAACCTAAAAGATGTTGTAGAATCAAATTTTAAAATAAAAGGGTAGCTATAGTCTTGCTTTGCATAGCGGTATATATGATATACCCTGCACCTTATTCGATGGGGAAAGAGCCGAGATCCCTTCACCGGGAGTGACCTCTTTAGCAAAACTGGCAGATGCTATAACACTCGGTTTGACTTTTGACTGCTTTTGGAGTTTTGCTTTGCACAGTGATATATATGATATATCCCGCACCTTATTCGATGAGGTAAGAGCCGAGATCCCTTCACCGGGAGTGCCCTCTTTAGCAAAACTAATGAAAGCCTCAAAATCACTCCATTTCAAAACTTCACTTGATTCTACAAACGATATCAAGTTCATTACGCAATAGGTTTTCAGAAAAACCTGTCGTAGCCCTCCGTCATTTCAGATAAGAACTGTTTAGTATTCGTGCTGCATTTGTTGGGCTTTGTCAAGGCGTAGTGTGCGGTAGCTGAATAGTGCTTATCTACTTATGCATATGATGCAGATTGTTTCAGGGTAGTCATACGACCTTGTTGGCCTTTGTCAAGGGTTGTGCTGGTGGGTTTGATTCAATCAAGAAATGACGGGTTGAACTTGACTAGCATCCTATGATTTGTTGGCCTTTGTCAAGGTCATGGGGGTTAGGGGCAAAATTTTATCGGGAATTTCAAGCGTTGAAATTTGCAATGAGATTGCATACCTTCTATGAGATAGTTGGATCCCGATACCCACTGCGAGTAATTGTTACTCCTGGGAGAGTTTTACACAGGAAAATTAGCCGATCAAGTAGGTGTCTAGAAAGGTGTCAACGGGGTTACGCCTCTGGGAAAACGAGGTTTACTTTAATTAGGTCCGTGCGAAAGCACGGGGAACCTCCCTCAAAATACCGACACTGGCCTGGCTGAAAGATTGGCGAAGTTGTAGGGTGTAATTAATCCCGGCTAGTCTTTCCTTTTAGGATTTGAAGGAAGATTTGATAAAAACAATGGGAGCCATCCTGATTAGATAGGATAATAACCAATCTGATCTTGCAAGAGCATACGCTAAAGTGTTTTCTTCTCTCTCTCTCCAGGTAGCGACCATGTCATGCCTTAATCAAGATAATAATATGGATGTATTGACCGAACCCGCAAGTTATACTGTGCTGGGGAACGTTGGTTCTGTTCTTTCTTATAAGAGTTATAGGACTGAACATGACATAGGGGAATACCAGGATTCCCATGCCACCCGAATGAAGAAAGTACATGTTGATGCATTTTCTTCGGGTGTGTTCGTTACAGAGAACTGTTTCTCCATTTGCCCTACGTCCTGGGTATTAGATACCGGGTCAAGATCCCATATATGTAATCAGTTACATGGGCTTAGGAAAGGTAGAAAACTTGGAGAAGGTGATAAAGACATAAGAGTTGGAAATGGTGCAATTGTTGCAGCTAAGACCGTCAGGAAATATCACCTTGTATTACCAACTGGTAATACATTGATTCTGAACGAATGCTATTACATGCCGAACCTGATATGCAACATTATATCGGTTTCTTTGTTGAGTAAAGAAGGATATAATTTTTCATTACAGGATAATGTTATGAACATTTTCCGTAACCAAAAGTTGGTTGGATCAGGCACGTTGTGCAATGGCATTTATGTTCTAAATCAATCAACAGTTAAGCATAACAAACACACACAAGAGGAAAAGTTCAGAACTGAACGAATCCTTCTTGTGGCATTGTAGACTGGGTCACATCAATGCGACACGACTAGCTAAGTTGCATAAGGATGGATATTTGAATCCGTTTGAATTATCATCTTATGACACTTGCCAGTCATGTCTCAAAGGCAAGATGACCAAAACTCCGTTTACGGGACACGGAGAAAGAGTTACCGAACTCTTGGGACTGATACATAGTGATGTATGCGTTCCCATGTCTACACATGCCAGGGATGGTTCTTCGTACTTCATTACATTCACTGTCGATCTCTCTAGATTCGGATATGTGTTCCTGATGAAACACAAATCAGAAGCTTTTGAGAAATTTAGAGAATATAAACTAGAAGTTGAGAACCAAACCGGGAAAAGTATTAAAATCCTTCGATCTGATCGAGGAGGTGAATACTTGAGCAATGAATTCCTGGACTTCCTAAAAGAGAATAGGATTCTCTCTCAGCTGACTCCTCCATATACACCACAGCACAACGGTGTATCAGAACGGAGAAACCGCACCCTATTAGATATGGTGCGCTCTATGATGAGCTCAGCTGAGTTACCTATTTCCTTCTGGGGATATGAGCTGAAAACAGCAGCATACCTATTGAATCAAATTCCATCTAAATCTGTACCTACCACACCATATGAGATATGGAGTGGGAAGAGATCATGTCTTAAACGAGTTAAGATATGGGGTTGTCCGGCCTATGTCAAGATGCAAAATCCGGACAAACTCGAGACGCGGTCAGTTCTATGCAAGTTTGTGGGATATCCTAAATATTCACATGGATATCTTTTCTACCATGCTGAGGAACAAAAAGTGTTTGTTTCTCGACATGCCACCTTTTTAGAAAAGGAATTTCTTGCAAAAGAAATTAGTGGCAACAAGGTAGAACTGGAAGAAATTCCGGCTACACAAACTCAAACTGAAGATTTAGTGGAACCAGAGGATTCGGTAATTCCCAATGAACCCCAGCCACTCCGCCGATCTAGTATGGTTCCTCTCCCACCTGAGAGATACTATGGTTTTCTCATGGATGGTGGGAGCGATGATTGCATCATGGAGGAGGATGACCCAACTAGTTTCGAGTAGGCCATCACGAGTGGGGACTCAGTGAAATGGCTGGATGCTATGCGGTCCGAGATGGAATCCATGTACACCAACAAAGTATGGACTTTGGAAGATGCTCCTGAAGGGGTAAAACCCATTGGGAGCAAGTGGATCTTCAAGAAAAAACTTGGTGTAGATGGGAAAGTGGAGACTTTTAAAGCTAGACTAGTTGCAAAGGGTTTTCGTCAAAGACCAGGTGTGGACTATGACGAGACCTTTTCTCCAGTGGCTATGCTTAAATCTATCCGGATCATACTTGCCATCGCTGCATATCATGATTACGAAATCTTGCAAATGGATGTTAAGACCGCCTTTCTAAACGGTAATTTAGAAGAGTGCGTGTACATGACTCAGCCAGAGGGCTTCGTAGACAGTGGGAGCAGCGGGAAGGTATGCAAGCTGCTCAAATCCATTTATGGATTAAAGAAAGTATCGCGGAGTTGGAACATCTGCTTTGACGTCGTTATCAAAGAGTTTGATTTCGTCAAAAACGTAGATGAACCTTGTATCTACAAGAAGGTGGCAGAGAGTAAGGTTGTCTTCCTCGTATTGTACGTAGACGACATACTCTTGATAGGAAATGACATTCCTATGCTGCAATCGGTCAAGCTCTTCTTATCACAAAGATTCTCAGTGAAAGATCTTGGTGATGCCTCCTGCATATTGGGAATTAGGATCTATAGAGATAGATCCAAACGGATATTGGGATTGTCCCAATCCAGGTACATTGACACCATAATAAAGAGGTTTAGTATGGAAGAATCCAAGCGTGGGAACTTACCCACGATCTCTGGAGTCACTCTCTCCAAAGAGATGTCTCCCAAGACTGATTTGGAAAGAGCTCGCATGCAAGGGATACCCTATACTTCGGCTGTAGGCTCTATCATGTACGCGATGCTGTGTACCAGACCCGATGTAGCATACTCACTAAGTATAGTGAGTAGGTATCAAGCTGATTCTGGAGAGAGTCACTGGACAGCTGTGAAGAGCATTCTCAAGTGCTTACGAAGGACTAAGGAGATGCTCTTAGTGTATGGTAACGGAGAACTCCAAGTGGAGTTCTTTACCGATTCGAGCTTCCAGAGTGATAAAGACGACTCTAAGTTGCAGTCGGGATTTGTCTTTACCCTTTACGAAGGGGCGGTTAGCTGGAAGAGTTCCAAGCAGGAAACCGTGGCAGACTCGACGATGGAGGCTGAATACATCGCTGCCAACGATGCTGCCAAAGAGGCTGTCTGGATCAAGAAGTTTATTACTGAACTTGGAGTGGTTCCATCTATTGAGCATCCAATACCTTTGTATTGCGATAACAATGGAGCGGTGGCTTTGGCCAAGGAACCCATGTCCTATCAGCGATCCAGGCATATTCTGAGGCGGTATCACCTGATCCGGGAGATAGTTGATCGCCGGGAGATCGAGGTCAGGAGGGTTGACACGAAGAATAACACAGCGGATCCACTCACGAAGGCCATTCCCCATACACAGTTTGAGAGACTCTTCGGGATGCTCGGTATGCGATACTACAGCAGCTGGCCCTAGTGCAAGTGGGAGATTGTTAGTTGTATGTATGCCCTAGAGGCCAGTATTGTACAGATGATGTATATTATATTGGATGCTTGGACATATATAGAGATGACTTTCTTGCTCGATATGACAGTATGCTATCTGGTTGCTCTTTATCTTAACATGTATACTAGTCTCTTTATACTGTCTTAGAGTTCCATGTTGGTAAAACCCTTAGGATGTGTACTTGACCATCTGGACTATGATGCGGATCATACTAGTGGGGACATGGTAGTCCATAAGTACATCCTTCAAGGTCCCTAGTCGTGGGTGTATCGAGACGGGGCATCGATATACCAGTGTAGACTAGCGTATATGCTTCTCGACCCATGAGATGGGCGATGGATGATCCCATATCCATTGGTGTTTGACATCAGAGATGGTATACGGGTGCTCAGTGGAGACTGGGTACACTGGACGGACCCGCCGAGAACTCCCAGATGGTATTATACCTCACGTCAGATGGCAGTTCTCAGGTGACACTAGTGCAGGTTAGTCTGTAGACCCGAGATCGTCATAGAGTTTTGTGTGATTCCCACTATGCTTTGGTTTCCACCTTACCACGTCCATAAAGGCGTGCAAAACGGTGGTTTTTGGGTACAGTCCCGAGTCACATGGAGGCAATGAGCGATAGGAGGGGTTTCGTCTCTCCCGGTATTAGGGGTTGATGTTGCACTGTGCTCGATTGGCCGTAACAGGGAAGTCCCTGGCCAGGGCTGATTGGAGATTTACTGGTAAGTGTTACCAGTAGTTTCTCGACCAGTTATGAGCCTCACATCGGCACGACTTATCAGTTATTGGGGTCTGACATTTACCAACCCTAGACTTGATATGCGACATATCAGACGAGGAGATCGGACGGCATGGTAGTGTTGCCGGTTGGCTCGACGGGAGTTGTAGCAGGTTCGCTTGTTCTCTTCTGATCGCTCAATACCTGGATGGCCGTTACGTTTAGCTGACCGCTTGCGGCTTGGGGGTGCTTGATATGATCATCACCCACTGCCGGCGTATTGACGAGTCTTAGAGTCCCACAAAGGAGTTATCTAGTCCAGGCGAAACGTTGTGGTGCGCGTATGCGATATGCGCATGGCCCCGATTAAAATACGCGTATAGGATATCGTATATTGATCGGGCGGCTTGCTTTTGGTTAGGGTCATATGTGATATGACCGGATTGATAAATCAAGTGTTGATTTATCATTTAACCATTAGTTTCTCACTAGAAATCCTTTCTTGTATTTGATGGATGTATGCATGCATGTATGTTCTCTTTTTAGATTCATGCACATATGGATGTACATACACACATACATACATACATACATCCTTCATGGTTGTACATACATGAAAATGGTGGCAATATAAGAATCACACCATGGTTTTATATATGGATTTTATTGCATTTGATTTAAAACAAAAAAGGAAAAGGAAAATGGTTATCATTGATTTGTTTCTACACTCTTCTTTTGACCTAACCATCCTCACCCACCTTTTAACCTTGGGTAAACTTTCCTTTTGTGTTTTAACTCAAGTTCAATAATATATTCATTGTTTAAACCATGGTTTGAGATGAGAACAAGAAAATATATATACATATATTTTCATTTTTCTTGAACAAGAGTTACTCTTTTCACTCTTGTTAAAGAATAGTCATCATCTTCTTCTTCCTCTCTCATTTGCTCTCTAGATTCTTGTAGTGAGCAATATACTCATCAAGTTAGGATTTTGAAGTGAGAAAGAGAACCACAACACCATTCTACACAAGTCTAGCCCACTTGTTTGGAGGGTTAGCTTCATTTCATTCTCTTGATCGGGTGAAGTTGCAAGCTTGGACAAAGCGGACTCCTGGTGGATCATCGGTGACCTAGAGGAGTTCAAGCGGACCCGTTTCCAAACCCCAAGTAGCCGAGGAGTCTAGCGTAGGTGTAACATTTTCAAAAAGATAAAATATTAATTTTGGGAATTTTCATAATTTAATATTATATTATTGAATATTTTAATATTTTGGTATTATTAAATACGAATAAATAGGAAAAATGTTAGAAAAAATTTTGGAAAATTCTAAAATAGGGTAAATTAAAGAATTATGCCATTTCTAAGTTTAATTGACTAGTTATATGCTTAATTAGTGCTAATCGCGATTAAAAATCGCTAATCGGATTTTTGGCAATTTTGTGCAAAACATGCACATATCACTTTTTCTACACTTGTGCATTTTTCTTGCCATGGTTTCTCATTTGGGTTTACTATTTATGTGAGAAGGATTTTGAGAGAAAAGAAAAGGAAAAGAAAAGAGAAAAGATTAAAGAATGAGGTTGGTGAGAAGAGAGGTATGGGCACCATTGACTAGAGACTTAGCCATTTTTCTTCCCTTCACTTCCCTCCCTCTTCTCCTCTCTCCTGCTGCTGCTCTCCCCTCACTTCCCTCCCTCTTCAACTCCTCAAATCACCATGTAAACCAACTCAAAACCCTACCCCCATTTCACTAAAAAGATGCACAAGCTCAAGACCTACATGATGGACCAAGAAAGCATGGATTTTGGCCATTAGGGGCAACTCAAGAATATTCTTGAGTTGCCAAATAAGGTAATTACTGAACCACTAGCTTAGTTTTAGTATTACTTATACCCCATGTTTAGTTTTGAATCGATATTGTGTGATATTATGGACTTGAGGATAACCAAGTTAGGGTTTGAGGAAATTGGTGTTGTATTATGAAATTGAGCTCAGTTAAGGTTATACCAACACCTTAGTATATGAATTGAAAACAAAAACCTGAAGCTTAAACCAGAATACGGATTTTAGAAACCGATATCGGAAAAATTGTGAAATCTGTGTAGTGTTTATGGAATCTGCTATCATACGTGGTATGATAAAATAAAATTGATTGGACAGTGGTATGTGCAGGCACCCAGAAAGATAACCCCAAGACCCCAGCTCCCACTTCTTCTTCCCGGCCGCCAATTTCTCCCAATTGGCCGCAAATTGCGGCCTGGGTCCCACCATTTTGGGTCGTGTCGGTTCTGTAGCTCCTACATGTTCAGGTTAGACCCCTGATATATATAGATTTGTATAAATTGACCTAGGGTGAAATCTGGGACATATTTCCTAAGTTGCTGTTTTGGACTCGTGTTTCCGTATTCTGTATTTTTAAGTCTGTAATTGTGGATTGTGTTTTGCCTCGACTATTTGGCGTTTATACGACGATATAGAGGATTTATTGATGGTTTTGAAGGCGTGCCATAGGTTCTCACCTATAGGCCCCTTATCGTATCGTTTTGGATTTCAGGTGCCGTTTTAGCTTTGAGATGGTTTTAATGCGCATATGCGATACCTTGATGTGTAGGTACCTCATGAAGACTTCGGGACGGCAAGAAAGCGCGTGGCGACATCCACATATAAAGACGCAAAGTGAGTAGATTATATCTACAGGGGGAAGTCGGGGGATGACGTATAGCACCCCCGCAGTCCGCAGTTGATATTCTATTTATGATAGTTACAGTGTGACATGGATATTGTGTTAGGTGTTTTATGGATAGTTTAGGCTTAGAAGTAAACTAGTGTAGTTCATAGCCACGAACCCTAGAATAGGTTTACACCCACACGCACACCCTTGCATATTCACTATATTTACACTGCGTTGATGATAATGTTGGATGACCTGGGAGATGAGTCAATGATATTGGGCTTGGTGCCGTGAGGCCGGTGATTTGATATGATCCGTATTTGGAATACGATATGCGATTCTTGCGGGCTTGGGATGTGTGTTTTACCCCCGCATTCATAATTATATAGATGGTATCGATTTATACTAGAATTAGATTCAGTATCCCGGATTATGTGTTATGATGATAAGAATACCAGGTACTTGATATGATAATGTGATTTGACCTGTACCCAGCTATTGGGATGCCGTACGACGACTTACCGTACGAGCTTTATGTTGATGATAGATCCGCACTCATGTCTTGAGGATTGTCATATGATATACTGTACTGTAAGCGATACTATTGAGGCGGGATCACTGACTATTTTATGTATATATATGTTTGTATCGACTCAGACTTAGGTGGTGTCCTTACCCCTCCTGATTTACTTGATACTTAGATTTGTAGCTACACAGTGGATGTTAGGCTAGACCCGAGTCACCCTCTTTCAAATGGTATAACCGCATGACATGTACATATGGGTGTAGATTCTTTTCTGTTACGTCGATTATTCAATGTCCGCATATTCCTGCTATTCACTTTGCTTGCATATGTTAACCGCTATATTACTATTATGTGGATAGGACACTAGCACCATTATCGATGATGCGTATGTTCCACGTACACTTGCTTGCCGGCTCACATACTTCTTCATCGATAATTGCCATGTCACTACACAGTAGCATTATTGCTTCAGGATATGACCTTGTATGTGCATACTATTATTTCATGTTGCATGATATAGTGTTATACTTGCACTTCATTTAGATGACACATACCCATAATTGTACTCATATATTGACAATTATTCATTTACCATTTATTCTACGGCTCACATTGCATTGCATGCTCATATGTTAATGATTCATATTCCTTGTGGGCATGCCTTTACATAGTTGCATGCTTATATTAGTGTTCTTGTTGCATGTATTATAATTCATGGATTTCGCACTGTGATATGGTTGCATATGATGATTCTAGATTGTTTTACTCCTGCATATATATATATCAGTGGTATGGGACGCTGAAATATATATATATATATATATATATATATATATATATATATATATATATACGCATACTTAAATATATCATCACGATGATCTATGCAAATTTACATATGCATTTGGAGAGGAGCCTATGAGCTCGGAGCCTATGAGCTCGATTGGAGAGGAGCCTATGTGCTCGGAGCCTATGAGCTCGATTGGAGAGGAGCCTACGTGCTCGGGGCCTTTATGGTCGATGGTATATTATATCTCCCCTACCCCACACTCATTGTATATGCATTGCATCACATGTAGTAGTACCTGACAGAGTACCTTCATGAATGTCGCATACATGTCGGATATATGTTATAGGTGTTTCATTGATATTGAGATATATGGTTTGTGTCAATGCTCGACATTGATTTCCTGATAATTCCATTCACGATATCTCCTGTTTTCATTTTACCGCATACTTACATCATATTTGTGATGTATCGTTACGTGAGGCACTGGTATGAGTACTTGGCACTACACTTATGTTCAGATGTTACATTGCCACTTTACTATGCTTCGAACTTGTTCATTTGAGTTTTATATTATATACTGATCGTATTGACTTAGGATTATGTCTTGCTTTCGATTTCTGCTTGTAGATATTTCTATTCACGAGTTGGCAACTCACCCCCGTTGTGCCACAGTTCTTGCAGGTTTGCCGTATAGATTCCATAGCGGCATTTCCGGCACATTGTTTCCTTTGCGGGTGATTTGCTCGGTAGGTGGATTCTTTGCATCAGGACCACCATTGTACTTGTATTATTCTTTGTATCTAGAATTTCCATCAACCAAAGACTTGTATATTGTTTTAGACTCAGACACTAGTGATGTATTATTTCGACCTTAGAGTCGCGCTTAAGTAGTGTTGCAGTTTTCATGCTTATCTGGGTTTCTTTAAATTTTGATCCTCGCCTTTCGGCGTTGTATAGTGTATTGCTTGTTGTTTATTTATCCTTATTATGGTTTTAGATTTCTGGGCTTTCGGCTTACTTGGATCAGATGGAGTCCTATAGACTTCATATGGTTCAAGGGCCAGTCACGTGCTCTTTCGGACTGTGACAAAGTTGGTATCAGAGCGCTAGGTTGACCTTGGTTCGAGTCTAAGTTTGACTATGTGGAGCCTAGGGCGTTTATATATTTACGGAGCTTAGGCTTGACCTTACGGAACTTAGACTTGGTCGAGGGGGTACTAGACCCGAACTTTCGTCGTGTAGGATGACCCTTGGTTGATGGAATAGGTGACTAAAGTAGAGTGACGTACCGTTGGTATGTTCCGCGGCATACTTACGACACGCCACTCCGCTTAAGGAACCTTAGGGTGCACATATTTTCGAGATCAGTGATTCTCTTTATATCCAGGATTATACATCCATTTGAGATCCCCGATTCTATTAGTTTCATGATCATACCCTTATTGATGCTGTTCCTTCCTATGATCATGTATCCACTCTGGGTCTGTTGTTTCCTTTCTTGCCATTGATGTGCTCTTTTTGATACTCGATTCAGGATCCTGTCACCATGTTTGAGCGCAGTTTGGGCTGCTGCTAGGGTTACGGTCAGGGCGAGCTCGTCGGGTACGAGGGCCGACCATTGTGTTTTCTGGTGACATGGGAACGTCTCGAGTTAGTATTGGTGATTGTGACCTCTAGTTGAGGCGAGTGCTTGGTTTTGGCACCGGATGATCGGGGTATTGTTAGGGCTGCCAGTTGAGAGAGGACTGTCGATGTACAGCATACCTCGGAGATTACGATGTCGCCTACCGTGCAGACAGATGGACCAGCTGTTGCTGAGATTGACAGGATGTGGATTCCGGAGCTTACGAGCTGAGATCGCCGGAGCTTTCAGGCAGATATGAGACAGATGATAGCTAGTCTACCCGATTGAGAGACGAAGGTGATTCGTCCGATTTTGCGCCGGAGTGGGCCCAGTTGAGTTGAAGATTTCCAGTCTGGAGAGTCTTACTCAGATCTAGAGCAAACCGACTCAGAGATGACCGCCTATGTATTGCCTTTCCTGGAGGATTGAGGCGCTGTTCGGCATACAGGCGAATGAGCCAGTTACTGCTGCAATTGACGAGATACCGCCCAGATGGTTGGAGCTACTGCAGCGTGAGCATATACTTAGAGAGATGATAGCGAGTCGCTAGTCACCTGAGGAAGAATGACCAGGACATTTGGTTCGTTCGTTTACCGATGCGAGGTCATCAGATAGATTGTTTCCAGCTAGAGATGACTCTACGCAGGTTCGTTGAGAGTCGATAGAGACGATCGAATGTCATAAGTCCATTTTCCAAGTTTAAAGTATACGGAAAGACATGCAGGTGATTCCATGGACCCTCTAGAAGAATGAAACCCTAACTCGACTTAATGACCGTGTGGAAGCCTTTGAACCTTAGGGTTTGCGGCAGTTCCGCGGCGCCATTAGTGAGGCTTGGGTTTGCCCTTCTACGGCTGGACCACCGACGCTGTGGCATGTACTCAGTACCATTAAACTGTACACATGATGTTGATCTCTTGGGGGATTATGAAGTTCTGACGAGTCGATCGGATGATTCGACATCATTCGGATATCATGTGATGGGATGCATTGCTTGGGAGACTCCAGATACGAGTATAGCAGTTGGAGCATAGTCCATGCAGCCACGATGAGACGAGTCCGAATCAGTCGACATTGAAGCAGAGTGAAGAAAAGAGTTCGCAAGAGATTTCGACGAGATGACGTCCCACTCCGCTGACATCAGAGATGTGATACGCACCCAGAGGCGTTGTATATGGATATATCTTCCAGAAAGAGGCGCGATAAGTATGCAGCCGTTCCGGAATAAGAATTTGCTTCAGCGATGGATGATGACTTCCGGGCAATCCGGCAGGAATGAGATTTGAGAGAGAAATCTCGACAGGACCTTTCTGGAATACGATACGAGAAGACCTAGACCCAGGAGTGGTCATATTGCGCACGCCCAGCAGGCCAGAGTTTGGTATCGTCGACAAGGTAGTTGACCAGGTTCGGATAAAGGAACTTACCCAGATGCGTTGCGAATTGATCAAGGACGGACGAGTGATGAGTATTCCTCCGATGGTTGGGACGTGTTCCCGAGGACCTGTTCGGCCGGACATCTTCTACAGAATGATGAAGCTACAGAGAACGCGACTTCGAGTCCGTGCAAGAGACTTTAGAGTGACCGTGGCCGAGAACAGTGCAGTGTATGGTAGCTTGGCATGACGTCGTAGTGGACGACGATAGAGACAGGTGGAACAAGAGGTTCGTGTGAGACACCGACGAGCTGTCATTACTTTCCGTCAATACTAGAGACCTGATATGCTTACAGAGACGTTGGGATGCGACCAATTTCCGAGAAAATATTGTGCTAAGGACACCGATGTCCATCGAGTGAGAAGAGATTATGCAAGAGAGCCAGCCTTCGTACAGTTCGGCATAGGCAAGATCGGAGAAACCTTGAGCGGGATCCCTTCCAGGGCATGGCTGCAGTGGTCTTTGCACTCAAGATCTGACGACATTATCTGTATAGAGAGTCGTGCCAGATATTCACTGACCACAAGAGATTTAAGGTACATATTTCAGCAGCGAGACCTGAATCTTAGACAGCGCCGATGGATGGAATTAGTGAAGGACTACGATTGTGCGATCTTGTATCACCCAGGCAGGGCGAATGTAGTGGCGGATACTTTGAGCAAGAGGCCCGGGGGTAGTCTATCCTGTTTAAGCGCAGTGCAGAGGAAGTCGTCGGCGGATTGGCAGGTCTTATGCGACAGCCGGGTGCAGTTCGAGTTTACGCCGATCGGAGGACAATTGCGCATGTTCGTGCACGCTCACAGTTGCTTGACCGTATACATGAGGCACAGCACAGTGATGACCGCTGTTCAGAGATCAGGACACAGATGGGACAGGGCAGATTTTCCGAGTCGTGATCGATGATCAGGGGATACTACGATTTGGAGCTAGACTGTGCGTACCAGATGCTGAGGGATTACGGCGCGAGATTCTTGAAGAGGCACATCGGTCGGTATATAGTGTTCATCCCGGTTCCACCAAGATGTACCATGATATGAGAGATGTTTACTGGTGGGACGGTATGAAGAGGGACATTGCAGATTTTGTGTCGAGATGCCCGACTTGTCAGCAAGTCAAGGCTGAGCACCAGGGGCCTGCGGGAGAGCTACAGCCGTTACCCATTCCGGAGTGGAAATGGGAACAGTTATCTATGGATTTCATTGTGGGTCTACTCAGGACTAGTCGAGGGTATGACTCCATCTGGGTGATCGTAGATCGTTTGACGAAGGCGACACACATCCTACCGGTGAAGACGACTTTCGGATTTGCTCAGTATGCCCAGATTTACATGGATGTGACGGTACGACTGCACGGAGTTCCGACTTGTATCGTGCCCGATAGAGGCACCCAGTTTACCAGCCGGCTATGGCAAAGGCTTCAGGAGGCTTTGGGCACTCGTTTGAGTTTCGGCACGGCATTCCATCTGCAGACCGACGGGCAGTCAGAGCGGACTATTCAGACTCTCGAGGACGTGCTCAGAGCATGCGTATTAGATTTCGGAGGTAGCTGGGATCATCATTTGCCCTTAGTAGAGTTTTCCTACAACAACAGCTACCAGGAGACCTTTCAGATGGCACCGTTGGAGGCTCTTTATGGGAGGAGATGCAGGTCGCCACCTGTTGGACGGAGCTCAGAGAGAGCAGTATCTTAGGGCCGCAGATTGTAGAGGAGACGACCGTGAAGATCCAGTTGATTCGCTATAGGATGAGAGCAGCCCGGAGTAGGCAGAGTCTTATGCGGACCGTCGTCGGCGCAGACTTGAGTTTTCCGTTGGTAATCATGTTTTCTTGAGGGTCTTCCCAATGAAAGGCGTGATGAGGTTTGGGAAGAAGGGAAAGCTTAGTCCCAGATATGTGGGCCCCTTCGAGATCCTTGAGTGTGTTGGTGCGGTTGCGTATCGTTTAGCCCTTCCGCCCATTTTTTTTCCAGACGTACACCCCGTATTTCACGTTTCGATGCTCCGCAGATATCTTCATGATCCTTCGCATGCGATTCAGCACCCGACGATCCGGCTTGAGCGTGACCTTTCCTATGCAGGGCAGCCGGTGATGATCTTGGATCGGCAAGTGAAGAAATTGAGGTCGAAAGAAAGACCGTCCGTCAAGGTACTTTGGCGTGGCCAGAGCGGCGAGGAAGTCACTTGGGAGACCGAGAGCGAGATGAGGAAGATGTATCCCTATCTTTTTGAAGGTGCGAATAGTTAGATTTTTAAATTCGGGGACCGAATTTCTTTAAGGGGGGTAGATTGTAACATTTTAAAAAAGATAAAATATTAATTTTGGGAATTTTCATAATTTATATTATATTATTGAATATTTTAATATTTTGGTATTATTAAATACGAATAAATAGGAAAAATGTTAGAAAAAATTTTGGAAAATTCTAAAATAGGGTAAATTAAAGAATTATGCCATTTCTAAGTTTAATTGACTAGTTATATGCTTAATTAGTGCTAATCGCGATTAAAAATCGCTAATCGGATTTTTGGCAATTTTGTGCAAAACATGCACATATCACTTTTTCTACACTTGTGCATTTTTCTTGCCATGGTTTCTCATTTGGGTTTACTATTTATGTGAGAAGGATTTTGAGAGAAAAGAAAAGGAAAAGAAAAGAGAAAAGATTAAAGAATGAGGTTGGTGAGAAGAGAGGTATGGGCACCATTGACTAGAGACTTAGCCATTTTTCTTCCCTTCACTTCCCTCCCTCTTCTCCTCTCTCCTGCTGCTGCTCTTCCCTCACTTCCCTCCCTCTTCAACTCCTCAAATCACCATGTAAACCAACTCAAAACCCTACCCCCATTTCACTAAAAAGATGCACAAGCTCAAGACCTACATGATGGACCAAGAAAGCATGGATTTTGGCCATTAGGGACAACTCAAGAATATTCTTGAGTTGCCAAATAAGGTAATTACTGAACCACTAGCTTAGTTTTAGTATTACTTATACCCCATGTTTAGTTTTGAATCGATATTGTGTGATATTATGGACTTGAGGATAACCAAGTTAGGGTTTGAGGAAATTGGTGTTGTATTATGAAATTGAGCTCAGTTAAGGTTATACCAACACCTTAGTATATGAATTGAAAACAAAAACCTGAAGCTTAAACCAGAATACGGATTTTAGAAACCGATATCGGAAAAATTGTGAAATCTGTGTAGTGTTTATGGAATCTGCTATCATACGTGGTATGATAAAATAAAATTGATTGGACAGTGGTATGTGCAGGCACCCAGAAAGATAACCCCAAGACCCCAGCTCCCACTTCTTCTTCCCGGCCGCCAATTTCTCCCAATTGGCCGCAAATTGCGGCCTGGGTCCCACCATTTTGGGTCGTGTCGGTTCTGTAGCTCCTACATGTTCAGGTTAGACCCCTGATATATATAGATTTGTATAAATTGACCTAGGGTGAAATCTGGGACATATTTCCTAAGTTGCTGTTTTGGACTCGTGTTTCCGTATTCCGTATTTTTAAGTCTGAAATTGTGGATTGTGTTTTGCCTCGACTATTTGGCGTTTATACGACGATATAGAGGATTTATTGATGGTTTTGAAGGCGTGCCATAGGTTCTCACCTATAGGCCCCTTATCGTATCGTTTTGGATTTCAGGTGCCGTTTTAGCTTTGAGATGGTTTTAATGCGCATATGCGATACCTTGATGTGTAGGTACCTCATGAAGACTTCGGGACGGCAAGAAAGCGCGTGGCGACATCCACATATAAAGACGCAAAGTGAGTAGATTATATCTACAGGGGGAAGTCGGGGGATGACGTATAGCACCCCCGCAGTCCGCAGTTGATATTCTATTTATGATAGTTACAGTGTGACATGGATATTGTGTTAGGTGTTTTATGGATAGTTTAGGCTTAGAAGTAAACTAGTGTAGTTCATAGCCACGAACCCTAGAATAGGTTTATACCCACACGCACACCCTTGCATATTCACTATATTTACACTGCGTTGATGATAATGTTGGATGACCTGGGAGATGAGTCAATGATATTGGGCTTGGTGCCGTGAGGCCGGTGATTTGATATGATCCGTATTTGGAATACGATATGCGATTCTTGCGGGCTTGGGATGTGTGTTTTACCCCCGCATTCATAATTATATAGATGGTATCGATTTATACTAGAATTAGATTCAGTATCCTGGATTATGTGTTATGATGATAAGAATACCAGGTACTTGATATGATAATGTGATTTGACCTGTACCCAGCTATTGGGATGCCGTACGACGACTTACCGTACGAGATTTATGTTGATGATAGATCCGCACTCATGTCTTGAGGATTGTCATATGATATACTGTACTGTAAGCGATACTATTGAGGCGGGATTACTGACTATTTTATGTATATATATATATGTTTGTATCGACTCAGACTTAGGTGGTGTCCTTACCCCTCCTGATTTACTTGATACTTAGATTTGTAGCTACACAGTGGATGTTAGGCTAGACCCGAGTCACCCTCTTTCAAATGGTATAACCGCATGACATGTACATATGGGTGTAGATTCTTTTCTGTTACGTCGATTATTCAATGTCCGCATATTCCTGCTATTCACTTTGCTTGCATATGTTAACCGCTATATTACTATTATGTGGATAGGACACTAGCACCATTATCGATGATGCGTATGTTCCACGTACACTTGCTTGCCGGCTCACATACTTCTTCATCGATAATTGCCATGTCACTACACAGTAGCATTATTGCTTCAGGATATGACCTCGTATGTGCATACTATTATTTCATGTTGCATGATATAGTGTTATACTTGCACTTCATTTAGATGACACATACCCATAATTGTACTCATATATTGACAATTATTCATTTACCATTTATTCTACGGCTCACATTGCATTGCATGCTCATATGTTAATGATTCATATTCCTTGTGCGCATGCCTTTACATAGTTGCATGCTTATATTAGTGTTTTTGTTGCATGTATTATAATTCATGGATTTCGCACTGTGATATGGTTGCATATGATGATTCTAGATTGTTTTACTCCTGCATATATATATATCAGTGGTATGGGACGCTGAAATATATATATATATATATATATACGCATACTTAAATATATCATCACGATGATCTATGCAAATTTACATATGCATTTGGAGAGGAGCCTATGAGCTCGATTGGAGAGGAGCCTATGTGCTCGGAGCCTATGAGCTCGATTGGAGAGGAGCCTATGTGCTCGGAGCCTATGAGCTCGATTGGAGAGGAGCCTACGTGCTCGGGGCCTTTATGGTCGATGGTATATTATATCTCCCCTACCCCACACTCATTGTATATGCATTGCATCACATGTAGTAGTACCTGACAGAGTACCTTCATGAATGTCGCATACATGTCGGATATATGTTATAGGTGTTTCATTGATATTGAGATATATGGTTTGTGTCAATGCTCGACATTGATTTCCTGATAATTCCATTCACGATATCTCCTGTTTTCATTTTACCGCATACTTACATCATATTTGTGATGTATCGTTACGTGAGGCACTGGTACGAGTACTTGGCACTACACTTATGTTCAGATGTTACATTGCCACTTTACTATGCTTCGAACTTGTTCATTTGAGTTTTATATTATATACTGATCGTATTGACTTAGGATTATATCTTGCTTTCGATTTCTGCTTGTAGATATTTCTATTCACGAGTTGGCAACTCACCCCCGTTGTGCCACAGTTCTTGCAGGTTTGCCGTACAGGTTCCATAGCGGCATTTCCGGCACATTGTTTCCTTTGCGGGTGATTTGCTCGGTAGGTGGATTCTTTGCATCAGGACCACCATTGTACTTGTATTATTCTTTGTATCTAGAATTTCTATCAACCAAAGACTTGTATATTGTTTCAGACTCAGACACTAGTGATGTATTATTTCGACCTTAGAGTCGCGCTTAAGTAGTGTTGCAGTTTTCATGCTTATCTGGGTTTCTTTAAATTTTGATCCTCGCCTTTCGGCGTTGTATAGTGTATTGCTTGTTGTTTATTTATCCTTATTATGGTTTTAGATTTCTGGGCTTTCGGCTTACTTGGATCAGATGGAGTCCTATAGACTTCATATGGTTCAAGGGCCAGTCACGTGCTCTTTCGGGCTGTGACAGTAGGGAGCTGCAAAGGTTGTACTCTCAAAACCCTAGCTTTTCTTGCTTATGTTGATATGCAAAATTTTGAAACCCTAATTTTCTAGGAACAATTCAATGATCGTTAACTTAGCACCCTAAAAATTCCATCTTTGGTACATATGATGCTTCCAATCCCTTCATGAGGTGCTAGGCTAACCCAACATAATGAATGTGGTACAATATAATTATCCAGGACAATTTATATAGTGAACGTGTCATTGCAATTTATATTGTGAACGTGTTATGGCAATTACTAACGGTGTGTGTGTGATATATAAAGCAGTGCTTGTGCAACATGAACCATTAGTATTGGTGCAGTGTCCTATTGATGCTATGTGGAAGTATAACAGGCAATATGGTTTACAAAATGGTACTCATGCACAAACACAACACATATATAAGCATTTCACACAAGGTTATATCACTTGAATCTAGCCTTAGGCGCTTAACGCCATACAGGTGATTTTCCCGTAGATGTTAAATTTACTCACCGGCTCTTTCCCTTTCCTAGCAGCGTCCGAAGTTCCCGCAATCGATTCTAATATAACACAAAATCATAACAAGTGTAATTATCAAACTATCCGATAACACACGGAAACAACGGCAACTATTGAATCGACTCTCTCAAGCTACCAAGTGTTAGCTTAGCGGGCTTAACGTGCGCAGCGACACCCTGAACCAAACCTATGGCTGCAAGCTACACGAAGCAATTAAACCAAGTCGGATAATCCGTATCGCATGAAAAGAAACGCTCGAATTAGTTAAATGGCTCCAGATTTTCCCTATGGAAAAAATAGGAAAAATAAAGTGTACCAAATACCATAAATAACCCATAGAGAGCTACTCACCAAAAACCAACACCTAACTCTACACAGAAATCGCGGTGCTGGGACAAACTTGATTCTCGCCGAGCCAACAAAGAAGGGTGGGGTCCGGGTTTCTCGGATACACTCAGGGCTCTTGTATCAATCTACTGTATTGTAAGATTTTATTAGAGATCACCCTAACAACAGCAGATCACACAGACATAAAACTTATCACAAAATACGATATTTTGCACAAAACTATAACTTAAAGGTTTTAAACTGAAACTAATAATCAAAACAACTTTCTTAGAGAGTAGTTAATAGCTTGAGATCATTACCTCACCACAACTTGAATGAAACCCTAACCATCAAGCTCCAAGTCATCACAATAGGTCTTTAGCATGAGTTGTGAAGGGTTTTAGCGAGATTTGATGAAGATTTAGGCTTAAGAGTTGAGGAGAAAAAGTGATCAAGAGAAGAATTTGGTGAAAGAGGAGAAGAAGAAGAAAATGAAAGAGTTGTGAGGAAATGAGAGAGTTGTGAGGGATTGAGAGAGTGAGGTGAAGGAATGAGAGAGTGAGAGTGTGAGGGTGAATGAGCCATGCTCTCTCTCTCTCTCTCTCTCTTCATTAATTTACCCCCTTGCTATGTCCCATGCCATGCCTCATATTCAACTCTTCTCTCTTTCTTATTTTCCAAAACAAATCAAACCCTTTTTACTAATAAATAGATAAAAAAAATGTAGCATATATGTAACATGACATGGAAAAATGGTTAAGTGTGCCATGGCTAGTAAAGCATGGCTAACACCTCCTTAACCCTAATTAAGCATGCACATGTTTGTGCAAGTATAATAATAATTAAATAAAATATTAATTAATTAAATAAAATATGTGAAAATAATTATTGGTTAAATTTTATTAAAAAAACCCGCATTATATCGCTTAATTAACTCTAATCATATTCTAAGATATTACATTCTTGGCTTTCTATGAGACAAGAGAATGACCGAGAAAAACACCAAACCTAGTAATGGATCAACGATCCGTAACATCTCCCCCAATCAACATCAGAGTAGGTAATGAGATGTAATGGAAACGATGATGATGATAAGAAAAGGGACCCATGCAAGTATTGAAGGATTCGAAGAACTATAACATAATGAACAGAGCGAGGTGCAGAAATAAACTGATTAACAGTATGCACAGCATAGGCGATATCGGGCTGAGTAATAGTCAAGTAAACTAAACCACCAATGATCTGGCAGTAACGAGTCGGATCGGTTAATGGTTCACCATCATCTAGCCGAAGTTTAACATTCAACTCCATTAGCGTATGAGATATCTTGTCATCGGTCAACTCTGCACGAGAAATAAGATCCAAAGTGTGCTTTTGTTGGGAAAGAAGATAGCCACGTTTAGAGTAAGAAACTTCAAGACCCAAAAAGTAATGAGCAGGACCCAAATCTTTCATCTCAAAATGACATCGAAGATTCTCTTTGATAGACTGGATATGAGCAGGATTATCTTCGGTAATGATCATGTCATCAACATAAAGGAGAAGAATAGTCTGATGGCAACCTGAGTTATGAAGAAACATTGTCGAATCATTCAGACTTGTCATGAAGCCAGCTGGATTGATAACTTGAGTGAATCAAGAAAAGAAAGCACAAGGAGCTTGTTTCAAACCGTATAGTGCACGTCGTAGACGACAAACTTGACCAGGAGAGTGCGAAAGGCTTGCTGGTGGAAATATATAGACTTCCTCCGAAAGATCTCCATTAAGGAAGGCATTTTTAACATCTATCTGAATGATTTTCCATTGGTGAACTGCAGCGATCGAGATCAATGTACGAGTATTGGTCATTTTTGCAACGGGTGCAAATGTTTCTCATAGTCAATCCCTTGTATGAATCCTCGTGCAAAAAGTCGTGCTTTATATCGTTTAATGGAGCCATCAGACTTGGTCTTTATTTTGTATACCCATTTTCAACTAATGGGTTGTACATTAGACGATAGAGGCACAATATCCTTGGTGTTTGTTGTAAGGCATGTAACTCTTCTTACATGGTTACTTTCCACTCAGAAATGCCAACAACCTCTTTGTAGTTTGAGGGCTCATAATGACCGGAAATTGATGAGAGAACCGTACGAAACTAAGGAAAAAAAGAGTTAGCAGAAACAAGTGTGAGTTTTTGAAGAGACCGTCGATCCCGGGGAGGGTTTTGACGTGGAACAGAAACCTAGGTGTTAAGAGAAACTTCCGTAATAACTGATACAGGAGGATCACCAGCAGGAGGGTCAGAAGTAGATGGTTCGGCCAAAGACGAAGATTTTACTGATGCGACAGGAGTAGATGAAGAATAATCGCCATAATCAAGAAAAATGAGTTCTTCCATAGTACAAGGAGACCAGGGAACTTGTGGAGATGGAGGAGAATAACAAGGCAAGTCTTCAATAAATGTGACATGATATGCTACCGGAATACACCCTAAAGTAGGATCATAATAGCAATACCCTTTATATTCTGAGTTATAACCTAAGAATACACACATCACAGATTTGGCTGATATTTTATTTCGTTCATGGGTAGGAAGAAAAACAAAACATGCACAACCAAACACTTTAAGAAAAGAGTAATTGGGAGGTTTAGAATAAAGTCGTTCATAAGGAGAGACCTCCGTAGTAACCGAGAATAGGGTGATGTTTATGAGATGTGCCTTAGTTAAAACCGCCTTACCCCAAAATTGAGTAGGAATATAAGCAGAGAGAAGAAGGGACCGAGCGATCTCTAATAGACGGTGATGTTGTCGTTCAGCTACACCATTTTTTTGATAGACATGAGGACATCAAAATTGTAATAATCTACTTTGAGATTGCAAAAAGGCACGAAAAGCGTGAGAGGTATATTCACCAGTATTATCAGCTTGAAGAATTTTTATAGTTTTATTAAAGTGTGTATAAATCATTTGTGTAAAAGCAACATAAATGTGAAATAACTCAGAACGATTAGACATAAAATATAGCCATGTGAAACGAGTGTAATCATCGAAAAATATGACAAAATACCTAGATCCTCCTTTAGAACAAATTAGAGCAAGGCCCCATACATCAAGTGAATAAAAGTAAAAGGAGAATCAGACATAGTAGCACTGGACCGAAATGGAAGTGCTACATGTTTAGCCAACTTACACCCAACACATGGTTGCAAAGCAGAAGAAGAGATATGATCCAATACGCCACTATGAATAAGAGACTGAAATCGTGAACTAGAAAGATGACCAAGATGGCGGTGCCACACATCAGCTAATGATGGAAGAGAAGGTTGTAAACAAACCGAGGCAATAGATGAGGAAGGAAGATTCATCCATTCCATATAATATAACCCTCCTTTCTTATGACCTGTCCCAATCAGCTTCCCAGTAAGTTGATCGTGCATAGAACTGGTTGTAGAGTCGAAGTAAACAACATAATTTTGTACATTCCAATATTTAGAGAGGAGGAGAAAAAAATCTTGAACCGATCGATCTCCTTCGTGAGCAGCAGAAACTTCCTTCATAAGATGATATTTCTTGGTAGAGCTTGTCACGCCCCGCTTTCCAAAAGACGGAAGCAGGTTCATGACGAGGCCGCGACGTATTTATTTCGAGACGGTCATTTTCCGGAATAAATACGCGAAGCGTAAAATAAATAATATAAAATGACAAGATAATAAACATAAGATTTAAAATTCAAAAACTTTATTTACATTCAACTTGATTCATTTACAATACATGATTTTAACTGAAAGGAAATACAAGAATGGAAACGCATAAACTGGTGGCGTACATAAACTGAGAAAAGGTAACTGGTCTAGGCCTGAGTCTCGGTCTGATCATGCTCTTCCTCTGAGATGTCTACCTCTTCAGTCTTCACAGTATCTGACGAACATTCTGAGAAAATAGAGAAAGGTGGAATGCCCATTAGCGAACTTTCGCTCGGTAAGTTCCAAGTAATGAAGTGAAATATAAAGTGTAATGATGAGGAAAATGTATATCAAGAACAATGGATTATGGAGTATGATGTGTCAACATGTCGTTTAATGTAAATATGGTTAGTTTATATAGCATGCAGTTTTATCATAATATATGTGAACAAGTATGGTAATGTATGACAAGTAGATAAGCATGATAGTATGAGCATGGCAAACAAAAGTAACATGGCCGTGTAGTGTAAGTATAGTGAATATGCAATGAATGTAAGTGTCTTAACATGTCTCTACTTGGGTACACTAATTTAACGTAAGTTAAAGGATGAATGTCAACCAATCTCAAGAGTGTTCTCGAATCCAACAGGCTGTAATCCAGAGGTAAGGAACCACGGGCCCGAATCAAGTGTTAGTAACGGGACTTCGACCGTCGTAGAAGTATTCCAAACTCAACAGGTTGTAATTCAGGAGCAAGGAAATACGGGCCCTCATGATAGCTAACCTGTGTTAGTAGACATGGATTCATGATCTAGTGAGACTCCTGAGATTTTGTTGGATTTACACAAGAACTACCCCAGCACCTCATAGATGCTAAGTTACAGCTAAAATTACTGGCCTTGCTCGAATCCATGAATACATCAGTTTGCAAGAGTTCATATATATATATATATAAATATCAAGTATTCATGGTTCGAGTTAAGTCAAGTCATGTATTCAGGCTTGATATATGTGTTTGAATTCAAGTATTCAGGTTCATGTTTCAAGTATGCATGATAGACTTTGGGTTCATGTTTGAATTGGATTCTGACTTGAGTTTGGATTCAAGTTCATGATCAAGTATTCATGTTTGGTTTTAGATTCAGGTTTGGGTTTGGATTTAGACATGAGTTAGACTCAGACTTGAGTCAGACACTTTAAACTGATTTAGATCTTGAGTTAGGTTCAGGAGTTATCGGTAACTGCTGCACATGGACGGCAGGATTTGTGTTTTTTCCAAGACAATTACCATTGATAACACTGTTAAGTTTTCTACCTTAAATAGGCAAGCACTCACTTTTTCCGCCTCCCTGGGGTTCAAGAGAATTGTTTTCGCTTAAACCTATATTTACTAAAGTCCTTAAATGTAATTTTATATACCTCGAGGGGGTTTTATGAAAAATATTTTTAATATAGTTTCAAAATAACCTCGAGAAATTAATTATATTATTTAGGGTTTTCATGGATGTGAATTTTAAGGATGTGAGGTATTTTAGTGATAATAGCTGAACTTGAATAGTTCATGGTATTTTACTGTAAAGCTTGACTTATTTTTAGAAAAAATGTAAGTTTGTTATATTTTGAAAATATATGGATTTGAAATATTTATATAATTATAAAAATTAATTTTATTATTAAGTAAAAAATTTTATTTTTTCTTAAAAATCGTATTAAAAACTTTTCGAGACCGAATGTTCCGTGAGAAGGTCTGCATCTCGCTCTACTAGCCAAAGGATGTGTGATAATCCGCACCATCCAATAGCGGGTCCCCTAAAAAGGGTTGTAGAGACTTATTTGAAAAGGAATTTTAAAATACAATTAAAAAAAACCGTTTTTATAGTAGATGGTATTTTAATGAAATATTGGGTTCGGCACAAGAATGTGTTCAAAGAGTATCGTGCTATGAAATCATATGTGTTTGTGAGAGGTAGATCATTACCCCTTGAGGTTTTCTAAAGGTATAATTAAGCAAAACAATTAAATATGGTAGATACAAAGTTCATGATATTTTAATGTAAAAGTTGATTTAAAGTTATGTTTCATGATATTTTTGAGTGAAAGTTTGTTCTAACCATGAGTTATATGATCAAAAACATGGTGTAAGAATATAGATGAAAAATAGGTAAGAAAAAGTGAACTTTTTAGGGTTTAGAATTAAGTGTCGGTATTAACTCCACTTACCGACATATTTTGAAAAAGAGATTTTTAAAGAGGAAGAAGGGAGATTGGGAGGGACTTACCGGTTGATTATGTTGGGAAGAGGTAGAATAAGGGTAGGAAATCTTTGGGGTGTCACGGAAACGCCGGGATTAGCTTCGATCTTCGCCGGAAGTTACTTGCTTGCTAACTCCACTTGTACTTAGAAAACTTTGAGAATTTTGGTTATAATTTTCAGAATGAGGAAGGGATAGGGTATGGGGTAGTATTTATAGTGTGGAATTAGGGTTTTGGAATTAAAAGAGTGAATTAAAGTACATTAAAATTAGGATAAATGGTGAATTGAAAGATCTTTGTTTGATTGCTGAGCAATCAAACAGTGCAGGGGAGTTAGGGGTAGGGGAAAGGTCATGTATGCAAAGCATGGAGGGGTTTGGGCCACATCCAACCGTCGAGGCCGGTTTTTTTTAGGGTTTGGCCGGTCAAATGAAGGGGTTAGGCCGTCGGATTTGTGCCACGTGTTTATGCCAGTGTTAACACCCTTTTGCACATGTTTGATTTTTTTGTCTTTTCATTTTTGTGTGTTTTGTACGTGTAAACTTTTGGGCTTCCAAAAGTTTAAAAGAAAAAATCAGAAAAATATAATGTGTCTGACGGGGTTCGAACACAGGCTACGTCACAACAGTGCAAGGGTTTTACCAATGAGGTACAAGTGGCTTCTTGCTGTTCTTAAATAAGATATACTTATAACTTGTACTCAGGCTTGTAAACTCTTTTCTGTACATTAAAAAGAAAAAAAATTTGTACAGAAAATTCAGGGTCGTTACAGAGCTAGATTGGATGAAAGTGATATTTAAATAATTCCAAATATTGGTAGCGGTATTAAATCTTCCGATTTACAAACGAATCGAAGGAATAAAAGTTTGTGCTATGATCCACATTGATCGATCATCGTCTTGTCGCCATGTAAGAATCTCCTTGTTGTGCTCCTCCGAAGCTTTTGTGAAATCGACATCGGTGGTAGAATTATTAGATGAGTCTTTCTCATCATTAGATTGAAGAGGAAGAGGACAAGGATTTGACTTGGATATAGATGCCCTCAAGGCAATTATTGTAATTGTAGGAGAACCTATATAGATAGAATAGTCTTGTTTGAGATGATAATATACTATCTGATTTGTCTTTATTATTCATTTGTATATGTTTTACTTGCTATATCGTATCGCTAATACATGATGATAAAGCCCATAGGATCTTTGCTTGACTATCAAGATTATGATGGGGATCATAATAATAGGGTCAGGATAGTCCATAATACCCTTAAATGTCCCTAATCGTAAGAGTATCGAGACTGGGCATCGGTACTCCAGATTAGCCTAGTTTATATGTTTCTTGGCCCGGTTGGAGGGCGATAGCTGGTCATACAGCTATTTTTATTTGACACCGAGGATTGTATACAGGTGCTCATTGGAGAATGAGTTTCACTGGACGGAATCACCGAGAACTTCTAGATGGTATTATACCTATTTTCATATAGCAGTTCTCCGGTAATATGAGTACATGGTACTCTTTTGACCTGAGACCGCCATAGTGTCTTCTGTGTGTTCCCACTGTGCTTTGATTACTACCCTACCACGGCTATATAAAGTCTTGCAAACAGGTTTTAGTTGGGTACGGTCCCGAAGCACATAGGGGCAGTAAGTGGTCGAGGGGATTCATCTCTCCTGGTATAGGGAGTTGATGTCACGCTATGCTTGATTGACCATAACCAGAAGTCTTCAACCTAAGCGATTGAGACAAACTGATAAGTGTTATCAATTGTATCTCATGTGGTTATGAATTTTACATCAGCACGACTTATCGGGTTATTGGAGTTCTAACAGATTCCAACCCTAGACCCGGTATGTGACACTCTCTGATGAAGAGACCGGACTTTATAGTGACTGTCACTGATAAGCTCTGATTGCGTACGGATGAACATACTTGTCAAACTTTCTTTTGATCAATACTTAGGTAGTGTTAACTTATGAACTCTTCATGTTTTGATTATTTTACAAAACTATATTTCAAATACATTATATGTTACTAACAATGTCAGATAATTCAAAATGTTACACAACCGGAGTTATTCAAGTATAAGGACAATCAACATTGCAACTGAAAACTCAAAAAGTAACATCGGCAGCCTTCGTCAAGGTCATAAGAGCTTGGGCCAAAACCCACATTGGGAGTTTCAAATATAAAGGAAACTTGCAGATTGAGCATACCTTCTGAAGTGTGGTGACTAGAGTAGTTTTCATCTAGCTCATCACACAATGATAGTTGGATTCTGATCCCACTGATGAGTAAGAATACTCTTGGGAGATATTTTTCACTTCACAATTAGCTAACCTATTAGGTGTCTAGAAAGTGTTAATGAGGCCACATCTCTACAGAAATAGGGTTTATTTTAATTAGGTCCGTGCGAAAGCATAAGAAATCTCCCTCGGAGTACCGACACCCACCTGGCTGAAACGGTTAGCAAGCTTGTAAAGTGTAAATGATCCCGACTAATTTTCCTTTTTAAGGTTCGATGGAGAATTCGAGGAAACAGTGAAAACCATCCTGATTAGATAAGATAATAAACCAATCTAATTTTGCAAGAGCATACATTGAGTGTTTCTTTTCTCTCTCTGGCAGTAACCATGACGGGACTTAAACTATTATTTGAAAAATATATATTGACTAAGCCAAACTATAAAATATATCAACCATTTTCATTTTTTCAAAAAAAATAAGTAGCCATACTTGAATAGTTTAGCCAAATGAATTAAAATAATTCAACGACATACCTTTCACCATATCCATGCCACCTCACCTATACACCTCATTTCCTAATTTCTATTAAATAGAAAATGCAAAATTAGGTGTCCTTCTAAAAGCCTTTCTTGTATAAATACAAGAATACCAAATCGTATATATATACCCGTATTTATACCAAAAATACAAATACCAAGAGATAGATAAATCCAACAATATGATACTAGAATTAAATGAATACGTGATTTAATAAACCGGTTTAATCCTAAGCCCTATAGTATCACAAACCGTCTGATTAAATTCCATGAAACTTGTACACGTACTTAATAGGAACCATGCTGTAGGGTGTTTTTCGTCACCCCACTGAGTTAGGAAATACGTGTTGCTTTTCAAGCGTACTACAGATTCCCGTTGCATAGGGTAGGCAGGGGTTTATTGATTGTGGGGGTCCGAATCTCTGGTAGCCATGGACTAAGCTGCCGTTGATTACCCCTCGCCTTTGAAGCGAGGGAACCTCCGATTGACGGGTAAAACTGCTCACACGAACTGAATGTGCGGTGTGTGCGCGTTGTGTTTTGGAGGGGACTTGGATATATAGGGGGCCACGCAGAGTTTACGGGGGGTCCCGCTACCCGGATAGCGGGTTAGAGGTCAAGAGGGCTAGCGGCCTCTTTGCGGGGTGCTGTGCAGCGTCCCGTTAGAAATTTTTTCTAACGGGGGACATGTTTTGAGTGTGAAGTATGAGGGAAAAAGAGGGGTGAGGAGCGTCCTGAGGATGCGTGAGTGGCGCGTGGGCGCCAGCGGGTCATGCGCCCCGCACACGGGCGCCGTGCACTAGCGGATCACGCATCCCGCACGCGGGCGCCGGGAGCCAGCGGGTCGCGCGCCGCACACGCGGGGCCTGGGCACCCGCGGAAAAAAGGGCTTAGCCCCTGTACTGGGAGTTGTATCCTGATTGACTTTTGGAGTTAAACTCCTAAAAAAATGGAATAGGGGCTTAGCCACAACACAGAGAGTTGTACTTCCCGAATGACTTTTGGAGTTAAACTCCTAATAAAAGGGATTTATTATTATTTTTTGTGTGGAGTTAAACTCCTCAGAGATTTTCGGAGATGATGAAAGGGGACCCCTTTCTTCTCCCTTGAGCCTTGGATTTTCTCTTGAGCCTATGATCTTCTCAAAGTGGGATTTTTGGAGATGGGTCTCCTTCTTCCTCCTTTCTGTTGGCTAGATCTTGGAGAAAGGGGGGATGAGACTTAAAAATCTCCCTTTTTAGAGATCTGATGAGAGATCCGAGCTCCCCTTTATGGGTTTTATGGTGAAACTATTCTTTTTTGGGAAAAAAGAGTAAAACTCTTGATTTAATTCAAGAAAAAGGAAGAAAGTTTAGAACCATGAGGAAGGAGAAGGAGGCACAGAACTCTAGACTTTTTTTTCGAATGATTTTTTTTTTTTGATTTTTTCATCATGTTTATCTTTATAGGCTACACACTTTACATATATCCCCTTGGGCTTTACCAAATGACACTTGTGCCACCCATGCTTTATATGCTTATTTTTTTTTGCACATAAGCCATGGGGTTTACAAATTTTTGGCTTTCTGCTCATTTTTCGTACATTTATTACTAAAAATATTGCATTGAACTAATTTATTGCTTCATTCTTAGCATGGAGCCGGCCCCTTCCATACTTGGTCTTAGGCCCGCTTGGCTGGAGCTTGACTGATTTTGACTTGGTCAACCGGGGTGTAATTTTGTAACGACTCTGAATTTACTGTACGAAATTTTTTAATTTAATGTACAGAAAGGAGTTTGCAAACCTGAGTACAATTTATGAGTTAATTTTGTTTAAGAATAGCAAGAAACAACTTGTAGCTCATTGGTAAAGCCTTGCACTACTGTGACGTAACCCCTGTGTTCGAACCCTATCAGACACATTATATTTTTTCTGATTTATTTTTAAAACTTTTTGGAAGTCCAAAAGTTTACACGTGCAGTGCACATAAAAATGAAAAGCAAGAGAAAACAAACATGTGCACATTGGAGTTAACAGGGACATGCACACTTGGCCAAAATCCACCGCTCAACTCACCAATTTGACCGGCGAGATCCACCAAGGGCCGGCGCCGACGGTCCCTCCGTAGGCAATGAGGTCCGTGCTTTGTACAAGTGTCGTTTCCCCTACCCCTAACTCCCCTGCACTGTTTGATTGTTCTGCAATCAAACAGAGACCTCTCAATCCCCTAATTTATCACATTTTAATGTATTTTAATTCACTCTTTTAATTCCAAAACCCTAATATCACACTATAAATACTATCCTATGCCCTAGCCCTTCCTTATTCTGAAAACACTATCCTATGCTCCGCAGACGCCCGAGTGAACTTCTTTCGTGACTTTTTGGGTTTCGGCCGATGGCAAACACCTGAGCCAGAGTTGGTTATATGATCTGCGGTATAGTGTATTATTTACCAACACATATCAGAGGGCTCTTTTTTTCAACTGAATACTCGCAGATTTTTCTTTGGGCAGCTTGTTGTATTAGAGGTACTCTATGAAGGATTCTTTCCAATCGGGCTCGTCTTGAATGATCAGAGCTTCTTCGGGAGGATTGCTCTCTTGTTCTACGATTCCTTCTTCACTCAAAGAGACTGGAGGTAGAATTTTCCGGCTTCTGACTATTATCAGAATCTCATTCATTTCGGGATCGGCTAGCTCCTTGGCTAAGCGAGCGAGTACGTCATCTTTTCCATTCAACGTCCTAGGAACTCTCATCAGTTCAATATGGGTGAACTGTTTCATGAGCTCCACCACCTGGCTTCTGTACTGATCTAACTCGAGTTTATATATCTTATAGTTGCCGCTTACTTGGTTGAGGACAAGCTGGGAATCACCGTAGACCCGTAGCTGATGTTGCGCCACGGCAGCGCCACGGCCGTCTTACCGAGGCCAAAATGCAGAATCAAAAATTTTCCTTACTTGGAAACTGGCGCTACCGCGGACAATGAAAACCCGGATCGTTAACCATTAACCTATACTAGCTAACAAGAGATGGGAAGAGAAGTATACCAAGTGATCCGAGTCCTCCGGTCTTCTCGTTGTCGTCCCGATCTCCTGCGGAAACTCCGGTCGTCGCCTCCTCGCCGTAAGGGCACCACATCGCCTGTATCTTTTACGGGCTCCCACCTCAATACCGAGGCAACTCGGGCGCGAAGTTGGCTGGCCGACGCGTCCAAGATTTGCTGTAGAATGTGTAGTGTAGAGGCTATGTCTCATTTGGGGTTTTGTTGCCATTTGAAGATGATGGAGGAAACTAGATAAGGAAAAATGGTGCTTGCATTTTTCCTAGCATGAAATGAGATCAAGAAAAATCCCACAAGCTCAAAATGAAACTCTCTCTTCTTCTTCTCTTAAGTGTGGCTTCTTCTCTCTTGTGAGAATGGTGGAGGAATCAATATGAAACCATAACAAGAAGGGAGGTTAGTGTAGGAGAAAGAGAATGGTGACCATATCAAAAGCAAAACTTACATCAACCATTCTCATCACTTCTAATCACATAAAGCAAATGAGGTGATGGAAAAAGAATATAATCATGAAAAGCTATCATGATGCCACCAATATGCAAGATACCCCCTCCCCAAATGTAATTTGCAAAACTGCAAATTACCCCCTCCATCGGAAAAGTCCGGCCGGGAAAGAACAAAGGAAAACCGGCCGGAACGGAATGCAAACTGGCAACTCCAGAAAACTGGTCCCGTAATAAATTACAGGAAAACCCCGATACTGTGCATACACACCCGCATCTGTATTCCGACCGGATACAAATGCAATGAGACAAAATCTACACTGTACTAAACTAGGATCCGGCTTAAACCAAAGCCGGCTAGTAATATCCGTCCGACCCTGATCCGTGCAATACCGCACGTATCAGATCGAACCCTGCCATATATCCATACGGCCACTAGTACAAACCGTCCGATCCTGATCCGTGCAATACCGCACGTATCTGATCGGACCCTGCCATATCTCCATACGGCCTCTACAGCGTTTCGCCCGAAAGCCTGAGTAACTGAAAGTGTGGTGGACTCTAAAGACTCGTCAATACTATGGCTGTGGATTTAACCACTAGCACGTCAGAGGTATTAGCCAATACGTGACGGGCCACCAGCTATTGACCAAAAGGGACGTCGATGAGCGAACTCATCTTGACACCCTACTGAGCCTGTCAGTGATAATATCCGTACAGTCCGGTCCGTTTGTCTATGAGTATCGCATGGCGGGCCTAGGGGGTTGGTAAAAGTCAGACCCCCAAAAGCGGTACAAGTCGTGTCGGAGTGTAGCCCAGAACACCCTGAGATACTACTGGAATACCTACCAGTAAATCTCCTGCCTCGGCCGAGGGCTTTGTGTAATGGCTCTCCTAGACACAGCGCGACCTCACCCCCAATACCGGGAGAGACGAACCCCTGCAGATCCGCTCACTGCCTCCATGTGGCTCGGGACTGTACCCAACTAAAACCTGTTTGCACGACTCCTTTGAGCCGTGGTAGGGTAGTAATCAAAGCACAGTGAGAACTCACACGAGACAAATGACGATCTCAGGTCGATGAACTAACCTGTACACATGTCACCAGGGAACTGCTATCTGACATCTGGTATAAGACCAACTAGCAGGTTCCCGGCGAGTCCTGTCCGGTGTACTCATAACCCAATGAGCACCTGTATACATCTTAGGTGAACCAACTGACACCAGTGGCTTGTGAGACCGGCCACCGCCCCTCGTCGGGGTCTCGACTGTATACACTAGTCTACTAATGGAGTATCGATGCCCTGTCTCGAAACTCCTACGACTAGGGACCTTTTAAGGATGTGCTTATAGACTACCAGCTCCCACGTATATGATCGCCATCATACTGCTGGTCGTCAAGCAAGAATCCTAGGGGCTCTATCAACGTGTAATAGCGACATGTCAGGTCACCTAAAGCAGTACACGATGATAAAGATAAACCAGATAGCATACTATCATCTCGAGTAAGACTGTCTTACCGGGATAGGTCCTCCCTCAATCATTGCAATCACATGCTTGTGATCCAATAATTGACTCTGAGGGCACTATCTCCAACAATCTCCCACTTGCACTCAAGGCTAATTATTGCGATGTCGCATACTCACAGCCCGTGTGATACCGAACACCCAACTCCTCTACTAGTCAGTCTCACAAAGCTTGTTTGCGAAACTATTGCGTTCGAGGAATAGCCTCAGTGAGTGGATCCGCTGTGAAGTTTCTTTCTATATCTCTCTATATCTCAAGTTCGCAGAGAAAACCATCTCCCGAAATGAGCAATACCTGTCTTAGAGTATGTCTGGATATCTGATGGGACCTAGCTCATAAATGAACTCCAAATCCAAACTTCTTAGACTGTATCGATAACTGAACTTAATCAGTACCCAGCGCCATGCCTCCCTCAGTATCGCCTTGGACCACCTGTCCAAAATACTGCCCCTCGTCAGAAGGAGAAACTATAACTCTGACTGCCACTCTGCCATCCATGTCACCTTGGAAGCCTGGAGTGACAACCGTCTCCTAAAAGAGGCTGTCGTTATCACATCCCTAGAACATCAACTCATGTCCTAAAACTGCTTCCGACTGTTTCTCCAGGATTGGATTAATATCAACTTATTGTAGCTACTGCAAGAACAACATCTGGTGTGGTACTTGACATCTCATGATTGACTCAACTGCCTAAGCAAGTGATCTGTCAATCATGCGTATCCCTCTCCCCTTTAGTCTGTAAGACACCTTTAGAGGGGGTGACTCCATTACCTGCAGGTACACCACCATGCCAGGAGTCGTCCATTCTAAATACTCTTAGAATGCTGTCAAGGTACCCAGATTAGGAAACCACCCAAATCTAGATCTAAAACTATAGATCTAGTAACCAGAATGTCTGATATAATATCCAAGTCCTGTGTGGAGAAAACACTGTGTGACAACCAAAATATAATCGATCGTATTATAGGAGTTTCCTTTCCTACTCTGTGTATGTCATCCAAAACCAGGACATCATACCCTACTACCTTCTTAACAGATCCATCCCCTATTCTGATGACGTCAAACCTATGACTGTCACATCAGAAATGGATGATCTATCTCCGCTATATCTGCTTTAGTCTATAAATAGACATAAGCCTGATGTCCACCAATGCTTCCGCTGCTCCCACTGACTACGACAACCCTCTGGCAGAGTCATATAGACGCGCACTTCTAAAGCTAGTTTAGAACGACGCTATACTCATCCTCCTGCCGGGTCTCGCAGCCTGGAACAACAACAATGGCAAGTGTGGGTAAACAAGAACTTCCCTGTCACCGTCCTTGAGGCTACCGGAGTACCTCTCGGGTGCCTGAAGTTACCCACCTTATCTGCGGAGTGGCCAATGGAATGTCAAACCAGATTGAATCTTTAGGTTCCTTATCAAATCTTCAGTAATCGTTTGCGGTTCTGGAATCGCTTCCAGTTCTACCATACTCCCACTTCTGTTTTCTGAAAAATAACCATTGCCTTTTAAAATGTGGAGAGTTAAGAACAATATCACTATTGATCTTCCAGATGGTAGAAAGTCAACCCTCGTCATAGCCTGGGTCAACCCACAAACAGCCATTACAGAAACGTGCCTTGAGTTGTCCAGTGTCTGGTTTTAATCATAAGCCGGACAACTCCCCGTACCTTAACATCGTTAAGATATGAACTGTTCTATATCCAATATAGAACCAGAGGCACTGATTTAAATGAACCAGATTCAAATCATGCAGCTATCTCCTGTGCATGTCAAATAAATGGAAGGAGGCAGATCAGCGTTACTCAACTTAGGAATGCTTCCAATTATGAGTAACCTGAAAGAGAAGCAATTTCTCTTTATCATTACTATCAACTGAATACCATTGACAAGTATCTACATCTTCGATCACTTTGAAGAATCCCGATACTTGCACACCTGGTTCTCTACTCTATTCAAATACCTATAACTCCTCAAAACTTAGACCCTGTGTTCCTACGAAACACATGTCTAAGAACTAGAGAAGTTAAAAGTAAACAGAATATAGTATGAGGACCAACCCCTCTGTCCTAATGGACACTGGACAACATACAATACTCTGTATAAGTCCGCTGAGTCTAACAACTCTTTCACTGTGTGTCGTAGGTTGAAAACTGTACTTATGGTTAAGAAGAATTACACCGCTATTTAATGCTCCTTACCTAACCATCCACTGATATAGGTAAATGTCGTAGACATAATTTCAGAAAGGTATATCTCACTCTATGAAAATAGACGTACAGATATATCAATTTGAAATTGGTGCATAAAAGCGGATATTCAAAACCAAATATTTGCCGACCGGCAAACAGCCCAGGTGATCTCCTCAAATATCACCGATTACAACGAATCCCGATATAATGAGGATGATCACCCAATTCCCAATAACTTACTCCCACTCATCATCTGTAAAACCATACAGATGTGAGAATCATACCTGGTAAATACATACCCTAGAGTAAGTATCTAATCGGGAAATCAGTTTTCTTTTAACATTACACAGTGAACTGAAACATTGAAATGTTTCGATGGGGTATCCTGGTATTCCTAGTAATGCCTCTACCATTATCCAGATTCACAACTATAACCGTATAATTCTTTGCCACCTCTCCAAATCCCTTTATATTTCTTTAGTCATTACCTTCTGCACACCCCTTAGGCCAAATGGTTTTCTTCCTTCCCTACCGTTCGGCACCAGCCTATGGTTTGGAAGAAGACTATCCAGTAAGCATAATGGGTGTACTGTCCTAATCCTAGGAGCACTCGCAATGCGAGAGAAGGTGAGGATAAAAGACAAATGAATAAATCTTATTCCTATTTCTCCTGAACCAGAATCCATCCCCGAACTGGAACAAGTTCCTTTCGAGTTCGTATATAACCATACGATGGAGTATCCAAATGAACTGTGGATCTTCGTAGTGATACGGAGTGTCCTGGAGAAATACAAAGGTGATTTAGGATTGGCGAAGGAATACTTGGTTTGGTCGTGAACAGCAGTCGCAATTTACTTTGCCCTCTTACTAATCCCTTGCTTTGTCTTAATCTTAATACCTTCTGCACACCGTTTAGGCTAATTGGTTTTCTTCATTCCCTACCGGTCGGCACCAGCCTAAGGTTTGGAAGAAGACTATCCAATTAGCATAATAGGTGTACTATCTCCTAAACCAAGGAGTACTCGCAATGAGAGAAGGTGAAAAGAAAAGACAACTGAATAATCTTATTCTTTTTCACCAGAACCAGAAACCATCCTCGAAGTCTTTCGAGTTCGTATATAACCATACGATGGTTTTGTCCAATGGAAGTGGACGTTCGTAGTAATACGGGGTGTCCTGGAGAAAAGGGTAAAAGTAGGAGTGGCAATGAGGTTTGCAACTCTGACAATCCAAAAGCCTGTGTTAAGAAGGTTCGGTCAACTTGGTCACTGAGTCATAGTCTTAGGGTCGGGTCAATGGTCGCTGCCAAAGAGAGAGAGAAAAGAAACACTCAGCGTGCACTCTAACCTAGATCAGAATGGTTACCAATTTATCTAATCAGGAAACCTCCCACTGTACCTCAAATTCTCCTCCAAACCTGAAAGAAGAATTAGTCGAGGTCACCCGAGGAGTAAACTAACTCATCAGTGAGAATCGGGATCCAACTATCATCGCATGCTAACTTGACGGAATCCACTCAAGTCACCACACTCCAGAAGGTATGCGCATGCCTGGCAAGTTTCAGTTCTTTTGAAACTCCCGATATGGGTTTTTACCCCTAGGACCCAAGTGACTTTGACAATGCCAACAAATCAAAGAGTCCTAGTCAAGTTCTACCCGTCATTATCTTGATTGCGTTAAACCCACCCGTACGAGTCCTTGACAATGCCAACAAGACCGTACGACTGTCCTAACCAATCCACTTATCCATGTGACAGAAAAGCATTACATAGCTACCGAACACTACGCCACGGCAATGCACGACAAACGCAGCACGAATACTAAGTAATACTAATCTGAAATGACGGAGGGCTACGACTGGTTTTTGGCGAAAAACCTTTAACGTAATGAACTTGATATCGTTGAAGGAACTGGATAACCTTTTTAGAAAATATAGTGACGAAAACCTTTACTAAAGAGGTCACTCCCGGTGAAGGGATCTCGGCTCTTTCCCCGTAGAATGAGGTGCAGGATATTCCAACTGAATACCACGATGCAAAGCAAAAGTAATCGGCTATAGTGAAGTTAATGCCCTGACGCAAATTTCTGTCCAAGGGGTCACTCCCGGTGAAGGGATCTCGGCCCTTGCCTCGTCGACTGAGGAGCAGGATATTCCAAATGAATACCACGATGCAAAACAAAAGTGAACGCCCTTGCAATAACAGCTTTTGAAAAAATGTTCCAACAACATCAGAATAGGTTTGTTTATCTTGCATTGATCCGAATCAACACAGTCCCATCAATTGATCACACCACAAAGAACGAAAATATACTGATGTACGTATATGCCATCCGCATTCGCCACTGGGTCCCGTCATTACCCGTTAGGTTAGCTAACTAACGGCAGAGCGGGGACTGGACTAGCGCGGATGAAAAACATATACAACATCTACTAATATATATACCAATATATAGTATTTCGCTCAAGGCGTGATAAAATGCAACATCACAGAACAATACAGATATCTGGAAGCCCCGGGTTTCACAGAGCCGCTGCTGAAACCCGACGTTCCCCTGGTCGTGTGGATAGCCTGTGCAATGAAATCCTAGACCCCTACGGGCGCGGCAAGTCACCCGCCAAAACCTGAAGCGAGGCAGCCCCCTTCAGCACCGTGAATGGACCACCCAGCACTTCACGGAATCCGGTAACTTGGGCACCCCTCCTGGGTCAACCTGTACCCCCTATGAGTGCGGCGAATAGCCCGCCAATTCCAGACTGAAGCCCCCTCCGTCTCAATGCCCTGAGATGCGGGCCCGTTGCCCTCTAGAACCCGGCTATCCGTGCACCCCTCCGCGGGGTAACCCTAGTACAGAAAGTAAAATATACATACAACGGGTACATCGACCGCAACCAGGTCGTGCCCCAAAAGAATAATACAAACAGGCAGTGACGGCAGTCCACATGTCGGACGCTCGCCCCGCAATATCAAATGTACATATAAAACAAAACTGTACTAGCATTGCATCCAGACTATCCCCCACGACCGATCCGCAACAACACAGCATAAACACAGAACATCAACATGAAAATCACGTTCGCAAATCCGTCTAACCGGGCTATAGCAGTTAGACAGGATTTACCGATCAAGTGATATTCACGGTCGCAGATATAATGTAAATACTGTGAAATAATGTGTTTAAAATATCCGATCGATCAAATTTACCAAGTGGGCCCCACAAGTACTACTGTAGCACATCAAGAAAATCTGGGCCCAAAAAAAATGTCCCAAAACCCATAATTCCATGTCAGAATCCCACTGGAAAAAATTGGTGAGATGAAGCCTAAATATTGCGGCGAAACCGCGGCCAAAGTAGGGTTATGGCCGCGGTTCCGCGGTCCTTTTGAAGGATCATCTTACCAAATTTTTCCAGTGATCTTATAATCCCATGTACATCATTCTGCAACAACCTGAAAAATTTTTAGAGCCCGGAAAAAATCGACAGAAAACTGATGCACACGAAATGTGGTTTTTGGGATTTTGTTCGATCGGAAATGTAAAACACACTAGAATAAGCTAGGCAAGGTTAATGGCGTGGCTCTGATACCATGTTGCGCCACGGCAGCGCCCCGGCCGTCTTACCGAGGCCAAAATGCGGAATCAAAAATTTTCCTTACTTGGAAACTGGCGCTACCGCGGACAATGAAAACCCGGATCGTTAACCATTAACCTATACTAGCTAACAAGAGATGGGAAGAGAAGTATACCAAGTGATCCGAGTCCTCCGGTCTTCTCGTTGTCGTCCCGATCTCCTGCGGAAACTCCGGTCGTCGCCTCCTCGCCGGAAGGGCACCACATCGCCTGTATCTTTTACGGGCTCCCACCTCAATACCGAGGCAACTCGGGCGCGAAGTTGGCTGGCCGACGCGTCCAAGATTTGCTGTAGAATGTGTAGTGTAGAGGCTATGTCTCATTTGGGGTTTTGTTGCCATTTGAAGATGATGGAGGAAACTAGATAAGGAAAAATGGTGCTTGCATTTTTCCTAGCATGAAATGAGATCAAGAAAAATCCCACAAGCTCAAAATGAAACTCTCTCTTCTTCTTCTCTCAAGTGTGGCTTCTTCTCTCTTGTGAGAATGGTGGAGGAATCAATATGAAACCATAACAAGAAGGGAGGTTAGTGTAGGAGAAAGAGAATGGTGACCATATCAAAAGCAAAACTTACATCAACCATTCTCATCACTTCTAATCACATAAAGCAAATGAGGTGATGGAAAAAGAATATAATCATGAAAAGCTATCATGATGCCACCAATATGCAAGATACCCCCTCCCCAAATGTAATTTGCAAAACTGCAAATTACCCCCTCCATCGGAAAAGTCCGGCCGGGAAAGAACAAAGGAAAACCGGCCGGAACGGAATGCAAACTGGCAACTCCAGAAAACTGGTCCCGTAATAAATTACAGGAAAACCCCGATACTGTGCATACACACCCGCATCTGTATTCCGACCGGATACAAATGCAATGAGACAAAATCTACACTGTACTAAACTAGGATCCGATTTAAACCAAAGCCGGCTAGTAATATCCGTCCGACCCTGATCCGTGCAATACCGCACGTATCAGATCGAACCCTGCCATATATCCATACGGCCACTAGTACAAACCGTCCGATCCTGATCCGTGCAATACCGCACGTATCTGATCGGACCCTGCCATATCTCCATACGGCCTCTACAGCGTTTCGCCCGAAAGCCTGAGTAACTGAAAGTGTGGTGGACTCTAAAGACTCGTCAATACTATGGCTGTGGATTTAACCACTAGCACGTCAGAGGTATTAGCCAATACGTGACGGGCCACCAGCTATTGACCAAAAGGGACTTCGATGAGCGAACTCATCCTGACACCCTACTGAGCCTGTCAGTGACAATATCCATACAGTCCGGTCCGTTTGTCTATGAGTATCGCATGGCGGGCCTAGGGGGTTGGTAAAAGTCAGACCCCCAAAAGCGGTACAAGTCGTGTCGGAGTGTGGCCCAGAACACCCTTAGATACTACTGGAATACCTACCAGTAAATCTCCTGCCTCGGCCGAGGGCTTTGTGTAATGGCTCTCCTAGACACAGCGCGACCTCACCCCCAATACCGGGAGAAACGAACCCCTGCAGATCCGCTCACTGCCTCCATGTGGCTCGGGACTGTACCCAACTAAAACCTGTTTGCACGACTCCTTTGAGCCGTTGTAGGGTAGTAATCAAAGCACAGTGGGAACTCACACGAGACAAATGACGATCTCAGGTCGATGAACTAACCTGTACACATGTCACCAGGGAACTGCTATCTGACATCTGGTATAAGACCAACTAGCAGGTTCCCGGCGAGTCCTGTCCGGTGTACTCATAACCCAATGAGCACCTGTATACATCTTAGGTGAACCAACTGACACCAGTGGCTTGTGAGACCGGCCACCGCCCCTCGTCGGGGTCTCGACTGTATACACTAGTCTACTAATGGAGTATCGATGCCCTGTCTCGAAACTCCTACGACTAGGGACCTTTTAAGGATGTGCTTATAGACTACCAGCTCCCACGTATATGATCGCCATCATACTGCTGGTCGTCAAGCAAGAATCCTAGGGGCTCTATCAACGTGTAATAGCGACATGTCAGGTCACCTAAAGCAGTACACGATGATAAAGATAAACCAGATAGCATACTATCATCTCGAGTAAGACTGTCTTACCGGGATAGGTCCTCCCTCAATCATTGCAATCACATGCTTGTGATCCAATAATTGACTCTGAGGGCACTATCTCCAACAGCTGAAGGATTTCCATTTCTATGGCGAGCTCCAGACCAGCTATCAGAGCTTCGTACTCAGCCTCGTTGTTTGTCCGAGGCTCGGTGAGAGCAAAAAAACGTCGTAAGGTTCCTATTGATGGCGTGACGAACACCAATCCTATCCCTGCTTTTATCTGTGGGATGCTTGATTTGCTGGAGCTCCTTATTGATGAGGCTCCATCAAAGTAGAGCTCCCAGCATGGTTCGTTATCTTCGAGATGCAGCACCTGTTTGTCGGGTAACTTGCAATTGAGTGGTGGCCCTTCTAGTATAGGATGAGCAGCGAGGAAGTTGGCAAGAGCTTGCATTTTTACTGCTTTCTGAGGAGTATAGACTATATCGAACTCAAGCAGTATGACAACCCATCTTTCCATTCTACCGGATAGGCTTGCTTTGGTCATTAAGTGTTTGAGCAGTTTTATCTTGGAGATCAGCATAACCCGATGAGCGAGCAGATAGTGCCTCAGATTCTTCACAATGAATATCAGAGCTAGGCATTGCTTTTCGATCGGGGAATAGTTGTGTTCCGTCCCGACTAAAGTTCGAATGAGGTAGTAGAAGGCATTTTCTTTTCCCTCCTCGTTATTCTGGGAAAGGAGCACATCGAGTGACTCATCTAGCGCGGCAGTATAGAGAATCAATGGTTTATTTGGAATAGGAGCAGCAAGCACTGGAGGGTGCAACAGGTGCTGTTTGATACTTTCGAACACTTCTTGACATTCGACATCCCAGACAAAGGGAGCTTCCTTCTTCATGAGCTTTAAGAAAGGCCGACATCTCCCTGATAGGTTCGAGATGAACGTTCGTATGTAAGCGATTTTGCCTTGAAAGGATCTTAGCTACGTCAGATTCTTCGGAGGAGGCATCTTCATGATAGCCTTTATTCCTGATGGGTCGACTTCGATCCCCCGATGTTGGACTATGAAGCCTAAGAATTTTTCCGAAGATATGCCAAAAGCACACTTCATAGGATTTATATTCATATCGTATTCCCTCAGTCGGGTGAAATGGTCATGAGATCTCGGATGTGATCAGCCCTGGCTTTTGTCTTGACGACTAAATCATCAACATAACATTTGACGACCTTATGGCTGCATCAAAGATTTTGGTCATTTCCCTTTGATATATGGCATGACAGGATTTTACCTTGGCATGATAGGATTTGACCTATAAAACAGGATGCCCTTCTGTCCACTTTTCCTACCGGGAATGTAGAAAGTTTTTAGCTGGTCCACGGTGGAGACTGACAATGCATCGAGCTCTTTGCATATGTGCTCCGGCACCCTTGTGACGGCTAGGGACCCTTTTGCAACTTCGAAGGTCTCTCGTAGCTTTGCTTGTTGCATGGGGGCCCAATCTGTATAGCAGTTGCAAGGTGGGTTCTCTTCCTCTGACTCTTCAGTGTCGATGTCTAAACGATGGCGAATTTTGTTGTCGGATGGGCCTTCAATATCAGACTCGTCCGTATCGCTACCAAGATGAGGGAGGTTTTTATGGACGGGCGGACTTCTAACATTGGACACATCAGTGTCACTACCGAAACACGGACGCACTTGGGGGTTTTTGCTTTTGAAAGTGACAGCTGGCTCAGCTTTGCTTTTGAGTTTCGGGGCCATTCCGTCTTTGGTCGGCTGTGGCTCAGCATTTTGGAGGCTCACAAAGTACCGAGAATCTTTATATCAGACTTCATGCACACCGAACGGCTGGATGTCTCCGTCAATGCGTCTTTCTTCTCCATTTTTGGTATACTTCATGCACTGATGGAGAGTTGACGTAACGATGTCGGAATCGTGAATCCACGGCCTTCCCAGGAGAATCTTATAGGACGTGTCGGCGTCGATCACGTATATCTTGGCTTCAGTTTGTAGGTCTCCAAACCTAATTGGCAGATCTATGGATCCTAGAACTTGCTGGCAATTTTGATTGAAGCCTTGAATGAAAATCCTTTCCCTTGACAGGTGTTGGGCGTCCATTGACAAACTCTTCAGAGTCCGTAATTTCATGATGTTCACTGAGGACCTTGGATCAATCAATATGCGATTAATCTGGTCTCCGTCGCTGTACCCTATCACGTAAAGCTGTCGGTGTTGCTCAGCTGTTCCTAGTAACAGGTCTACATCTTTAAATGTGACCGCGGCTGTATGCAGAGTGTACTGGGCTTCTTTCATATCAATTTACGCAAAGCGAGCCTGGTACCGCTCGGGGTTTTATAGAGCATGAATGAGAACATCTTTAAGCTCCTTGGATAGAACCAAGGTATCGTAGATGCTCAGGAGAGACGGAAGCTTTTGGAGATGAGCCAAGACATTACAGTCCATCGAGGAAAGACTCGAATTTTCATAAGCTGGCTCTCCGCCATCTTCTTCATTAGCGACTTGTTTTTCCTTCCCTTTTGGGGCGTTGCCTTGATTTGGCGGTAGAGCCTTGCCGCTTCTGAGCTGGATTTAGTTGGCTTTTGTGGAGAGCTCCTCGTCCTCGTCGGGAAAACAGAGTTCTTCTTCAGAGTCACTACCAAGGTGGATGATGTAGCAGGTCACTATAGGGATCTCGTTATCGGAGTCTTCTTCTAGCTCTTCCAGAATCTCAGCCGCTTCTACGGGGATGAACTCCTTCAATTGAATTAGAGTTCTCTTCTTTTGTTCATAGTCTTCAAGGGAATCGATATATTTTTGAATGGTCGATCTTCCTACAGACTCTTTTTCACGTCGAGCTGAGCTTTTCTTCTTCTTGAGCATTTTGGATTTTGAGCCTGATTAAGCCAAATTGGTAGCCGGAATGGTTGGCTCCTTCTGCCCTTCCCATTCCGTTCTGGGCTCTTTCTGAAGTAGCTTTAGCATCTTCTTCATCTTTTTAGACATGTGCATGCTCCAATGAGGCTGCGGCGAGTCAGTTTCATTCCTCAGGGTAGTGGGTTCAGCTATCTGCTCCTAGAAGGTTTCAGCTTGTGTCTGTATAAAGTTGATGGTTGCAGCTTGATTGTTCACCTACACACTCTTGGACAACTCGATCTCCCTTGTCTTGTACTGCTTCTCGACCCAGTCTTTGAAAATATAGCAATCCTCGATCGCAGGGCTCACTACTCGGTGGTACAGGCAATATAAAGGAGGATTGTCGGTCATTTTTCTTCGTGAGGTCTTTTCGACTCTGGCAATTGTAGATAGTTGTTCAAGGCTTCTTTGAATATCTTGCGGACCTTGTCCTTTCTGAAAGAGTAAACCTTTTTCTTTTTCTTCTCTAGGGAAAGCCCTTATCCTCCCAGCACTGGCTTTCAAGACCGGTTGGTTTTGGATTCGCCTACCGTTCGCTTGTCTTCATTGTTGGATGCATTGAAGACATTGGTATTGCTGGAATTACTGCTTCTATGGTTGTCGTCCTTGTTGCTCTTCCAAGTCTTCTCTACCTGAGAGTCCAGGGTAGATTCTTGCTTCGAGCGTTCCAGCATTTGGACTTTCTTGGTCAACTCTTGAAACGTCTTGAGGCCTTCTGTACATAAGAATGGGATCATCCAATTGCTGAGGTTTCCAATAAGGAGCCTGATGGACTGGTCTTACTTTAGCGGCGGTTTGCACTTGACAGTGAGGTTGCACCATCGAGCAATAAAGTCCGTGTTGCTTTCGTTTTTCCCCGGCTTGGTTCTCACGAGGTCAACGATGGATTTTGTCACTAACAGTCATGAATTTTTAGCGAAATAGAGACTCCATTTGGGCAAAAGTAGTGACGGACCCGTCTAGTATACTTGCGTACCAGTCGAAAGCGATACCGGTTAGACTGTTGACAAATTGACGAAGAAGGAGTGCATCATTGCCCCCTGTATTTCCGCACGACGCTTCAAAGTGGGCGACATGCTGATTTGCGTTTCCCGTCCCGTCAAATCTTCCGAACTTAGGAATGACCTAGCCGCTCAGGAACTCGATCAGATCATACTATGCGAGATATGGCTGTCCACTACTGCCGATTTCTTTCTGAGCTTCAGCTTCGGCTACCAATGGTTTAACCTTTCTAGTGACCAAATCCATTATCCGATATTATGTTAGTAGGATGGTGCTATCTGGGGCCAAGGCATCCCCAGAAGCGGAATGTGGCTGGCTTTCATGCGGCTCACACAATCTTGGACCCAAGGGGATATGCATCGGTTGCTTCGAGTTGTCATCACCCGGTTCATGAGTAGAGAGTTATGCTTGATTAGGAGGCGCCCGAGCAATTTGAGCCGTGAGCTGCATCACAACGTTCGTTAGGTCGTCAATTTTTGATTAGAGCTTGGCCATCTCTTTATCTTTGCTCCTGAGCTGTTTTCGAAACTCTTGAAGCAGCTCTTGCTTTGCGGTCCTGGGGCAGAAAGTCGGCTCTTCCTCACTGTCCGAGCTTGACTCCACATGTACTGAGGGGTCTTTCTGCTTATCGGGCTCATTGAGAGGGTTTTCATCATCTAGCAGAGGCGGCTGATCTTATGAAGCGACAACCACATTCAAGCCAGATTGGGCTTAGGATGTGGTGGCCCCATCCTTGCTTTTGTTGCGAAGGTTGTCGCTGGGCGCATGCCCTCCATATAGACCGTAGGGATAACGTATCCGTCCATCCTTTCATTATTGGTAGATGATTTCGTGGACCGCTGTCGGGGCCCTTCTATTTCGATAACAAACAATCGATTGAAGACGGCTGGCCTGAACGGGTTTTTGAGTGGTGCTGGCGCTTCTTTTCTAGATTTGCCTTTCTGCTTTTGCGCGGCACAAAGCGCCTGATAGACTCTTAAAGGGATGGTGTCATGCTTTCTCTTTTAGGGCTGGGACACGTCTCTTTGTAGCATTGTTCGTATTGTTGTCTTCTTGATTATGACGGCCATGGCATTTTTTTTAACCCAGTTCAGAGGTTCGAAGGAATTGCTGACTTTTACGGTCGACTCAGCCGTCGTCACGGGATAACCTTTCTCTTGGAACCTCATAAGATTCCACTTGGTCGGAGTGCTAGCCCTCTTATTGGCTCGATACCTGGGCCTCTTCTGTCTTAACCTTTTTTTGTAGCACTTGGCAGGTTTCGGCTCTTTGGGATGCCACCGTAGACGGATTAACAGGGAGTCCAGAGAATACACCCACTCACGCGATTGTCAAGGGCGCCGTCTAAGCCTGCTGGAGATACTTTGTAGCTCTATTAGTGTTGGCGACCTTTCTCCCAGTTGGAACGGTGGAGAGCCGTTCGAATACGGATCTGCATTTGGGGTGGGATACTTTGGCGACCACAACATTCGGCCTCCTACCCTTGAGGTCGGTTTGGCCACTTGATTTGCCGGGATTTCTTCCAGATGAGTGCTTCCGGCAGGGTAGATGATGACAGAACCAAATTGGTGGGGCGGTTCCTCCCACTGCCGACTGAGGCTTGCGGGGAGAATCACGCGAGCATTGATCTTGACTACGTACGGGATCGGGGTCGCATCGGAAGCTGAATTCATCTTAGAAGACATAGTCGTTGAAAGTTGATTGTTGCACGGAAAGGCATTATTTCAGTACAAATATCGGTATATATGTTAAATGAGTTCGCATGAACACATGACCCGAGATATGGGAGGAGAGAAGCGACAAACCGGGCATGCTAGAATCTTTAGGGTGTTTTTTGTCACCCCATTGAGATGGGAAATACGCGTCGCTTGTCAGGAGTACTACAGATTCCCCCTTCCTAGGGTAGGCCGGGGTTTATTGATTGTGGGGGTTCGAATCTCTGGTAGTCGTGGACTAAGCTGCCGTTAATTACTCTTCGCATTTGAAGCGAGGGAACCTTCGATTGACGGGTAAAACTGCTCATGCGAACTCGATGTGCATGTGTTGTGTTTTGGAGGGGACTTGGATATATCGGTGGCCACGCAGAGTTTATGGGGTTCCTGCTACCCGGATAGCGGGCTGGAGGTCAAGAGGACTAGAAGCTCCCTTACGGGGTGCGGGGAAGCGTCCCGTTAGAAATTTTTTCTAATGGGGGACGTGTTTTGAGTGTGGAGCATGAGGGAAAAGAGGGGTGAGGATCATCCTAAGGACGCGTGAGTGGCGTGTGGGTGCCGGGCGCCAATCGGCCACATGCATGGGGCGTGGGCGCCGTGCGCCAGAGGGTCACACGCCTTACATGCGGGCGCCAGCGGTTCACATGCCTGGCACGTAGGCACTGTGAGCCAGCGGGTCACGCGTCCCGCACGCGGGCTCTGGGCACCTGCGGGTCACGTGGGCGCTGGGCGCCAGCGGATCAAGTGCCTTACACGTGGGCACTGGGCGTCCGCCGAAAAAAGGGCTTAGCCCATGTACTGGGAGTTGTATTCCCGATTGACTTTTGGAGTTAAACTCCTAAAAAATATGGAAGAGGGGCTTAGCCCCTGCACATGGAGTTGAACTTCCCGATTGAGTTTTGGAGTTACACACCTAAAAAAAGGGATTTATTATTTTTTTTGGGTGGTGTTAAACTCCTAAGAGATTTTCGGAGATGATGAAAGGGGACCCCTTTCTTCTCCCTTGAGCCTTGGATTTTCTCTTGAGCCTTGGATCTTCCTAAAGTGGGATTTTTGGATATGGGTCTCCTTCTTCCTCCTCTCCGTTGGCTGGATCTTGGAGATAAAAGGGGGTGAGACTTAAAAATCTCCCATTTCAGAGATCTGATGGTAGATCTGAGCTCCCCTTTGTAGGTTTTATGGTGAAAAACTATTCCTTTTTGGGAAAAGAAGAGTAAACCTCTTGATTTAATTCAAGAAAAAGGAAGAAGGTTTAGAACCTTGAGGAAGGAGAAGGAGGCACAGAACCCTAGACTTATTTTTTAGAATGAAAAAAGTTCTTGATTTTTTCATCATGTTTGCTTTTATAGGTTACACACTTTATATATAGCCCCTTGGGCTTTGCCAAATAGCACTTGTGCCACCCCATGCCTTATGTGCTTATTTCTTTTTGGACATAAGCCATGGGGTTTACGAAATTTTGGCTTTCTGCCCATTTTTCATGTATTTATTTCTAAAAAATTGTATTGAACTAATTTATTGCTTCATTCTTGGCATGGTGCCGATCCTTCCATACTTGGTCTTGACTTGGGCTTGGGTCCGTTTGGCTGGGGGTTGACGGACTTTGACTTAGTCAACCTAAGTATAATTTTTGACCCCAACACCTACATGTATAAACATACGACCTTTACATCGTTTTGCCTAAACCAGGAAAACCCTCCGTGTGGGACTCTAAAGACTCGACAGTATGCTGGCAGTGGGTTTAACCACAAGCGCATCAGCGGCACTAGCTATACGTAACAGCTACCCAGATACCTGTCAAAAAGAAGGCCAATGAGCAAACTCATCTGAACACCTACTGAGCCTATCCGTGACAATATCTGTACAGTCATGTATGTTCATCTGAGAGTATTGCATACCGAGTCTAGATAGTTGTTAACGTTGTTCACACCTATTTAAGTGCTCACTTACATATATGTGTGCATGCACACTTATATCCGCGTGTGTGAAGGTTAGTAAGTGACACGTGCGCAGCTTGCATGCGCATCATTAGCGTTCGAACTTAGTAGAAGTTTCAAAGGGTAAAATGTACACACAAAGCACATGAGCATACACTTGCCACATGCACGTGCGCACATGCAAGATGCATATATGTTTAAATGATGCAATCAGTGGAAAGAAATTTGTTGGAGGTGAAATATTCATCAGTCAACGATAAAAAAATGCGTTTAAATAAACATCTTATTCTATAGGGAAGATGTTGGATATATTGCCCTCAAGTCAATTATTGTAATCGCAGGCAGGTGATTGTGATGATTGAGGGAGGACCTATACGGGTAGAACAGTCTTACTCGAGATGATAGTATGCTATCTGGTTTGACTTTATCATCATGTACATGCATTATGTGGTATTGCAGATCACTATTACATGTTGATAAAGCCCGTAGGATTATTGCTTGAATACCAGTGTTATGATGGAGATCATACATGTTAGGGATGGGTTGTACTAAGCACATCCTTAAATATCTCTAGCCATGGGAGTATCGAGACTGGGCATCGATATTCCGGAGTAGAATGGTGTATACATTTCTAGACCCAGACGAGGGGCGATGGTTGTTCCCACAGCCATTGGTCTTTCGCATCTAAGATTGTATACATGTGCTCACTGGGGGTGAGCACTGGACGGACTCGCCGAGAACATGCTAGTTGGTATTATACCTATTGTCGGATAGCAGTTCTCAGGTGACATGAGTACAGGTTAGTTTTTCGACCTGAGATCGTCATTTGTCTCGTGTGAGTTCCCATTGTGTTTTGATTACTACCCTACCACGTCTTAAAGGAGTCGTGCAAACAGGTTTTAGTTGGTTATAGTCCCGAGCCACATGGAGGCAGTGAGCGGATCATCGGGGATTCGTGTCTTCCGGTATTGGGGGTTGATGTCTCACTGTGCACGGGTGGTCATCACCAGAAATCCTTGGTCAAGGTAGATGAGAATTACTAATTTGGATCAGTAATTTCTCAGTGGGTGATGAGCTTCACACCGACACGAAATATCGTGTTATTAGGGGTCTGACTTTATCCATCCCCTTAGAACCGATATGTGATACTCTTAGACAAAGAGACCGGACTGTACGGAGATTGTCAAAGATAGGTTCAATAGGGATCCGAATGAGTTTGCTCTTCGGCTTTTCTTTTCGAAAGGTACCCGGGTAGCCGTTATGTACAGTTAGTGCCGCTGACGAGCTTGTGGATATGGATTTATTTAGTAACTCACTGCTGGCGTACTGTCGAGTCTTTAGAATCCCACACACAGAGTTTTCCTGGTTCAGGCGAAATGATGTAGTAGCCGTATTTTCATACGTGCAGGGTTCCAATCGAATGATTGTATTTGTTACCCGGACTTTCGATCGGATGGTTGATAATAATAGCCGTGTAATACCCAGTCCCTTTTCTACGCCAATATCGGTATTTAAATAAAATGTTTAACCATTTTAAATTTCTGTGTTGTAATCTAATTATTTTGTTTCCTACAAACCTAACCCAAGGCCCAAGCCCATTAGCCCAAACCCTCCATTTTCCCCCAACAATTTCTTTCAACCTTTTCAAATTTAAAATTTATTCTCATTTAAAACCCAAATCATACCCCCATCAATTTCAAATATATTCCATTAAAAACCTATTAATTATATATATTAAATTCTCTTTTACACACACTCTCTCTCTTCTTTATATTTTTCAATAATAATTTAAAAAACCCCAGTACCCCACGTTTTCACACTCTCTCTCCTCTCTCTCTCTCTTCTCCCTCGCAAGTTTTCCCTCTCTTTCTTCCCCGAGCTCGAGCCCCTCCCTTCACCCCCGCCTGCCCCGAGCTCCCCTCGCCTTCGCCTCTGACGACCATCACCGGGCACCCTTCTCCTTCGCTACATCCTCTCCTTCGCCGCCACTGCACCTTGACGCATAATACCATTTCCAAAAGATAGGTTCATCGAACCATTTCGACAATTGATCACCGCATTAGAAGTCGCAAGGAATGGTCGACCGAGTATCACCGGAATTTGACTCCGGGGGTTAGCTACAGGCTGTGTATCCATGACAATGAAATCAACGGGGAAAATGAAGTCCCCTACTTTGATCAACACATCCTTTAACTCACCCCTAGGATGGGTGATGGATTGGTCGGCCATTTGGAGAGTACAATGAGTAGGTTTAAGCTCTCTAACACCTAATTGTCCGTATGCTGAATATGGTAGAAAATTGACACTAGCACCAAGATCTAAAAGTGCTCTATTGATGTTCTTATATCCAATTATTATCGAAATTGTAGGACAGCCCGGGTCCTTATGTTTTTGGGGTAAAGATTGGACAAGAGCATCACTTACAGCACTAGCCACGAAAACTTTCTTTGGTACTTGTGACTTCCTCTTCTTGGTGCATAAGTCCTTTAAGATTTTCGCGTAAGAAGGGACTTGTTGGATTGCATCCAAGAGATGCATGTTTATGATAACCTGTTTGAACAACTCTACAATCTTCTCCATTTGTGGAGTGGGTTTATTGGATCTCAACCTGTTTGGAAATGGAACATTTTGAAAATTTGTTGAGTCCAATGTTTGTGGAGTAGATTGCGGAGTTGGAACAGATCCCAGTGTTGGTGTGTTCGTGAAGTGAGATGTGGGTCTGTTTGTATTAGAAGAAGTAGAGCCTTGTGAAGAATGAAGAATATGCTCTAAAGAAGATGAAGATGAAGAAGAAGAAGACGAAGAAGAAGAACCAGCAGGGGTGTCATTACTATTACCCACGTTATTGTGCAACACTTTTCCAGATCTCAACGTGGTAACATCATTTACATTATGATTTTTTTGTTCATATGCAACATGTGCATTGTGTGTGTGACCGGGATTTGGCAATGGTTGAGACGGAAGCTTTCCCTTTTCTCGCTCGCTCAACGAAGCATTTAGTTGTGCAATTTGGGCCTCAATTGATTTGATGCTTTGATCATGTGAAGCACTGTTTTGCACCAAAGATTGAATGGAAGTCTCCAACCTTACTGCGGATTGTGTAGATTGTTTTAGAAACGCATCTAGACTTCTTTCTAGCGAGGTAACCTTATCATTATTCGGTTGAACAAAATTTTTTTGAGGATAAGAGTTGTTGGGCACAAAATTGTTCATTTGGTTTGGGTAAGGTTGGGGTTGGAAAGGTTGCTGGTATTGAGTTTGTTGAGGTGCTTGTTGTTGTGGAGGAGGAGGCCTTTGAAAGTTGTTGTTTTCTTAGAATTGTTGATTTTGATTCCAAGAAAAATTTGGGTGGCTCCTCCAACCAGGATTATAAGTCGAAGAGTATGAATAATTTCTTTGTCTTTGCCGAAAGGCAGCATTGACTTGATCTTGTTCTTGAACAGGTGGATTGTAAGGACACTCTTCAGTAAGATGTGATAGATCCAAACAACAAGCGTAAACAGTTCGTGGGGGTAAAACAGGGGCAGGAGAAGGAAATGAGATTTTGGTCTCATTTGCTTCTAGCTTTTTCGTAAGTGCGGCCATTTCGGCCTTCATTGCAATCGACATATCTAGTTGATGTATGCCTGCCCTAGACTGACCTGAAGAAGAAGATGAGGTAGTCTTGGTGCTTTCCTACGGAAGTGCTTGTTCAGCAAGATCGTCGAGAAATTGCCATACTTCCTCGCTTGATTTTGTTAGAAAGTGACCTTGACAAATGGTTTCTAACAACTGCTTAGTTGCTGGGTTCAATCCTTCGTATAAAGTTTGGCAAAGTTGCCAATTCTCGATACCGTGGTGAGGGCATTGAACAAGTAGGTCTTTAAATCTTTCAAAACACTTCCAAATGGGTTCGGAAGGAAGCTGGGAAAATTGAATGATCTCATTGCGAATTCTCGCGGTCTTGTGATGTGGGTAAAACTTTTTTAGAAAAGCTTTAACAAACTCTTCCCAATTTTTAATCGAGTGTGATGCTGTGTTATATAACCATTTCTCGGCTAGGTTATATAAGGTGAATGAAATGACATGTAGCCTTATAGCATCATCAAAAAGTTGGGTTGTCTTCATCATTGCGCAAACATTCTGGAATTTGTTTATGAAGATATAGGCATCTTCGGATTCCAGTCCGTGAAATTTTGGCAACATGTTGATGAAGTGGGGTTTGATCTCAAATTTATCCCCATTTGCCGGTGGAAGTGAAAGACAAGTAGGTAAGGCGGTGCGAATAGGGTAGAAAAGATCCTGGAGCGTGATTCGTTGGGGCGCTTCAACAGGTGGGTGTTGTGGGTTATTCGTACCTAGTGGAGGCGGAATCAGTCCCGCGGGTAAGAGGTTGTTAGAATTGAATCCCGACATCTCCTTAGAGGACGAAGAATGTGAAGGTGAAGGTAAGGAAGTGGAAGGAATTTCAACTTCGGAGTCGAAAGCGTCGTCAGTCGGCACCGAGACACGGACTAATCGGGCACTAGTGTCCCTAGTCCAACCGGACATAAACTAAAGAGGTAGTGTAGTCAAAAGGTGAAAAACAGAAGGTGGGGGGTAAGAAAACGTCAATGAGAGGAAAGTGGGTGTAAGTGGGGTGCAACGGATTTCTTAGCGACAAGTTGCAAGTTTTTGTAAAAATTTTTCCTTTTTGTGTTTTTTTTAATAAGGAGCTTTTTGCAAAAAGATTTTCAATAAAAGGCTTAGACACACGTTCAATCAATCACAAATGCACAATCAAGCCTAGATCTAGGTGTTAGTTATGTATATGCCCTAGAGGATATCAGGGGGTTCAGAAGAAGGAAAGAAAACTTACAGAGGGGTTTTGGTCAACTACTGACGTCAGCAGACCGCGGTTCCGCCGCCAGAAGTGAGTTGTTGCCGCGTTTCCGTGGTGGGCTCTGCGGTTTGGTTCCCGAAGTTTCTTCTGCTCCTCTATTCTGATTTTCCTCTGTTGTTCAGATCTGTTGTTTTCTGTTTTGCTCTCTGGATTTTTCCAGATCTGAATCCGTTCGTCGATCCTGCACAATTCAAACGAAACACCCTTAAAAAATAACAAGATGATAAAATTTTTATATTTTTTTTTTAATTTTTCAGTTTTTTATGATTTTTATGATTTTATATTAACCCGAAATTGCAAAAAGAAAATAACTACGCCATCCCCGGCAACGGCGCCATTTGATTTGTATGAGATTTTGTGATCAAAGAATTGTTAACCGCAATCAAGAACGGCGTCGCTTGGTAGCTAGCCGGTGAGTACGGGTCGGTCCACAGGGATTTTGTGTATTCTCAATTTGTTCTAACGAGTTAATTCCAATTGATGTTGGATTGATTATCACTAAAAGCTAGGTTGATTTAGACTAGGATTAAAACCTTGCTAGGGTTAGGTTTAGGTTAAGTTTGGAAATTTAAGATTTCTCACCGCTTTCAATGCCTTAATTTAGACCTATTTAGGTGTTATGGTAATAATTAATAAAGGGGATTTGGACGATCGGGAAGAAACGATGTTTCTTCCTCTAGGTCCTTGTCCGTCCTTTATTAATTCTTACCCTAACCTCCATCGAAAACATGCACAACCGGTCTTTTAAACTATGGTATCATCGTTACCTCGTAGGGTAGGGTGCCGTAGTGAGCGGTGTCTGTATGTATGCATGGAGTCCTATAAAAATATGCGATGGGCAAGAAAGGGGTGAGAGATTTTCATCTCTCAAACCTTTCCTATTCCTAACCCTAACAAGTGAGGAACTACTCACTCATTAGGGAATTGATAAAAGACATTTTTTTAATGATTTGTTTTTAAAAGACTAACTATCTAAAGTACGCCAAATAATTAAAAGTGCTAAGCTAATTAACTAGGGCAGATAATAAAATCTATACTAGGGCAGAAAGGAATTTAAGAACTAGGGCAAGGTAAAAAAAACTACTTACTTTATTCGATACTCTCTTCAAAACATTACAATGAATTCTGATTTTTTTCAATAAAAAGAGGCATACCTCAAAAAGTGGTTTAGGGTTTCTATTTATAGATCATAGAAACCCTAGGGTTATATTCGATACATATCTGCATTTACAAATTTGCCCGTAAGAAGCCTAGTCAACGCACCGCCAAACCGTCAAACGACGCACCGACAAGTGCTTATTATGGCCGCGGAACCGCGACCAAAAGCCCTGTTTGGCCGGATCCGCGGCCATCTTAGAAGCTCTTGGACTGGGGTTTTCTGGGATGTTTCTGGTTGCATTTGGCTTCTTGTTTCTTCACTTGGTTTCTCAGATTGTCATCTTGTTTTCTTCCAGATTTCCACAGTGCATAATGTCGTAGACTTTTACCTTTTGCTTCGTGTCGAAGTCTTGAGCCTTGCGCTGCCTTTGTGCTTTGTGAAATTGTCCATTGATCTTCGTTTATTCTTCGAACTGCAGGCATGTTCAAGATTCTTCCATTTGTTGGTCGTAATCTCACTTTTATGCCGTGTTTTCATCATTTTCACTATTTTTGTTTCGAGAACCTGTAACATGCAACTATGTAGCAGACATGGATCAAAAGCACCTGTTTATTTGTAAAATGAATAAGAATGGGGAATATAATAATGCAAAATTATGATATGAACACTCATGTTATTATCATAATATTGCTATTGTGTCGCCCTGACGACCTGAGTATGCATGCTCAGTGATAGAAGTGGATCCGTCTGATCTCGAGGAGACCGCGAAGATCCATACCAGTGTACCAGTTATATTTCTCCCTTGATATCCCTGGTTAGTTGCCCTTTTGTTTACTTCCTTTGCGCTCAGTTTCCTTTACATCTGATAATTCCAGTGACTTCTTTCTCTTTATCCGTGTTGTATTTTACTGATTACCATATAATGCTAGAAGTCGAAATGTGACTACGGCAGGATTTTCCCTTGATCGTGGGAGCATGGCTGGCCTAGTCACCATCGTATTCCGTATTTTAGGAACCGGGACGTGACATGGTTTTGTTGGTATCAAAGCGCTGGGTTTAGAATAAGATTGCAGTTCAATTTAGGGGTCCCTTGAATCATACTTTGTTTCCTTGCTTTCACTTCCATATACTACTTGTGCATCACCACTCAAGTTCATGTTTTGAATCTTATCTACTTTATCTTTTCCTCGTATCCTGCATCATTAGTCGTTATTTTCCTTCTCGTTCCACTATTTGATCATGAACCTTACTTTTCAGGCCATGGCCAACCCTGGGGCAGCACCGCTTCTCGATGAGGATACTTGGTCCTGCATTTATTTCGACTGTATATTAGTGAGTTCATACGACGAGGTCAATGGCTCACAGGTTATTTTCGACGACAGCGAATCCGAGGACGAGGAAGTCAATGTCGCAGTTCCAGAGATCAATATGATTAATGATTCTGATGATGAAGAGGAGGACCCCGAAGAAGACCCTGAGGAGGAGGATCCCGAAGAAGACCCGATAGAAGGGGATCCACAGGAAAATGGAGTGGAAGGGGATCATGAAGAAGACCTGATAGAAGAGGATCCACAGAAAAATGTGGTAGAGGAGGATCCAGATGAGGATCCTGAAGAGGAGAATCCTGAGGAAGACCCTATGGAAGAGAATCCAGAAAGGGACCCAGAAGAGGCAGAGCATATGGAGGAGGATTCCGATGAGGAAGCTCCCGCCGAAGAGGAAGAGGCAGGAGAAGAAAACCCTATATGGGAGGAATTCAAAGACGAAGCTCCAGCCCAGGAGGAGTCGGAAGATGAAACCTCGAGTGAAGATGAACTCGAGGATGAAGAACCACAAGCAGATATCCAAGCAAGGCACTATGGGAATGGACGCCTCCATCTCAGCACGAGAACTTATCGCTACCTGTTGAACTTCCACAATCGCGACTGACGCGACTTATTTTCTTTTCTTAGGGCCAAATAAAAATGATGTATTGTTTAGGGCTATATTTATCTCTCAATTGTACTCTGTCAAGATTTTCTGAATAATAAGTTTCTGGTTCGATCGAATTTTTCCTAGAGTATTGTACCTTTAAAGCCCGCTTGATGCATTAATTGATCCTTCTTACAAAATTTCTTTCCCTTATTGCAAGAAATTACTTTATCCCATCCTTGAACCTTGTAATCACCTGACCTCCAATTTAGCTGACACGGGAGGAAGTACCTTACGTATGGACACAGGAATGTACTCAGGCTTTTGAGATACTGGAACAAAAATTGACCGCGGCCCTTATTCTTACAGTGCCAGATAATTCAGGTGGTTTAGAGATACACATCGATGCTTCAGGGAAAGGTTAGGCTGCGTTCTGATGCAGCACGGTCGGGTAGTTGCTTATGCCTCACGACACCTAAAGAATCATGAGAAGAAATATCCAACATGACTTGGAGTTAACTGTAATGGTTTTCACATTAAAGATCTGGAGACATTACTTATTAGGCGAAAAGGTGGAAGTGTACACGGATCACAAGAGTTTGAAATACGTGTTCACTCAGAGGGAATTGAATATTAGACAACGCCGATAACTAGAACTAATGGCGGATTATGACTTGGACTTACAATACCATCCGGGGAAGTAAATATCGTACCCGACATTCTTAGTCACAAGCCAGCGGTCATGATATTGACCAGTCAGAGGGGCATCATTGAGGATTTTCAGAAGCTTGAACTAGAGGTTGTTACACTGAGTGCAATCAGGCAGTTTTGGCAGTTACAGGTGCTGTCTTCACTTGTAGATCGCATTAAGACTGCACAAGCTGATGATCATCAATTGTAGAAATTTAGAGAGCAGGTGGAAGCGGAATAAGGACAGACTTACTCATACATCGAGACAGTTCTTTGAGGTTTGGTAGCAGACTCTGCGCTCCCAAGGGGATGTTCGAGAAGAAGTACTAGCTGAGGCTCATAGTTCAGTTTATTCTGTACATCCGGGAGGCACGAAAATGTATCGAGATATGAAGTAGCACTTTTGGTAGAACGGGATGAAGCGAGAGATTGCGCGGTTTGTATCCAAGTGCTTAGTATGCCAGCAAGTAAAGGCTGAATACTAGAGAACAGCTGGACTGTTACAACCTCTTCCGATACCCGAATGGAAATGGGAGCATGATTGTTCTAAATTTATGTGTAGTAGTTAACCGCAATCAATAACGGTGTCGCATATATCTAGACCGAGATGAGTACGGGTCGTCCTCTGGGAAACGTTGAATATTTTATTCTTACTTTAGGCGTGTTGAGAAAGAGGAAGAATAGAGGATGGTGAAGAATGGTTGTAGGATCTAGATCTACGTTAAACACGGATGCAAAATATAGATCTAGATTAACTACGGATGTAGGTTTTATAGTAGAAGGGGGCTTGTAGGGTTCATTAGGATTTAGTAGTCATGGATGATTAATTAAAGATTACTCTTTTTATCCTTTAATAGATTTAAAACTAGATCGACAGTGATGCATGTAGATTAGGGTTTCTGGAGGGAAAAAGGGTTCCCACTTTTAACCCCTATCTCGACATGGAACTCCGTTCATATCTAGCCTTTACCAAAACAATTGTTAATCTAATCTCTAATCGTGGTCGCGATTATCAATGAATTGATAGCGTGTCCAATTAGGATGTTAACTATTCTTTTGATAGAGTTTATAAACTTTATAGGACTTAAAAAGAGTTTAAGGATCTTCATCATCCATTAACCTACCCTAATCACATGAACCCTAACAAGAGAAGAATTACTCGCGCATGTTGGGAGAAGAAGAGATGGAGAGAGAAATCATATTAAAAACTACAACGAGATAGAATAAGAAAACAACTACCATTATTAATCGACAAAATTCATTTACACTTTGTTCCCTTAGAAAATGATTACAAAATGCTAGTTTTGCTTCTCGATCTCTCCTAAGGAGGTAGATAAACAGTTGATGATTAGACTGGATGCGTGAGCTTGTCGCGGACTTTGTGATCTCTTCAGCTTGATCCTTTTTTCCAAGAGACTCTTGGTCCTTATTTATAGTCCCGGAGCCAGAACCCTAGCTTCCTAATTTGGAAACCAGTAGTTACGATCTCAACAACAAAATCCCAACTCCCAATATATCTAGACAGTGGCGGATCCGCGGCCAATTGGTGGGTTTGGCCGCGGATCTACGGCCTTATAGGGAGATCGCTTGATTTGGTCTTCTGGAGCTTTATCTTTATGACACGTGGTGATCCTTTTAATCTCTGGAAACTGAAATCTTTTCTACGTCACTGCCAGACTTGATTTCTTTAGTTACTTTCTTAATTAGGCAGGTTTGTTCTAACAACTTTGATTTCCTTGATTTCGGCCCTGAAAATTCTGCACAACAAACTCAACAAATAATATTAGTAGAGTTTGTTTTATTGAGATATTAACTTAACCATTTAATAAGGTAAGCATATTTTAAATGGGCCAAATGTTACATGGATATTATATGCTTACTTTTTCCTACCAAATGTTAATTATAATATATAAACACATGAAAATAGTATTTTTACAGATAAATCCTCATATTTATCATATATTATAATAAACACCTTTTATTATATAGAAATAGTAGGAAAAATCGCATATTAAATGTGCAGTTTTATCAAATGAACAAATACCCCCAAACCTATCTTTGATCGTCCCGAACAAATTAGTTTATTCAAGAGAAGGAGAAAAAGAAGGGAGAAAGCTATGCACACTTTCGTAGGCAACACGATTGCACTGAGCAGGTGCAACAAGCTGTTAAACCTCTAGGTGTCCCTAGTAGGAGGAGTGTTGTCTCCTGAGGGTTTTTAGCGGATTACACCCACAAAATCCTATAATAAAAGAGAGATGGTGAAAATTACATAAAAAGATAAGAACTATAAAAGAAAGACTTTGAAAACTTAGATTTTCCAACTACACTAGCTTTTCAGTTGTCATGAGCCCTATCTTAATAGTCATGAAAAGATGTTAGAAATCACATCATCTCTCAATAAAACATCGTCTTTATTCTTCATTCCTACTTTTCATCCAAATATCGATCATATACCCCTACATGTGTGTATAGAACATCCCTACACTCGGAGAATTCAATTCAAGCTATCATACTCTTGTCCATCTACCTCAGTACTTTTTAATTTGATGAATATTTGGATGGATTTGCTCGCACATTTTTCATGCGACCGTTAATACTTCTTGAGGTACTAACTGACCGATTAGTCATGTGCTTGCTGATTATGTGTATTAGTATTTTCCTCGTCTTGCACCACCTAAGGCTTAGCAGTGACTCGCAGACCAATTGGTCTAAGGCACTAGGTGATGAAGCACCCTCGCTATATATTTTTTTTATTGCTGCCTTGGTGATAAAAAAACTAGTGTTCATTTTTCTCCACCATTTTATCTTTTATTCATTTTTTTACTTCCTTCATACTTTGGCTTTTAGAAAAGAGCATTTCAAGGTATCCTCTACTATCCCGAGTTTCAAGACGTGTGTAAGTGCGTATAGTAGGGTATCAACGTTCAAATGTTTGGCTTCCGGAATATGAACTATTTTTCAGACTTATTTTTATTCTCAGATTAGTGATTTCCTTCATCTTACTAACCCTTGGGACAACGGCTCATAACTATTTATTACTAGTTTCGTTTAAGAAAACTTCTAACTTTCTTGGTTTTCTTAAATTTTTCTAATCTTTTATATGTAAATTTTCACTTTCTAACTTTCATTATCAATTTTTTTTTTGTGCTTATATATAGTATAATGCAAAATAACGCGTAAATAAGCACAAACCTCCTCCAAACCTGTTTACAGCAGTGTCCTCACTGTTGTCGTCTTTTTAAATCTCAAAAACTGTAGACTTAAGAGGAAAAGATAGTAACGAGGACATGGAATAGTGAAAGTAAAATTCTCCCCCAAACTTATTTTTGGCTCACAATTTTGTAAAAATCATTTTCTTTCAAGAGCCAAAATACCCCTCCAAACTTGAGTTAAACAATGTTAATCTTTTAAAATCACACGAGGGGGTCAAAGTTATTGGTCAATGCCAAGCTTTGCAAAGACCGAAAGTCAACACCAATCATTCGAAGATTTTATCAGTGTAGTGCATCGGTTGGTGGAGGAACATGTTGTAGAGAGCCAGGAAGAAGTGGGAAAAAGATAAGTGGTGGGATAGAATGTGTTTGCGTCTCGTTTTGGAGAGACGACACAGTGATTGTGATGGATTACTCGCATTCTCTTTATAGTCCAGAAGAAGGGGTGGAGGTTCAATTTCTTTGTTTTGTAGATGATTCTTCTCAACACCCGTGTTTGCTAAAAATGCGAGTTCATTAGCGAAAATTTTCTCAAAGCTTTCATCGATATCCCGAAAAATAATGTCATCAGAAAAAATGGGGTGACCGTCAGACTCTATAAAAAGTTCCTCATCAGCGCTAGATGTTGACCCGGACAACTCGATGGAAGAGCCCGTGTATGTATAATACATAGTTGGGTCAAAAAACAACATATGAAAAGAGTCAGTATCATGAGGCTGATCAAATTTGCTACCTTCGACATCCATTAATTCGACAGAACATGCTTGAGCAGTAGGTTCGGATGGTACACTTCCTAACTTGTAAATGTTCAGCTCAATTGACATTTTTCCGAAGGATAGGTTCATAGAGCCGTTACGGCAATTGATTACAGCGTTGGAAGTCGCAAGAAAAGGTCGACCTAAAATCACCGGAATTTGGTTTCGTGTGTTCGCTACAGGTTGTGTATCTATAACGATAAAGTCCACAGGAAATATAATTTCCCCGACTTTGATTAACGCATCCTCTAGCTCACCCCTAGATTGGGTGATAGATCGATCGGCCATCTGAAGAGTGCAATGCGCCGGTTTTAACTCTTCGATCCCTAATTGCTCATAAATAGAATACGGAAGTAAGTTAACACTAGCACCTAAATCGAGTAGAGCACGATTGATATTTTTACCCCCAATAGAAATAGAAAATGTAGGACTTCCGGGGTCGTTTCGTTTCTTGGGTAGTTGTTGTGTAAAAGCAGTGCTCACATTACTTGCAAGGAAATTTTTTTTAGGTACTTGAACTTTTCTCTTCCTAGTGCACCAGTCCTTTAGGATTTTCGCATAAGACAGAACTTGTTGAATAGCATTTAAGAGAGGAATGTTTATGTTAACTTGCTTAAAAATTTCCACAATCTTCTCCATTTGTGGACTTGGTCTGTTGCCCCTTAACCTGTTTGGATAAGGTGCTTTATCAATAAGGTTTGGGTCCAAAATTAGAGAGGATTGTGGGGATGGAATGGATCCCAGAATTGGAGTGGGGATTGTTTTAGATAGATTTGTGAAAGTGGGCTGAGGGTTCGAGCCTTGGAGAAAACGGAGAATAGGCTCGGATGAGGGTGGAAGATAAGACGAGTTAGGGGAAGAAGTAGAAGCCGGGGTATCATTGGTATCACTAACATCATCAACTTGTTCACCCACTTGGTTATCCAGCACTCTTTCCGATCTCAACGTAGTAACGCCACTCACGTTATGACTTAGTGAGTGGCCAGGATTTGGTAGGGGTTGAGACGGAAGTTTCCCTTTCTTTCTAGCACTCATTTCGGCGTTTAATCGTGCAATTTGGGCTTCTATTGATTTAATACTCTCACCGTGGGAGGCGGATTCTTTCTTTATGGTATCAATAGAAGACCTCATATCAGCCGACATTTGGATTGAATGTTTCATAAACAAATCCAAAGTTTGTGCAAGCGAAGAGGAGTTACCGGTACCGGTCGAATTATTAGAAGGTACAGAGTTGTTGACTGGATTTTGAAAATTTTGTGACTGAAAGGGGTGATGACTTTGTGGTTGTGGTTGCTATTGCTGTGGATGAGGTTTTTGATAATTGCTTTGGAACTGATTTTGATTTTGGGGTTGGTTTTGGTTCCAAGCAAAGTTAGGATGATTCCTCCATCCTTGATTATACGCGGAAGAATAAGGATCGTTTCTAGGTCGCTGCTGAAAAGCAGCATTAGTTTGCTCGTGATCTTGAAACGATGCATTCATAGGACATTCTTCCGTCAAGTGTGAAGGATCTGAACATCAACTACACACGGTCTTGGGAAGCGTTACTTGATTTATGGAGACTGATGAGAATTTGTTCTCAATAACGTCGAGTTTCTTCTGCATCGCTGCCATTTCGGCTTTTACTGCGATGGAAACATCGAGCTGATGAATACCTCCCCTAGATGAAGGTGGTCTTACGCTTTCCAACTGCAAAGTGTTTTCAGCAAGATCTTCCAGATATTTCCAAGCTTCACCATCGTCTTTGGATATGAAATTGTGTCGGGACCCGGTTCTTGCTGACGGAGAAAAATGCCACATGGAACAAAGTGCCACGCCAAGTGTCGTGTTAAGTGGGCGGGGACCACCTCTTGAATCCGTAGGGGCCACCTCTTGAGTCCGTGGGACCCACTGTAGAACAATGGGGACTGTTCGGAATACATTCCGAAAGGGGGCAGATCTGTACTATAAATGGAATGATACCACTCTTCAATACAGAGGCGCCTTTTAAGTGAAACAGAACTACAGGAGCTTGAGAACTCCGTAGTTAAGCGTGCTCGGGCCAGGGAAGTCTTGGGATGGGTGACCTTCACCATTGTTCAAAGGTGGGGAGAATGTCGGGACCCGGTTCTTGCTCACGGAGCAAAGTGCCACATGGAACAAAGTGCCACGCCAAGTGTCGTGTTAAGTGGGCAGGGGCCACCTCTTGAATCCGTGGGGGCCACCTCTTGAGTCCGTGGGACCCACTGTAGAACAATGGGGACTCTTCGGAATACATTCCGAAAAGGGGCAGATCTGTACTATAAATGGAATGATACCACTCTTCAATACAGAGGCGCCTTTTAAGTGAACCGGAACTACAGGAGCTTGAGAACTCCGTAGTTAAGCGTGCTCGGGCCAGGGAAGTCTTGGGATGGGTGACCTTCTGGGAAGTGGCCCCTGGTCGGGTCCGGTTCGCTCTAAAGGGAAAAACCGTGCGGTTTCGGCCAGAGCGGACAATACTCTCTGTATTGGGGGTGGGGCGTGACAAATTGTATTGACACATTGTTTCGAGCATCCGCTTTGTCGCTGGATTAATGCTCTCATATATAATTCGGCACAAATCCCATCTATTGATTCCATGATGAGGACATTGGACAAGCAGATTCTTGAAACATTCAAAGAACTTCCAAAATGGTTCATTGGGAAGTTGGGTAAACTGATTGATCTCGCTCCTAACACGGGCGGTCTTATGGTTTGGGTAAAACTTCTTAAGAAATACTATTAAGAATTCATCCCAATTAGTGATAGAGTGTGCGGCAGTATTATAAAGCCATTTTTCTGCCAAGTCGCACAGAGTGAATGGGAGAAGACGCAGGCGCATAGCATCCACAGTCAGTTGTGAAGTACCCATCATTGCGCATACGTTTTCGAATTTAGTGATGAAAACGTACGCGTCTTCAGATTCAAGCCCGTGGAATTTGGGCAACAGATTGATGTAGTGGGGTTTAATTTCAAAATTATCCCCGTTAGCTGGTGGAATAGATAAGCAAGTGGGAAGTGGACAACGGATATGATAGCATCTCTCTTGGAGAGAAATGTGCGGTTGATTCTGCTCATCTACGGACAGTGGCAGCGTGGTGTTAAAGTGTGATGGAGCACCGTCCATCTCGGTTGATGTGGTGTGTGGTGGGGGAAAAGAAGATGAAGAAGCACCGACTTAGAAGTCGATAGCAAGAACGCGGACACGACGAGCACTAGAATTCCGTGTCCAGCCAAGCATGCACTAAGCGGGTTTAGCGCAAGTGGCAGCGTGTGTACTTTTTAAAAAATAGTTTGTTTTGATAAGTGTGTCGGACTTAGACAAATCACACAAAAATGCACAAATAATCCTAGAACTAAGGTTACCTAGGTCCAGTCTCTAGACCGCTCCTAGACTTCTAAAGGACAAGCCGTAGGATCAATCCTCTACCACCTCTTTACTACTCTTGTGGCCAGGTAAGTGTCAGGTAAGTGGGAGGTTCTCCACTACGTAAGTAGTGGGCCTAATTAAGTAACCACTTGCCTTAGACACAATTGCCTAGGCACCATAAAAGTAATGCGGATAAGCGATAGATTACCCGCGACCTTCCTCTGTCCTTATTGAGCGCGACAGTCCTTAGAGTATTGTCTAGATATTTTTTAAATTAATGTACGGTTGATGCAGATGCTCGGTTTGTGATTTGTGGGGCTTAGGAAAGGTGATAAAATCCCCACCTAATCTGAATTTGGTCTTTGCCCCTTAAAGTCCGTATTAAAATATGCAAAACAAACCAATTACAAAACTTTGGAAAAAGATTTTTGAGCGGCGATATTTTGCAAAGAATCCTGTAGAAAAGATATTTTATTGGATTTCAGAGGAGAGAGAAAGAGTTGAGAATCTTACCAGAGAAGTTTGGAACCCTAGATCCTCAATCCCGCCGCGCTTCGCCGCGAATGTGGCTTATTTGCCGCGGATCCGCCGCAAGGAAGAGAGATCAGTTTATGAAATTTTTCTCTGTGGCCTTCTGTACTCCTCTGGATCTCGATGAATATCTCTGTCTTTCTGTTTCCTCACGTCTGTGACTCCAGATTCCCTCGCAAAATTCACACAATAATCGTTAAATATACAATTTTGCAGTTTTGTTTATTTTTATGATATAGATCGAATAAGAATTCAACACAAATAGTAAGAATAAAAATTACGCACGTATCCCCGGCAACGACGTCATTTGATTGTTCTAGATTTATGTATAGTAGTTAACCGCAATCAATAACGGTGTCGCATGTAGCTAGATCGAGATGAGTACGGGCCGTCCTCTGGGAAACGTTGAATATTTTATTCTTACTTTAGGCGTGTTGAGAAAGAGGAAGAATAGAGGATGGTGAAAAATGGTTGTAGGATCTAGATCTACGTTAAACACGGATGCAAAATATAGATCTAGATTAACTACGGATGTAGGTTTTATAGTAGAAGGGGGCTTGTAGGGTTTATTAAGATTTACCAGTCATGGATGATTAATTAAAGATTAGTCTTTTTATCCTTTAATAGATTTAAAACTAGATCGACAGTGATGCATGTAGATTAGGGTTTCTGGAGGGAAAAAGGGTTCCCACTTTTAACCCCTATCTCGACATGGAACTCCGTTCATATCTAGCCTTTACCAAAACAATTGTTAATCTAATCTCTAATCGTGGTCGCGATTATCAATGAATTGATAGCGCGCCCAATTAGGATGTTAACTATTCTTTTGATAGAGTTTATAAACTTTATAAGACTTAAAAAGAGTTTAAGGATCTTTATCATCCATTAACCTACCCTAATCCCATCAACCCTAACAAGCGAAGAATTACCCACGCATGTTGGGAGAAGAAAAGATGGAGAGAGCAATCATATTAAAAACTACAAAGAGATAGAATAAGAAAACAACTACCTTTATTAATCGACAAAATTCATTTACACTTTGTTCCCTTAGAAAATGATTACAAAATGCTAGTTTTGCTTCTCGATCTCTCATAAGGAGGTAGATGAACCGTTGATGATCAGACTGGATGCGTGATCCTGTCGCGGACTTCGTGATCTCTTCAGCTTGATCCTTTTTTCCAAGAGACTCTTGGTCCTTATTTATAGTCCCAGAGCCAGAACCCTAGCTTCCTAATTTGGAAACCAGTAGTTACGATCTCAACAACAAAATCCCAACTCCCAATATATATAGACCGCGGCGGATCCGCGGCCAATAGGTGGGTTTGGCCGCGGATCCGCGGCCTTATAGGGAGATCGCTTGATTTGGTCTTCTGGAGCTTTATCTTTATCACACGTGGTGATCTTTTTAATTTCTGGAAACTAAAAATCTTTTCTACGTCACTGCCAGACTTGATTTCTTTCGTTTACTTTCTTAATTAGGCAGGTTTGTTCTAACAACTTTGATTTCCTTGATTTCAGCCCTGAAAATTCTGCACAACAAACTCTACAAATAATATTAATAGAGTTTGTTTTATTGAGATATTAACTTAACCATTTAATAAGGTTAGCATATTTTAAATGGGCCAAATGTTACATGGATATTATATGCTTACTTTTTCCTACCAAATGTTAATTATAATATATAAACATATGAAAATAGTATTTTTACAGATAAATCCTCATATGTATCATATATTATAATAAACACCTTTTATTATATAGAAATAGTAGGAAAAATCTCATATTAAATGTACAGTTTTATCAACTGAACAGAGCACATTACTATGGATTTTATAACTGCTTTACCGTGGCGTCCAAGAGTCAACAACGCCGTTGGGTTATCGTCGACCATCTTATGAAAGCAGCACACTTTATACCCTTTCGGGTGGGACCGTCGACAGAGTCGCTTGCGGAGAAATACATGCAAGGGGTAGTGCGACTTCCCGGAGTTCCGGTCAGTATAGTATCAGATCGAGACACCAGATTCATTTCACACTTTTAGAATAGCTTACAGGAGAGTCTGGGTACACGTCTCAAGTTCAGCACGTCTTAACATCCACAGACGGATGGATAGTCCGAGCGTACTATTCAGACACTCGAGAACATGTTGAGAGCGTACTTGCAAGACTTTCAAGGTTCTTCGGAGGATCACCTCCATGTAGTGGAGTTTTCTTATAACAACACTTTCTAAGCTAGCATCCAGATGGCTCCGTTCGAAGCACTTTATGGACGGAAATGTCGATCCCCTGTTTGCTGGGATGACGTGGGTGAGCGAGGATTACTGGGCCCCGAACTTATAGTTCAGACGGTAGAAAAGGTCCAGATGATCAGACAACGTATTAAGACGGCTCAGGACCGACAGAAGAGTTGGGATGATGCCAGCAGGAGATCGCTAGAATTCGAAGTCGGTGATCATGTGTTTCTGAAGAGATCACCTACCTGCGGTGTTATCAGATTCGGAAGTCATGGAAAACTCAGTCCCTGATTCATCGGACCATGCGAGGTATTAGAGCGAGTAGGAGAGGTGGCCTATCGACTTGTCTTGCCTCCATCGTTAGCTGGCATGAACAACACTTTTCATGTATCTCAGTTACGGCGCTGCGTTCGAGATGACAGTTATGTTCTCGATCATTCAAAGTTGACACTGGGCACTGACCTATCGTATGTGGAGTAGCCTACTACTATACTCGACTGTAGAGAGAAGGGGGTGAAAAATAAAGTCATTCCGTTAGTCCGAGTGTCTTGGGGCGGTCGTTCACCTGGGGAATCTACCTGGGAACTGTTGGCCATAGTGCTCTCAAGTCAATTATTGAATCACAGGCACGCGATTGTGATGATTGAGGGAGGACCTATACTGGTAGAACAGTCTTACTCAAGATGATAATATGTTATTTGGTTTATCTTTATCATCATGTACAACATTAGGTGGCGTTACATGTTGATAGAGCCCATAGGATTCTTGCTTGACTACCTGCATTATGATGGCGATCATATACGTGGGAGCTGGATGGTCTATAAGCTCATCCTTAAATGTCCCTAGTCATAGGAGTATCGAGACTGGGCATCGATATTCCGGAGTAGACTAGTGTATACTTATCCAGACCCTGACGAGGGGCGGTGGCCGGTCTCAAAAGCCATTGGTGTCAGTTAGTCACCTAAGATAGTATACAAGTGCTCATTGGGTTATGAGTACACTGGAAGGACTCGCCGGGAACCTGCTAGATGGTATTATTCCTATTGTCATATTGCAGTTCCCAGGTGACATGAGTACAGCTTAGTCTGTCGACCTGAGATCGTCATTTGTCTCGTGTGAGTTCCCACTATACTTTGATTACTACCCTACCACAGCTCAAAGGAGTCGTGCAAACAGGTTTTAGTTGGGTATAGTCCCGAGCCACATGGAGGCAGTGAGTGGATCGTCGGGGATTCGTCTCTCCCAGTATTGGGGGTTGATGTCGCGCAGTGTATGGGTAGCCATCACCAGAAATCCTTGTCCAAGATAGTCGAGAATTACTGATCTAGGATCAGTAGTTTCTTGTGTGGTGATGGGTTATATACCGACATGAATTATCGCGTTATTAGGGGTATGACTTTATCCACCCCCCTAGACTCGATATGCGATACTCTTAGACGAACAGACCGGACTATACGTAGATTGTCACTATCAGGCTCAGTAGGGGTATGGATGAGTTTGCTCGTCGGCCTTCCTTTCGCTCAATACCTGAGTAGCCGTTTCGTACAGCTAGTGTCGCTGACGTGCTTATGGTTAAACCCACTGCCAGCGTATTGACGAGTCTTTAGAGTTTCACACAGAGGGTTTTCATGGTTCAGGCAATATGGTGTAGATGACGTATGTTGGTACATACAAGTGTCCGATTAAATTTGTGTACAGTCTGCACAGACTTTAATCGGACGGTTGATAATACTAGCGGCTTATGACTGAGCCGGATTATTAAATCAGGTTTTGATTTAATAATTTATATATATATATATTCTAGTATTATTGTTCACTATTCATTTTCTCTCTTGGCTATTCGTATTTTTGTATGAATACGCGTATATGTATTTCGATACGTGTACCGGATAGTATTCCGTATTTATACGGAATTGTTTCTATAAGATGGCCACCTCATTATTAAATTTTCTTTTTAGAAAATCATTTTGGAAATGAGGTGGAGGGTGAGTTGGCATGAGCATGGGCTTGGCATGTAGAGAGGCATGGCACATATTTGTTTATAGGAAAATTGAGGAGATATTTTCAAGGATGAAAATTATTGTAGCCACAATTCTTTACATGCCATGCTACCTATTCTTTCTTCACTTGATTCATTCACTCTCATGCTTTAGACATAGCCATTTTTTCCTTGGTTGCTCATGCCACTTGTTTTCCTCACCTCCTCGTCATCTTCTATGGTTGTTCTTTTGAGCATTAGTGATGAGAGAAAATTATAGTGAGATAATCCTACACCTCCACTCTCCATTGCTAGCAACCTTGGAGCGTCGGTTGCCTTACTGGGCAAGGCTGAAGCTTACGCCCTCGGGTGGATCATCGTAGATGGAGGAAGACCAGCAACCAAATTCGATCCGCGAACACTTGGAGCTTCGGATGATGGTTGAAGATCCGAAGGACTTTGTCCATTCGGTATAACCATCTAACTCCTAGTTTTACATATTGCTAGTATAGGGTTTAGGGAAGATCCGGGTATCGGGTTGTGGTAGCGCCAGTTTTTATAAATTTTTGTTCCGCATTTGGCCACGGTTTGATGGCCGGGGCACTGCCGTAACTCAATAAGAACGTGAGGTGGTTATTTGTTCGCGGTTCCCCCATCTTTTTGAAAAGCCATTTGTATTGTTATCTTCTTGTTTTTGTTCTTTTAATTTCGAGAATGAAATTTTGTAAGGGTGGTATGATATAATACGCAGTTCCTTTTCTACGCCAATACCGGTATTTAAATAAAATGTTTTAACCATTTTAAATTTTTGTATTGTAATCTAATTATTTTGTTTCCTACCAACTTAACCCAAGGCCTAAGCCCATTAGCCCAAACCCTCCATTTTTTCCCAATAATTTCTTTCAACCTTTTCAAATTTAAAATTTATTCTCATTTAAAACCTAAATCATACCCCTATCAATTTCAAATATATTCCATTAAAAACCTATTAATTATATATATTAAATTCCCTTTTACACACTCTCTCTCTTCTTTATATTTTTCAATAATTATTTAAAAAACCCCAGTACCCCACGTTTTCTCTCTCTCTCCTCTCTCGATCGCTCTCTCTCTCTCTCTCTCTCTTCTCTCTCTTCTCCCCCGCACGTTTTCCCTCTCCTTCTTCCCCGTGCTCGAGCCCCTCCCTTCACCTTCGCTTGCCCTGAGCTCCCCTCGCCTTCACCTCCGACGACCATTACTGGGCCCCCTTCTCTTTCGCTACGTCCCCTCCTTCTCATCCACTGCACCTTGACGTCACCATCTCCATAGTTCCTGATTGATCTGATGTTTATAGAGTTGTGTTGTAACCGCAATAAAAAACGGTGTGGCATGTAGCTAAACCGAGATGAGTACGGGTCGTCCTCAGGGAAACGTGGAATCTTTTAATCTTACTTTAGGCGTGTTGATTAGGAAAGGAGGAAGAATAATGAATAGTGAAGAATGGTTGTAGATTATAGAACGGATGTAGGATATAGATTTAGATTAACTGCGGATGTAGGTTTTATATTAGAAGGGGGCTTGTAGGGTTCGTTAAGATTTAGTAGTCATGGATGATTAATTAAAAATTACTCCTCTTATTCTTTAATAGATTTAAAACTAGATTGACAGTGATGCATGTAGATTAGGGTTTCTGGAGGGAAAAGGGTTCCCACTCTTAACCCCTACCTTGACATGGATCTTCGTTAATGTCTAGCCTTTACCAAATCAATCGTTAATCTAATCTCTAATCGCGGTCGTGGCTCCCAATGAATTGGTAGCGCACCCAATTAGGATGTTAATGACTCTTTTGGTAATGTTTATATACTTTATAGGACGTAAAAAGAGTTTAAGGATCTTCATCATCCATTAATCTACCCTAATCCTACGAACCCTAACAAGCGGAGAATTACTCGCGCAGGTTGGGAAAAGAAAAGATAGAAATCATGAAGAAAATAAAATGCAATAGAATAAAACCACCTTTATTAATCAACAAGATCAAGTACACTTTATTCCTTTAGAAAATGATTACAAAACCCTAGTTTGGTTCTCGATCTCTTCTAAAGGAGGTAGATGAACTGTCGATGATCAACCAGGATTCTTGAGCCGTCGTGGAATTCATGATCGCGTCGGTTTGATGATTTTTTCAAGAGGCTCACGGTCCTTATTTATAGTCACAGAGCCAGAACCCTAGTTTCCTAATATGGTAACTAGCTGTTAGGATGCCAACTTGAAAATCCCAAGCTCTAGATCTTCAGATGTGCGGCGGAACCACGGCCATTTGGTGGGTTGGGCCACGGATCCACGGTGGATTAGGAGGGTCTTGATTTTATATTTCTGTTGGCCTCTTCTGGTGACATATGTAGACTGTTTTGATATCTGGAATCTTGAAATCATCTCGTAGTCTCTGCCAGAATATCTTTCTTCGATTTACATGAATATTTCGGCAGATTTGATCTCGCCAACTCGAATTTCCTTGATTTCAGTCCTGATATAATTTCTGCACAATAACTCAATAAATAATGTTAGTAGAATTTGTTTTTATTGAGATATTATCTTAACCATTTGACATGATATTATAGTTTTAGAAAATTGGTTAAAGATATTTGATAAGGTAAGCATATTTAAATGAACTAAATATTATATAGATATTATATGCTTACATTTTCCTTCATAATGTTAATTATAATATATAAACACATGAAAATAGTATTTTTACAGATAAACCCTCATATATGTCATATTTATGATAAACACCTTTTATTATATAAAAATAGTAAGGAAAATGCCATATCAAATGCACAATATTTTCGACTGAACAAATACCCCCAAACTTAACTTTGATCGTCCCGAGCAAACTAGTTATTCAAGAGAAGGAGAAAAAGAAAAAGAAAAACCTAAGTAGCACACTTTCGTAGGCAACACGATTGCACTGAGCACGTGCAACAAGCCGTTAAACCTCTAGGTGTCCCTAGTAGGAGGAGTGTTGTCTTCTGAGGGTTTTCAGCGGATTACACCCAAAAAATCCTATAATAAAAGAATGATGGTGAAAGTTACATATAAAGATAAGAACTATAAAAGAAAGAACTTGAAAATAAGAGTTTCTAACTACACTAGTTTTTCGGTTGTCATGAGCCCTTTCTTAATGGTCATGAAAAAATTTTAGAAATCACATTATCTCTCAATAAAACACCGCCTTTAGTCTTCCTCACTGTCTTTCTTCCAAACATTGATCATATACTCCTATGTGTGTGTAAAAGACATCCCTACACTTAGAGAATTCAATTTAAGCTATCATACTCTTCTCCATCTTCCAAAGTACTTTATAGTTGGTGAATATTTTAGAGAAAATTTCTCACACATTTTTCATGCGACTGTTAATACTTCTTGAGGTACTAACTGACTGATTACAAAATGTGCTTCCGCATTTAGGTGTAATTTCTCGTTTCGCAACACCTAAGGCTTAGCAGTGGCTCCCAAACCAGTTGGTCTAAGGCACTAAGTGATAAAGCACCCTCGCTATATTTTTTTTTATGCTGCTTTAAGCAATTACAAAACCGGTGTTCATTTTTTTCTTCACCACTTATATTTTATTTTATTTTCCTTCATACTAAGGCTTTTAGACAAGAGCATTTCAAGGTATCCTCTACTATCCCAAGTTTTAAGGTGTGTGTAAGTGCGTATAGTAGGGTATCAATGTTCAAATGTTTGGACTTAAGAATATGTACTATTTTTCAGACTTATTTTTATCCTCAGATTAGTAATTTCCTTCATCTTACTAACCCTTGGGACAACGGCTCAAGAATACTTATTACTAGTTTCGTTTAAGAAAACATCTAATTTTCTTGCTTTTCTCAAACTATTCCTATCTTTCATATGTAAATTTTCACTTTCAAACTTTTATTATCATTTTTTTGCTTTTATATAGTATGATGCAAAATAGTGCATGAATAAGCACAAACCTCCCCCAAACCTATTTACAACAGTGTCCTCACTGATGTCATCTGTTAAGCTTAAAAAAACTGTAAACTTGGGAGGAAAAGTTAGTAACGGGGATATGAAATAGTGAAAGTAAAATTCTCCCCCAAACTTATTTTCAGCTCACAATTTTATAAAAAAAAAATCTTTCAAGAGCCAAAATATTCCCCCCAAACTTAAGTAAAATAGTATTAAGCAATTAAAATTATTAGGGGGGTTAAATTTATTGGTCAAAGTAAAGCCTTACAAAGACCAAAAGTCAACACCAACCATTCAAAAATTTTATCGATGTAATGCACTGGTTGGTGGAAAATCAGAGATTTAAAGAAGTGGGGAGATATGAGGCAGTATGGTTTACGTCTCGGTTGATAGAGACGAAATAATAATGGTGAACGGAAACGAGAATGTGGATGATTAGGAATAGAAAGAATGGTCACATTCTCGTATGGGATAAGAAGAAATGGTGGTGGTTTAACTTCTTCAGGTGGAGGTTGATTAATCACAAAATCCGTGTCATTTAGGAATGCGAGTTCGTCGGCGAAAATATCTTCGAAACTTTCATCGATGGTCCGATTGAATGTTTCAATGTTAATAAGTGTCGCGCCAGAATTCAACACACCTGATTTGTCAAAAATTATAGAGGTAGGAGACTCGAAAAGCTTATCGACCTCATTCTCAAAAGTATCTAAATCAAGTTGTCTTTCTAGAATTATCGAACTCGAAATACCGGATTGTGATTTACCAACACTTGCTAAAATTAAAGTTTGATTAGAAGAAGAACCAGAGAAAGTGGGAGATAAAATGGGTAAACAAATTGGTGTGTCGAACATTGCTGAACCAGATGTGGGAAATGAATGCTGAATTTCATTCTGCCTTTCGGTTATACATTTATCATCAATTTCAAGACGCATATGGGATTCAGGAAGAATAGTTAGAAGCTTGAGATGGTGACCACACGGGAGTGAAATGACTTGATGAGTTGGTGGGAAAAACTCATCCAAAATTTTGGGTTCATCATTCAATATATCCCCAACGTCAATATCTTCAATCAAGTGAAGGTTACAAGTCTCAGACACCTCATCAAAAGCAGGGTGTTCAATCAATTGTGGTTCTAGAGTAGAGGTGTAAGGATCACAAGGGTTAGGTGTGGCTTCACTTGAAATAGAACCTTCACAATCGGGTAAATCAAACACTACAAAGTCACAAAACTCATCAGACATTCTATCTTCAATTGGTGAATCATTTGGTGTACTCGATAGATCTATGAAACTGGAATTGTGGATTTCAATTTGGGATAGGAAGGTTTGATTTGGAAGGGTATACCGCTTTCTCTCACTACCCAAATTCTCAATTTGTTCTATGGCCGTATCATCGGTTGGAAAATTTTGAGCTGGTTTGAAACTAGTTGCTCGTTCGTTTTGTTTATTGAGAATGGACATGCACTCTTTCAATTTCTCTCTGGTGCGACGCGATGCTACCACATATTCTTCTACAGTCCGTTCAAGACTAGACATGGGTCGGTAAGGGGTTTCAGCATAAGATTGAAATTCTTGTGGATAAGTAAAACTCCCAAATGACTGATTAGAAGGACTGTCTAAAAAAGGTGTAAAAGTCGGGTAGGATTGATAGGAATTGAATGGTTATGAAAATTGGGCAGGAGTAGGATCAACATTGTGATAAGAAGAATATTGATATTGGTTGGTTGGCTGGCGATTTTCAACAGACATTATATACGCCACAAACTGAGTATGAAAATTTTCTTTAGAAAGTGGTGGTGTTTGTTGTCCTAATGGTTTGACTGGATTGAAACTTTGGCCGTTAGCCCTCACTATATGCTCAGCGATGGACATGCGTTTAGGAGTTCCTTCACTCGTAGTATCAATATAAGAAGATGTAGAATTTAGATGCGGTAGACAGGACCTGGAGTGAGGTGGCCAACTTTTTCTTTCCGTTTGCCCTATCCGATCTCTTAAAGATATGGTAGAGTCGGATGGTATACCGAAGCGATTACGATAACAAAAAATATCTGGTTCTGAATAGCAAAACTAGGCAAGAGTTCTTTTATTTGAGTTGCCCTTTATAAGAAGGTGAAAAGATGAAGGAGGGTGGAAAGATTTAACCTCTAATTGGATTGTTTTGCTTTGAAAGTGGAACTTGAGGGTTGACTTGACAAATCACAAAATGCACAAGCAAAACCTAAAACTAAGGTCGCCTAGGTCAAGCACTAGACCACTCCTAGATTTCCAAAGGACAAGCCGTATGATCAATTCTCTACCACCTCTTTATTAGTCTTGTGGCCAGGTAAGTGCCATGTAAGTGGAAGGTATCCGCTATACGAATCACCGAAAATAGCGGGCCTAATTAAGTAACCACTTGCCCGGACACACTTGCCTAGACACCACAAAATAAATGCAGATAAGCGATTGATTACCCACGACCTTCCTCTGTCCTATTTGAGCGCGACGGTCCTTAGAGTCTTGGTCTAGATATTTTTTAAATTAATGTAGGGTGATGCAGATGCTTGTTTTGTGATTTGTGGGGCCTAAGAAGGGTAATGAAATCCCCACCTAATTACCATTTGGTCTTTATCTCTTAAAGTCCTTATTAAAATATGCAAAAATAACCCAAAAAACAAAACACGCAAAAAGATTTTTGAGCGGCGATATTTTGCAAAGAATCCTGTAGAAAAATATATTATAGGATTTTCAGAGGAGAGATAAAGATGTTAAGAATATACTAGAGAAATTTGGGGGCACAAATCCCCAATTCCGCCGCCCAACCGCGACTATTTTCTTGTTTTAGCTGTGGTTCCGCCGAATGTGGGGTCTTTTGAAAAAAAATTGTTCCCTTGCCTCCTTCGCTCCTCTGAGTCTTGATGAATGTATCTGAATCTTTATCTCCTCGCAACAGTGACTCAAGATTTTCTCGCAAAAATCGCACACTAATCGTTAAATATACAATTTGCCATTTTATTTTATTTTTATGGATCTTCGGATAAGAATTCAACACGAATAGTAAAAATAAAAAATTACGCACGTATCCCCGGCAACGGCGCCATTTGATTGATCTGATGTTTTTAGAGTTGTGTTGTAACCGCAATCAATAACGGTGTCGCATGTAGCTAGACCGAGATGAGTACGAGTCGTCCTCAGGGAAACGTGGAATCTTTTAATCTTACTTTAGGCGTGTTGATTAGGAAAGGAGGAAGATTAATGAATAGTGAAGAAGGTTGTGGATTCTAGATCTACTTCAAACACGGATGTAGGATATAGATCTAGATTAACTACGGATGTAGGTTTTATATTAGAAGGGGGCTTGTAGGGTTCGTTAAGATTTAGTAGTCATGAATGATTAATTAAAAATTACTTCTCTTATTCTTTAATAGATTTAAAACAAGATTAACAGTGATGCATGTAGATTAGGGTTTTTGGAGGGAAAAGGGTTCCCACTGTTAACCCCTACTTTGACATGGATCTCCGTTCATGTCTAGCCTTTACCAAATCAATCGTTAATCTAATCTCTAATCGCGGTCGTAGCTCTCAATGAATTGGTAGCGCGCCCGATTAGGATGTTAATGACTCTTTTGGTAAAGTTTATAAACTTTATAGGACGTAAAAAGAGTTTAAGGATCTTCATCATCCATTAATCTACTCTAATCCTACGAACCCTAACAAGCGGAGAATTACCCGCGCATGTTGGGAAAAGAAAAGATAGAAATCATGAAGAAAATAAAATGCAATAGAATAAAACTACTTTTATTAATCAAAAAGATCAAGTACACTTTGTTCCTTTAGAAATTGATTACAAAACCCTGGTTTGCTTCTCGATCTCTTCTAAAGGAGGTAGATGAACTGTCGATGATCAACCAGGTTCTTGAGCCGTCGTGGACTTCATGATCGCGTCGGTTTGATGATTTTTCCAAGAGGCTCACGGTCCTTATTTATAGTCACAGAGCCAGAACCCTAGTTTCCTAATAAGGTAACTAGCTGTTAGGATCCCGACATGAAAATCCCAAGCCCTAGATCTTCAGACGTGCGGCGGAACCGCGGCCATTTGGTGGGTTGGGCCGCGGATCCGCGGTGGATTAGGAGGGTCTTGATTTATATTTCTGTTGGCCTCTTCCGGTGACATATGTAGACTGTTTTGATATCTGGAATCTTGAAATCATCTCATAGTCTCTGCCAGAATATCTTTCTTCGATTTACTTGAATATTTCGACACATTTGATCTCGCCAATTCGAATTTCCTTGATTTCAGTCCTAATATAATTTCTGCACAATAACTCAATAAATAATGTTAGTAGAATTTTTTTTATTGAGATATTATCTTAACCATTTGACATGATATTATAGTTTTAGAAAATTGGTTAAAGATATTTGATAAGGTAAGCATATTTAAATGGACTAAATATTATATAGATATTATATACTTACATTTTCCTTCATAATGTTAATTATAATATATAAACACATGAAAATAGTATTTTTATAGATAAACTCTCATATGTGTCATATTTATAATAAACACCTTTTATTATATAAAAATAGTAAGGAAAATGCCATATCAAATGCACAATATTTTCGACTGAACAGTTCCCACCATCGGCTGCTCCGCACCCCAACCGCCACTTGCGGTCGCTCGAAGCTCCCCTGAACCGCCATCGCCTTCACCATCGCAGACACCCCCTTCCTCCTCGCCTCAACCCAACAACCCATCACCTTCTTCCCTCAAGCTTCACCGGAGCTCCCCACAGCCCTTGCACTGGAGCTCCCCTCACCATCGACAGCACCACCGACCGCCTCCACATCATCGCCGTCTTAACCACCACCTCCAGTCCCCCGTCGCTTCACCACCTCCCTTCGCCACCAGCTTCGAAGCCGCAACCCTGACCAAAACACCCGCTGCATCCTAACCAAAACCCAACTCCAGTTCTGGCCACCACCTCTGCCTGCTCTGGCCGACCCCAACACCTTTGAAGATCTCGCCCCCTTCACCAACCAACGACCACTCGAGCCGTAGTTGCCACTGCCGAGCCGTCAAGACGCCCCAAGCTCAAGCCGAGGTCGAGTTTTCCGTGTCGTGCCTAGCCGTGCCTGCGTCGTGATCGCGCCATGTGATTACCGTTGCCTTAGGTCACCACTGTTGCCGCGTCACTGCCGTATCATCATCGATATGTCGTCAGGCAAGTTCAAATACTTGCTACATGTTATAGTATATTCATTTCGGTTGCGAATCAAATGTTCATATAGCTGCTCGATGCAAACCATTAGCTAAAATTTCTCTTAAAATGACAGAACTTAGGAATAACGGATTACCCTAGTGATAATGAATACTATGTTAAGAGTTGACTCTAAAATACGGACCCTAACACCGTGAAATGTCATTCCCTTTCAGATCCGTCGAATCTGAAACCTTCCGTACCTGAAATTTTTGAAAATCATAGTAAATTAGTTACACACCAGAACATTGTGTTAAAAGGCTCGAATCGAAGCCGACTCGACAACCTAGAACCCTATATAATTCAATCTCTTTCTATTTTATAACGGTTACAGAAACTGTTCGGGAGTGCGGCTCTGGACTGCAGTCTAGAGCAGCCCTTCTTGCCAACACTTGATTAGAAATGCCTTTACATCCCTGTGTGAAAATGGTATTATGCAAAACCCTATACCATAGAGAAGTAAATCTGTTAGATAATCATTGAAAATGGTTTCATTCGTTTTTACCTTTGTTTGTTATTTTAATCATATTTTAAATCATCAATACATACTGCAGTCCCAAGCAGGGACAGAACGTATAACCCGGTATTAAATGCATAACTCCCAGCACATAGTGGATATTATCAATCCATCTAGTGCGTTGGAAACCTAACTAATAAACCTAAATATTATCCAACTGTAGTGTTGCCTAATTTTGATCCCAACAGGGTGAAAACTGTGTCACAAAATGGACTTTCAGTTCAGGAACTGAATTTCCAGCAGAGAACACTTAAAAAGAAATGACTGTAATTCGCGAACCCGAGACCCGATCGACATGAAACCAATTTCTTTGAACTTCCGACTAAGTTTACTTATTACCACTTTTGTATCATTTTACTTAATTCTGAACGTACGATTTAATGTGATTTTTCTAAGTTCATAAGACACATAATAACTTGCATTGCACATGATTTGTTTAGCGGCATAAATGCACATATTTTACCCAACTGCGATACCTCTAGCGATAGTGAGTGCTCTTATTAATTTCAGTGTATAATGCATTTTCGAATGTGAATAGTATCGGTTTAGATGTGTCGAGTACACCATTAAAAGTGAATGATTCGTGATAGTGAACAATACAGTGAATAGTGAATAAAGCAGTGTTATTGATGCGTACTTGTACACCACTAGCCCATACTCATAGATAGTGAAACCTGGGGAAAAGGGGGAAATCGAAGTGGAAAGGAACTTGTATTTAGCGAGGTCAGTGATTTAGAGGATGATCATTCGAACAACGACTCTTATATATTAGGTTTGGACCTAGCGATCCGGCTGACAGGGTTATGTCCCGGGCAACAGGGGGCCGTAGTCTTGGGTACGTACGAGACCCTCGTTAAAAATGATCACTCTTTTCCACAACTCGATTTCAAAAGTGAATTAGAGACCGATAGGGACACAGATTATACATAGTATTGTTTAATGGCATATCGATTACCTGCAATTATTGTCTCCACCGTTATTACTTTATTTTTTTTGCCTCACGTGTAGGGTTCCTAGGCACCCTAATGAGGTCTCACAAGGCATCAACCATGCCAATTTCAAAAATTCTAGGTGCCGAGAGACCCGACTACGGATCGTTGGCTAGATATTTAGGCGAAAAAGCAAACTAGTTAACACTTAACTAAGAGATACGGAAATACAACCTTTGTAGATCCGGTTCTCCACCTCCATAGCTCCGCAATGAAGTCTCCTCGCTGTCCATAACAAGTCCTGGGCTCTAGCGTCGGCTTTATCGGAGAATGGACGGGCTAGGTCATCGATGTCCATGCCGAAGATGATCTACGTCGAGGCATCGCTAAATCAAGCTCCGAGTTCACCAAGTCAAGAAACTTGTGAAGAAAACACACTCTACTACTTGGCAAGAGGTAGAGGATGAAGAAATAGGAAGTGGGTAGACTTTAGAATTGGATTTCTCACTCTTTTTCATCACTTGCCATTGATGGAGGCAAGCTTTCTTCACTTGAAGAAATGAAGAAGAAGAAGGAAATTGTTATGATAAGAAAAATTAAAATAGAAAAGAAAATCCATTCTTATCATAAGCAAACCATGGTTAGGTGTAGAGAATTAACTAAGGTTAGATGAGTGGTTAGGGTTAGAGAAGAGACAAGAATGGTGGACTTGTTCAAAGCTTCAAGAAGCTTCAAATAAAACAAAACTAGCAACCATTCTTTTCTCTTTATCTTTTCTAAATGAAATAAATAGATAAATAAATAAGAAAAGGAAATGAAACCCCAACCACTTAAGTAACCATGGTTTAATTCTTTACACAAACCCAAACTAGCATGTATCATCAAACATGATACAATCAAGTGCACAAAACTATATCGAATATACAATGTGCACTTCCGAGCGAGAAAATCCATTTAAAGTGAACCGATACTAGTTAATGCAAAGTAATATATCAAATATATAATTATGCATTAAATAATTAAATCAACACTTGATTCAATGATCCGGTCATGTCGCACACAACCGACTAGTATACAATGTATCGGCTTATCGAATCAATCCTCGATTCGATAACTAGGTTATATCGCATATAACCATTCGACACATTCATCGCGAGAATGAAATGCGGTATCACATACACGTATTATTCTCGGTCCCGCACATATCTCATATGTGCTCCTATTTCGTTTCGCTTGAGCCAGGAAACCTCTGTGTAGGACTCTAAAGACTCGTCAATACGCCGGCAGCGGATGATGATCATATCAAACATCCACAAGCCGCAAGCGGTCTGCCAAACGTAACAGCCACCCGGGTATTGAGCGATCTGAAGATCGACGAGCAAGCCCGCTCACACTCCAGTGAATCCAACCAGTAACACTACCGTACAGTCCGGTCTGATCGTCTGATATGTCGCATATCTCGCCTAGGGGTGGTAAACGTCAGACCCCAATAGCTCGATAAGTCGTGTCGATATGAGGTCTATAACAATTCGAGAAACTACTGGTAACACTTACCAGTAAATCTCAGCAACCCTGGCCAGGGATTTCCTGTTATAGCCAATCGAACACAGCGCAACATCAACCCCCTATACCGGGAGAGACGAATCCCCTCCTATCGCTCATTGCCTCCATGTGACTCGGGACTGTACCCAAAAACCACCGTTTTGCACGCCCTCTTGGACATGGTAAGATGGAAATCAAAGCACAGTGGGAACCACACAAGACTCTATGACGATCTCGGGTCAACAGACTACTCTGTACCAGTGTCACCAGAGAACTGCCATCTGACGTGAGGTATAATACCATCTGGGAGTTCTCGGCGAGTCCGTCCAGTGTACCCAGTCTCTACTGAGCACCCGTATATCATCTCCGATGTCAAACACCAATGGATATGGGATCATCCATCGCCCATCTGTATGGGTCGAGAAGGTATACGCTAGTCTACTCTGGTATATCGATGCCCCATCTCGATACACCCACGACTAGGGACTTTCAAGGATGTACTTATGGACTACCATGTCCCCACTAGTATGATCCGCATCATAGTCCAGGTAGTCAAGCACACATCCTAAGGGCTTTACCAACATGTAACAGAGAGACAATCAGTGTACACGTTAAGGTAAAGAGCAACCAGATAGCATACTATCATGTCGAGCAAGAAAGTCCTCCCTATATATGTCCCAGCATCCACTACAATATACATCCAATGTACAGTAATGGCCTCTAGGGCATACATATAACTAACAATCTCCCACTTGCACTAGGGCCGTCTGTAGCAGTGGTTGTAGTATCTCATACTCAACCATCCCATAAAAGTCTCTCTCTGGGAACAGGCCTTTGTGAGTGGATCCGCTGTGTTGTCCTCTGAGTCTACTCTCCAAACCACGATCACCCTGGAGATCAACTATCTCCATGATCAGGTGATACTGCCTTAGAATATGTCTGGATCACTGATGGGACGGACGTTCCATGGCATAAGCCACAACTCCATTGTCACGCAATGGGAGGAACTAAGTTCATCTCATGAACCAATATACACCCAGACAGCCACTTTGGTAGCATCTTAAGTAGCGATGTATCCTGCCTTTATCGTCTAGTATGTCACGGTATCTAGCTTGGAACTCTTCCAACATACCGTCCCTTTACTGAGGGTAAAGACAATGCCTGCGACTAACATTCAGTCGTCTTTATCACCCTGGAACCATTCCAGTGATTCTCCCCAGGGTCAATTGATACCATCTCACTACAGCTAGTGAGTATCCTAACATCCATTTAGATCTATCTCATAGATCCAAAATCCAGGATTTAGGAGGTATCACTTTGATCCTATATGGAGAATTATGGTGATAAGCGGAGATTGACCGAGCGTAGCATAGGAAACTCCTTCCCCATCAAGAGTATGTCATCCACGTACTCTACAAGGATCGTCACCATACTCCCTACTATCTTTTTGTTTATACAAGGTTCATCTACCATTTTGATGATGTCAAACTCTTTGACTACTACATCAAAACAGATGTTCCAACTCCGCGATACCTGCTTTATCCTATAAAGCATCTTGTACACGTTTCCGCTGCTCCCACTGTCTACGAAGCCCTCTGGCTGTGTACTTATAGACGTTCTCTTCTAAAACTTCATTTAGAAAAGCTGTCATGACACCCAACCACCAGATATCGTAGTCATGGTATGCAGCCGTGGCAAGTAGGATCTGGATGGACTTAAGCATAGCTACTTGAAAAAGTTTCATCTTTATCCACGCCTGGTCGATGACGAAAAGCTTTAACAAGTCTAGCTTTGAAAGTCTCAACTTTTCCATCTACACCAAGTAATCTTCTCAAGATATACTTGCTCCTGATGGGGATTTAACCCTTCAGATATAGCAACCAAAGTCCATACTATGTTGGTGTACATGGATTCCATCTCAGTTCACTAAGCATCCAGCCATTCTTACAGAGTCCCACTCCTGATGGCCAGCTCGAAACTAGTTGGGTCATCATCTCATGATGCAATCCTCTCTCCCACTGTCATCGAGAAACCGAAGTATCTCTCAGGTGGGTGAGGAACCCTACTAGATCGGCAGAGAGGCTGAGGTTCGTTGGAATCTACTGAATCCTTTGGTTCTATCAAATCATCAGCTGCAGTTTGTATAGCTGGAACATTTCCAGTTCTACATAACTGACCTTGCCTCGAGCTTGTCCGGATTTTGCTTTTAGACATAGGCCGGGCAACCCCAAATCTTAACTATCTTAAGACATGGGTTCTTCCCATTCCATATCACATATGAAGCGGTAGGCAACTGATTTGATTAGAACCCTATTCAATAGGTATGCAGCTTCTCAAGTGCATAACACCCAAAAGGAAATAGGTAGCTCAGTATTACTCATCATAGAGCACACCTTATCACATAGGGTGCAATTGCTCCACCCCGATATACCAACGTGCTATGGTGTATACGGAGGAGTAATGTCGAGAGAGAATCTCATTCTCCTTTAGAATAGTCCAGGATTTCCGTGCTCAAGTATTCTCCTCCTTGATCTCATCATAGGACATAATACTTATACCCGTATTTTGGTTCTCTACTTCTAACTTATATTCTGTGAATATCTCAAAAGGTTCGGATTTATGTTTCAACAGAAACATAGGTCTGAAACTCGAAAGATCATCAGAGAATGTAATGAAGTATAAAGAACCAGTCCTGGCATGTGTAGACAGGAGACCTTACATACATCATCATGTATCAGTCCCAAGAGTTCACTAACTCTTTCTCTGTTTCCAATAAACAGAGCTAGTGTCATTATATCTTTGTGACATGACTTGCAAGTTTCATAAGATGTAGATTCAAACTGATTTAAATATGCATCTACATATAACTTCAGCTAGTCGGGTCATATTGATCTGACCTAGTCTACAATACCTTAAGAAGGATCCGTTCATTTCTGAACTCTTCCTCTTATGTGTGTTCCATATACTAAGAACTGTAGTTTGATTTAGAACATTAATGCTTTTAGATAACGTGCCTGATCCGATCAACTTTTGATATAGGAAATGTTCAAAACATTATCCAACAATACAAAATTTTATCATTTCTTTACTAATAAAGAGACTGATATGATTTTGTATATCAGGTTCGGTATCTAATAACATTTGTTCAGAATCAATGTATTGGAAATACAGGGTGACAGTGACCAACAGACTTGGCTGCAACACTTGCCCCGTTATCTGCCTCATGAAACTTATCACCCGTTCTCAGTTCTCTACCTTGCTGTAGCCCTATGTAACAGATTACACATCTGGGATCCCGATCTGGTATCACATACCCAGGACGTAAAGGATACTGAGAAGCAGTTCTCTGTAATGAACACACCCGAAAATGATGCATCAACATGCACTCTCTTCGTTTGGGCGGCACGGGAATTCTGGTAATCCCCAATTTCCTGCTCTGTCTTATAACATTTATAAGTTGGAGCGGGACCAACGTTCCCCAGCTCAGTATAACAAGCGGGTTCGGTCAATTATCCGTATTATTATCTTGATTAAGGCGTGATATGGTCGCTACCTGGAGAGAGAGAGAAGAAAACACTCAGCGTATGCTCTTGCAAGATCAGATTGGTTATTATTTTATCTAATCAGGATGGCTCCCACTGCTTTTTATCAAATCTTCCTTCAAACCCTAAAAGGAAAGACTAGCCGGGATTAATTACACACTACAAGTTCGCCAATCTTTCAGCCAGGCCAGTGTCGGTACTTTGAGGGAGGTCCCCCGTGCTTTCGCACTAACCTAATTAATGTAAACCTCGTTTTCCCAGAGGCGTAACCTCGTTAACACCTTTCTAGACACCTAATTGATCGGCTAATTGTAATGTGTAAAACTCTCCCAGGAGTAACTCTTACTCGCAGCGGGTATCGGGATCCAACTATCTCATAGAAGGTATGCAATCTCATTCCAAATTTCAACACTTGAAATTCCCGATAATATTTTGCCCCGAACGATCTATGACCTTGACAAGGTCAACAAACCATAGACCGCAAGTCAAGTTCAACCCGTCATTTCTTGATTGAATCAAACCCACCCGCACGACCCTTGACAAGGTCAACAAGGCCGCACGACTACCCTAACCTAATCTGCATCATATGCATAAGCAGATAAATACTGGTTAGCTACCGCACACTGCGCCTTGACAAGGTCAACAAACGCAGCACGAATACTAAACAGGATTTATCTTAAATGACGGAGGGCTACGACAGGTTTTTCTGAAAACCTATTGCGTAATGAACTTGATATCGTTGTAGAATCAAATGATTTTAAAATGGAGTGCTTTTGAGGCTTTTCTAGTTTTGCTAAAGGAATCACTCCCGGTGAAGGGATCGTCGGTCCTTTCCTCGTCGAATGAGGTGCGGGATATATCATATATATCACTGTGCAAAGCAAAAACTCTTAAAAGCAATCAAAAGACAAACCGAGTGTGTAGCATCTGCCAGTTATTGCTAAAGGAGTCACTCCCGGTGAAGGGATCTCGGTCCTTTCCTCATCGAATAAGGTGCAGGATATATCACATATACCTCTGTGCAAAGCAAGAACTGTAGCTACCTGTTTTATTTTGAAATTCGATTCTACAACATCTTAGGTTTCTTTTATTTTCATTAATCACATTAATGAAGTCCCATCATTTAAGTACCTAAACATCACAGATAAATACGACGTACACTTATGCCATCTGCATTCGCCTCGATGTCCCCTCGTGCACCGTTAGGTTAGGTAACTAACGGCAGAGCGGGGCAGGGCTAGCGCGGGTGTAAAACATAAGTAACGTCTATATAATATATCATATATACTATATACTGTATCTATCACAGAACATCACATGATTACATCACAGATATCGCAGCAGAAGAATCATATGAAATATTGGATATACTAGGACGTCCGTGTTTTCGATACGAGCCGGTATAAAACACGGATTCCACGGTCGCGATGAATAGCCAAACCCATACCCCTAGACCCCTATGAGAGCGGCAAGCAACCCTACCAATTCTAGAGTTAGGAGACCCGGACTCGAATCCTCGAGTTGGTCTCCCACTGGACTCCAGAACCCGGTTACTTGTGCTCCCCTCCTTGGGTCTATCCTAGTGTGGAAAAGTAAATAATATACAAACGGTGACATCTTCCGCAACCTGGAAGTGCCCCAATAAAAGAATATCACATACAAGTTTTTACATGAATGAAAATGAAAAACACTCATCTCACATAAAAACCCCCGGCTATTCAAACACGACGATCCAATATAACATATCCAGCAACACATAACATCACATGTCATCAACGTAAGTAAATATGCGCATCCCAATTGTCGTTGACATATAGCAACGAAACCGGCGATATCACATATTACACTTACGGTCACAGAAAAGAAAGTGTAAAACTACAATAGTTGGAATCCGCAACCACCTCAGACATCGCATGCCTGACCAAATGAATTACTTAGACATCGCATGCCTAACAATTATAAACCCCGCATTTTAGTCTCATTATCGAAAACACTTTTCAATATCAAGTCGGGCAATTCAACAAGATTCCCGAAAAACTGATCGAATGCTCGTCGCAAACTTTAGTAGGCGGCCGCACCCCTAATACCGTCGCCGAAGTGCACCAAGGTGGAACACCGCTACCGCGAGCACCCGAACGGATGCTTTCGGCGACGGGGTTCTCCTACAGTCACTTGGTCGGGGCTATGGAGTGAGGCTGTCTATTAAGTTTACCCGGCGAGTATCCGCGTACGCTACGTGATTGCGACGGACTTTTGATCACATCAAAATTCCGTGGCAACCGATCAAGTGAGACTAAACTGCTATGTTTATAACATTCATTTAGTTATCACATAACTACTTGTGAATTCCAATTATTGTATCACATTCCGGATAAATAGAAAATGTTAAACTTTCCGATCGAACAGTCAAACACCCAAGTTTTCCCGGTACAGCTCAACACATGAAATAAGTCTAACAACATTCAGTTCGTGCCTCAGTACCAACGGTCCAGCCGTAGAAGGGTCAAGCCAACGCCTCACATGTGGCACGCCGTACTGCCCCAAACCCGAAGGTTCAAAGGGCAGTTCAAGACAGTCACATAATCGAGTTAAGGTTTGTTGTCTTCTAGAGGGTCCATCGCGTTACTTGCACTACTTAGAACGTCGTCAAACTATGGAAAAATCCAACACTTGGAAATTTCCCGACAGGGGAAAAATTGGGTATTTATATCCGGTCGAACTTTTTAACATATTCTAAAATTTATCCGGAAAACACATAGACACAGTTTGATAATCCGATCAAATATACGATCTCCCAAAACAAACCCAGAAAACTCAACTGTAGAAAAAATATTAAAAATTCCCAGGAAAAGCACCACAGGAAACTAAGAATTACTGTGCAAACAACTTTAAATAATGTGGCCGTACCGCCGCGGAACCGCCGCATGAGCTTTGATCATGCCGCGGATCCGCGGCTCCTTAGTGGAATTTGACTGTCGAATTTCACAGTAACTCTTAGATGTTTGTGATGTGTTCTCTGCATATTTTTAATTTTGAAAAAGACCAGATTTTAGAAATTGTCCAGAGAGCATGATCCGGGTTCGGGTTTTGGTTCGATCGGACTTCAAATTGCGTCTAGACTTCGCCTAAGGCTCTAGCTTGGCTCTGATACCACTGTAGGGTTCCTAGGCACCCTAATGAGGTCTCACAAGGCATCAACCATGCCAATTTCAAAAATTCTAGGTGCCGAGAGACCCGACTACGGATCGTTGGCTAGATATTTAGGCGAAAAAGCAAACTAGTTAACACTTAACTAAGAGATACGGAAATACAACCTTTGTAGATCCGGTTCTCCACCTCCATAGCTCCGCAATGAAGTCTCCTCGCTGTCCATAACAAGTCCTGGGCTCTAGCGTCGGCTTTATCGGAGAATGGACGGGCTAGGTCATCGATGTCCATGCCGAAGATGATCTACGTCGAGGCATCGCTAAATCAAGCTCCGAGTTCACCAAGTCAAGAAACTTGTGAAGAAAACACACTCTACTACTTGGCAAGAGGTAGAGGATGAAGAAATAGGAAGTGGGTAGACTTTAGAATTGGATTTCTCACTCTTTTTCATCACTTGCCATTGATGGAGGCAAGCTTTCTTCACTTGAAGAAATGAAGAAGAAGAAGGAAATTGTTATGATAAGAAAAATTAAAATAGAAAAGAAAATCCATTCTTATCATAAGCAAACCATGGTTAGGTGTAGAGAATTAACTAAGGTTAGATGAGTGGTTAGGGTTAGAGAAGAGACAAGAATGGTGGACTTGTTCAAAGCTTCAAGAAGCTTCAAATAAAACAAAACTAGCAACCATTCTTTTCTCTTTATCTTTTCTAAATGAAATAAATAGATAAATAAATAAGAAAAGGAAATGAAACCCCAACCACTTAAGTAACCATGGTTTAATTCTTTACACAAACCCAAACTAGCATGTATCATCAAACATGATACAATCAAGTGCACAAAACTATATCGAATATACAATGTGCACTTCCGAGCGAGAAAATCCATTTAAAGTGAACCGATACTAGTTAATGCAAAGTAATATATCAAATATATAATTATGCATTAAATAATTAAATCAACACTTGATTCAATGATCCGGTCATGTCGCACACAACCGACTAGTATACAATGTATCGGCTTATCGAATCAATCCTCGATTCGATAACTAGGTTATATCGCATATAACCATTCGACACAGTCATCGCGAGAATGAAATGCGGTATCACATACACGTATTATTCTCGGTCCCGCACATATCTCATATGTGCTCCTATTTCGTTTCGCTTGAGCCAGGAAACCTCTGTGTAGGACTCTAAAGACTCGTCAATACGCCGGCAGCGGATGATGATCATATCAAACATCCACAAGCCGCAAGCGGTCTGCCAAACGTAACGGCCACCCGGGTATTGAGCGATCTGAAGATCGACGAGCAAGCCCGCTCACACTCCAGTGAATCCAACCAGTAACACTACCGTACAGTCCGGTCTGATCGTCTGATATGTCGCATATCTCGCCTAGGGGTGGTAAACGTCAGACCCCAATAGCTCGATAAGTCGTGTCGATATGAGGTCTATAACAATTCGAGAAACTACTGGTAACACTTACCAGTAAATCTCAGCAACCCTGGCCAGGGATTTCCTGTTATAGCCAATCGAACACAGCGCAACATCAACCCCCTATACCGGGAGAGACGAATCCCCTCCTATCGCTCATTGCCTCCATGTGACTCGGGACTGTACCCAAAAACCACCGTTTTGCACGCCCTCTTGGACATGGTAAGATGGAAATCAAAGCACAGTGGGAACCACACAAGACTCTATGACGATCTCGGGTCAACAGACTACTCTGTACCAGTGTCACCAGAGAACTGCCATCTGACGTGAGGTATAATACCATCTGGGAGTTCTCGGCGAGTCCGTCCAGTGTACCCAGTCTCTACTGAGCACCCGTATATCATCTCCGATGTCAAACACCAATGGATATGGGATCATCCATCGCCCATCTGTATGGGTCGAGAAGGTATACGCTAGTCTACTCTGGTATATCGATGCCCCATCTCGATACACCCACGACTAGGGACTTTCAAGGATGTACTTATGGACTACCATGTCCCCACTAGTATGATCCGCATCATAGTCCAGGTAGTCAAGCACACATCCTAAGGGCTTTACCAACATGTAACAGAGAGACAATCAGTGTACACGTTAAGATAAAGAGCAACCAGATAGCATACTATCATGTCGAGCAAGAAAGTCCTCCCTATATATGTCCCAGCATCCACTACAATATACATCCAATGTACAGTAATGGCCTCTAGGGCATACATATAACTAACATCATGTTATTATCATAATATTGATATTGCGTCGCCCTGACGACCTGAGTATGCATGCTCAGTGATAGAAATGGATCCGTCTGATCTCGAGGAGACCGCGAAGATCCAGACCAGTGTACCAGTTATATTTCTCCCTTGATAACCCTGGTTAGTTGCCCTTTTGTTTACTTTCTTTGCGCTTAGTTTCCTTTACATCAGATAATTCTAGTGACCGTTGTCCCTTTATCCGTGTTGTATTTTACTGATTACCATATAATGATAGAAGCCGAAATGTGATTATGACAAGATTTTTTCTTGATCTTAGGAGTATGGCTGACCTAGTCACCCTCATATTCTGTATTTTAGAAAGCGGGGCGTGACAAGCCGGCTTAGGATTGAGCCAGATTATTAAATTAGATATTGAAGTGCCCTAGTTTAACATCTTTTTCAAACATTTAATAATTTATGTATATATTTCGAAATGTATATTCTAGTATTTTGTTCTTGTAGGGTTCCTAGGCACTCTAATAAGGTCTCACAAGGCATCAACCATGCCAATTTCAAATTTTATGGGTGCCGAGAAACCCTAATACGGATCGTTGGCTAGAAGTTTAGGCGACAAAGCAACTAGTTAACTACTTTAACTAAGAGTACGGAAATACAACCTTTGTAGATCCGGTCCTCCACCTCCACGGCTCCGTGATGAAGTCCTCTCCGCTGTACAAATCAGATCCCGGGCTCTAGTGTCGGCTTCATCGGAGAATGGACGGGCTAGGTCATCGACTACGACGCCGAAGATGATCTACGTCGAGGCATCACTAGATCAAGCTCCACCTTCACCAAGCCATGAAAACTTATGAAGGAAACACCCTATACTACTTGGCAAGAGGTAGAGGATGAAGAAATAGGAAGTGGGTTCACTTTAGAATTGGATTTCTCACTCATTTTCATCAATCACCATTGATGGAATCAAGGTTCTTCATCTTGAAGAAGAAGAAGAAGAAGATGATAATCTTATGATAAGTTTTTTTAAAATGAATAATAAAAACAATACTTATCATATGCTAACCTTAGTTAGGTGTAGAGAATAGACTGGGGTTAAATGGAATGGTTAGGGTTAAGCATGAGACAAAATGGTCACATAGTCAAAGCTTCATGAAACTTCAACTAGCATCCAAAGAAAGCCACCATTCATTTATTTTGCAAAATAAACAAACAAAATAAATAAATGATTAAGCAAAAGAAAACCCTAACCATTACACAACCATGGTTTAATCTTTACACAAACCCTTGTGAGCATGTATCATCAAACATGATACAAAAAGGTGCACAAAAATATATCACATATACAATGTGCATCAAGTGAGAAAATCCTATTAAAGTGAACCAATACTAGTTAATGCAAAGTAATATATCAAATATATAATTATACATTAAATCATTAAATCAACAATTGATTCAATGATCCGGTCATGTCACACATAACCGACTAGTATCAATAGTAACAACTTATCGAATCAACACTTGATCCGATAACCCGGCTATATCGCATATAACCTATCAATGTTACAAATCGCGAGAATCGAATACAGTATCACATACTGGTATCATTCTCGGTCCCGCACATATCTCATATGCGCTCCTATTTCGTTTCGCTTGAGCCAGGAAACCTCTGTGTAGGACTCTAAAGACTCGTCTATACGTCGGCAGCAGGTGATGATCATATCAAGCACCCACAAGCCGCAAGCGGTCTGCTAAACGTAACGGCCACCCGGGTATTGAGCGATCAGAAGATCGACGAGCAAGCCCGCTCACACTCCAGTGAATCCAACCAGTAACACTACCGTACAGTCCGGTCTGATCGTCTGATATGTCGCATATCTCGCCTAGGGGTGGTAAACGTCAGACCCCAATAGTTCGATAAGTCGTGTCGATATGAGGTCTATAACAATTCGAGAAACTACTGGTAACACTTACCAGCAAATCTCAGCAACCCTGGCCAGGGATTTCCGGTTATAACCAATCGAACACAGCGCAACATCAACTCCCTATACCGGGAGAGACGAATCCCCTCCTATCGCTCATTGCCTCCATGTGATTCGGGACTGTACCCAAAAACCACCGTTTAGCACGCCCTCTTGGACGTGGTAAGATGGAAATCAAAGCACAGTGGGAACCACACAAGACTCTATGACGATCTCGGGTCAACAGACTACTCTATACCAGTGTCACCAGAGAACTGCCATCTGACGTAAGGTATAATACCATCTGGGAGTTCTCGGCGAGTCCGTCCAGTGTACCCAGTCTCCACTGAGCACCCGTATATCATCTCTGATGTCAAACACCAATGGATATGGGATCATCCATCGCCCATCTGTATGGGTCGAGAAGGTATACGCTAGTCTACTCTGGTATATCGATGCCCCGTCTCGATACACCTACGACTAGGGACTTTGAAGGATGTACTTATAGACTGTCTGTCCCCACTAGTATGATCTGCATCATAGTCCAGGTAGTCAAGTACACATCCCAAGGGCTTTACCAACATGTAACAGAGAGACAATCAGTATACATGTTAAGGTAAAGAGCAACCAGATAGCATACTATCATGTCGAGCAAGAAAGTCCTCCCTATATATGTCCCAGCATCCACTACAATATACATCCTATGTACAGTAATGGCCTCTAGGGCATACATATAACTAACAATCTCCCACTTGCACTAGGGCCATCTGTAGCAGTGGTTGCAGTATCTCATACTCAACCATCCCATAAAAATCTCTCTCTGGGAATAGGCCTTCGTGAGTGGATCCGCCGTGTTGTCCTCTGAGTCTACTCTCCTAACCTCGATCACCCTGGAGATCAACCATCTCCATGATCAGGTGATACTGCCTTAGAATATGTCTGGATCACTGATGGGACGGGCGTTCCTTGGCATAAGCCACAACCCCATTGTCACACAATGGGAGGAACTAAGTTCATCTTATGAACAACTATACATCCAGACTGCCTCTTTGGTAGCATCTCAAGTAGCGATGTATCCTGCCTTTATCGTCTAGTTAGCCACAGTATCTAGCTTGGAACTCTTCCAACATACCGTCCCTTTACTGAGGGTAAAGACAATGCCTGTGACTGACTTTCAGTCATCCTTATCACCCTGGAACCCTTCCAGTGATTCTCCCCAGGATCGGTTGATACCATCTCACTACAACTAGTGAGAATCCTAACATCCAATTAGATCTATCTCATAGATCCAAAACCCAGAATTTAGGTGGTATCACTTTGATCCTATATGGAGAATCATTGTGATAAACGGAGATTGACCGAGCGCAGCATAGGAAACTCCTTATCTATCAAGAGTATGTCATCCACGTACTCTACGAGGATCATCACCATACTCCCTACTACCTTTTTGTATATACAAGGTTCATCTACCATTTTGATGATGTCAAACTGTTCGACTACTACATCAAAACAGATGTTCCAACTCCGCGATACCTGCTTTATCTTATAAAGCATCTTGTGCACGTTTCCGCTGCTCCCACTGTCTACGAAGCCCTCTGGCTGTGTACTTACAGACTCTCTCTTCTAAAACATCATTTAGAAAAGCAGTCATGACACCCAACCGCCAGATATCGTAGTCATGGTATGTAGCCGTGGCAAGTAGGATCTGGATGGACTTAAGCATAGCTACTTGAAAAGGTTTCATCATTATCCACACCTGGTCGATGACGAAAAGCTTTAACAAGTCTAGCTTTGAAAGTCTCAACTTTTCCATATACACCAAGTAATCTTCTCAAGATATACTTGCTCCTGATAGGGATTTAACCCTTCAGATATAGCAACCAAAGTCCATACTTTGTTGGTGTACATGGATTCCATCTCAGATCACTAAGCATCCAGCCATTCTTACAGAGTCCTACTCCTAATGGCCAGCTCAAAACTAGTTGGGTCATCATCTTATGATGCAATCCTCGCTCCCACTGTCACAGAGAAACCGAAGTATCTCTCAGGTGGGTGAGGAACCCTACTAGATCGGCGGAGAGGCTGAGGTTCGTTGGTAACTATTGAATCCTTTGGTTCTATCAAATCATCAGCTGTAGTTTGTATAGCTGGAACCTTTCCAGTTCTACATAACTGATCTTGCCTCGAGCTTGTCCGGATTTTGCTTTTAGACATAGGCCGGACAACCCCAAATCTTAACTAACTTAAGAGATGGGCTCTTCCCTTATCATATCACATATGAAATGGTAGGCAACTGATTTGATTTGAACTCTATTCAATAGGTATGCAGCTTCTTAAGTGCATAACTCCCAAAAGGAAACAGGTTACTCTGTAGTACTCATCATAGAGCACACCTTATCATATAGGGTGTGATTGCTCCGCCCCGATATACCATCGTGCTATGGTGTATATGGAGGAGTAATGCTGAGAGAGAATCTCATTCTCCTTTAGAAAAGTCCAAGAACTTCGTACTCAAGTATTCTCCTCCTTGATCTCATCAAAGGATATAATACTTATACCCGTATTGGTTCCCTACTTCTAACTTATATTCTGTGAATATCTCAAAAGGTTCGGACTTGTGTTTCAACAGGAACATAGGTCTGAATCTTGAGAGATTATCAGAGAATGTAACGAAGTACAAAGAACCGGTCTTGGCATGTGTAGACAGGGGACCTTACATACATCAACATGTATCATCCCAAGAGTTCACTAACTCTTTCTCTGTTTCCAATAAACAGAGCTGAGGTCATTTTATCTTTGTGACATGACTCGCAAGTTTCATAAGATGTAAATTCAAACTAATTTAAATATGCATCTAAATGTAACTTCAGCCAGTCGGGTCGCATTGATATGACCTAGTCTATAATGCCTCAAGAAGGATCCGTTCATTTCTGAACTGTTCCTCTTTTGTGTGTTCAGTATACTAAAGATCTGTAGTTTGATTTAGAACATCAATACTTTTAGATAATGTGCCTGAACCGATCAACTTTTGATATAGGAAATGTTCAAAACATTATCCAACTATACAAAATTTTATCATTTCTTTACTAACAAAGAGATAGATATGATTTTGTATATCAGGTTCGGGATCTAATAACATTCGTTCAGAATCAATGTATTTGTAATACAGGGTGACAGTGACCAACAGACTTGGCTGCAACACTTGCCCCGTTTTCTGCCTCATGAAACTTATCACCTGTTCTCAGTTCTCTACGTAGCTGTAGCCCTATGTAACATATTACATATCTGGTATCCTGATCTGGTATCATATACCCAGGACGCAGAGGATACTGAGAAACAGTTCTTTGTAACGAACACACCCGAAGATGATGCATCAGCATGCACTCTCTTCGTTTGGGCGGCACGGGAATTCTGGTAATCCCTAATTTCCTGCTCTGTCTTATAACAATTATAAGTTGGAGCGGGATCAACGTTCCCCAGCTCAGTATAACAAGCGGGTTCAGTCAATATTCCGTATTATTATCTTGATTAAGGCGTGATATGGTCGCTACCTGGAGAGAGAGAGAAGAAAACACTCAGCGTGCGCTCTTGCAAGATCAGATTGGTTATTATTTTATCTAATCAGGATGGCTCCCACTGCTTTTTATCAAATCTTCCTTCAAACCCTAAAAGGAAAGACTAGCCGGGATTAATTACACACTACAAGTTCGCCAATCTTTCAGCCAGGCCAGTGTCGGTACTTTGAGGGAGGTCCCCCGTGCTTTCGCACGAACCTAATTAATGTAAACCTCGTTTTCCCAGAGGCGTAACCTCGTTAACACCTTTCTAGACACCTACTTGATCGGCTAATTGTAATGTGTAAAACTCTCCCAAGAGTAACTCTTACTCGCAGCGGGTATCGGGAACCAACTATCTGATAGAAGGTATGCAATCTCATTGCAAATTTCAACACTTGAAATTCCCGATAATATTTTGCCCCTAACCTCCTATGACCTTGACAAAGGCCAACAAACCATAGGATGCTAGTCAAGTTCAACCCGTCATTTCCTGATTGAATCAAACCCACCCGCACGGCCCTTGACAAAGGCCAACAAGGTCGCACGACTACCCTAATCCAATCTGCATCATATGCATAAGCAGATAAGCACCAGTCAGCTACCGCACACTATGCCTTGACAAAGGCCAACAAACGTAGCACGAATACTAACTACTACTTATCTGAAATGACGGAGGGCTACGACAGGTTTTTCTGAAAACCTATTGCGTAATGAACTTGATATCGTTGTAGAATCAAATGATTTTAAAAATGGAGTGCTTTTGAGGCTTTCCTAGTTTTGCTAAAGGAGTCACTCCCGGTGAAGGGATCGTCGGTCCTTTTCTTGTCGAATGAGGTGCGGGATATATCATATATATCACCGTGCAAAGCAAAAACACTTAAAAGTAATCAAAAGACAAACCGAGGGTTGTAGCATCTGCCAGTTATTGCTAAAGGAGTCACTCCCGGTGAAGGGATCTCGGTCCTTTCCTCATCGAATAAGGTGCAGGATATATCATATATACCGCTATGCAAAGCAAGAACTGTAGCTACCTGTTTTATTTTGAAATTCGATTCTACAACATCTTAGGTTTCTTTTATTTCATTAATCTCATTAATGAAGTCCCATCATTTAAGTACCTAAACACCACAGATAAATACGACGTACACTTATGCCATCCGCATTCACCTCGATGTCCCCTCGTGCACCGTTAGGTTAGGTAACTAACGGCAGAGCGGGGCAGGGCTAGCGCGGGTGTAAAACATAAGTAACGCCTATATAATATATCATATATACTATATACAGTATCCATCACAGAACATATCATGATCACATCACAGATATCGCAGCAGAAGAATCATATGAAATATTGGATATACTAGGATGTCCGTGTTTTCAATTCGAGCCAGTATAAAACACGGATTCCACGGTCGTGATGAATAGCCAAACCCACACCCCTAGACCCCTACGAGAGCGGCAAGCAACCCTACCAATTCTAGAGTTAGGAGACCCTGACTCGACTCCTCGAGTTGGTCTCCCACTGGACTCCAGAACCCGGTTACTTGTGCCCTCCTCCTTGGGTCTATCCTAGTGCGGAAAAGTAAATAATATACAAAAGGTGACATCTTCCGCAACCTGGAAGTGTCCCAATAAAAGAATATTACATACAAGTTTTTACATGAATGAAAATGAAAAACACTCATCTCACATAAAATTCCCCGGCTATTCAAACACGACGATCCAATATAACATATTCAGCAACACATAACATCACATGTCATCAACGTAAGTAAATATGCGCATCTCAATTGTCGTTGACATATAGCAACGAAACCGGCGATATCACATATTACACTTACGGTCACAGAAAAGAAAGTGTAAAACTACAACAGTTGGAATCCGCAACCTGCATAGACATCACATGCCTGACCAAATGAATTTCTTAGACATCGCATGCCTAACAATTATAAACCCCGCATTTTAGTCTCATTATCGAAAACACTTTTCAATATCAAGTCGGGCAATTCAACAAGATTCCCGACATCCTGATCGAATGCTCGTCGCAAACTTAAGTAGACGGCCGCACCCCCGATACCGTCGACGAAGTGCACCAAGGCGGAACACCGCTACCGCGAGCACCCGAACGGATGCTTTCGGCAATGGGGTTCTCCTACAGTCACTTGGTCGGGGCTATGGAGTGAGGCTGTCTATTAAGTTTACCCGGCGAGTATCCACGTACGCTACGTGATTGCGACGGACTTTTGATCACATCAAAATTCCGTGGCAACCGATCAAGTGAGACTAAAGTGCTATGTTTATAACATTCATTCAGTTATCTCATAACTACTTGTGAATTCCAATTGTTGTATCCCATTCCAGATAAATAGAAAATGTTAAACTTTCCGATCGAACAGTCAAACACCCAAGTTTTTCCGATACAGATCAACACATGAAACAAGTCTAAAAACATTCAGTTCGTGCCTCAGTACCAACGGTCCAGCCGTAGAAGGGTCAAGCCAACGCCTCACATGTGGCACGCCATACTGCCCCAAACCCTAAGGTTCAAAGGGCAGTTCAAGACGGTCACATAATCGAGTTAAGGTTTGTTGTCTTCTAGAGGGACCATCGTGTTACTTGCACTACTTAGAACGTTATTAAACTACGGAAAAATCCAACATTTGGAAATTTCCCGACAGGGGAAAAGTTGGGTATTTATATCCGGTCGAACTTTTTAACATATTCTAAAATTATCCGGAAAGCCACATAGACAAAATTTGATAATTCGATCGAATCTTTGATTCCCAAAACAACCCAGAATATTCAACTCTTGAATAAATATTAAATATTCCCAGAAAATCCAGCACATACAGAAACTAATTACTGTGCAAACCACGTGCATTGATTCAGTATTATGGCCGCGGAACCGCCGCGCAAGCCAGGTTAGGGCCGCGGTTCCGCGGCTCTTCTGTCGAATCAATTGGACGTGCTTCACAGTAATTCATCATATTCCCTGCTGAATTTTTTAGCAATTTTTAATTCACAAAAATCCAAAAATTCAGAAAATTTCCAGAGAGCAATTTTTGGGTTAGGGTTTCGGTTCGTTCGGATTTCAAACTCCGTCTAGACTTCGCCTAAAGCTCTAGCTAGGCTCTGATACCATTGTAGGGTTCCTAGGCACTCTAATGAGGTCTCACAAGGTATCAACCATGCCAATTTCAAATTTTATGGATGCCGAGAAACCCTAATACGGATCGTTGGCTAGAAGTGTAGGCGACAAAGCAACTAGTTAACTACTTTAACTAAGAGTACGGAAATACAAGCTTTGTAGATCCAGTCCTCCACCTCCATGGCTCCGTGATGAAGTCCTCTCCGCTGTACAAGTCGGATCTCGGGCTCTAGTGTCGGCTTCATCGGAGAATGGACGGGCTAGGTCATCGACTACGACGCCGAAGATGATCTACGTCGAGGCATCACTAGATCAAGCTCCACCTTCACCAAGCCATGAAAACTTATGAAGGAAACACCCTATACTACTTGGCAAGAGGTAGAGGATAAAGAAATAGGAAGTGGGTTCACTTTAGAATTGGATTTCTCACTCATTTTCATCAATCACCATTGATGGAATCAAGGTTCTTCATCTTGAAGAAGAAGAAGAAGAAAAAGATGATAATCTTATGATAAGTTTTTTTAAAATGAATAATAAAAACAATACTTATCATATGCTAACCTTAGTTAGGTGTAGAGAATAGACTAGGATTAAGTGGAATGGTTAGGGTTAAGCATGAGACAAAATGGTCGCATAGTCAAAGCTTCATGAAACTTCAACTAGCATCCAAAGAAAGCCACCATTCATTTATTTTGCAAAATAAATAAACAAAATAAATAAATGATTAAGCAAAAGAAAACCCGAACCATTACACAACCATGGTTTAATCTTTACACAAACTCTTGTGAGCATGTATCTCAAACATGATACAAAAAGGTGCACAAAAATATATCACATATACAATGTGCATCAAGTGAGAAAATCCTATTAAAGTGAACCAATACTAGTTAATGCAAAGTAATATATCAAATATATAATTATAAATTAAATCATTAAATCAACAATTGATTCAATGATCCGGTCATGTCACACATAACCGACTAGTATCAATAGTAACAACTTATCGAATCAACACTTGATCCGATAACCCGGCTATATCGCATATAACCTATCAATGTTACAAATCGCGAGAATCGAATACAGTATCACATACTGGTATCATTCTCGGTCCCGCACATATCTCATATGCGCTCCTATTTCATTTCGCTTAAGCCAGGAAACCTCTGTGTAGGACTCTAAAGACTCGTCAATACGCCGGCAGCAGGTGATGATCATATCAAGCACCCACAAGCCGCAAGCGGTCTGCTAAACGTAACGGCCACCCGGGTATTGAGCGATCAGAAGATCGACGAGCAAGCCCGCTCACACTCCAGTGAATCCAACCAGTAACACTACCGTACAGTCCGGTCTGATCATCTGATATGTCGCATATCTCGCCTAGGGGTGGTAAACGTCAGACCCCAATAGTTCGATAAGTCGTGTCGATATGAGGTCTATAACAATTCGAGAAACTACTGGTAACACTTACCAGCAAATCTCAGCAATCCTGGCCAGGGATTTCCGGTTATAGCCAATCGAACACAGCGCAACATCAACTCCCTATACCGGGAGAGACGAATCCCCTCCTATCGCTCATTGCCTCCATGTGATTCGGGACTGTACCCAAAAACCACCGTTTTGCACGCCCTCTTGGACGTGGTAAGATGGAAATCAAAGCACAGTGGGAACCACACAAGACTCTATGACGATCTCGGGTCAACAGACTACTCTGTACCAGTGTCACCAGAGAACTGCCATCTGATGTAAGGTATAATACCATCTGGGAGTTCTCGGCGAGTCCGTCCACTGTACCCAGTCTCCACTGAGCACCCGTATATCATCTCTGATGTCAAACACCAATGGATATAGGATCATCCATCGCCCATCTGTATGAGTCGAGAAGGTATACGCTAGTCTACTCTGGTATATCGATGCCCCGTCTCGATACACCCACGACTAGGGACTTTGAAGGATGTACTTATAGACTGTCTGTCCCCACTAGTATGATCTGCATCATAGTCCAGGTAGTCAAGTACACATCCCAAGGGCTTTACCAACATGTAACAGAGAGACAATCAGTATACATGTTAAGGTAAAGAGCAACCAGATAGCATACTATCATGTCGAGCAAGAAAGTCCTCCCTATATATGTCCCAGCATCCACTACAATATACATCCTATGTACAGTAATGGCCTCTAGGGCATACATATAACTAACAGTTCTTTGTGTTATTCTATCTCTTCGGGTATTCGTATTTTGATACGAATACGGGTATGCATATACAGTTGAGTATATTCCATATTTATACGGAAAACATTCTAGAAGGTGGACACCTCATTTTGGTTTATCCATATATTAATTTAAATGGAAGTGAGGTATAAAGGTAGTGAAGAGAGAATAGTGAGAACCATGCTTGAATAGTGTTGACAAGTGAATTGAAAATTAATTTGTGCAAACTATTCAAGTATGGTTGCAATATTTTTATTGGGAAAATGGTTTTTACAAAACCATGCTTCATATTATACTCTTATTTTTTGGAGGTAGTATGAACACTTGGTTGTTTTTTTGATGAAAACTTTCTCACCATTTGCCTCATCTCTCCTCACTAGCCTTTCTTGAGTTCCTCCTCCTTCATCTTGATTTTTCACCCTACCATCTTATGAGTTGAGAATCAAGAGTGGAAGAGAGATAGATATACACTTAGAACAACTCACTACATCTCTAGACACTATAGATTAGCAACTTAGAATCTCTAATTGCTCCACTAGATTTTTAGTGTGGAGCTAGAGCCATGAACCACATCTCTCGGGTGGATCATCTTCGAAGGAGGAAGACCGGCGGCAAAGCTCGATCAAGTAGACCTCAAGGAGATAAGGAAGAGGGTAGAAGACCGAAGGACATGAATTCTATCCCCTTCACCCGGTCTCAAATCTGCTACTGGTCTTTTGGTAAAAAAACTCTATGACAGTAGATAAATTTTTTGTAACTTACTAGTTTCATGTTTGGTTTCGATTCTAGATAGTTGTTTCTAGCGTCAAAGTTTTTAAACCCAAAATTTTTTGTTTCGCAACGGCTGCGGTCGAAGGCCATAGCGCTAGGAACCCCAACATGGTATCAGATCCACCCAAACATTAGAAACTAATAGTAGACGATGCATTAGTTTCAAAACCAAAAAATTCCGATTTCAAAACCTACTCTCTGTTCTGAAATTTTTTTGGTCTATGAAATTTTTTTAAACAAGTGCAGAGACTTGTTCTAGACATGTATGTGACACATGATGAAAATGAACCCATTACTTCAAAGTTTGGCGGACCAAAACTCCAAAATTCCTGTTTCTGCCTTTTTACTATTCACTTCTGGTCCTCGTTTTCATCCAATGCCTTGGGTTTTGTAAATTAGTATTTTTGGTCTTGTTTGATTTCCCCAGATTTCACTTAGTGTTGTCTTTGCTTTGGGGGCAACTTGGAAAGTTTCAAAACTTAAAATTTTGAATCGTTTATATCTGTGATGTGGTGTATGTGTTTTTCAAACGTCTTCTATTTGCTATATGTCATTTAGATGGGGCTGCACATACTTGCTTATACAGTTGTGATGTTGATATCTGTGATGGAATGTTCGGATTGTCATGTGGGATAGCGTCTAGTGCAATTGTATCTATACAGTTTTGATTCATTTATATATCCATTATTGCGGGGCGAGCGTCCGACATGTGGATTGTTGTTTCCGCCAGTTTGTATATTCTTTTATTGGGGCATGACCGGGTTGAGGTCGATGTTACCATTGTATATATTTTTTTTCTTTTTTGTACTAGGATTACCCCGCGGTGGAGTGCTCGAGTAGCCGAGTTCTAAAGGGCAACGAGCCAGCATCTCATGGCGTTGAGACGGAGGGGGCCTTACTCTAGAATTGGCGGGCTATTCGCCCCACTCTTAGGGGGTATAGGATGACCCACGGAGGGGTGCTCAAGTTACCGGATTCCGTGAAGTGCTGGATGACCCATTCACTTCGTTGATTGGGGTTGTCTCACTTCTGGGATTGGCGGGTAACTTACCGCACTCATAGGGGTCTTAGTTCTTCATTGCATAGGCTATCCACATGACCGGGGAACGCTGAGTTTCATTTGCGGCTCAAATGAAACTCGGGGCTCCTAGATTATCCGTTATCCTGTGTTGCTTGTCGCTTTTCTGTGATGTTGCTTATATCATGCCTGGGACGAATGTTATACACACACATACACACACACACACACACACTAGTAGATGTTGTATATGTTTCGCATCCACGCTAGTCTAGCCCCCGCTCTGCCGTTAGTTAAGTAACCTAACGGTGCATGATGGGGCCCAGTGGTGAATGTGGATAGCATATACGTACATTGTATTTTCGTTCTTTTCTGGTGTGATAGGGTTTAATTGATGGGGCTGCATTAATTTTGATTAATGCAATGAAAATAAACCAAAAAGATATTGTTGGAACAAATTTCGAAAAACTATAGATGTATTCTTTTGCTTTCATAGTGGTGTTCGTTCAGGAACATCCATCATCTTATTCTAGAATGCAAGAGCCTAGATCCCTTCATGGGGAGTGACCATTTGAGCAAAAGTTTATAGAACTGTAGATTACACGGTTTTCTTCAAAATCACCGGTTTTTAAAAGTGGAGCCTAAACCACTCCTTTTCAAAACCACTCGGTTCCTTCAACGATATCAAGTTCATTACGTTAAAGGGTTTTTCGCCAAAAACCCAGCCGCAAACCTCCGTCATTTCAGATTAGTATTGCTTAGTATTCGTGCTATGTTTTTCGTTGCTATTCGCCGAGGCGTAATGTGCGATAGCTCTGTAATACTTTTCTGTCGCATAGATATGTGGATTGATTAGGACAGTCGTACGACTTTGTTGATCATTCGTCAAGGGTCGTGCGGATGGGTCTAACGCAATCAAGATAGTGACGGGTTAAACTTGACTAGGACCCTTGATTTGTCGATTATTTGTCAAGGTCCTTGGGTCCTAGTGGTAAAAACCATATCGGGGGTTTCAAATATACAGGAAACTTGCTAGCGTTGCATACCTTCTGGAATGTGGTGACTAGAGTGGCTTTTATCTAATTTATCATGCAATGATGGTTGGATCCCGATCCCACTGATGAATAGGATTACTCTTGAGAGATATTTTTCATTTCACAATTAGCTGACCTATTAGGTGTCTAGAAAGGTGTTAATGGGGCTACGCCTCTGTGGAAACGAGGTTTATTTTAATTAGGTCCGTGTGAGAGCATGGGGAATCTCCTTCGGAGTACCAACACCAATCTTACGAACGGTTAGTGAAGTTGTAAGGTGTTAATGATCCCAGCTAGTTCTCCTTTTAAGATTTGAAGGAGAATTCGAGGAAACAATGGGAACCATCCTGATTAGATAAAGTGATTAACCAATCCAATTTTGGTTAGAGTGCACGCTGAGTGTTTCTTTTCTCTTTCTCTTTTTGGCAGCGACCATGACCCGACCTTAAACTAAAAACTCATAAACCAAGTTAAACGAACCTTCTTAAACACTTTGACTTTGAATTGTCATGATTCACGATAAAGTCATATATATCATTGCCGCTCTTACTTTCCCCATTCTATTTCTTCAGAACACTCCGTATTACTACAAAAATTCATATTGCTTGGGTATGCCATCGTATAGTTACATACAAAATCGAAGAAACTTGTTTCAATTCGAGAATGGTTTCCGGTTCTAGAGAAATTGAATAGGATTATTCGGTTGTCTTTTCTCTTTACCTTCTCTCAGATTGCGAGGGCTCCTAATATTAGGAGAGTACACATATTACGCTTATTGGATAGTCTTCTTCCAAACCATAGGCAGGTGCCGAAAGGTAGGTGTTCATCACGAAAAACTGTATTTCAATACTGCTCATTCATTATCAATTTTGTGATATATCGGTACTAAAAAATGCATTTCAATACCGCTAATTCATTATCAATTTTGTGATATATCGGTACTATTAACCCGTGTCTCTCAATAAATACAGATTACAGTTATTCATGTCAAAACACTGAAAACACACTCAAATGCATGGATACGACAATTGTGAGACGACACTGCAACTGGAATAGAAAACCGATCAACATTTAAAGAGTTTCTTTTTTGCAAACAAGTGTACACATTTTTATCAAGACAAATGCAACAATTCAAGTATGAACACATAACCCTTTTGATGCATGAACCTTGGTGGGGCTGCATGGCATAAGTGGGCACACAAGTTGGCTCTACAAATCATGACTTATGCAAGTGGATGAGGCAAGTAGGCCTGTGATGAGTGGAAATAAAGTTGTGATGTGATTTAAAGGTTGTATTTCCCTCAAAATCTACAGAGTGCAACCCAAGCTTTTATAAAAGAATCAAACAATTCTAGTGAGATCATGAAGAGCACACAAGATCACCAAACAAAAACGAACCCCAAAGCTCAACAGAAAACCGACAGAAATGATGAAATACCCCTCGCCGCCATCCCCACTAGGAGCAATGAGCTCCAACTTTCTTCTGGTCATTCCATATTGTCACATCATCCTTATTTTATTCTTTATTTTTTCTGATTTTGTGCCTATAAATACCAGAACAAGGAGCAAGCTAGGATATACTTTAGCAATACTTTGACCACCTCATTCTATTTTCATTTTGTAATTTTGTTAAAACTTTGTACATAATAGTTGGTTAATCTTGAGTTCTTTGCTTTTATCTAATCTTGCAATCTCTTAACTGAGCTTGCAAGGTTAGATTTTAGTATTTGAATTCATAACTTGTATCATCATTTTGAACTTGAATGAAGATTTTATTTTTGCAATATGGTTCTTAGTATTTTCTTACTTCTTACTTTCTTACACTTTACTTTCTTTCCATTTACTTACTTGAAATATGTTTTCCTTTGATCTCTTCTCTTTTATATCTTCTTTTGATCTTTGTGATGATTTGTAAATAGTGATTTTGTAAGGGAAAGAGAATGGTTATGTAAGTTAAAGAATCTCTTTTGCTCATTTTCTTTTCCCGGTACTTGCTAATTGAACTCCGCCCAAATCTCACGCAAGCACTCCGTTAGGCACCATACCTTACCACGGTATCGGTGATCCCTAACCATGACCGATTGCATTTGGTTTAGCTGGAGGCGAAAGTCAAGAGACGAACGGACGGACAAAGGTTAATAAGCCGGATTTCACTAATACCATGCTTAAACACCCTAATCTACGTTGTTGCCGATTACTCTAGCTTCAATAGTCAAGATAGGCACAAAGGAATGAGCACGAATTTTCCTAACTTACATGAACCTATCTCTATCCCTAACAAGCGTTTCGTTGCATATACAAACACATAGGTTAGAATTGAACTCGTTCCGACCTTCGGCTTAACTCGTGAGAACAAGAACTTAGAACGCACCATCTCCCTATGGACGACCCATACTCATCACGGCTAGCTACACGCGTCACCGTCTTGATTGCAGTTACTTTAAAACTTAAGATACGACACGCGAAATCTCATTCCGATCAAATGGCGTCATTGTCGGGGAAGACGGTAACGTTTTTATTCTTATTATTTCGGGTTAATCTCTGTATATCTTTTTTATATCACTAAAACTATTCTGAAAAACAAAACTTAAAATCGAAAAAAATTCACAAACCAAAACAAAAAATTGACACTTTTAACCTTTTGTTCTCTGGAAATTTGACCTGCTAACACTCTGTGGTTAAATAGAAAAATCAAAATATAACAGTAGTATACTATTATAACATAGAGGACCCATACAAAAATTGAGCACCAAATTTTTAAATTCGACCGGCGGTTTATTGAAATTTCCCATTGTCACCGGCCTCTTTGTAGGTGTTTGAAAATTTTCTTCTTGGGTTACCTCCAGTGTTATGTTAGTACTCCATTGTTATTGTTTGATTTTCATAATTTTGTGTGTGCAGGAGTTTGGCCACATATATCGCTCTTTCATACTAAATATCCATTTTTCCGACATTTACAGATTTTAAGGAATTGCGAACTGCGATCATGCGGAGCAAAGTGTACATTTAATGCCAAGGCGATAGTTAAGTACAATGCCAAAGATCCGGATAGTTTGATCCCCGCAAGCAAACTTTTCATGCTAATCGGATTCAATTCAACAGGGGTTTCTTAACCCAAAACGCATCGGTACATATTTCCTTACACTTTCTTTCTCAAATCCGATGCGTCCACTATTCTATCTTTGCAGGATTCTTTGCAAGTTTGCTATCAAACGCTAAAGGAACTAACCCGCATTTGTTGCAACGACGCGCTTAAACATAAAAAAAATGATTGTTTGATATTTTGAACAACTTTTTCATTAATTTGCGCATTGCATCCATTAATACGGACTTAAGGGCAAGCGAACCCCACAACATACGGTAAAGTATTTCATCACCTTTTCCGTGGCCCACAAATCACGAAATTGAGCATAACGTTTACCCGCACAAATTTTAAAAGAAACTAGACTTTAAGACTTTAAGGATTTCACGCTCATTAGGAGAAGTTAACTGTATTTAGAACACCGCTTAAAGATATATCGTTCACGGGGTGTTTAGACAAAATGTTCGAAGAGAAACCGCCAAAAAAAGAAAGGGTTATTCTAATTCAGCAATTTCGCGAAAACGTTGGAAAACCTCCCCTTATCTCCGCATTTACCTGGCCTCATGATTAGTATATCTTGAGCCCGTTTCTCGACATAGTTTTACATCAACAATTAAGTTCTTGAGCAAGTCTAGTTGACCTAGGTAAACCCTAGACCGATAAGGTGTGCAGTATTTATGTCGTGATTGTTTTTGTTTTTTTATCTTTTGTGTGTATATTTCATTCAGTTGTTGATAACTAATATAAAAAAAACAAAAAAAAACCTCACAACCTTTTTTCATCTCTTCTTCTTCCCTTCATATCATGGGTACCCCACATCGACCTACTCTTGCCGAACTTTGGTATCCCCAGCCAGATATTACTTCGTACGGCTCATGTTTTGGTAGAACGTCAAATGATCCATCCATCCCAAAAATCACTTTGAAAGATCGGATAGACGCTATTAGGAACAACACTTGGACACCATAATCCACGTCATATCAACCTTTTCAAACTTTCACCCTCTTTATGTTGATACCCCTTCTGAGGGTAACATGGAGACTCTTAAACTGATATCCATTGCTGAACGTATTGCACAATCCCGTAGCCAATTTTTCATGCCTTTCACCACTACGAATTCCTTAGGACAACAATTCCAACCACCTTCCTATCCAGATGTTTATCCTAATCCTTCCTATTCCACATAACCATTCGATTTCTCTCAATCCTACTCGACATTCACACCTTTAGTAGACATCACTTCTGAACATCAATTTAGGAGTTTCGCGTATCCGGACGAATTTGAATCTTTTACTGAAATCCCTTCTCAACCCATGTCTAGTCTGGAACAATTATTAGAAGAATTTCAGGTAGCTTCATGCCGATAAATGGAGGAATTGAATGCATCCATGGCTGCCCTCATACAACCTTATGAACCAGCAGCTAGTTACCAACTAGCTCAAAATTTTCCCATGTATGATGTGGCAATAGAGCAATTTGATGATTTGAGTAGTGAAAGTGCACAATCTACCTTTCAAAATCAAGCCTACCCATTCGCAATTGATTTCCAAAACTCCAGTTCCGAAAGTCTATCGAGTATCTCAACCAATTCACCAATTGAAGATAGAATGTTTAATGAGTTGTGCGACTACGTAGTGTTTGATTTACCCGATTGTGAAGGGTCCCTTTCAAGTGAAACCGAAACCACTACCTTTGATCTCTGCATCCCCAATCTAGAAATCCAACCGATTGAAAACCATGATTTTGTTGAGGTGTTTGAGAACTTTACGTTTGACTTAATTAAGGATATATATATTGGGAATGATTTCAATGATGAACCCACAAATTTGGATGAGTTTTTCTCAACCAATTCAACACTTTCCTTCAGAACCGTATGGATATCATCCTGAACCTTTAACTGTTTCTCTTGAAATCCATTTACATCTGGAGTTTATTGATGAAGATTTGGATGAATGCATATATGATCTTGATTTTGTGGAGAATTTTGAGGATATCTTTAAAGATATACATGTTTTGTTGGATGAGTCAGATTTTCCGATTCATCATGTCCCTTCCATTGACTGTGAACATCCTCCTGAATTTCTAAATGTTACCATTCCTCATTTTCTTCCCTCCCTCATGTAAGTCGATGTCACACACCCCGCGGGTTCACGGGGAGGCGGCATTTGCAAAAACCGATTTTAGTATGCATCGCAACACAAACTAAACACCATGATCGATACTAAACCTTAACTAGCTAAACATTTAAGAGGTTTAACTACTATGCAAGAAAGTTATACCTTAAGTAACTGGTCCTTCTTCTTCTTGTACTCCTCCTCCTCTACGTGAGCTCCTTGGAGTGTGTATGGATCGCTCCTCCTCGTCGGCCTTCTCGAGTCGAAGAAGATCCACCCGAGAGTGTCTACCTTGAGCTTCTACCTTTAAGATGAGGTAATTAGGGTACCTAGAGTGCTAATCTAAGTGACCTAGAGGATATAGAGAATGATTATGGATAGTTTAGTCTTATTAACCCTAGGTTTCTCAACACATGAGACAAGTTAGGGTTTGAGGAAGAAGAAGAGAGTGCTTGAGGAGAGAGAGTGTATTTGTTATTATCAAAGGAATAATGGCTAATTGTGATAGATATAAGGCATGCCTAAATATCTCACAATAATATCCAAGTGACACCTAGCCCCACATATGATATCTAAATGCCACCTTGCCTCAATATCCATTAAGCGTCACCAAGTAGCCATAATTCATTCATAATTACTTAACACCTCATACCTCCACCTCATTAATCCATTTAACATAAATGGTAATAAAAGTAATGAGGTGGCTTCTTATAGAAGCATTCTTGAACAAATTACAAGAATACCTCTCACCGTATATACATACCCGTATCCATATTCCGAAAAAATATGAATACAATGAGACGAAAATAATTCGATAATCTAATACTAGGATCTGGCTTAAACGAAAGTCAACTAGTATTATCTGTCCGAACATGATGCGTGTACAAGTACACGTTTGAACCCTGTCGTAAAACCATACAATCTCTACATCATTTCGACCGAAGCAGGGAAACTCTCTGTGTGGGACACTAAAGACTTGATAGTATGCTGGCAGTGGGTTTAACCACAAGCACGTCATCGGTACTAGCCGCACGTAACGGCTACCCAGGTACCTGTCGATAAGAAGGCCGATGAGCAAACTCATCCGAACTCTTATTGAGTCTATTTGTGACAATCTCCGTACATTCCGGTCTGTTCGTCTAAGAGTGTCGCATATCGGGCCTAGGGGCGGTAACTATCAAACCCCTAATAGCGCAATAAGTCATGGCAGAGTGTAGCCCAAAACACCCTGAGAAACTACTGGAGTACCTACCAGTAAATCTCGCTTGCCCTGGCCAGAGAATTTGTGTAATGGGTTTCCGAACACAGTGCGATATCAACCCCTAATACCGGGAGAGATGAATCCTATCTAACCGCCACTGCCTCTAAGTGCTTCGGGACTACACCCAACTACTACCTGTTTGCACGACTCAATAGAGCCATGGTAGGGTAGTAATCTAAGAACAGTGGGAACACACTCGAGGCGAAGTAATAGTGTCAAGTCAACGGACTATGCTGTACTCATGTTACCTGGGACTGCTCCCACACGATAGGTATAGTACCAACCAACAGTTCCCCATGAGTTCGTTCAGTGTAACTCATAACCCAATGAGCACTTGCATACTATCTCCAGTACGACGTACTAATGGCTTTGGGACAGACCAACTCCTCTGCTAGGATGAGAAGCGTATACACCAGTCTACTCTAGAGCAATGATGCCCTGTCTCGATAATCCTACGACTAGGGACTTGTATAAGGATGTGCTTATAGACTACCCAGCCCCCACTAGTATGACTGCCATCACAACGCTGGTAGTCAAGAAAAGATCCTAAGGGCTCTACCAATATGTATTAACGATACGTTAAAAGAAACATGTACACATATTAAGATAGAAACAAACAAAGTAGCATACTACCATATTGAGTAAGACTGTCATAAAATCCGTGTATATCCTAAGCTTCCAAAATGTAATATACAAACTAGTACTATATAATAATGGCCTCTAGGGTATATAACACTAACAATTTTCCACTTGCACTAAGGCCATGTGTTGGCATATCGCAGACCTATCATCTCGAATAGCTTCTTGAACTGTGTTTGAGGGATGGCCTTTATGAGTGGATCTACAGTGTTGTTCTCCACATTAACTCTCTGCACCTCAATCTCCCGGCGATCCACGATCTCCCGGATCATGTGACACCGCCTCAAGATATGTATGGACTTCTGATGGGACCTGGGTTTCTTCGCTAAAACTATAGCCCCGTTGTTGTCACAATATAGAGGTATTGGATCAACAATGGATGGAACCACCTGAAGTTCTGTTAAGAATTTCTTCATCCATACTGCTTCTTTTACAGCGTCAGAAGCAGTGATATACTCCGCTTCCATCTTCGAGTCAACAATGGTGTCTTGCTTGGAGCTTTTCCAACAGACCGCCCCTCCATTGAGGGTAAAGACATAACCCAACTTGGACTTGGAGTCATCCTTGTCACTATGGAAGCTGGAGTCAGCAAAGGCCTCGATCTGGAGGTATTTACCGCCGTATATCAAAAACATCTCCTTAGTCCTTCTCAGGTACTTGAGAATATTCTTTATTGCTATCCAGTACTTCTCTCCAGGGTTTGACTGATACCGGCTTGCCATGCTTAGTGCGTAAGCAACATCTGGTCTGGTACACAACATCGCATTGTTATAGAGCATACCGCAGAAGCGTAGGTATAATAGACATGTCATCCCTTTCCAAATCAGTCTTGGGAGACATCTCTTTGGAGAGGGTGATTCCTTGACAGGCCGGTTGATTACTGCGTTTTAAATCTTCCATACCGAATCTTTTCAGTATGGTGTCGATATACCTAAACTATGAAATTTCCAACATCCTCCTAGATCTATCACGATAGATCTGGATCCCCAAAATGTATGAGGCATCACCTAAGTCTTTCATGGAGAACCTTTATGACAAGAATCCTTTGACAGAGAATGTCATTTCCTATCAAGAGAATGTCATCCACGTACAAGACGAGGAATATTACAGTTCTCACTACGATCTTACTACAGATCATGGTCCATCTGGATTTTTGATAAAGTCAAATTTTTTGACCGTCTCATCAAAACAGATGTTCCAACTCCGTGATGCCTGTTTTAATCCATAAATGAACTTAAGCAACTTGCACACTTTCCCACTGCTCCCACTCTGAATGAAACCCTCTGTGTAACATTTTAGAAAAATAAAATATTATTTTTGGGAATTTTTACAATTTAATAATATTTTTTTATGAATATTTTAATATGGCGGTATAATTAAATACCGATAAATTGGGGAAAATTTGGAAAATTGTAGAAATTACTGAAATGAGGATGTTTTAAATGAATTAAGAAAATTATGAAATTTTTATAATTAATTATACTCTATTTTAATGCTAATCGCGGTTAAAAATCGCTAATCGCGCATTAAGCTCGATTTGTGCACATGACATGCACCAAGTCATTTTTCACACTTGTTACATTTTCCTACATGGCTTTTCTTCTCTTTTCTTTGCATGGTTGTTGTTTTTAAAAAGAGAACAAAAGAAAATAGAAAAGAAAAAAGAAAATGATAAAGAAAGAGGGATGGTCATGAGAGAGAAAGGTGAGGGGTCAACCTTGGACCATACCATATTGTTCCCTCCATCATTTTCATCATTCCTTCCTCTCTTCTTCAGCTCCATGGTAGCACACCTCATCCCCCTCCTCTACCTCTTCATTACACAATCAAAAACACACCAAAATTCCATCCTCACTTCTTTAAAAATATGGACAAGCTCACTAGATGCACTTTGGACCAAGAAAGGATGGATTTTGGAGACTTGGGCAACTCAAGAAAATTCTTGAGTTGCCAAATGAGGTATTTCTTTCACTTTAAGTGTAGTATTTCAATTGCTTTAGCCTCTATTCAAGTTTAAAATCAATTTAGTGAAGTTTTTTGAACTTTGAGATTCCTAGAGAGGGTTAGGGTTTTTATTTAAGTTGTGTTGGTGAACTTGAGCTTTATTGGTGACCTTAAACCCCCCTTAGTGTCTAAAACCTGGACCAAATAGAACATGGACCTTGCAATGGGATTTAGACATCGACATGTCGGTTTGTGAGTTATTAGTGGGTGTAAGGAAATCTGGGATAACATGGGACTTTTACTGTAAACCCAAACAACTTCAGAAACCTAGGAATGACATACGAGGCCACCCTACCAATACGAGACCAATCCAACCTTGTAAAACTGAGCTCGCCGGATCTAGGGGGTAGTGGCCGGCCTCTCTGTAGAAATTGGTGCCCAAGTTGCTTCTATAGCTCATATACACTCCATACATCACCCCGGTACTGTTTGTGCACCTTGTTTACACCTTAACTAAAATCTGGGACCACTTTCTTGAGTTGCTGTTTTGATTCGGGGTTATGTTTTATGTATTTTGAATTCTTGATTTTAGTATTTGGTATTGTATTCGGTCACTTGACGTTTGTACGTCGATATCGAGTGTTATTTGGTTGATTTGCATGAGTAGACCATAGGTTTTGATCTATGTGAGATTCGGGTGTCGTTTTGGTTTTGAATTGTATTTTAATGCGGCACGATATGTTATGATATGTAGGTACCCTCACGAGGACTTAGAGACGACAAGCAAGTGCGTGGCGACATCGACTTCGTCAAGCAAGAAGCAAGGTGAGTAGATTTACATTTACGGGGGAAGTCGGGTGGATGGCGTATAGCACCCCCGCAATTTGATGGAAACCGATCTATACGATATAGTCGTAGAAACCTAGATTTGGAAACTAAGGATATGGTTAAAATGATACTTAAGATGATATAAGTGATTGAATATATATAAATATATTGAGATATGAGATGAAACCTTAGGGATATGAAAAGTGAATGTGAATCACGACTTATGGATACATCGTTGCACTTGAATAAATGTGTGTTTTAGAATAACATGGCATTTGATGTATAAGGTAGTATATATATAATTTTGACTTGATGTAGGACCTAAATGCGATGAAAAGAATATATGATGTGATATAATGACTTGATGAGATGTTGGTATACGGATGTGAGCCGATTGTGATGATTGATACCTTTGCTGTTCCCCTAATATGAGATTGTTATGGATGCGACCCAGGGATATAGTTATTTAGATTTATATAATGTTGTGAATATTGAGTGATGTGATGTACGAGATGTTAGTTCCGTACCCTCTTTGTCGTGAAGGTTGATAGGATCCCTAATGGTTTATTGCCGCCGTACGATGATTTTTCCGTACGGGATGAGTTTGACTTGATGATTGATCCATACCCTTGACTAGAGGTTGCCGTACGATGGATTATACCGTATGTGATGTTGTGAGGCTGGATGCCGATTGATAGATTCACCGACTGGATCATGTAGACACGTATACCTTATAGCTTTTAGCTGATGATTTACCTTATGCTGCATTCATGCCATTCTCATCGCATTGCTTATACCTGTGCTAGTACACCTGCACCATTATCGATGATGCGTATGTTAAACTTACACAGATTTGTCGGCTCACACACTTCATCATCGATAATTGCCATGTCACTACACAGCAGAATTGCTGCATCATGATATGACTCCTTGCATAGTTTACTTGCTATAGTTGCATATGCACCTTATACGATGTTGCATTTGACTTGGGAGAAATTGGGAACTGCAAGATATATTTTAAAAACTGGATTCATTTAAAAAGGCGGCTTTCCCTTGACATATGCATATTACTGATTCCATGTTGCATGATATACTGATATGCTTACATTTCTTTTATATATCGCCTACATCATGCTTTACGATTATACGCATTGAGATATGCTGTTTTCATGAGATTTCTGGATTTGAGAACCGTGGTTATTTTAAAAGAAAGTATGTATTTTTTTAAAAACCCGGTTTCTCTTGATATGATATTTCAGTGCGTCCACCATGCGTTTTCTCGATTTTGATACATGTGATATGTGAAACCCGATTCGAGGAGGCGGATGATCCGTTTGCGGGTTCATGGTGGACCCGATATGGTTCCCCGAGGCAAGAAATGTTTTTCGTGGAGTAGACGATGAGCCTGGCAGGGTGGCTAGTACCTACCGATGATTGGTTGGACCTGGCAGCTATCCGGAGGCTACCGACTGGAGTCGAGTGATGATATGGGCCGATCCGGACTGACGGAGCCCGAGAGATATGAAGATTTACGTGCCGATGCTGGGCACGGGTTTCATGATGTTTCGAGTGCCGATGCTGGACACTCAGGTTCCATGATTTGTTGTGTCGCGAGGGACACGTTGATTTATATCCTCATACTTTCATGCATATGCTTTTATGATATTTACATGCATGATATTGTTGTGTCATTGGTTGACACAGGGACGAGATCTACTTGCGTACATACATTGATCATATGGTTAGACGAGATCCACATGCATACACACATTGATTACTTTGTTGGATGATATCCACATGCAGTAGGCATTTACTTATAGTGCTGGCACATATACAGTTACGGTCACCCTAGATATCATAGTATTACCTTTATGATATAGTTGACCTAGGAAATCATTATTTTATTCGATTTCTACTTGTTGATGTTTTTCTACTCACGAGTTGGCAACTCACCCCGTTGTGCCACAGTTCTTGCAGGTTGACCGCTTGGATCAGTAGCGGTATCGTTGGCACGCAGTTGCTTTCGGGTGATTGCTTTGGTAGGTGGTATATGTTGGATCGTACCACTATTGCATTCATTATTCATATTGTATTTAGTCAACTCCATCAATCAAAACTAGTATTTGTATAAGTAATGAGACTTAATGAGACTTGTAGTTGCGAGACTTGAGCGATGGGTTTTATGTTCGCCTTTCGGGTTGATATCTCGCTTTATTCTTTATTTTTGGTGTTGATCTTCGCCGTTGGGCGTCGTATACTTATATATACTGTCTTGCGTGGTTGTGATCCGCCGTTTGGCGAAGAGCTAGCTCCCGCTTGGGGATGCCTTTATCATTATTATGTATTTGTAATTTTGGATCAAAATATACAAAGGAGGTGCTGCCCAGATTTTTAAAAGACGAAGCATGTTTTCAAACTAGTAAATTTCACTTGCATTTTCATGTGGTTTTTCTACGCATTAAGAAAACTTTGATTTCATCATACCTTATTTTCAAAACTTCACCTTTTTTATTTTCTTAAGAAGGTTTAGATTTCTGGGTTTGGCTTACTTGAATTACGTTACGCCTTTAGACGTGGCGTGATTTAAGTGCCGGTCACGAGCTGATATTTCGGGTCGTGACAAAGTTAGTATCAGAGCGCTAGGTTTTAACTTGGTTCGAGTTTATGTTTGACTATGCGGAGTGTAGGGCGGGTATGTATTTCGGAACCTAGGCTTGACCTTACGGAACTTAGACTTGAACAGGGTGGGTATTAGACCCGAAATTTCATTTCATAGGTTGATCCTGATTGATGGAGTAGGTAGATTGAGTAGAGTGACGTACCGTACGTATGTTCCGCTGCTTATTTACGATACGATACTCCACTTAAGAAACCTTAGGATGTACATATTTGAGACTTATGATTCTTTTCGTTCTCTTGATCATACATCCATTTGAGATTCTTGATTCTGTTCATTCCATGATCATACTTTCATTGATACCGTTTCTTCTTATGATCGTGTATCCACTCAGGATCTGTCGCTTCCTTTCATGCCCTTGATCTAATTTCTTCGATACACGCTTGAGGTTCCTGTCACCTTGGTTTGAGCGCAGATTGAGTTGCTGCTAGTGTTGCGGTCAGGGCGAGCTCGTCTGGTACGAGGGCTGACCATTGTGTTTTCTGGTGACATGGGAACGTATCGAGTTAGTTTTTATGTTGTGACCTCTTGGATGAGGCGAGTGTTTGGTTTTACACCGAATGATCGGGCCATTGTTAGAGCTGCCAGTTGCGAGAGGACTGTTGATGTATAGCCTACCTCAGAGATTGTGATGTCGTCTACCGTGTGAACAGATGACCCAGCTGTTGCTGAGATTGATGTGATGCCGCTTCCAGAGTTTATGAGCTGAGATCGCTGGAGCTTCCAGGAAAAGATGCGACAGATGATAGCTAGTCTATCCCGAGTTGAGAGAGGAGGATGATTCGTCAGGTTGATGCGCCGACGCAGGCCCATTTGAGTTGAAGATTTTCAGTATGGAGAGTCTTACTCAGATCTATAGTCAACCGATCCCGAGATGTCCGTTGATATATCGCCTTTCCTGGAGGATTGAGGCATTGTTTAGCATGCGGACGAGGGGTATTCACATGTCGGCTAGGCGAAGCTAAAGAGTTTGAGCGAGTGTCAGAAACCCATTTTCCCAAGTTTAAAGTGTTCGGAAGAACATGCAAGTAATTCTGTAGACCCTCTAGAAGAATGAAACCCTAACTCGACATGATGACCATGGAACCGATTTTGAACCTTAGGGTTTGCGGCAGTTTAGCGGTGCCATCAGTGAGGCTTGGGTTTGCCCTTCTATGGCTGGTCCAGAGGTACTGTGGTATGTACCAGATATTTTTAGACTGTGCTCAGGTGTTGAGCCTTCGGGAAATTTTGGGACCTCGATGACTCGATCGAAAAGTTTGACGTCATCCAGATATCATATGATGAGAGACTAGTAAGCTGACCAGTTTCGGATAGAGGACCTCACTCAGATGCGTTGTGAGTTGATCGAGAGCGGACGAGTATTGAGTATTCCTCCGATGGTTGGGAAGAGTTCCCGAGAACGTGTTCGGCTAGAAATCTTCTACAGGGTGATGAAGATACCGAGTTTATGATTTCGAGTCTGTGTCAGAGATTTTGGATTGACTGTAGCCGAGAACATTTGCAGTATGCAGATAGCGTGACGTGACGTCGAAGTGGACGATGATACAGACGAGTGGGACCAGAGGTTCGTGTGAGATGCTGACGAGCTGTTGTTACTCCCCGTTGAGATTGGAGATCTGATATGTATACAGAGGTGTGAGACACGACCAGTTCCCGAGGAATTGTTGTGCTGAGAACGCAGATGTCCAGAAGACGAGAAAAGATTATGCAAGAGTACCAGCCTCCGTAGAGTTCAGCATAGGCGAGATTGGAAGAGACCCTGAGCAGGTTCCTTCCAGGACACTGCTACGATGAGATTTGCACCGAGGATCAGATGTTTCACGTATATTCAGAGGGCCAAAGGCCGACGCCAGTGACGTGCTTCCTTATGGGTGGTCATACTAATTGGCCGGGAGATGACCAGAGAAGTACTAGAGCGGATCGTTTCCGTTAGTACACCGGACTAGGCTGATGAGCCAATGGAGTGCGAGGTTGGTAATCCATAGAGAAATGAAGACCCAGAGACAGAAGATGCCAGACTGTGAGCAGGAGGCAAGCGGATGTTCTTGCTCTGCCAGTTTTGGGCGCACCAACATTTTTCGACATTGTAGGAGGTGTACCTCGATGTCATTTTTTTTGCAATTTGCGTTGTGATCCGAGTATCACGCTTATATCGCTTGGATTTGAGTTTCATGATATTGTTTTCATGCACCATGGCTGCACCTACTGGGTATTTACATTTTGTACATAGTTATTGCACTTGATATATATTTTATACACTGTTGTGTTGATTTGCGATTGTGTGTATTTATTGAACTTGATGTCAATTTTGTGCCTTGGTGGCACGTGTTTATGATTTCGTAGTTTTCATACAGTTGATTTGATTTTGTGCTCGTGGTACGCACTCGATTTGATTTTTGCACTCGGTATAGCTTATATGTGCGTGTAATGCATTTATATGTGTTTTGTGCACGCAGTTGCACACGTTTATGATTTTATACACATTGGTACACTCGGTGTTGCTTTTTATACATATTGAGTTATTGATGAGTTTTCATGCACTGGTTGCATTAGATTGATATTTCGTGCACTGGAAGCACCGGATTTGTGTTTTGTGCATATGTTGCATCAAATTCGTATTTCGTGCCTTGTTGCACTAGATTTGCATTTCATGCGTTTGTTGCACCGGATGGGTATATCGTGCATTAGTTGCACTAAATTTATACTCTATATCTTGGTTGCACCCGATTTATGTCTTGAGCATTTGTTTTGCCAGATTTGTGTTTTATGGGCGGATGCACTTGACTTAGATTTTATTTGTGCATGTGGGATGCATTTATTTCGATTTCATTCGTGCATGATGGGTGCATCTGATTTGGATTTTCGCGCATATTGGGCGCATGATATGAGATTTGATTTTGTGCACACCGGATGCACTCGATTGGGATTTTTGTTCGTGCATGTTAGTTGCACTGGATTGAGATTTTCGTGCACTCTAGATGCACTTGACTTTATTGTCGTGCACACCCGTTGCACTAGACAGATACTTACTTACACATCGGTGCACTTAGTTTGGTTTTCTTCACATTCGTAGCACTTGTATTTGGATTTGATTTTCGTGCGCACCAGACGCACGTGATTGTTGGATACGCCTTTCGAGGCTGATTTTGCCCTTGAGCACCTTGTTTTCATGTTGAGCAGTATGGTACATAGTAGCCGAACAGGACTAGTCCGAGAACAGTACCTGAATATATTTTTGCATGCATTGATAGTTATCGAAGGGATTTCCAAAAAGGAGCTATAGTCTCAGTATTTACCTACGTGTCCTGGATGACACGAAATATTTTATAAAGGAAACCCTTCTAAATTATTTTCAAAACGGCGGGACGTATGTTAAACAAGTATATATATGCATATAGAGTTATTTTCTCACGGTGAACATCCGCCACTGTGCAGTGATACACACATCGTACAACGACTTGAAAAGGGTTTGGCATACATTTCTTTCAGATGTTTTAACGAATTTACACCGACGCGTACTATGTACGTGTTATAGTTTTGATGTATATCATGTTGATTTTCGTTTTGGGCTTTGACATTGGCGTCTTCTCCATAACTCCGATGATTGCGGGATGCTTGACGGAGTTTTGATTTTTGGTTTATATACCCGTTTTTCATGCGCATGCATTGCGCTACGATGTGATTTATGTATTGATGATTTCAGAACCCCGACGACTTGACTTTTTTACTGAAATGTTTTAGTATTTGAGGGGTTTTAAATTTAAATTCGGAGACCGAATTTTATTAAGGGGGAAGATTGTAACATTTCAGAAAAATAAAATATTATTTTTGGGAATTTTTACAATTTATGAATATTTTAATATGGCGGTATAATTAAATACCGATAAACTGCGGAAAATTTGGAAAATTGTAGAAATTACTGAAATGAGGATGTTTTAAATGAGTTAAGCAAATTATGAATTTTTATAATTAATTATACTCTATTTTAATGCTAACCGCGATTAAAAATCGCTAATCGCGCATTATGCTGGATTTGTGCACATGACATGCACCAAGTCATTTTTCACACTTGTTACATTTTCCTACATGGCTTTTCTTCTCTTTTCTTTGTATGGTTTTTGTTTTTAAAAAGAGAAAAAAAGAAAATAGAAAAGAAAAAAGAAAATAATAAAGAAAGAGGGATGGGCATGAGAGAGAGAGAGAGAGAGGTGAGGGGTCAACCTTGGACCATACCACATTGTTCCCTCCATCATCTTCATCATTCTTTCCTCTCTTCTTTAGCTTCGTGGCAGTACACCTCATCCTCCTCCTCTAGCTCTTCATTACACCATCAAAAACACAACAAAAGTCCATCCCCGCTTCTTTAAAAACATGCACAAGCTCACTAGATGTACTTTGGACCAAGAAAGGATGGATTTTGGAGACTTGGGCAACTCAAGAAAATTCTTGAGTTGCCAAATGAGGTATTTCTTTCACTTTAAGTGTAGTATTTCAATTTCTTTAGCCTCTATTCAAGTTTAAAACATGTTTAGTGAAGTTTTGTGAACTTTGAGATTCCTAAAGAGGGTTAGGGTTTTATTTAAATTGTGTTGGTGAACTTGAGCTTTATTGGTAACCTTAAACCCCCCTTAGTGTCTTAAACCTGGATCAAACAGAACATGGACCTTGCAATGGGATTTAGACATCGACATGTCGGTTTGTGAGTTATTAGTGGGTGCAGGGAAATCTGGGATAACCTGGGACTTTTACTGGAAACCCAAACAACTTCAGAGACCTAGGAATGACACTACGAGGCCACCCTACCAATACGAGACCAATCCAACCCTGTAAAACCGAGCTCGCCGGATCTAGGGGGTAGTGGTCGGCCACTCTGTAGAAATTGGTGCCCAAGTTGCTTCTATAGCTCATATACACTCTATACATCACCCCAGTACTGTTTGTGCACCTTGCTTACACCTTAACTAAAATTTGGGACCACTTTCTTGAGTTGCTGTTTTGATTCAGGGTTATGTTTTACGTATTTTGAATTCTTGATTTTAGTATTTGGTATTGTATTCGATCACTTGGAGTTTGTACGTCGATATTGAGTGTTATTTGGTTGATTTGCGTGAGTAGACCATAGGTTTTGACCTATGTGAGATTCGGGTGTCGTTTTGGTTTTGAATTGTATTTTAATGCGGCACGATATGTTATGATATGTAGGTACCCTCACGAGGACTTCGAGACGACAAGCAAGTGCGTGGCGACATCGACTTCGTCAAGCAAGAAGCAAGGTGAGTAGATTTACATCTACGGGGAAAGTCGGGTGGATGGTGTATAGCACCCCCACAATTTGATGAAAACCGATCTATACGATATAGTCGTAGAAACCTAAATTAGGAAACTAGGGATATGGTTAAAATTATAATTAAAGATGATATAAGTGATTGAATATATATAAATATATTGAGATATGAGATGAAAGCTTAGGGATATGAAAAGTGAATGTGAATCACGACTTATGGATATATAGTTGCACTTGAATAAATGTGTGGTTTAGAATAACATGGCATTTGATGTATAGGGTAGTATATATATATATATAATTTTGACTTGATGTGGGTCCTAAATACGATGAAAAGAATATATGATGTGATATGATGACTTGATGAGATGTTGGTATACGGATGTGAGCCGATTGTGATAATTGATACCTTTGTCGTTCCCCTGATATGAGATTGTTTTGGATGCGACCCGAGGATATAGGTATTTAGATTTATATATTGTTGTGAATCTTGAGTGGTGTGTTGTATGAGATGTTAGGTCCGTACCCTCTTTGTCGTGAAAGTTGATAGGATCCCTATTGGTTTATTGCTGTCGTACGATGATTTTTCCGTACGTGATGAGTTTGACTTGATGATTGATCCATACCCTTGACTAGAGATTGTCGTACGATCGATTATACAGTACGTGATGTTGTGAGGCTGGATGCCGATTGATAGATTCACCGACTCGATCATGTAGACACGTATACCTTATAGCTTTTAGCTGATGATTTACCTTATGCTGCATTCATGTCATTCTCATCGCATTGCTTATACCTGTGCTAGTACACCTGCACCATTATCGATGATGCGTATGTTACACTTACACAGATTTGCCGGCTCACACACTTCATCATCGATAATTGCCATGTTACTACACAGTAGAATTTCTGCATCATGATATGACTCCTTGCATAGTTTACTTGCTATAGTTACATATGCACCTTATACGATGTTACATTTGACTTGGGAGAAATTGGGAACCGCAAGATATATTTTAAAAACTGGATTCATTTAAAAAGGCGTCTTTCCCTCGATATGTGCATATTACTGATTCCATGTTGCATGATATACTGATATGCTTACATTTCTTTTATATGTCGCATACATCATGCTTTACGATTATACGCATTGAGATATGCTGTTATCATGAGATTTCTGGATTTGAGAACCGTGATTATTTTAAAAGAAAGTATGTATTGTTTTAAAAACCCGGTTTCTATTGATATGATATTTCAGTGCGTCCACCATGCGTTTTCTCGGTTCTGAGACGTGTGATATGTGAAACCCAATTCGAGGAGGCGGATGATCCGTTTGCGGGTTCATGGTGGACCCGGTATGGTTCCCCGTGGCGAGAAATGTTTTTCATGGAGTAGACGATGAGCCTGGTAGGGTGGCTAGTACCTACCGGTGATTGGTTGGACCTGGCGGCTATCCGGAGGATACCGACCGGAGTCGAGTGATGATATGGGCCGATCCGGACTGACGGAGCCTGAGAGATATGAGGATTTACGAGCCGATGCTGGGCACGGGTTTCATGATGTTTCGAGTGCCGATGCTGGACACTCAGGTTCCATGATTTGTAGTATCGCGGGGGACACACGTTGATTTATATCCTCATACTTTCATGCATATGCTTTTATGATATTTACATGCATGATATTGTTGTGTCATTGGTTGACACGGGGAAGAGATCCACTTGCATACATATATTGATCATATGGTTGGACGAGATCCACATGCATACACGCATTGATTACTTTGTTGGATGATATCCACATGCAGTAGGCATTTACTTATAGTGCTGGCACATATACAGTTACGGTCACCTTAGATATCATAGTATTACCTTTATGATATAGTTGACCTAGGAAATCGTTATTTTATTCGATTTCTATTTGTTGATTTTTTTCTACTCACGAGTTGGCAACTCACCCCCATTATGCCACAGTTCTTGCAGGTTGACCACTTGGATCAGTAGCGGCATCGTTGGCACGCAGTTGCTTTCGGGTGAATGATTTGGTAGGCGGTACATGTTGGATCGTACCACTATCGTATTCATTATTCATATTGTATCTAATTAACTCCATCAATCAAAACTAGTATTTGTATAAGTAATGAGACTTAGTGAGACTTGTAGTTGCGAGACTTGAGCGATGGGTTTTATGTTCACCTTTTGGGTTGATATCTCGCTTTATTCTTTATTTTTTGTCTTGATCTTCGCCGTTGGGCGTCGTATACTTATATATACTGTCTTTTTCACGACCCGAAATAGCACGTGACTGGCCCTTGAATCATATGAAGTCTATAAGACCCTATCTAATTCAAGTAAGCCAAAAGGCTAGAAATCTAAAACCATTTTAAATAATAAATGAAGGAAAACTAGTTTTAAAGAAGTGAAGAAAACATGTTTTAAAAACAAGGTTTTTTAAATAGGTAAGCCGAATATGATTTTTTTTTAAATTCTCAAGATTTTTCTGAAAATTTCGGCAGAGTTTCCTTTGTAAATACTGGCCTCAAACGGGGTATAACAAGAATAATATATGCACAATGATAAAAGACATCCCCAAGCGGGAGATAGCACTTCGTCAATCGACGGTCACAACCACGCAAGCAATATAGTATACAATGCCGAAGGGCGATGATCAAAACCCAAACGGAAACTCAAAAACATTAAGAAAACCATAATGCTACAACGCGCGACTCTAAGGTCGAAATAATACACAACTGTTTTTCTAAGTTTGAAATAAATATACAAGTCTGGTTGATAGAATTAATAGATACAACTGATTAAAATAAATACAAAGGTGGTCACGATGCGAGTGAACCCACCTACCAAAGCAATCACCCAGAAAGGAAGCAGTGTGCCAGAAAAGCCGCAACGAAACCTGTACGGCAAAACCTGCAAGAACTGTGGCACAATGGGGGTGAGTTGCCAACTTATGAATAGAAAACATCACAGAGCAGAAATCGTATGTATGACTCATCCTAGGTCAAACGATCAGTAATAATATATATCCTCAATATGATAAAGTCTGAAGCATGATAAGGTGGAAAGGGTAAACATCTATACATCAGTGTAATACCAAGTGCTCGTGTCAGTGCCTCAGGTAGCAACATATCATAAATCTGAGGTAGGATCAATATAATCAGTGCCAACTATAGCATGAAGTCTATAAGTATGTGGGTATCATCCAACTATATAATCAATGCCTGTATGCATGTGGATCTCGTCCACGTGTCAACCAATGGCACAAAACATCATGCATGTAAATATCATAAAGCATATGCATGGAAGTATGAGGATATAAATCAATGTGTGTCCCTCGCAACACATCAAAATCATGGAACCTGAATGTCCAGCATCGACATTCGAAAACATAATGAAACCTGTGCCCAGCATCGGCACGTAAATCCTCATATATATATAGGGCTCCGTCGGTCCAGATCGGCCCATATCATCTCTCGACTCCGGTCAGTATCCTCCGGATATCCGCCGAGCCCAAATACAATCACCGGTAGGTACTGGTCCCTCTGGCAGGCTCATCGTCATCCACATGAAATCTCTCTCTCGCCCCGAGGTACCATACCGGGTCCACCATGTACCCACAAACGGATCATCCGCCTCCTTGAATCGGGTTTCACATGTCACACATCTCAGAACCGAGAAAACGTATGGTGGACGCACTGAAATATCATATCAAGAAAAACCGGGTTTTTAAAACAGTACATGCTTTCTTTTGAAATAGCCACGGTTCTCAAATCCAGAAATCTCATGAAAACAGCATATCCCAATGCGTATAATCATAAAGCATGATGTATGCGACATATAACAGAAATATGCGCATATCGAGGGAAACCGGTCTTTTAAAGTGAATCCAGTTTTAAAATATATCTTGCGGTACCCAAATCTGAAAATCAATCCAGAATCATCTACGTATGTACAAATAGGTATGTATGCAAGTATGAGTGTACAAAATGTATGTGAGCCAGTATGTGATACAAGGAGTCATATCCTTATGCAATTATCCTACTGTGTAGTGACATGGCAATTATCGATGATGAAGTGTGTGAGCCGGCAAGCAGGTGTACGTGAAACATACGCATCATCGATAATGGTGCTGGTGTCCTGACAGCATGGGTTTAATATAACAATAAACATATTTACACATGCAATGCGATGCGAATAGCAAGAATATGTGGAAAATGAATAATAAACAGATCAGTGAAGAATCTACATCAATATATATATGCCATACAGTTTTGCCATTTGAAATAACACGAATCGTGGTGCTTAGAAAAATAAGGGCTACGGTGTTTTTAAGAAAAGATACGCCTTTTGAAAATATCCGTAGAATCCCTTGGCCTATCTTTAAAATACTCACGATTCGTTAGTTTTGAAATAGGTATGATTCGGGTCTAGTCTAACATCTACTAAGTAAACTACAGATCTAACTAACAAGCTAATCGAAAGGGTATGGTAACCACCAAAATCTGAGTCGATATATATACACATATAATAGTCGGTGATCCCGCCTCAATAGTATCACATACGATACAATATACAATATGACATCCTCGAGTCAAGAGTGCGGATCTATCATCAATATATAGCTCGTACGTAAACCCGTCGTACGGCATCCCAAATCTGGGTACGGGTCGATCTCACATTTATCTCATCAATTATCTGCAATCCTTATCATCATATCTTATGAACTGGGGTACTGATCTAAGTCTAGTACAACTGATACCATCTAAATATATGTGTGCGTGTATGAAGACACACGCCTAAAGGCCCGTTATAACTCATGTCGTATTTCATAATACGAAACACATCATATCACCGATGTCGTGGCACCATGCCCAAACTCATCGACTCATCTCCAAATATCATCCACTATCCTCATCATCCATGTGTAGGTATACGTGTATATATATACTTCATCCCATACCTATGTGTGTGTGTGTATATACGTATCCCTATATAAGCACAAGTAAAACAAAGTAAGCATGTGTGTGCGTGTGGGTGTAAACCTATTCTAGGGTTCGCAACTAAGAAGCTATACTAGTTCACTTCTAATAACCCTAATCTAACTATTGAACACCTAATCATATCTTGAATATCCATGTCACACATAAAAGATATCATATAAATATAGTATATATATAGCATACTATAGATCGAACTGCGGGGGTGCTATACGCCATCCATCCGACTTCCCCCGTAGATATAATCTACCCACATTGCTCTTCGCTTTCCGTTACCGACGTCGCCACGTGCTTGTTTGTCGTCTCGAAGTCTTCTTGGGGTACCTACATGTCATATCGTATCGTGTCGCATTAAAACCCAAATCAAAACCAAAACGACACGCTAAAAGTCTATAGGTTAGAACGTATGGACTACGCTTTCAAAACCACCAAATAACACTCGATTTCGACGTACAAACGTCAAGTGATCGAATACAACACAATTTACAAAATCCAGAATTCAAATTACGCAAAACGAAACCATGAATCAAAATAGCAACTCTTGAAAATGGTCTTAGATTTCACCCTAGGTCAAATTAGTCAATTTTGCATATGTCAAGGGTCTAGTTTACAGGAGATAAAGCTACAGAACCTACACGGATCCCAGAACCCCTCCTCTGGCCGTAAATTGCGGCCAGAAAGAATATAACTGCGGCCAGGTTGAAGAATTAGGGGCTAGGGTTTTGGGTATACGGTCTAGGTTGCCTGCTGATCTTTCTGTGTTTGCAAATAAATTTTCAGGTCACCCGGGTGTTAGCAGATTTCAATATACACACACAGAATCCACAATTCTTCCGATATCGGGTTTCTAAATCCGTATTCCGGAGTTCTAGTCTCTGGTTTAGGTCCGAATTCTAGCACTAGGGGGTTTGTGTGGCCTCTACTAAGCTCAATTACATATCACAACTCAAAAATTCCATAAACCCTAACTAGAAATTTTCAAATCTCACTAAATGACACCAAATCGGTTCTAAACAAACATGGATGTAAAAGCAATGGAAATTCTACACTAATGATGGAATAATTATCTCATTTTGCACCCATGAATCCCATAGGGCACAAAAATCAAATTTTTCTTGGTCCATAGTGTAGCTTGTGAGCTCATGCACATTTTTTGTGAAGAGGAGATGGGGTTTTGAGATGTTTTTAATGGTGTTTGAGAGGATTGAAGAGGGGGGAGTGAGGGCAGCAGCAGCAGCAAGGGTGTGGGAGAGGAGAGAAGATGATGAAGAAATGAAGTAATGGGAGCTTGGTCCAAGGTTTGACCCCTTACCCTCTCACTCTCTCTCACGCCCATCCCTCCATTCTTTATTACTTTTCTTTTTCTTTTCTTTTCCATTCTTTTCTCCTCTCAACTAAAAACAACAACCATGATATAAAACATGAATAAAAGCCATGAGAAAAATGTAACAAGTGTTAAAAAAAGGACATGTGCATGTTTTGCACAAAACAAGCTTAATGCGCGATTAGCGATATCTAATCGCGATTAGCACTAAATAGCGTATAATTAATCATAAAAACTTATAATTTGCATAATTCACATAAAAAACCCTCTTTTTAGTAATTTCCATAATTTTCCAAATTTTTCCCAGTTTATCGGTATTTAATTATCCCGCCTTATTAAAATATTCAATATTTTATTATTTAATTATAAAAATTCCCAAAAATAATATTTTATTTTTTTTTGAAATGTTACAATCTTCCCCCCTTAAAGAAATTCGGTCCCCGAATTTAAATTTAAATCCCTCATTACTAAAACATTTCAGTAAAAAGTCCAAGTCGTCGGGGCTCCGAAACCATCAATACATAAAACACGTCGTAGCGCAATGCGTGTACATGAACAATGAGCAGATAACTCAAAAAAAACTCCGTCAAGCATCCCGTAATCATCGGAGTCATGGGGAAGACATCAAATGTCAAATCCAATACGAAAACCAATATGATATAAATCAGAACTATACATGTAAACATCAAATTTATACATGTAGATATCTGAAAGAAATGCATGCCAAACCTTTTTAAGTCGCTGTGCGATGCGCATAACACTGCACAGTGGCGGACGTCTATTGTAAGAAAATAACCATATATGTATATATCTTTTATTTAACATGTACGTTCCGCCATTTTGAAGACAATTTAGAAGGGTTTCCTTGTTTTAAACGTTTCATGTCATATCAGACACGTATGTAAATACTGAGACTATAGCTCCCTTTTTTGGAAATCCCTTCGATAACTATCAATACATGCAAAATATATCCAGGTACTGTCCACTGACTAGTTCCGCTTAGTATGAAAACAAATAGCAAATATCATAAAAACGTACTGCTCCGTAAGAAATAAGTCCCAAAATGTGCATAAGAATGCTACGTGCGTCTGGTGCGCACGGGAATTAAAATCCATATATGTGCCATACATGTGCACAGAAACAACATCTAAGTGCAACGGGCGTGCACGAAACACCTGTCAAAAGCAACGGGTGTGCCTGGCAACAAATATCAGGTGCATCTGATATGCACGAGGAATCCCGATTCAGTGCATCTGGTGTGCACCAAAATCGTATCTCATAACATGCGCTCAACATGCGCGAAAATCCAAATCAGGTGCATCCATCATGCACGAATAGAATCTAAATCATATGAATCCAACGTGCACGAAATCACGAAATCCAATATCAAGCGCCGAACATACGCAAAATCCAATCCAAGCACGCCAAATATGCGCAAGAATCCAAATCAAATGTACAGAGTGCACGAAATCAACATCAATATCAGAATCGAAATCAGGTGCAACCGTGGTGCACAAATACATATCAATGCACTGCAAGCATATGTGAACTATACCGAGTGCAAATACCAAATCGTGTGCGTATCATATGCATAAAACCGACTCAACTGTATAAAGTCCATGAAGTCATAAACATGTGTAGCCAAGGCACAAAACGATATCAAGTGCAATAACTGTGCACAAATCATAAATCAACACAACGGTGTATAATGCATAACTCAAGTGTAATAACTATGCACAAAATATAAATACCCAGTAGGTGCAACCATGGCGCACGAAAACAAATATCATGCAACTCAGTCATCAAAACTAAATCATGCGAATAGATCGCCCAAAATACCGAAATCCAAGGTGATGGATACGTGATAATCGAATCACCAAATCACAAATCATAAATATCGTCGTCGATAGTTTCTCGGCTCAACGGCCCAATATAGAATGACGACGGAAACAGTCCCGCTCTGACACATCTTCTACAGATCTCTGGCCAACTATCTCGTCGACGATGCCGAATTCTGGCCTGCTGGGTGTGCGCAATATGACCGCTCCTAGGTCCAAGTCTTCTCGTATAGTATTCCAGAAAGGTCCTGTCGAGGTCTCTCTCAAATCTCGTTTCTGCCGAATTGCCTGGAAGTTACCACCCTTTACTATATATATTTCTTGTTCCGGAACGGCTGCATTCTCATCGTGACTCCTTCTGGAAGATATATCAATAATCAACGTCTCTGCATGCGTATCACATCTCTGATGTCGGCGGAGTGGAACGCCATCTCTTCAAGATCTCGTATGAACCTCTTACTCCACTTTTCTCTGCTGTCGACTGCTTTGGACTCGTCTCATCGTGGCTGCATGGACTGTGCTCCAACGGCTATACTCGTATCTGGTGTCTCCCAACCAATGCATCCCGTCACATGATATTCGAAAGATGTCAAGCCTTTCGATCGATTCGTCAAGGTTCCATAATTCCCCCAAGAGCTAAACATCTTGGGTACAGTTTAATAGTACTCCAGTACATGCCACAACACCTGTGGACCAACCGTAGAAGGGCAAACCCAAGCCTCACAAATGGTACCGCTAAACTGCCGCAAACCCTAAGGTTCAAAGGCGTTCCATGGTCATTACGTCGAGTTAAGGTTTCATTCTTCTAGAGGGTCCAAAGCATTACTTGCATTTGTCTCTGAATACTTTAAATTTGGCAAATGGGCTCCTGACATTCGATCGTCTCCATCGACTCTCAACGTACCTGCGTGAAGTCGTCTCTAGCTGGAATTAATCCATCTGATGACTCGCATCGGGGTAAGCGAACGAACCACATGTCCTAGTCATTCATCCTTGGGTGACTAGCGACCTTCCATCATATCTCTAAGTATATACTCATGCTGCGGTAGCTCCAACATCTGGGCGATATCTCGTCATTTGCAGCAACAACTGGCTCATTCGTCTGCACGCTGAACAGTGCCTCAATCATCATGAATAAGCGATGCATCAATGGTCATCACATTCTGGCTGGCCTCTAGTAGTAGTCTGATCCTCTGGTGCTGATCTGCACGTCTGAGAAATCCCGTAAAAGCGATCCATCAAACGCTTATGGCGCGAAAACACAATAAAACGACGCCTCTATGCAATCGTATGTCTCTGGAATCACGCCCTGGTCAGTCCTCGTTCGTGACGAGCTCATGCTGACCGCAACTCTAGCCGTAGCTCTCTCTGCTCGTGTAATTATGGCAGCAAAATCATAACCAATATCGATGAGGATAGATCATAGGAATGAATATAATACCGTGCAAGGAAATGTACATCCTAAGGCTCCTTAAGTGGAGTAGCGTATCGTAAATATGCCGTGGAACATACACACGGTACGTCACTCTACTGAAGTCACCTACTCCATCAACCAAGGTCAACCTACGTGACGAAAGTTCGGGTCTAATACCCCCTCGACTAAGTCTAAGTTCCGTAAGGTCAAGCCTAAGTTCCGAATATATACAAACGCTCTAGGCTCCGCATAGTCAAACTTAGACTCGAACCAAGGTTAACTTAGCGCTCTGACACCAACTTTGTCACGACCCGAAATAGCACGTGACTGGCCCTTGAATCATATGAAGTCTATAGGACCCCATCTAATTCAAGTAAGCCAAAAGGCCAGAAATCTAAAACCATTTTAAATAATAAATGAAGGAAAACTAGTTTCAAAGAAGTGAAGAAAACATGTTTTAAAAACAAGGTTTTTTAAATAGGTAAGCCGAATATGTATTTTTTTTAAATCCTCAAGTCTTTTCTGAAAATTTCGGCAGAGTTTCCTTTGTAAATACTGGCCCCAAACGGGATACAACAAGAATAATATATGCACAATGATAAAAGGCATCCCGAAGCGGGAGCTAGCTCTTCGTCAATCGACGGTCACAACCACGCAAGCAATATAATATACAACGGCGAAGGGCGAGGATCAAAACCCAAAAGGAAACTCAAAAACATTAAGAAAACCATAATACTACAACGCGCGACTCTAAGGTCGAAATAATACACAACTGTTTTTCTAAGTCTAAAATAAATATACAAGTCTGGTTGATGGAATTACTAGATACAACTGATTAAAATAAATACAAGGATGGTCACGATGCGAGTGAACCCACCTACCAAAGCAATCACCCAGAAAGGAAGCAGTGTGCCAGAAAAGCCGCGATGAAACCTGTACGGCAAAACCTGCAAGAACTGTGGCACAATGGGGATGAGTTGCCAACTTATGAATAGAAAACATCACAGAGCAGAAATCGTATGTATGACTCATCCTAAGTCAAACGATCAGTAATAATATATATCCTCAATATGATAAAGTCTGAAGCATAATAAGGTGGAAAGGGTAAACATCTATACATCAGTGTAATACCAAGTGCTCGTGTCAGTGCCTCAGGTATCAACATATCATAAATATGAGGTAGGATCAATATAATCAGTGGCAACTATAGCATGAAGTCTATAAGTATGTGGGTATCATCCAACTATATAATCAATGCCTGTATGCATGTGGATCTCATCCACGTGTCAACCAATGACACAAAACATCATGCATGTAAATATCATAAAGCATATGCATGGAAGTATGAGGATATACATCAACGTGTGTCCCTCGCTACACATATCATGGAACCTGAGTATCCAGCATCGACACTCGAAAACATAATGAAACCTGTGCCCAGCATCGGCACGTAAATCCTCATATATATATAGGGCTCCGTCGGTCCGGATCGGCCCATATCATCTCTCGACTCCGGTCAGTATCCTCCAGATATCCGCCGAGCCCAAATACAATCACCGGTAGGTAGTGGTCCCTCTGGCAGGCTCATCGTCATCCACATGAAATCTCTCTCTCGCCCCGGGGTACCATACCGGGTCCACCATGTACCCGCAAACGGATCATCCGCCTCCTCGAATCGGGTTTCACATGTCACACATCTCAGAACCGAGAAAACGCATGGTGGATGCACTGAAATATCATATCAAGAGAAACCGGGTTTTTAAAATAGTACATGCTTTCTTTTGAAATAGCCACGGTTCTCAAATCCAGAAATCTGATGAAAACAGCATATCCCAATGCGTATAATCATAAAGCATAATGTATGCGACATATAACAGAAATATGCGCATATCGAGGGAAACCTCTCTTTTAAAGTGAATCCAGTTTTAAAATATATCTTGTGGTTCCCAAATCTGAAAATCAATCCAGAATCATCTACGTATGTACAAATAGGTATGTATGCAAGTATGAGTGTACAAAATGTATGTGAGCCAGTATGTCATATAAGGAGTCATATCTCGATGCAATTATCCTACTGTGTAGTGACATGTCAATTATCGATGATGAAGTGTGTGAGCCGGCAAGCAGGTGTACGTGAAACATACGCATCATCGATAATGGTGCTGGTGTCCTGACAGCATGGGTTTAATATAACAATAAACATATTTACACATGCAATGCGATGCGAATAGCAAGAATATGTGGAAAATGAATAATAAACAGATCAGTGAAGAATCTACATCAATATATATATATGCCATACAGTTTTGCCATTTGAAATGACACGAATCATGGTGCTTAGAAAAATAAGGGCTACGGTGTTTTTAAGAAAAGATATGCCTTTTGAAAATATCCGTAGAATCCCTTGGCCTGTCTTTAAAATACTCACGATTCGTTAGTTTTGAAATAGGTATGACTCGGGTCTAGTCTAACATCTACTAAGTATACTACAGATCTAACTAAATCTGAGTCGATATATATACACATATAATAGTCGGTGATCCCGCCTCAATAGTATCGCATACGATACAATATACAATATGACATCCTCGAGTCAAGAGTGCGGATCTATCATCAATATATAGCTCGTACGTAAACCCGTCGTACGACATCCCAAATCTGGTTACGGGTCGATCTCACATTTATCTCATCAATTATCTGCTATCCTTATCATCATATCTCATGAACTGGGGTACTAATCTAAGTCTAGTACAACTGATACCATCTAAATATATGTTTATGTGTATGAAGACACACGCCTAAAGGCCCGCTATAACTCATGTCGTATTTCATAATACGAACCACATCATATCACCGATGTCGTGGCACCATACCCAAACTCATCGACTCATCTCCAAATATCATCCACTATTCTCATCATCCATGTGTAGGTATACGTGTATATATATACGTCGTCCCATACCTATGTGTGTGTATATATACGTATCCCTATATACGCACAAGTAAAACAAAGTAAGCATGTGTGTGCGTGTGGGTGTAAACCTATTCTAGGGTTCGTAACTAAGAAGCTATATTAGTTCACTTCTAATAACTCTAATCTAACCATTGAACACCTAATCATATCTTGAATATCCATGTCACACATAAAAGATATCATATAAATATAGTGTATATATACCATACTATACATCGAACTGCGGGAGTGCTATACGCCATCCACCCGACTTCCCCCGTAGATATAATCTACTCACATTGCTCTTCGCTTTCCGTTGCCGACGTCGCCACGTGCTTGCTTGTCGTCTCGAAGTCTTCGTGGGGTACCTACACATCATAACGTATCTTGTCGCATTAAAACCCAAATCAAAACCAAAACGACACGCTAAAAGCCTATAGGTTAGAACCTATGGACTACGCTTTCAAAACCACCAAATAACACTCGATTTCGACGTACAAACGTCAAGTGATCGAATACAACACAAATTATAAAATCCAGAATTCAAAATACGTAAAACGAAACCACGAATCAAAACAGTAACTCTTGAAAATGGTCCCAGATTTCACCCTAGGTCAAATTAGTCAATTTTGCATATGCCAAAGGTCTAGTTTACAGGAGATAAAGCTACAGAACCAACACGGATCCCAGAACCCCTGTTCTGGCCACAAATTGCGGCCAGAAAGAATATAACTGCGGCCAGGTTGAAGAATTAGGGGCTAGGTTTTTGTGTATAGGGTCTAGGTTGCCTGCTGATCTCTCTATGTTTGCAAATAAATTTTCAGGTCATCCGGGTGTTAGCAGATTTCGTTATACACACACAGAATCCACAATTCTTTCGATATCGGGTTTCTAAATCCGTATTCCGGGGTTCTAGTCTCTGGTTTAGGTCTGAATTCTAGCACTAGGGGGTTTGTGTGGCCTCTACTAAGCTCAATTACATATCACAACTCAAAAATTCTATAAACCCTAACTAGAAATTGCCAAATCTCACTAAACGACACCAAATCGGTTCTAAACAAATATGGATGTAAAAGCAATGGAAATTCTACACTAATGATGGAATAATTACCTCATTTTGCACCCATGAATCCCATAGGGCACCAAAATCAAGTTTTTCTTGGTCCATAATGTAGCTTGTGAGCTCATGAACATTTTTTGTGAAGAGGAGATGGGGTTTTGAGATGTTTTTAATGGTGTTTGGGAGGATTGAAGAAGGGGAGGGAGTGAGGGCAGCAGCAGCAGTAGCAAGGGTGTGGGAGAGGAGAGAAGATGATGAAGAAATGAAGTAATGGGAGCTTGGTCCAAGGTTTGACCCCTTATCATCTCACTCTCTCTCATGCCCATTCCTCCATTCTTTATTCCCTTTTCTTTTTCTTTTCTTTTCCATTCTTTTCCCCTCTCAACTAAAAACAACAACCATGATATAAAATATGAATAAAAGCCATGAGAAAAATGTAACAAGTGTTAAAAAAAGACATGTGCATGTTTTGCACAAAACAAGTTTAATGCGCGATTAGCGATATTTGATCGCGATTAGCACTAAATAGCATATAATTAATCATAAAACTTATAATTTGCATAATTCACATAAAACACCCTCTTTTTAGTAATTTCCATAATTTTCCAAAATTTTCCCAATTTATCGGTATTTAATTATCCCACCTTATTAAAATATTCAATATTTTATTATTTAATTATAAAAATTCCCAAAAATAATATTTTATTTTTTTTGAAATGTTACTGTCTTGCGTGGTTGTGATCCTCCATTTGGCGAAGAGATAGCTCCCGCTTGGGGATGCCTTTATCATTATTATGTATTTGTGGTTTAGGATCAAAATATACAAAGGAGGTGCTGCCCAAATTTTTAAAAGCCAAAACATGTTTTCAAACTAGTAAATTTCACTTGCATTTTCATGTTCCTTTTCTACGCATTAAGAAAACTTTGATTTCATCATACCTTATTTTCAAAACTTCACCTCTTTTATTTTCTTAAAAAGGTTTAGATTTCTGAGTTCGGCTTACTTGAATTACGTTGCGCCTTTAGACATGGTGATTTAAGTGCCGGTCACGAGCTAATATTTCGGGTCGTGACACTCTGGCTGATCCATATAGACGCACTCTTCCAAATTTCCATTTAAAAAAACGGTCTTTACGCCCATCTATCAAATCTCATATCGTGGAAGGAAGCAACGGTAAGAAGGATCCGAATGGATTTGAGCATAGCCACGGGAGAAAAGTTTTCATCATAGTCCAAATCAGGTTTTTGACAAAATCCTTTTGCAACAAGTCTAGCCTTATAGGTTTCAACCTGTCTATCTACACCAATCTTCTTTTTGAAGATCCATTTGCAGCCTACGGGTTTTACCCCTTCTGGAGCAATGTCCAAAGTCCATATTTTTTTGGTGTACATGGACTCCATCTCGGTTCACATTGCATCCATCCATTTTACCGAGTCTCCACTCTGAATGGCTTGCTGGAAGCTAATGAGCTCATCATTATCAATGATGCAATCCTCTCTATCACCGTCTATGAGAAAACCGTAGTATCTCTCGGACGGATGAGACAGCCTACTACTCCCACGGAGTAGTGTGGGGATGTCCGGTTCTTTCGAAACTTCTGATTCCACCTTGCTTTCAGTAATAGCTTGTGATTCTGGAATTTCTTTCAGTTTTATTGCGCTCCCTCTAGTTTCTTTTACCAAAAATTGATTTTCCAAAAAGTAGGCATGACGAGAAACAAAAACCTTTTGTTCCTCTGCGTAATAGAAAAGATACCCCGGGGAGTTCTTTGGGTATCCCACAAACTTACACAGTACTAAGCGTGCCTCGAGCTTGTCTGCATGCTGCTTTTTGACAAAAGCTGGACATCCCCATATCTTCAGATACTGAAGATAGGGTTTCTTCCCACTCCACATCTGATATGGTGTGGTAGGCAAAGTCTTGGTAGGAACCTTGTTCAAAATATATACAGTTGATTCTAGTGCATAGCCCCAGAGGGATCGCGCCAACCCAGCGTTACTCATCATGGAACATACCATATCCAATATGGTTCGGTTCCGCCTTTTCGATACACCGTTGTGTTGTGGTGTGTATGGAGGAGTAAGCTGAGAGAGAATTCCATTCTCTTTTAAATAATCCAGGAACTCGGTACTTAAGTATTCACCACCTCGATCAGATCTCGGTGTCTTGATACTTTTGCCGGTTTGTTTTTCCACTTCATTCTTATATTCTCGGAATTTCTCAAAGGCCTCGGATTTATTTTTCAACAAGAAAACATGTCCATACTTAGAGAAATCATTCGTAAAAGTAATGAAATAGGAATAACCACTTCTTACTTGTGTAGAGATTGGACCACACACGTTGCTGTCTATGAGTCCCAAGAGCTCGCTCGTTCTTACACCGCCAGTGAACGGAGTCTTTGTCATCTTTGCTTTGAGACATGATTGACTAGTTGCATAAGACTGATATTCTAACGGATTCAAATATCCATCTTTATTTAATTTGATCAACCGTGTTTCATTGATGTAACCCAGTCTACAATGCCATAAGAAAACTTGATTTAATTCTGGAGACTTTCTTTTGTTGGTGTTCTGCACGTTGAAAACTTGTAGTTGGTTTAATACGTATATACCGTTGTTTAGTGTACCTGACCCAATCAAATCATAATTAAGGTGGATGTTTACAACATCGCTTACAAATGTAAAATCATAACCTTTTTAGATAAAAAAAAGATACAGAAATGATATTACAAGTTAAACTAGATACACAAAAACAGTTGTACAAAACTAAAAAATGTCCACTTGTCAATCCTAAGTGATATTCCCCTATGGACACAGTATCCACGCTCGCTCCGTTAGCAACCCTGAGGGTCATATTGAAAGTGTACGTTAGCACCGCGATGGGGTTTAAACGGGCATCACACATGCAATTTTAAAAATTTCGGGTGCTAACGAACACTAACTAAGATCTTAACAAGAATATTTGGATTTTACATGATGATATCAACAAAACTATAAGAAGTGAAAAAGATTATACCCTCGTAGATCGAGTCTTTCACCTCACAAGCTTCGGGTTGTAGTCCATACTACTCCACAAGGCTCCACTTGAGAGTTTGAACGAGCCTCCTTCGTGATCTTCGTACAGAAGACGATCCACCCGAAGTCCCTCTAGCTCAAGCTACCTCTTCACTAAACTATCTTTAGTGAAGGAAACACACTACACTTGATTGCTAATCAAGTGTAGGATAGTGAAGTAGGAGTTTTAAGGCTCACTAGATTTTATTCAAGTTTCATGGTTCACATCACATGTGAGGGGTTGAAGTTTGAAGCATGAAGAGGAAGAAGATGGAAGCTTCGTGAGTGGATCCACTACGTTGTCCTTCCTGTCAACTCTCCCGACCTCGATCTCCCGACGATCAACTATCTCCCGGATCAGGCGATACCGTCTAAGAATATGTCTAGATCTCTGATGGGACCGGGGTTCCTTGGCCAAACCCACAGCTCCATTGTTATCACAATACACGGGCATTGGATGTTCAATGGATAGAACCACACCAAGTTCAGCTATGAACTTTTTCATCCAGACAGCCTCTTTGGCAGCATCGTTGGCAGCAATGTATTCAACCTCCATCGTCGAGTTTGCTACGGTATCTTACTTGGAACTCTTCTAACATACCGCCCCTCCATTGAGGGTAAAGACAAAACCCGAGATCGACTCACTGTCGTCCTTATCACCCTGGAAGCTCGAACTGTTAAAGGACTCCACCTGGAGTTCACCGTTACCATACACCAAGAACATTTCTTTAGTCCTTCTCAAATACTTAAGAATGTTCTTCACAGCTGTCCAGCAGTTTTCCCCAGGATCTGATTGATACCTACTCACTACACCTAGTAAGTAAGCTATATCCGGTCTGGTGCATAACATTGCATACATGATTGACCAGACTGCCAAAGCATACGGTATCCTTGCATGCGAGCCCTCTCCAAATCAGTCTTAGGAGACATCTCTTTGGAGAGAGTGATTCCTGAGCAAGTGGGTAAATTACCACGCTTAGAATCTTCCATACTAAATCTCTTTAGTATGGTATCAATGTACCTGGATTGGGACAATCCCAACATCTGTTTAGATCTATCTCTATAGATTTTAATCCCCAGGATGTAGGAGGCATCACCTAGAACTTTCATGGAGAACTTGTGTGATAAGAAGAGCTTGACCGAGTGCATCATAGGAACATCGTTTCCTATCAAGAGTATGTCATCCACGTATAATACGAGGAAGATAACCTTACTCTCTACAATCTTCTTGTATATACAAGTTTCATCTACGTTTTTGTTGAAGTCAAACTCTTTGACAGCTTCATCGAAACAGATGTTCCAGCTCCAAGATGCCTGCTTTAATCCGTAGATTGATTTAAGCAGCTTGCACACGCTTCCGCTTCTCCCACTATCTACGAAGCCCTCTGGCTGTATCATGTACACGCTCTCTTCTAAATCACCATTTAGAAAAGCGGTCTTGACGTCCATCTGCCAGATTTCGTAGTCATGGTATGTAGCAATGGCAAGTACGAACCTGATGGACTTAAGCATAGCCACTAGAGAAAAGGTTTTATCATAGTCGACACCTGGTCGTTGAAGAAAACCTTTTGCTACAAGTCTAGCTTTGAAAGTCTCAACTTTTCCATCTACACTAATTTTCTTCTTACAGATCCACTTGCTCCTGATGGGTTTTACTTCTTCAGGAGCAACTTCCTAAGTCCATATTTTGTTGGTGTACATGGATTCTATCTCAGATCGGATAGCATCCAGCCATTTCACAGAGTCTACACTTGTGATGGCCTGCTCGAAACTAATTAGGTCATCATCTTCCATGATTCAATCTTCGCTCCCACCGTCTACGAGGAAACCGTAGTATCTCTCAGGTGGATGAGGAACCCTACTAGATCTGCGGAGTGGATGAGGTTCATCGGGGACTATTGAATCCTCTGGTTCCATCAAATCGTCAGTTATAGTTTGTGTAAGTGTAACTTCTTCCAGTTCTACCTCATTGTCACTAATTTCTTTCACAAAAAATTCCTTTTCTAAAAATGTGGCATGTCAAGAAACAAACATCTTTTGTTCCTCGGTGTGGTAGAAGATATACCCTCGCGAATTTTTGGGATATCCTACAAAGTTGCACAGAACTGACCTTGCCTCGAGCTTGTCTGGATTTTGCGTTTTAACATAAACCGGACAACCCCATATCTTAATAAAATTAAGACATGGTCTCTTCCCTTTCCATATCTCATATGGAGTGGTAGGTACAGATTTGGTGGGAACCATATTTAATAGGTGTGCAGTTGTCTCAAGCGCATAACCCTAAAAGGAACTGGATAACTCAACATTACTCATCATAGAGTGCACCATATCTAATAGAGTGCGATTCCTCCGCTCTGAAACTCCATTGTGCTGTGGTGTATATGGAGGAGTAAGCTGAGAGAGAATCCCATTCTTTTTTAAATAGTCTCGGAATTCCGTGCTCAAGTATTCTCCTCCCCGATCAGATCGAAAGACTTTAATACTTTTATCCGTCTGGTTCTCTACTTCGTTCTTATATTCCTTGAATTTCTCAAAAGATTCGGATTTGTGTTTCATCAGGAACACATGTCCGTATCTTGAAAGATCATCGGTGAATGTAATGAAGTATGAGGAACCATTCCTGGCATGAGTAGACATAGGACCGCATACATCACTATGTATCAATCCCAAGAGTTCAGTAGCTCTTTCTCCGTGTCCAGTAAATGGAGTTTTGGTCATTTTACCTTTGAGACATGACTCGCAAGTCTTATAAGATGTAAATTCGAATGGATTCAAATATCCAACTTTATGTAACTTAGCTAGTCTTGTCGCATTGATATGACCTACTCTACAATACCACAAGTAGGCTTCGTTCATTTCTGAACTCTTCCTCTTGTGTATGTTCTGTACGTTTAGAACTGTCATTTGATTTAGAACGTATATACCATTACATTACGTTCCATACCCAATCAACACTTGATTTAGAGAAATGCTCATAACATTGTCCTCTAATGTGAAATCATATCCTTCTTTAGTTAGCAAAGAAACTAATATAATGTTACACATCATTTTTGATACGTAGAAACAGTCGTTCAGAATCAATGTATTACCTGTTGGTAACACTAGGTAATATTCGCCAACTACTTTGGTTACAACAATTGCACCATTCTCTACTGTTAGAGACTTATCACATTTTCCCAATTCTCTACCTCTCTTTAGCCCATATAACAAATTACATACATGGGATTCTGATCCAGTATCCAATACCCAGGACGTAGAGCAAACTGAGAAACATTTCTCGGTAACAAACACACCCGAAGAAGATGCATCAGTATGCTCTTTCTTCGTTCGGGTGGCGCGGGAATCCGGGTATTCCCCTATTTCTTGCTCAGACTTATGACAGTCATAAGATAGAGCTGAACCTAGCCTAGTATAATAAGCGGGTTCGGTCAATACATCCATATTATTATCTTGACTAAGGCATGTCATTGGTCGCTACCTGGATAGAGAGAGAAGGAAATGCATTAGCGTGCGCTCTTTGCAAGATTAGATTGGTTATTATCTTATCTAATCAGGATAGCTCCCACTGTTTTTATCAAATCTTCCTTCAAACCGTAAAAGGTCAGATTAGCCGGGATTAATTACACACTACAAGTTCGCTAACCGGTCAGCCAAGCCGGTGTCGGTACTCCGAGGGAGGTTCCCCATGCTTTCGCACGGACCTAATTAAAATAAACATCGTTTCCCTAGAGGCATAACCCCATTGACACATTTCTAGACATCTACTGGATTAGCTAATTGTAAAGTGAAAAACTCTTCCAGGAGTAACTCTTACTCGCAGTGGGTATCGAGATCCAACTATCATATAGAAAGTATGCAATCTCATTGAAATTTCAACACTTGAAATTCCCGATAATTGTTTTTATCCCTAAAGTCCTATGACCTTGACGAAGGCCAACAAACCATAGGCCGCTAGTCAAATTCAACCCGTTCATTTCTTGATTGAATTAAACCCACCCGCATGACCTTTGACGAAGGCCAAAAAATTCGCACGACTACCCTAATCCAATCGCATCACATGCTGCAGATAAGCACTAATCAGCTACAGCAAACTACGCCTAGACGAAGGCCAACAAACGTAGCACGAATACTAAATAATACTTATCTGAAATGACGGAGGCCTACAGCTGGTTTTTAAGAAAACCTTTAACGTAATGAACTTGATATCGCTTTAGAATCTAGTGATTTGAAAATAAGTGGTTTTTGTAGCTTTTGCTAGTTTTGCTAAAGAGGTCACTCCCGGTGAAGGGATCTCGGCTCTTTCCTCATCGAATGAGGTGCTGGATATTCATCAAGGAATACCACTATGCAAAACAAGAACTAGAGAAGCTATAAAAACAAAACCAAGTGGGTTGTAGCATTTGCTAGTTTTGCTAAAGAGTTCACTCCCGGTGAAGGGATCTCGGCTCTTTCTTCATCGAATGAGGTGCTGGATATTCATCAAGGAATACCACTATGCAAAGCAAAAACTAGAGCTACCTTTTTAAAATTTCGATTCCACAACATCTTTAGGTTTCTTTTCTTTTCATTAATCTCATTAATGAAGTCCATCATTTAAATGTTTTCTAAACATCACAGAAAAAGAAACGAAAATAGAACGTACGCTTATACCATCCGCATTCGCCACGGGGCCTCGTCATTCACCGTTAAGTTACTTAACTAACGGCAAAGCGGTGGTTGGACTAGCGCGGGTGCAAAATATAAGCAACGTTTATTATATATCATATATATAATATAACATCCGTCTCACGCAGTTATATGATCACATCACAGAACCAAGCAGCAGAAGCAACATATGAAATATTGGATATACTAGGAGGTCCGTGTTTTAAATTCAGCCAGTAATATAAAACACGGATTCCACAGTCGTGATGAATAGCCAAACCCACATCCCTAGACCCCTATGAGAGCGGCAAGTAACCCTACCAATTTTAGAATTAGGAGACCCGGTCTCGACTCCTCGAGATGGCCTCCCATTGGACTCTAGAACCCGGTTACTTGTGCTCCCCATCTTGGGTCTATCCTAATGCGGAAAAGTAAATAATATACATTAGTGGTGACATCATCCTCAGCCCGAAAGTGGCCCAATAAAAGAATATTACATTCAGATTATACATGAATGAAAATAGAAAAACTCTCATCTCATATAAAATCCCCAGCTATTCAATCACGACGATCCAATAAAATATATCATAGCAACACATAACATCTCATGTCATCAACGTAAGTAAATACGTGTCCCCCAAATGTCATTGACATATAGCAACGAGATTTGGGATACCTCACATATTACACTTACGGTCACAGAAAAGAAATGAAAAACTACAATAATTAGAATCCATATTTCCTTAGATATCATAAACCCGGAATATCTCATATTCTGAATTTCATGACTAACTTATAAACCTTGCATTTTAGTCTCAAATTGAAAACTCTTCTCAATAAGCTGTCGGATAATTCAACAAGATTTCCGACTAAGTAATCGCGTACTATACGCAATTGCGACGGAGTTTTGATCCGAATCAAAACTCCGTGGCAATCGATCAATCGAGACTAAACGACTAGATTTACAATATACTAACAAGTTTTCACAAAACTAATTATTCTGGATTCTAACAATTGCATCACATATCATCAAGATCTATACAACGTTAAACATTTCGATCAATTTGTCAAACACCCAAAAAATCCAGAGACCTCAACAACTTGAGTCTTATCAAAAATACCCAGAGAGTGCGAAATAACATAGTGGAGTTGCATAAGAAAAACAACACCAAAAACCCACCAAACTGCGGCGGAACCGCGACCAAACATGGGTTTGGGCCGCGGTTCCGCGGCGCTTTTGAGGAGTCAGGGGTTCATATTTCTTGGGGTTCCACAAAAAAGCCTGCACGATTTTCTGCATATTTTAATCACCAAAATTTCAACATTTGAAAAATTCGACAGAAACATCACATTTTGCGAACTTTGAAAACCGATCGAACACTTTAACATCTGACCTAGCCTAATGTTCTATCCTGACTCTGATACCATGAAAGTATACGCTAGCACAGCGACGGGGTTTAAACGGGCATCACACAAGCAATTTTAAAAATTTCGGGTGCTAAAAAACACTAACCAAGATCTTAACTAGAATATTAGGGTTTTACATGATGATATCAACTAAACTATAAGAAGTGAAAGAGATTATACCCTCGTGGATCGAGTCCTTCACTTCACAAGCTCCGAGTTGTAGTCCCTACGACTCCACAAAGCTCCACTTGAGAATTTGAACGAGCCTCCTTCGTGATCTTCGTGCCGAAGACGATCCACCCGAAGTCCCCCTAGCTCAAGCTACCACTTCACTAAACTATATTTAGTGAAGAAAACACGCTACACTTGATTGCTAATCAAGTGTAGGATGGTGAAGTATGAGTTTTAAGGCTCACTAGATTTTATTCAAGCTTCATGGTGCACATCACATGTGAGGGGTTGAAGCTTGAAGCATGAAGAGGAAGAAGATGGAAGCTAAAGAGCAACTCAAGAGAGCAAGCATGAAAAAAAAGATCAAGTCACCAAGAAATGAAGTGAAGAATGGCTTATCAATTCTCACAATAATTGAAGCATCCAATTTTTTTATCAATAAATAATAGTAACCAAGCCTCAATAGTGAGTCAAGACTAATAGAATAATGATAAAAGCCATGCTTCACCCATGCTCCTCATTTTCCACCTCTTTTTCTATTTTCCAAAAATAGAAAATCATGCCTTGCTTCATATATATTTATATATATATATATATATAAGAAAATATTTAGTGAGTTGATAATATTAGTTTAAGATATAATTATATCAAATATAATATATATCATATTATTAAATCAACACTTGATTTAATAATCCGGTAATATCACATATAACCGACCAATATCATTTATCTGTATATCACATTATCAAATCAACACTTGATTCGATAATCCGATTATATCACATATAACCTGAGCGATATCAGATAACTGCCAGATTAGAATACGGTATCTCATACACGTATTTAATCAGCCCCCCTGCACATATCGCATATATGCCCTACTTCATTTCGCTTGAACCAGGAAACTTCTGTGTAAGACTCTAAAGACTCGTCAATACGCCGTTAGTAGGTGATGATCATATCAATCACCTGCAAGCCGTCAGCAGTACTAGCTGGACGTAACGGCTACCCAGGTATTGAGCGATTAGAAGATCAACAAGCAAGCTTGTCCATACTCTCCATGAAGCCTATAAGTAACACTTACCGTACAGTCCGGTCTCTTCGTCTGATATGTCGTATATCATGTCTAGGGGTGGAATCGTCAGACCCCAGTAACGTGATAAGTCATGCCGATGTCTAGCCTATAACGGTTCGAGAAACTATTGATAATTCTTATCAGTAAATCTCAGCAGCAACCCTGGCCAGGGACTTCCAGTTATAGCCAATCGATTATAGTGCAACATCAACTCCCAATGCCGGGAGAGACGAAACCCATTCTATCGCTCATTGCCTCCATATGACTCGGGACTGTACCTATAATCCACCTGTTTGCACGACACTTTTGAGCCGTGGTAGGGAGGAAATCAAAGCACAGTGGGAGCCACACAAGACTCTATGAAGATCTTGGGTCTACAGACTAACATGTACCAGTGTCACCAGAGAACTGCTATCTGACGATAGGTATAGTACCAACTAGGATTTCTCGGTGAGTCTTGTTCGGTGTACCCATTCTCCAATGAGCACCTGTGTACAATCTTTGATGTCAAACACCAATGGATATGGGATCAACCATCACCCCCATACAGGGTCAAGAAATGTACACATTAGTCTACTCTGGAATATCGATTCCCTGTCTCGATATACCCTCGACTAGGAACATTTAAAGGATGTGCTTGTGGACTACTCAGGTCCTAGTAGTATGATCCGCATCATAGTCCTGGTAGTCAAGCCTACATCCTAAGGGCTTTATCAACATGTATATGAGAGACAGTATAATAATACCAGTGAACATGTTAATATAAAGGCAACCAGATAGCATACTATCATGTCGAGCAAGAAAGTCCTCTATATATATGTCCAAGCATCCACTATAATATACATCATTGTACAATAATGGACTCTAGGGCATACATATCCCTAACACATATCACTAGCCTTCAAAACTCTATGGCTTCTCAGTGCCTGCAATGAATTACAGATATGAGATCTTGATCCGGTATCTAATAATCAGGAAGTAGAGTTGATTAACAGACAGTTTTCAATTACAAACACACCTCAAGTCGAAACCACAACTTGCTTCGATCCCTGGTTCTGGGCTTTCCAGGCCCTGTAGTTCTTCTTCCAATGGCCCTTCTTGTGATAGTAGAAGCATTCTTCTTTCCCTACTTTCTGCCCCTCAACTTTTGCCTTGTCCTTTCCCTCTACCTTATGGACCGCTCCTTTCGGCTTGGTGGGGGCCTTCTTCTTCTTCCCCTTAGCTTTCACCTTGGATCTAGAAGAGGAAGATCCTCCAATAAACAGAGCGAGAGTCTCCCTGGACTTCTGCAGGGTGCCCTCTGCGCTCCTCAACATATTGAAGAGTTCAGGAAGTGAAACTTTTTTACCCTGAATATTGAAATTCAAGATAAACTGGGCATAGGTAGAGAGGAGGGACTGTAGAATCAAGTCTGTGTATAGCTCGTTCTCCAATGTGGTCCCCAGGTCCACGAGCTCTTCAATCAAGCTGATCATCTTAAGGACGTGGTCCCCTACAGATGCCCCGATAGCCAATCTCGCTTGAAATAGTTTCTTCGAGGTCTCGTATCTTGCGATACGAGATTGATCTCCATATAATTCTTTGGTATGGAGGAAGATGGAAGCAAGGTCCATCTTCTCATACCGCCTCTGGTGTTCATTATCCATAGAGGTCAGCACGAAGCACTTGGCTTTCGCACTGTCAATTTCCCATGTCTTACGGATCTCAATGTCCGCGACGCTGGAATCTGGACCTGGGACGGCGGAGGCTTTTGTAGTAAGAAGATAGCCCAGTTTGTCATATGTGATGGCCATCTGGACATTCCTGAGCCAATCTTTATAGTTTGGCCCCGTCAATATGTTTTTATGTAAAAGCAACTTAAGGCCGGTCATCTTGGTCGCTGTAATTAGGAGAAAGAGAAGAAACACTTTAGCATGATACTCTTGCAAGTTTAGATTGGTTTTTTGTTTATCTACACAGGATGGCTCCCACTGTTTCTCGAATCTTTCCTCAAACTATAAAAGAAGAATTAGTTAGGATTAATCTCATCGTACAACACTTGCTTAACCTTTCAGCCAGACTGGTGTTGGTACTTCGAGGGAGGTTTTCCAACGCTTTCACGAGGTTTCTTAATTACATAACCTCTTTTCCTTGGAGGCGTAACTGTGCTAACACCATTCTAGACACCTACTTGGTTTATAGCATTGATCGTTTAGTGAAAAAATCTTCCGAGAAGTTGCAGATACTCACAGTAGGATCAGGATCCAAATATCATTGTATTATAATCCTGAAGGAATCTTACCAAAATTATCACACTCCAAATGGTATGCAACAGTAGCAAGTTTCAGTTCCTTTAGAAACTCCCGATATGGATTTTTTTCCCATGCTCTTATGACCTTGATGAATGCCAACATATCATAAGTCACATGTCAAGTTCTACCCGTCATTATCTAGGTTAATTTGAACCCACCCGTACATACCCTTGAAGAAGGCCAAAATAGTAGTATCACTATCCCAAACCAACGCATCTATCTATACAACAGATGAATATCCAGTAGCTACCAATCACTATGCCTTGGCGAAGTTCAAAATATATAGCTTGAATACTACTGAATATTCGTCTGAAATGATGGAGGGCTACGGCAGGTTTTGGCGAAATCGTGAACGTAGTGAACTTGATATAATCGAAGGAACCTAATAGCTTTTAAAGGAGTGGTTTAAGCTCCGCATTTAAAAATTTGCTTTTTTAAAAAACCGAGTGGTTTTGAAATTGTTCCATTGATTCAGCTTTGGTTTGTTTGCTTTGCAATAATCATATAATATAGTCCCATCATTTACACCCACCATTGCAGAAAGAAACAAAAATACCACGTACGCTTATGCCATCCGCATTCGCCACTGGGCCCCGTCTAACACCGTTAGGTTACTTAACTAACGCTAGAGCGGGGGATGGACTGGCGCGGGTGCAAAACATAAGCAACGTCTATTATATAACATATATAATATACATTCGTCTCACGCAATAATAGGCATTCCAGATCACAGATGAACATATTGTATATACTAGGAATTCCACGTTTCGTTTAAGCCTGTAAGGAAAGACGGATTCCACCATCGTGATGAATAGAAAACCCCCCACCCTAGACCCCTACAGGTGCGGCAAACTACCCGCCAAATTTCCAAAGCAAAGCAATATCCCTCAGTAAAATGAGTAGGTCACTCGGCACTTCAAGAACCCGGTAGTTTGTGCATCCCTCCTTAGGTCTATCTTAGGAGTAGGAAACAGTAAAAGAAATAATACAACAGTGGCTACAACCTCAACCCGGATGTGCCCCGAAAAATAATATTACATCACTTTACAATTTACCTCGAATGAAAGATAAAACAGTCATCTCACTTCTTCGGCTATTCATCCACGACGATCCAATAAAGTTCATATCTACAAGATATCATCACAGATATGTGCAACCCCCACTAATCGACATAGAGCGATTAGCAGACGTTCAGCACATATATCAAACATAGAAACCCCAATTAACAAATAACTTAGAATTTCGATCGATAAACCAAATTTGAGTCTATCTCATGAACAATGTTGTACACAAACAATACTAGGCAGACACAAAATATTCCCAAAATCACAGTTCACAAAAATAGAAACATTGTAGAAACTCAGACCGAGTCGCCCTTGACTCGGCCGCCAAACGCACAGTTTGGCCGCGTTTCCATAGTGGTCTTGGGGAATCAGGAACCCAATTTTCTCCAGTGTTCTTAGAAAACCCTGCACATATTTTTAATGCCTCTGAAAAGATTTTAAGACCAGTTTAAAAATTCGACAAAAAAAAGGGTTTTCGAACATGATTTTGGGATTTCTTCGCTAATTGAATTTCTAATACCTTGCTAACTAGCTATTAATGGTTGCTTTGATACCACTGTAAGTCGATGTCACGCACCCCGCGGGTTTACGGGGAGGCGGAATTTGCAAAAAATGATTTTAATATGCATTGCAACATTGACTAAACACCATGATCGATACTAAACCATAACTAGCTAAACATCTAAGAGGTTTAACTACTATGTAAGAAAGTTATACCTCAAGTAACTGGTCCTTCTTCTTGTACTCCTCCTCCTCTACGTGAGCTCCTTAGAGTGTGTATGGATCACGCCTCCTCGTCGACATTCTCGAGTCGAAGAAGATCCACCCGAGAGTGTCTACCTTGAGCTCCTACTTCTAAGATGAGGTAACTAGGGTACCTAGAGTGCTAATCTAAGTGACCTAGAGGATATAGAGAGTGATTATGGATAGTTTAGTATTATTAACCGTAGGTTTCTCAACATATAAGACAAGTTAGGGTTTGAGGAAGAAGAATAGAGTGCTTGAGGGGAGAGAGTGTATTAGTTATTATCAAAGGAATAATGGCTAATTGTGATGGATATGAGGCATGCCAAAATATCTCACAATAATATCCAAGTGACACCTAGCCTCACACATGATATCTAAGTGCCACCTTGCCTCAATAGCCATCAAGAGTCACCAAGTAGCCATGCTTCATTCATAATTACTTAACACCTCATACCTCTACCTCATTAATCCAGTTAACATAAATGGTAATACAAGTAATGAGGTGGCTTCTTCTAGAAGCATTCTTGAACAAATTACAAGAATACCCCCCGCCGTATATACATACTTGTATCCGTATTCTGAGAAAAATACGAATACAATGAGAAGAAAATAATCCGATAATCTAATACTAGGATCCGGCTTAAAGCAAAGCGCACTAGTATTATCTTTCCAAACATGATGCGTGCACAAGTACACTTATATGTTTGAACCATGTCGTAAAACCATACGACCACTACATCGTTTCGCCCGAAGCAGGGAAACCCTCTGTGTGGGACACTAAAGACTCGATAGTACGCTGGCAATGGGTTTAACCACAAGCACGTCAGCGGTACTAGCTGCACGTAACGGCTACCCAAGTATCTGTCGATAAGAAGGGAGATGAGCAAACTCATTCGAACTCCTACTGAGCCTATCTGTGACAATATCCGTACAGTCCAGTCTGTTCGTCTAAGAGTATCACATATCGGGCTTAGGGGGCAATAACCGTTAGACCCCTAATAGCGCAATAAGTCGTGCCAGAGTGTAACCAAAACGCCCTGAGAAACTACTGGAGTACCTACCAGTAAATCTCGCTTTCCCTGGACAGGGACTTTGTGTAATGGCTTTCCGAACACAGTGCGATATCAACCCCCAATACTGGGAGAGACAAATCCTATCTAACCGCCACTGCCTCCAAGTGCTTCGGGATTGCACCTAACTACCACTTGTTTGCACGACTCAATAGAGCCATGGTAGGGTAGTAATCTAAGAACAGTGGGAACACACTCGAGGCGAAGTAACAGTGTTAAGTCAACGGACTATGCTTTACTCCTGTCATCTGAAAACTGCTCCGTGACGATAGGTATAATACCAACCAGCAGTTCCACATGAGTCTGTCCAGTGTAACTCATAACCCAATGAGCACCTGCAAACTATCTCCAGTACGACGTACTAATGGCTTTGGGACAGACCATCTCCCCTGCTGGGATGAGAAGCGTAAACACTAGTTTACTCTGAAGTATCGATGCCCTGTCTCGATAATCCTATGACTAAGGACCTGTATAAAGATGTGCTTATAGACTACCTAGCTTCCATTAGTGTGACCGCCATCACAATGCTGGTAGTCAAGCAAAGATCCTAAGGGCTCTACCAATATGTATTAGCGATACGTTAAAAGAAACATATACACATATTAAGATAGAAACAAACCAAGTAGCATATTACCATATTGAGCAAGACTGTCATAAAATCCGTGCATATCCCAAGCTTCCAAAATGTAATATACAAACTAGTAATATATAATAATGGTTTCTAGGGCATATAACACTAACACCTCATTTCCACTTCGCAAGACGCCGTATCAACTTCGTTTCTTTCATCTGGTTCCCCAAGTTCGAACCCATGTTTTCTTGCGAATCTTGAAAGGTTTGATCCCATTTCTCATAGTATTGATAAATTTGTGCAGTTAAAAAATTCCAGTTTCAGACCATCACAGACTGTACTAATTTATTCAATCCATTTTCAACCTCAAGTTCGCACACAATTTCTTTCTCCCTCCCGTTCATCTCTTCATATACCGAGATTGTATACCACTACCATCCACACACGGTCTCACGTATTCGTCATTTTCTTTCTCTCCACATTCTTTCACCAACCCTGGGCGAATCATGATAACATTTTTGAATGGTTGGTGTTAACTTTTGGCCTATGTAAGGCCTTGTATAGATTGAAACTGTTTCCTCCCCAACTTTGAATTTCAACACTTAACAGTGGAAACACTCTTTCACTTATGTTTGGGGGGCTTTTTATATATATATATATATATATTTCTTTTATCTATTAAAAAAAGGAGAAGAGAGAACCGATTATTTTGACCCTTCAACAATTTTGACCCTCTTGGTGTAGCATGACAGTGAGGGCACTGTCAAGTTTAAGTTTGGGGGTATGCTCGGTAAACATTTCTATCATTTGCATTCATTTGTATATTCTGCATTTTCATACATATTCGAAAACCCATAAAAATCAAAAAAAAAATCCTAAAATATAAAAAAATTGTCGTCGAGTTAGCTAGTTGGAGAACTTAGATTCAAAATACCTACGGTTGAGTTTAATAAGATAGGACCAACTAAATCCTTTTTTTAGATTTTGAAAACCTGAACGATAACCCTCCTTGGAATTTAACAGTAGCTAATATATGTTTTTGCATCACACTACACGTGTCGTGAGTTTTGAAAATGAGATGACAAGTCTGATATGTCTTAAAACTTTTAAATTGATAAACTATTTTTTGAGGATCAAAAAGATTTGTTCTGAAATAAGTAATATCAAGAATAGTTTATAAAGTAAAGTGAATATGAAGGGATATTATTGAAACCTTTATAGAAACCAAATCTGAAAAATAACCCATCTGAAACTTGATTGGAGTGATTACACACCTGATCCACACAAACACGTCTTTTATCCTAAATATAATTAAACAACCGGCTATATCTCCATTCGAATTGAATTATTATGATTTTCACGCTAAAATGTGTCTTTTTTGTTTTAGGACCTAGATAACTTGGGTAATTAAGTCCGTTGGGGTGTCTCTACACCTAATACCCTAAAACCAACTGGTTTGGGTGCATTGATCCAAAACTCGCTAAGATGCCTAGAAAGTCCATTTTTTAAAAACAAAGTCAAGCAAGTGTTCTCTCCGATTTAAAATTCCTAAACGGTTCTTTGTGTGAGAATAATCTTGACATAAGATAAGTTTTTATAAAAATATTTTTAATGGATATATGAAGGTTTTATCCTATGATAAAGACTATTGCACGTTCACTAATGTGTGTATAATACGAAAATAGTAAAAGGTGGAGTGAAGAATAAGACATAATTTCCTGTTAAGGAAGATAAAAATTCTGAATTTGAAACCTAGCTGGAAAATGAAGCTTGAGAAAAATTAACTCTTTATAAAACTTGTGTGATCCTTTTGAACTTTTATCCGGTCTTTATTTTGTGACATGTTGACTCTATTCGAACTTTTTAAAACATAACGACACTATTTGTACTACACATAAAGACGTATAGAATCTAAGATTAGATAAGAAGTGAGGTGTGAGAAATTAGGGTTCGATATTTCTAATATAGGATAATAGAATTTCTAGCTTTGAAACCAAACCCTAGGATCAGAATCAACGGTTATTTTGAAAAACTAGCTTGACGGAATTTTTTGGGTGTAATCCGCTGAAAACCCTCAGGTGACAATACTCCTCCTGCTAGGTACACCTAGAGGTTTAACGGCTTGTTGCACGAGCTCAGTGCAATCGCTTTCCCTATGAAAGTGAGGTTAGGATTTTGTTTTACTCGGGACGAGCAAAAGATAAGTTTGGGGGTATTTGTTCATCACGAAAAACTGCATTTCAATACACTCATTCATTATCAATTTTGTGATATATCGGTACTATTAACCCGTGTCTGCTCAATAAATACAGATTACAGATATTCATGTCGAAACACTGAAAACACACTCAAATATCGGTACTATTAATCTCGCGTATTTGTGAAACGACACTGCAACCGGAACAGAAAACCGATCCAACATTTAAAGAGTTTCTTTTTTGCAAACAAGTGTACACATTTTTATCAAGACAAATGCAAAAATTCAAGTGTGAACACATAACCCTTTTGATGCATGAACCTTGGTGGGGCAGCATGGTACAAGTGGGTACACAAGTTGGCTCTACAAATCATGACTTGTGCAAGTGGATGAGGCAAGTGGGCTTGTGATGAGTGGAAATAAAGTTGTGATGTGATTTAAAGGTTGTATTTCACTCCAAATCTACAGAGTGCAACCCAAGCTTTTATAAAAGAATCAAACATTTCTAGTGAGATCATGAAGAGCACACAAGATCACCTCACAAAAACGAGCCCCAAAGCTTAACAAAAAACCTACAGAAATGATGAAATACCCAGCGCCGCCGTCCCCACTAAGACCAATGAGCTCTAACTTTCTTATAGTTATTCCATGTTGTCACATCATCCTTGTTTTATTGTTTGTTTATTCTGATTTTGTGCCTATAAATACCAGAACATGGAGTAAGCTAGGATATACTTTAGCAATACTTTGACCATTTCATTCTATTTTCATTTTGTAATTTTGTTAAAGCTTTATACATAGTAGTTGGTTAATCTTGAGTTCTTTGATTTTATCTAATTTTGCAACCTCTTAACTGAGCTTGCAAGGTTAGATTTTAGTATTTGAATTCATAACTTGTATCATTATTTTGAACTTGAAAAAAGCTTTTATTTTTGCAATATGGTTCTTAGTATTTTCTTACTTCTTACTTTCTTTCACTTTACTTTCTTACCATTTACTTACTTGCAATATGTTTTCCTTTGATCTCTTCTCTTTTATATCTTCTTTTGATCTTTGTGATGATTTGTGAATAGTGATTTTGTTAGGGAAAGAGAATGGTTATGTAAGTTAAAGAATCCCTTTGCGCATTTCCTTTTCCCGATACTTGCTAATTGAACTCCGCCCAAATCTCACGCAAGCGCTCCTTTAGGCACCTTACCTTACCATGGTATCGGTGATCTCTAACCATGATTAGTTGCGTTTGGTTTGGCCGGAGGCGAAAGTCAAGAGACAAGAACGGACGGACATGAGTTAATAAGCCAAATTTCACTAATACCGTGGTTAAACACCCTAATCCACGTTGTTGCCGATTGCTCTAGCTTCAGTAGTCAAGATAGGCACAAAGGAATGAGCATGTATTTTCCTAACTTTCACGAACCTATCTCTACCCCTAACAAGCGTTTCGTTGCATATACAAACAAATAGGTTAGAATTGAACTCGTTCCGACTTTCGGCTTAACTCATGAGAATAAGAACTTAGAACGCACTATCTCCCTGCGGACGACCCGTACTCATCACGGCTAGCTACACGCGATACCGTTTTGATTGCGGTTACTTTAAAACTTAAGATACGACACGCGAAATCTCATTCCGATCAGTAGGGAAGGAAGAAAACTAATTAGCCCAAGTATGGTGTATAGAAGATAAGAATTAAAGACATATAAAGGGGTTAGAGTGGGGGCAAATGAAATTAAGACTACTATCATTCACAACGAAGCCGTATATATCCCTGCCACTCCTACTTCCCCTTTGCATTTCTCCAGAACACTCCGTATTGCTACGAAGATCCATATTGCTTGGGTATTCCATCGTATACTTACATACGACTCGAAGAAACTTGTTTGAGTTCGAGAATGGATTCCGGTTCTGGGAAAATTCGGTTGTCTTTTCTCTTTACCTTCTCTCAGATTGCGAGAACTCTTAGTATTAGGAGAGTACACCTATTGCGCTTATTGAATAATCTTCTTTCAAACCTTAGACTGGTGCCAAATGGTAGGGAAAGAAGAAAACCAATTAGCTTAAGTATGGTGTACAGAAGATAAGAAGTAAAGATATATAAAAGGATTGAAGTGAAGGCAAGGAAAATTGCGACTACTGTCATGAATCTGGATGGTGGAAGAGGTACTACTAGGAATACACGGCCACCCCTTCGAAACATTTTCATGTTTCAGTCTTACTGTGCGGTGTTAATTGAAAACTGCTTTCCCAATTAGATTCTGACTCCAGGGTATGTATTTACCAGACTTTATTCTCACATCTGTATGACATTACAGATCCTGAGTGGGAGTAGAACATTGGGAATTGAGTGATTAGATCCTCAATATCAAAATTCTTTGTAATTGGTGATATTTGAGGAATTCGCCTAGGTTTTGCCTAACAGCAAATATTTGGTTTTGAGTATTCGTTGTTATGCACCAATTTCAAACTGATATATCTGTACATTTATTTAAGTGAGATATAACTTTTTGAAATTGTGTTTATGACGTTTATCTATATCAGTTTATGGTTAGGTAAGGTGCACTCAGCAACGGTGTAATTCTTCTTAACCATAACACAGTTTTCATCCTACGACGTACGGAATTTGAGTTATTAAACTCAGAGAACTTAAATAAAGTATTGTATGTTGTCCGATGTCCATTAGGACAAAGGTTTCGGTACTCGTACTATATTCCGTTTACTTATGACTTCTCTGGTTTTAGGCAAGCATTTCGTTGAAATACAAGGTTCAAATTTTGAGAAGTTATAGCTATAAGAATAAAGCATAAAACCATACGTTGCAAGTATCAGGACTCTTCGAGGTGATCAAAAGTGTAGATACTTATGCTAGGTATTCCGTCGTAAGTAATATATTTGAGAAATTGCTTCTCTCTCAGGTTACCCATCCGTGGGTACGCTCCTTGATGAGTAATACTTCTTGGCCCTCTTCCATTTAGTCGATATGCACTGGAAACAGCTGCATGTTTTTTGAATCTAGTTCAAATTAAATTAGTGCATTTATTTCTATATTGGATATAGAATGGATTCATATCTTAACGATATTAAGGTATATGGAGTAGTCTACCTTATGCTCAAAACCAGAATCTGGATAAACTCAAGGTATGTTTCAGTAATGGCAGTTTGTGGGTTATCCCGGGTTTTGACGAGGGTTAACATTCTTCCATTTGGAAGATCAATAGTTTTATTGTTCTAACTCGCTGCCTCTTTAGTAAAATGAATTTTTTTCAGAAAATGCAAGTGGGAGTATGGTAGAACTGGAAGTGATTCCAGAATCACAAACGATTTCTGAAAATTTAGTAGAACCTAAAGATTCAATTGGATTCGACAATCCATTAGCCACTCCACAGATATGGTGGGTAACCTCAGCCACCCGAGAGGTACTTCGGTTTCCTCAAAGACGGTGACAGGGAGGTTTTTGATGACCCAAGCTTGCCACTACTGCTGTCCTAGACTATGAGATCTGGCAGGTGGATGAATATAACATCGTTCTAAATTATCTTTAGAAGTGCACATGTATATGACTCTGCCAGAGGGTTGTTGTAGTCAGTGGGAGCAGCGGAAGCGTGGTAGGCCAGTAGTTTATTTCTATTTATAGACTAAAGTCTTGGCTATAGTGCCCTCAAGTCAATTATTGTAATCGCAGCCACACGATTGTGATGATTGAGGGAGGACCTATACGGGTAGAACAGTCTTATTCAAAATGATAGTATACTATCTGGTTTGCCTTTATCATCATGTACATGAATTACGAAGTATTACAGATCACTATTACATATTGATAGAGCCCATATAATTCTTGCTCGACTACCAGCATTATGATGGCGATCATATACGTGCGAGCTGGGTGGTCGATACGCGCATTCTTAAATGTCCCTAGTCGAGGGAGTATCGAGACTGGGCAGTGATACTCAGGAGTAGACTAATGTATACTTATTGAGACCCCGACGAGGGGCGGTGGCCGGTCTCACAAGCCATTGGTGTTAGTCAGTCACCTAAGATAGTATACAGATGCTCATTGGGTTATGAGTACACTAGACGGACTCACCAGGAACATGCTAGTTGGTATTATACCTATTGTCAGATAGCAGTTTCCAGGTGACATGGGTACATGTTAGTCTGTTGACCTGAGATCGTCATTTGTCTCGTGTGAGTTCCTACTGTGCTTTGATTACTACCCTACCACGGCTCAAAGGATTCGTGCAAACAGGTTTTAGTTGGTTACAGTCTCGAGCCACATGGAGGCAGTGAGCGGTTCATCGAGGATTCGTATCTCCCGGTATTGGGGGTTAATATTGCGTGGTGCACGGGTGGCCATCACCAGAAATTCCTGGCCAAGTTAGATGAGAATTACTGATTTGGATCGGTTGTTTCTCAGTGGGTGATGGGCTTTATAACGACACGTAATATTGCGTTATTAGGGGTCTGCATTTTTCCACCCCCTAGACTCGATATGCGATACTCTTAGACGAACAGACCAGACTGTACGGAGATTGTTACGGACAAGCTTAGTAGGGGTTCGGATGAGTTTGCTCGTTGGCCTTCCTTTCGCTCAATACCTGGGTAGCCGTTACGTACAACTAGTGCCGCTGACGTGCTTGTGGTTAAACCCATTGCCAGCGTATTGACGAGTCTTTAGAGTCCCACACAGAGGGTTTTCCTGGTTCTGACTAAATGATGTAGTAGCCGTATTGGATACGTACAGGGTTCCGATCGATTGATTGTACTATGTACTCGGACTTTTGATCGGACAGTTGATAATACTATCCGGCTCGGATTTGAGCCGGATTATTAAATCGGGCATTGATTTAATAATTTACGTATATGTATTTCGATATGTATATTCTATTATTATGTTCTTTGTGTTATTCTATCTCTTTGGGTATTCGTATTTCGGTACGAATACAGATATATATATATACAGTAGAATGTAATCCGTATTTATACGGAAATTATTCTAGAAGGTGGACACCTCATTCTAACATGTCACATCCTCATCTCGTGGTGTTATATCGAAGTTATCCTCAACCTACATATATATACACGCGCGCGCGCGCACATATCTGTGTGTGTGTAGCAACGCATATACCAAAGGCTGAATGCTAAGAGAATAAGAACTAAAGGTATTCCTTCTGAAGTGTATGCCTACTATAGCCTATAATCTTCTAGAACCCTATTAACTAAGTATACATGTCTAATATCTACCTATATAGCTATATACCTAGTATCCTAATGCTACGGTTGCGGAGGTGCTATACGCCATCCACCCGACTTCCCTCGTAGATATACATCTACTCACCTACTGTTCTCGCTTTAGCCGAAATCGATGAACGCCTTGCTCTCCTTCGTCGCCCCGGAAGTCCACACGAAGGCACCTACAATTCAAGGAATATCGTTTCGTAAACAAAAATCAAATCCGAAAACCGACGCGACAAGCGAAACATACATAGGTTAGAACCTATAGTCCACGAATGCAAGAATAACCAACAATTCCCGACGTTGACGTACAAGCGTCAAACGACCGAGTCAAAACATAAATACCAAAACTCAAGTTAAAAAAAGTCGCGAAACGAAATCAATAACTTAGAAAAACACTCCCGATTTTACCCTAGGTGAAATTGGGATATTCTGCATATTGGATTAGCCTAGTTATCAGGATATTGAACCATGGACCATGAACCAAACCTTATCACCAAGACCAGGCCGCAAATTGCGGCTAATATGGTTATTTTGGCGGCCAGAAGTGGAAGTTGGGGGCTCAGGTTTCTAGGGTATGTTCCTTATAGCCTGCACATCTCTCTGTGTTTGCAAAATATTTTTCAAATTCTCCGAGTCATTGCAGATCCTAATTGATCATCACATTTCAACAAAAACCCGATATCGGAAAATTCCAAGTTCATGTTTGGGACATCTAAACTCAAGTTTGGTCTAGAATTCTATCACTAAAAGGTTTGTGGACACTAATTAAGCCTCATTTACATCTCCACAACTCAAAACATTCACTAAATATCATCCTAGAATTTTCCAAGATCACTAAACATAACTTGTTTAACTCTAAACTATCAAAGGAGGTTAGTAAACTTAAACACTTAACTAAAAGTGAGGAAATTACTTTCAAAGAGCAACTCAAGAAAATTCTAAGATGGCCAAAGTGCTCAAAGTCCCAATTTGATCCCACCATGGTGTTTGTAGTGATGTGAGGAACATTATTTGTGAAGAAAACATGGGATTTTGTTAAATATTTAGGAGGGTTGTATGGTGGTAGTGAGGTGGTGGAGGAGTTAAGGAAAAAGGAGGAGGATATGAGAAAGAGAGAAGATGAAGGAATGAAGAAGACAAGAAGAGAGTGTGTAGAACTTTCTCAACTCCTCTCCCTCTCTCTCTCTCAACCATGCCTTTTTGTCCGCCCTCTCACATTTAATATTCTTTTTTTTCCTTTTCTTTTCTAAAAAAAACTAAACAATTTAAAAGCAAATAAAAAATGAAGCCATGGTTATCAATATGAACAAGTTTTAAAATATGATATGTTGCATGTCATGATACGTAAACATGGTTCTAACAAATAACTTAGTTTAATGCACAATTAGGAAATATTAATAAAGTTTAACATTAAACTTTTATATAATTAATTGTATAATAATTTATAAAATGCCCAAATCAAATAAATGCCTTCATAATTAATAATTAATATTAACATTCCAATTATTTTTTCCAAATTATATATATATGATTATACCATTCCATTAAAACTAATTTCCATACTTTTATAATATTCATAAAATTTATTATTTTATTATTTAAATTCCAAAAATAATATTTTAAATTTTTGAAATGTTACATTAGATCTATGGTTTTAGATCTAGATTTAGGAAGTGTCTCAATTTGGGTATTTTGACACTATTCTAAAGTGTTTTAGAATGGACAACTTCTGGCGTGGTGGTGTACCCGCAGATGATAGAGTCATCCTCTCTAAAGATATGTCTTCTAGACTGAGGAGGAGAAGGATTTGCATGATTGACATATCACTTTCTTAGGCAATTGAGTCAATCGTGAAATGTCAAGTACCACACCAAATATTGCTTTTGCACTGATGCAATAAGCATATATATTAATCCAATCCTGGAAAAATATTGGGAAGCAGTTATGAACATAAGAGGATGCTCTTGGTATATGGTAACGGCAGCCTCCTTCAGGAGGCGGTTATCATTTCAGGCTTCCAAAATGACCTGGATGACATAGTAGCTGTCAGAGTTAATAGTATTCCCTCTTTTCAGGGGCAGTCTGTTGGACAGGTGGTCCAAGCGGATACTGAGGAAGGTATGGCACAGGATACTAATTAAATTCAGTGGAAGATACGGTCTAAGAAGTTTGTTGGATTTGGAGTTCATTTGTGAACTTGGTCCCATCAGATGTCCAGACAAATTCTAAGACATGTATCGCTTATTTCGGGAGATAGACTTTCTCCGCGAAGTTGAGATATAGGGAAATAAAGATAGAAATATTGGAGTGGATCCACTCACTGAGGCTATTTCTCGAACGCGATAGTTTCACAAACGTGCTTTGTGAGACTGATTAGTAGAGAAGTTGGGTGTTCGGTATCACACGGGCTGTGAGTATGCAACACCGCAATAATTAGCCTTAACTGCAAGTGGGAGATTGTTGGATATAGTGCCCTCAAGTCAATTATTGTAATCGCACGCATGCGATTGTGATGATTGAGGGAGGACCTATATGGGTAGAACAGTCTGACTCGAGATGATAGCATGCTATCTGGTTTGATTTTATCATCAAGTACATGTATTATGTGGTATTACAGATCACTATTACATGTTGATAAAGCCCATAAGATTATTGCTTGACTACCAACGTTATGATGGCGATCATACATATAAGGGATGGGTAGTCCATTAGCAAATCCTTAAATGTCCCTAGTCGTGGAAGTATCGAGACTGGGCATGGATATTCCGGAGTAGACTGGTGTATACATTTCTAAACCCCGACGAGGGGTGATGGTTGGTCCCACAGCCATTGGTCTTTCACACCTAAGATCGTATACAGGTGCTCACTGGGGATGAGTACACTGGACGGACTCTCCGAGAACATGCTAGTTGGTATTATACCTATTGTCAGATAGCAATTCTCAGGTGACATGAGTACAGATTAATCCTTCGACCTGAGATCGACATTTGTCTTATGTGAGTTCCCACTGTGCTTTGATTACTACCCTACACGGTTCAAAGGAGCTGTACAAACAGGTTTTAGTTGGGTACAGTCCCGAGCCATATGGAGGCAGTGAGCGGATCGTCGGGGATTCGTCTCTCCCGGTATTAGGGTTTGATGTCGCGTTGTGCAGGGTGGTCATCACCAGAAATCCTTGGCTAAGGTGGACGAGAATTACTGATTTGGATCAGTAATTTCTCAGTGGGTGATAAGCTTCACACCAACATGAAATATCGCGTTATTAAGGATCTGACTTTATCCACCCCCTAGACCCGATATGCGATACTCTTAGACGAAGAGACCGGACTGTACGCAAATTGTCACAAATAGGCTTAGTAGGGATCCAGATGAGTTTGCTCGTCAGCCTTCCTTTTCGACAGGTACCCGGGTAGCAGTTATGTACAGCTAGTGCCGCTGACGTGCTTGTAGTTATGGATTTATCCAGTAACTCACTGCCGGCGTACTGTCGAGTCTTTAGAGTCCCACACAGAGGGTTTCCCTGGTTCAGGTGAAATGATATAGTAGACGTATTTTCATACGTGCAGGGTTTCCCTGGTTCAGGCAAAGCATGTGACCTCCGGATTTAAAAAGGGTTAAACCCTAGGATATAAGCTTCACATGTTAAACATGTGAGCGCTCACATGCAAAACATGTGAGCGCTGAATACAAATAAATTAAAACCCAAATAGGGCCCACGTGTTAAACACGCGAGCGCTCATGTGCAAAGCACGAGAGCGCTGCTATGGTTTATATATGATAACCCTCACGTGAAACCCACGTGAGCACATCTGTTTGAAGCGCTAGCTTCAGATAGAATTAAATTCTTTATAGAGTTCAATTCTATTTGGGAAATATCTTTCCCTGGTCTTTCTAAAACTAGAAAGATTTTCTCTGTTAAACAGAGAACTTTTGGATTTAAAATCCAACGGTGATTACAACATCACCGATCAAATCAAAAGACTCTTTGTTAGGAAAATATTTTCCTAATCATATTAAAACTAACAGAAAGCCACTGGATTAAAGATCCAACGGTGAACAAAAATTCCTCGGGTGATCTTTAAGATCAATTAAATCAATTAATATATCTCAATGAGAGATTTTCCCAAACTAATCAACAGTTTTTTCTTCATCTATATAAAGGACCCGAGACTTTAAATCTCACATACACACAGACAGAGAGAAAACCCTATATAAGCTTCTGCAAAAAAGAGATAGAATCCACAGCTGAGAATTTAATTTATTTTTCTGAAGAAATTCTTCTCGTTCCTCTCAAACCTTAGGTAAAGAAAAAAGTAGAGATCAAAGTATCTCATTTGCCTCTCATTTATAGAGATACAAGGGTTTAACCCTTTATAAAAACAACTTAGTTCTTTCTCTAGATCTGAGATCTGTAAGACAAATCTTCTATAAATTGAGAATTTAATTCTCAACGGGAAGACTTCGTTCTTCAGACTCAAGATCTAGGAGAAAACTAAACATAAGAAAAAATAAAAATAAAAAAGAGAGAGATGGAAGTTACAGGGTTTAACCTTTCAAAGAACTTAGTTCTCATACAAAACAAATAGAAGAACTTAGTTATCAAAAATCTGATCTCAGATCTTCAAAACATAGATCTTGGTGATCATTAATGATCAAAATATCATTAACAGAAGTTTAAATTTTCTCTAAAATAACAAGCAGAGATTTAATCTCTAAGGACAAAGCGTCTCACGTGATATCCACGTGAGCACTCAAAAGATTTTATGAAGATAGCGTCTCACGTGATACTCACATGAGCGCACAGAAGGCATGTGAAGACAACGCCTTACGTGCCATGCACGTGAGCACCCATAAATAGGGACCCAATGCCTCACGTTACACACGTGAGCGTTAAAGATATGCTAATCTTGAGTGTCTCATGTGATATCCACGTGAGCGTTGCGTAAAGAAAGTGCTTAGCACTGATGGGGCAATGCCCAAGCCTGAGTGCCTCACATGGCACCTACGTGAGCACCAGAGCGGAATTTGGATATTATATCCATAGTCAAATGACTAAGTGCTTAGCACTGATGGATGATTAAAAAGCCCAAAACCGATCCCCAATATGGGCTGAGCCCCTAAAACTTCATACACCTTAGGCCAATATTGCTCATTATAACCGAGCCCATATACTCACCTCTGTTAATGGATCTTAACAAAATTTAATGATCCTTAACCATTTTTTCTAAAATAAATTGAGCCCATATGCTCATATATTTAAGTTGATCTTAATCTAAAACCAGATTAACGATCATTAAATAAAATAAAATATCACCTGAACTGATGGAACATACGCCTTAGGTTTAAACACAAATCTAATATACGGATTTGGAATAATCCGTGCCATACGGGTGTAACACCCGAGCCCAATGCTACTATTTTCAGTTACTGTTTGAGCATAATGTGGTACTCATTTCATTTAATTTGCTTGTTTGTTGCTTACTGTAAAATTTACCCGGCAAAGTCATTTCTACATATAACAAATTTTAGCATCTAAAATAAAATTGAAAATATTCATCTTGGCCTACTTGACACCCCTAGCCTCGTGGTAGCGTCCGTGCATTGTGTTCTCGTCCCGTTCAGTAAAACGGGCAAGTTTGGATGGCTACGTGCACGCACGTGTGTCCGTTTTGAGAGTATGCTTTTTAATCATAAAGCATTTCATTTTAAAATTTGGAACCCGCTTAAAATCCTATTATTTGAATTTCGAATTTTTGGACCCAACCCGGGCGCAATTTGGAAATGTTTCATTTGGCGCCAAAATCCCAAATTTTTAATATTATTAAAACCTTCGCATATATTTTTCTAACTAATCTGATATCTTACTGTTCATTACCTATCTTTTAAATCTTTAAGTTAACCATATAATATTTTTACAATCTTTTATATCCTTCTCAATTTATTCTCTCAGCCAATCGCAACCTCCCCTTTAACCCCGTGGTCCCCACTTTCTCTCTCTCCTTCTTCTCTCTCTCTCCACTTTCTCTCTCTCTCTATCCCTTATATATTCTCTCGTACTTCTCTTTATCATTTTTCTCTTCTTGCTTCATGTCTCGTTTCTCATTTCTTTTAACTGTTCTTTTGTTACCGGAATTCCGTCGTGCCGGTGACGTTTCTCGACGTTCCAGCGAGATACCCCGACCCGTGTGGTTCCTTTGTTCGTCGTTTGGGTTCATTCCGTGAACCGTGCGCCGTCGCGAGTTTTCCCCGCCGACGGTTAACGTTCCGTTTTCCCGATTCGCGACCCATCGAGGCAAGTTAATCTTGCTACATGCTATATACTTTTATAATCTTCATTTTATAATATTATACATTTGAAAATCTTATAGTTTACATATGAAATGTCGTTGAAAAATCGGATATGACAAATCTGAAATTTACTGTACACCTTATCTTATAAAATTCATTATAAATCATAGAAAAATCATTAGGATACGTTCTTTAGTTCGTTACGAAGCTAATTCAGAATACTATAACTCTATGAAATATTTACTTGCAAAATAAATTGTTTAATTAACGTAAAATGCAAATGAACACGTCTCTAAACTGCTGTCCAGGGAAATTCCAGCAGCAAACTTTCAACTTTGAATATTCATAACTTTTTGTAGGGATAACCTGAGATGCTTATACTTATAAAACTGAAAACCTTATTGAATTATCTTTGTTTTGGTATAAGATACGTCTCTTTTGGAGAACATTTATTATTTTTAAACTATTTTACAAATTAGGGTGACGCTAAATTTCTGAACGGAACCTTCTTGTGCATGGTTAATCAATACATCTTTTATAGTTACTAATCGCTTTGAATATGCTATCCATATTAATATTATTATATCACATATTGTTTAGTTGTACATCCCACATTACCATTTTATAGTTTTATAACTTTTCGGATACCCGTTTGCATCCATCGCATTTAAGATACATATAATTGCATCCATAGATCACATCACTACATAATAATGTGATATTAACACTCCATGTTTAATAAATTGTATCCTAATTAATATTGGAACTATAAATGTAACCCTAATCGATAACTGTGCATCCATATCCTTGAAATTATATCTATTGGCATATCATATTACATGTTCCAGTTATTGTTCTGATAGTACTCATGCTTGTTTATTTATACACATGTTTATGTTAGTTTGATTATGAGCACCCACATGACATCTTGTGCTTCCTGACATGACCTGTTACACTTCCTACTTGACATGACATGGTACCGTACACTCTTGACATGACATGACACCTTTATACATTACCTGGTTGACCTGATGTACCATGGCTTTACCTGTTACCTGATCTCATGCCTAATGCCAACAAACCTGACCATTCCTGCTGTCTATCCAGACAGACCTACTTTTACCTGATTTTGTGTTGGCATTAGTCCTTGACTACTGAATACCTGACCTGACATACGTAGCTTGGGGGTATGGGGAAATCAAAGGTGAAACCGACTTGTAACTCAACAGTTCGATACTTGTTCTGATCAGTCTTACGGGCTTGGCCAGTCCGGGAGTGATGATGCTGACATCACTCGTCCATCCTACTACCTACTTTACTGTCTAGCGGCACGTCTCGGATTCAGCCCTGAGAACCTTGACCGTGGTCCCGAGCACGCACGGGATACTATTGAGTTACATCGACGATTCATCAATTGATTTCAAAGACTATAGAGTAGAAACCTGATAGGACAGTTTAGTTACCACTGCACATTACCCTGCACTGTTATTTCTTAGTACTGCTTTATTCATGTTCATACCTGCATTGCTTATTACCATGTTCATATTATATTGTTGGTTGACATGACGCGCTGACGTCTGGGTTTTGCATGGCCCAGATTCTTTACCACTGTCGACGACTGAGCAGGAGTACTTCAGCCAACAGGCTGATTTGTGAGTTCTGTAGTAGTTAGTTCATTTATTGCATTTTATTTCCAGGTGTGATCCCGCATTACGGGACGTACCTTTCTATTATTGCATTGGATCATTTGCTTCCGCACTTATTTATCATTGACTCTGGTTATTATGGATTTGGACATGTGTTAGATAGTTTATTTATCTTGTTCTTGATATCTCTACAGCCGTAATGTGACTGTGGATGGATACTTCCTACCCACAGGTAGCATGGTTGGCTATGTCACGTGCTCAATCTTGCGTACTCTGGGAAGCGGGGCGTGACAACGGGCGACGATATAAACTAGTCTCCATATAGAATCTACGGGCAACCATAATAAACAATAAATATAATATGACACGAAGTGACTTACCCGAGCAGGTAAAAGTAGTTATCGTAATGTAATAACGTAATTAACTGCAGAGGCTTGCACCTGCAGGAAAGAACGTCCCCATAATCAAAACCCCCTCAAAGAGGGAGAATATGATAAAGTCACGCTACAACGATCGCATCTGTCCAAACTTCCGATATACGGTGTCATAAATCAACTTGGCATCTTCGGAAAGGTGGACAGATATGTTCCAAATTATATCTGCCCCCAAATTCAGGCAAGACGTCCTATACCAGTTCATCTATGTTTTCGGCGGTAAACAAACGTCAGAACCTTACTAACCCGATAAGTCGTACTGGTGTGGCTCAAGACCATCCAAGAAAATATTGATCTAACTATCAGTAATTCTCAACTGCCCTAGACAAGGGCTTATGGTGTTGACCAACCGAACACAGCGTAACATCGACTCCCTATACCGGGAGAGACGAATACCCAACAATCGCTCACTGCCTCCTGTGGCTCGAGACTGTACCCAACTAAAACCAGTTTTACGACTCAGTAGAGCCGTGGTAGGGTAGTAATCAAAGCATAGTGGGAACTCACACGAGACAAATGACGATCTCAGGTCGACAGACTATCTATACTCATGTCACCAGAGAACTGTTATCTAACTATAGGTATAATACCATCTATCCAGATCTCGATGAGTCCGTCCAGTGTACTTATCCTGAGTGGGCACCTATATACAATCTTAGATGAAACACACCAATGGATGTAGAACTAACCACCGCCTATCGTCAGGGTCTAGAGACGTTTACACTAGTCTACTCCGGAACATCGATGCTTGTCTCGATATTCCTGCGACTAGGGACATTTAAGGATGTGCTCATAAACTACCCAGCCCCCACAAGTATGATCGCCATTACAACGCTATTAGTCAAGCAACAATCCTACAGGCTTTATCAACATGTATAAGAAATACGTAATAATTAGTAAAACATACACATATGTTAAGATAATGGCAAACCCAATAGAATACTATCATTTTGAGCAAGAATGTCATGTACATATATATCCCAAGCATCCAATACAATAATGGCCTCTAGGGCATACATATCCAATAATCTCCCACTTGCACTAAGGCCAGTTATTGGCGTACTGCATACCCAACATCTCGAACAGCCGCTTGAACTATGCTTGAGATAAGGCCTTGGTGAGTGGATCCGCTGTATTGTCCTTCATATCTTTTCTCTGCACCTTGATCTCTCGGGGATTTACGATCTCTTTGATCAGATGATACCGCCTTAAGATGTGCCTGGATTTCTGATGGGACCTTGGTTCCTTCACTAAAGTTATAGCCCTATTGTTGTCGCAATACAAAGGTATTGGATTAGCAATGGACGGAACGACCTGAATTTCAGAAATGAACTTCCTCATCCAGACTGCCACTTTTGCGGCATCATTAGCAGCGATGCGCTCAGCCTCCATCGTCGAGTCTACTACGGTGTCCTGTTTGGAACTCTTCCAATACTCCACCCCACCATTGAGGGTAAATACATAACTCGAGATGGATTTAGAGTCATCTTTGTCACTTTGGAAGCTAGAGTCAGTAAAAGCCTCCACTTGGAGGTCCCCATTAACATACACTAAGAACATCTCTCTAGTCCTTCTTAGGTACTTAAGAATGTTCTTTACTGCTATCCAATATTTCTCACCTGGGTTCGACTGATACTCGCTTACCACACTAAGTGCGTAAACTACGTCTGATCTGGTATATAACATCGTATACATTATGGATCCTACCGTCGAAACGTAGAGTATAATGCTCATGCAAGCGCTCTCTTCATCAGCCTTTGGGGACATCTCTTTGGAGAGCGTAATTCCGAGACAAGCGAGTAAATTACCACATTTGGAATCTTCCATACTAAATATTTTTAATATGGTATCAATGTACCTGGACTGTGAAAGTCCCAATATTCTTTTAGACCTATCACGATAGATCTTAATCTCCAGAATTTATGAGGCATCACCTAAGTCTTTCATGGAGAACTTCTGTGACGAAAAGAGCTTGACTGATTGTAGCATAAGGATGTCATTCCCAATCAGGAGTATGCCATCCATGTATAATACAAGGAAGACGACTGCTCCTCCTACAATCTTCCTATAAATGCATGGTTCATCTACATTTTGATAAAGTCAAATTCTTTGATCGTCTCATCAAAGCAGATGTTTCAACTCCGCGATACCTGCTTTAATGCATAAATGGATTTAACCAATTTGCACACCTTTCCGCTGTTCCTACTGTCTAAAAAACCCTCTGGCTGATCCATATAAACACTCTTCTAAATTTCCATTTAGAAAAGCGGTTTTCACGTCCATCAGCCAGATATCATAGTCATATAAGGCAGCAATGGAAAGTAGGATCCGAATGGATTTAAGTATAGCCACTGGAGAAAAGGTTTCATCATAGTCCAATTCTGGTCTTTGACGAAAACCTTTTGTAACAAGTCTAACTTTATAAGTTTCCACCTGTCCATCTGCACCAATCTTCTTTTTGAAGGTCCATTGCATCTGTTCAGTTGATAAAACCGTACATTTGTTATTACATTTTTCCTACTATTTCTATACTAGAAAAGGTGTTTATTATAATATATGATACATATGAGGGTTTATCTGTAAAAATACTATTTTTCATATGTTGATTTATTATAATTAACATTTGGTAGGAAAATGTATGCAAAAATATCATTGACCAAATCTTAATGTTGAAATTAATATCTCAATAAAAAAAACTCTACTAATATTATTTGTGGAGTTGTTGTGCAGAATTTTCAGGGCTAAAATCAAGGGAATTAAAGTTGTTAAGAGCAAACCTGCCTAATAAGAAAGCAAACTAAGAAATCAAGTCTGGCAGAAACAAAGAAAAGATTTCCAGTTTCCAAAGATCTCCACATGTCATATGGGTGAAGCCCCAAAAAAATCATAAAATGATCCTCCTACTTGGCCGCGGATCCGCGGCCAAACCCCCCTATTGACCGCGGATCCGCCTCGTGCCAGAAGGTTTGTGAGCTGGGATTTTGTGGTTTGGATCTTAACCTCTAGCTTCCAATTTAGGAAGTTAGGGTTCTGGCTTTTGGAGTATAAATAAGGACCGAGAGCCTCTTGGAAAAGGCATCAGGTCGACGCGATCACGAAGTCCACGACGGCTCACGCATCCAGGCTGATCATCAACGGTTCATCTACCTCCTTAGAAAAGATCGAGAAGCAAACTAGTATTTATAATAAGGGAACAAAGTGTAAATGAGTTTTGTTGATTAATAAAGGTAGTTCATTTTCTTATTCTATTTCTTTGTAGTTTCATTATGAATTCTCTCTCCATCTCTTCTTCTCCCAACATGCGCGAGTAATTCTCCGCTTGTTAGGGTTCGTAGGATTAGGGTAGGTTAATGGATGATGAAAATCCTTAAACTCCTTTTACGTCCTATAAAGTTTATAAACTTTATCAAAAGAATCATTAACATCCTAATCGGGTGCGTTACCAATTCATTATTAGTCTCGACCGCGATTAGAGATTAGATTAATGATTGTTTTGATAAAGGCTAGGTATGAACGGAGTTCCATGTCGAGATAGGGGTTAAGAGTGGGATCCCTTTTCCCTCCAGAAATCCTAATCTACATGCATCACTGTCGTTCTAGTTTTAAATCTATTAAAGGATAAAAAGAGTAATCTTTAATTAATCATCCATAACTACTAAATCCTAATGAACCCTGCAAGCCCCCTTTTATATTAAACGTACATCCATAATTAATCTAGATCTATATTTTGCATCCGTGTTTAACATAGATCTAGAACCTACAACCATTCTTTATTCTTCCTCCTTTCTTTTTCAACACGCCTAAAGTAAGATTAAAAGATTCCACGTTTCCCAGAGGACGACCCGTACTCATCTCGGTCTAGCTACACGCGACACCGTTATTGATTGCGGTTAACCTATTGGCCGCGGATCCGCCGCGTGCCTGAAGGTTTGTGAGCTGGGATTTTGTGGTTTGGATCTTAACCTCTAGCTTCCAATTTAGGAAGCTAGGGTTCTGGCTTTTGGAGTATAAATAAGGACCGAGAGGCTCTTGGAAAAGGCATCAAGTCGACGCGATCACGAAGTCCATGACGACTCACGCATCCAGGCTGATCATCAACGGTTCATCTACCTCCTTAGAAGAGATCGAGAAGCAAACTAGTATTTGTAATCATTTTCTAAGGGAACAAAGTGTAAATGAGTTTTGTTGATTAATAAAGGTAGTTCTTTTTCTTATTCTATTTCTTTGTAGTTTCATTATGAATTCTCTCTCCATCTCTTCTTCTCCCAACATGCGCGAGTAATTCTCCGCTTGTTAGGGTTCGTAGGATTAGGGTAGGTTATTGGATGATGAAAATCCTTAAACTCTTTTTACGTCCTATAAAGTTTATAAACTTTATCAAAAGAATCATTAACATCCTAAACGGGCGCGCTACCAATTCATTGTTAGTCTCGACCGCGATTAGAGATTAGATTAATGATTGTTTTGGTAAAGGCTAGATATGAACGGAGTTTCATGTGGAGATAGGGGTTAAGAGTGGGATCTCTTTTCCCTCCAGAAACCCTAATCTACATGCATCATTGTCATTCTAGTTTTAAATCTATTAAAGGATAAAAAGAGTAATCTTTAATTAATCATTCATAACTACTAAATCCTAATGAACCCTGCAAGCCCCCTTTTATATTAAACTTACATCCATAATTAATCTAGATCTATATTTTGCATCCGTGTTTAACATAGATCTAGAGCCTACAACCATTCTTTATTCTTCCTCCTTTCTTTCTCAACACACCTAAAGTAAGAATAAAATATTCAACGTTTCCCAGAGGACGGCCAGTACTCATCTCGGTCTAGCTACACGCGACACCATTATTGATTGCGGTTAACTACTACAAACACAAAAATCAGGCCAATCAAATGGCGCCGTTGCCGGGGATATGTGCGTAATTTTTTATTCTTACTATTTGTGTTGAATTCTTATCCGATCTTTATCATAATTAAAACAAAACTGCAAATCGTATATTTAACGAAGTGTGTGAATTTTTGCAAGGAGATCTGGAGTCACGGACTTGAGGAAACAGGAAGACAGAGACATTCATCAAGATCCAGAGGAGTACAGGAGGCCACGTAGCAAATTTCATCAAGTGATCCATCCTTCTTGCGGCGGATCCGCGGCAGGAGGTGCATATTGGCGGCGGAAGTGCGGCCAATTAGAGGATCTAGGGTTCCACACTTCTCTGGTAAGATTCTAACCTCTTTCTCTCTCCTCTGAAATCCAATAAAATTTCTTTTCTGCAGGATTCTTTGCAAAATATCGCCGCTCAGAAATCTTTTTGCAAAGTTTTGTGATTGGTTTGTTTTGCATATTTTAATACGGACTTTAAGGGGCAAAGACAAATCCAGATTTGGTGGGGATTTCATCACCCTTCCTAAGCCCCACAAATCACAAACCGAGCATCTGCATCAACCCTACATTAATTTAAAAAATATCTAGACAAGACTCTAAGGACTGTCGCGCTCAATAAGGACAGAGGAAGGTCGTGGGTAATCTATCGCTTATCCGTATTACTTTTGTGGTGTCTAGGCAAGTGTGTCTAAGACAAGTGGTTACTTAATTAGGACTACTACTTACGTAGTGGACAACCTCCTATTTACCTGGCACTTACCTGGCTACAAGAGTAGTAAAGAGGTGGTAGAGGATTGATCATGCGGCTTGTCCTTTGGAAGTTTAGGAGCGGTCTAGAGACTTGACCTAGGTAACCTTAGTTCTAGGGCTGTTTGTGCATTTTTGTGTGATTTGTCTAAGTCCGACACACTTTTCAAAACAGACCATTTTTAAAAGTACACACGCTGCCACTTGTGCTAAACCGGTTAGTGCATGCTCGGCTGGACACGGGATTCTAGTGCCCGTCTTGTCCGCGTTCCTGCTATCGACTCCGAAGTCGGTACTTCTTCATCTTCTTTTTTCTCTCCATCCACCACATCAACCGAGATGGACGGTACTCCATCAGATTATAACACCACGCTGCCACCGCCCGTAGGTGCGCAGAATCCACCACGCATCTCTCTCCAAGAAAGATGCTATCCTATCCGTGGTCCCCTTCCTACTTGTCTATCCATTCCATCAGCTAACAGGGATAATTTTGAAATTAAACCCCACTACATCAATCTGTTGCCCAAATTTCACGGGCTTGAGTCTGAAGACGCGTACGTTTTCATCACTAAATTCGAAAACGTATGAGCAATGATGGGTACTTCACAACTGACTGTGGATGCTATGCGCTTGGGTCTTCTCCCATTCACTCTGTGCGACTTGGCAGAAAAATGGCTTTATAATACTGCCGCACACTCTATCACTAATTGGGATGAATTCGTAATAGCATTTCTTAAGAAGTTTTACCCAAACAATAAGACCGCCCATATTAGGAGCGAGATCAACCAGTTCACCCAGCTTCCCAATGAACCATTTGGGAAGTGCTTTGAACGTTTCAAGGATCTGCTTGTCCAATGTCCTCATCATGGAATACAAAGATGGGATTTTTGCCGAATTATATATGAGGGCATTAATCCAGCGACAAAGCAGATGCTTGAAACAAATTGTCGATGCAATTTCATGTCTAAAAATGATGGTGAAGCTTAGAAATATCTGGAAGACCTTGCTGAACACACTTTGCAGTGGGAAAGCGTAAGACCACCTTCATCTAGGGGAGGTATTCATCAGCTCGGTGTTTCCATCGCAGTAAAAGCCAAAATGGCAGCGATGCAGAAGAAACTCGACGCTATTGAGAACAAATTCTCATCAGTCTCCCTAAATCAGGTCACGCTACCCAAGACCGTGTGTGGTTGTTGTTCAGATCCTTCACACTTGACGGAAGAATGTCCTATGAATGCACCGTTTCAAGGTCACGAGCAAACTAATGCTGCTTTTCAGCAGCGACCTAGAAACGATCCTTATTCTTCCACGTACAATCAAGGATGAAGGAATCATCCTAACTTTTCTTGGAACCAAAACCAACCCCAAAATCAAAACCAGTTCCAAAGCAATTATCAAAGACCTCCTCCACAGCAACCACAACCACAGAGTCAGCACCCCTTTCAGTCACAAAATTTTCAAAATCCGGCCAACACTTCCGTACCGCAACTGGCCGGTACTGATAACTCTTCGCTCGCACAAACTTTGGATTTGTTCATGAAACATTCCATTCAAATGTCGGCTGATATGAAGTCTTCTATTGATACCATAAAGAAAGACTCCGCCTCCCACGGTGAGAGTATTAAATCAATAGAAAACCAAATTGCACAGTTGAACGCCGCTATGAGTGCGAGAGAGAAAGGGAAACTCCCATCTCAACCCCTACCGAATCCTGGCCACTCACAAAATCATAACGTGAGTGCTGTTACTACGTTGAGATCGGGAAAAGTGCTAAATAACCGAGTGGGTGAGCACTTTGATGATGTTGGTGATACCATTGATACCCCGGCTTCTACTTCTTCCCCTAATTCGTCTAGTCTCTCACCTTCATCCGAGCCTATTCTCCGTTTTTCCTAAGGCTCGAACACTTCACCCAATCTATCTATGACAATCCCCACTCCAATTTTGGGATCGAATCTGTCCCCACAATCTTCTCCACAAATGTTGGACCCAAAACTTATTGATCAAGCTCCATTTCCAAACAGATTGAGTGCCAACAGACCTAACCCACAAATAGAGAAGATTGTGGAAATTTTTAAGCAAGTTAACATAAACATTCCTCTCCTAGATGCTATTCAACAAGTCCCGTCTAATGCGAAAATCCTAAAGGACTTGTGCACTAGGAAGAGAAAAGTTCAAGTACCTAAAAAAGTTTTCCTTGCGAGTAATGTGAGCACTGCTTTTACACAACAATTACCCAAGAAACGAAAGGACCCCGGAAGTCTTACAATTTCTATTTCTATTGGGGGTAAAAATATCAATCGTGCTCTACTCGATTTAGGTGCTAGTGTTAACTTGCTTCCGTATTCTGTTTATGAGCAATTAGGGATCGGAGAGTTAAAACCTGCGCATTGCACTCTTCAGATGACCGATCGATCTATTACCCAACCTATGGGTGAGCTAGAGGATGTGTTAATCAAAGTCAGGGAATTCATATTCCCTGTGGACTTTATTGTTTTAGATACACAGCCTGTGGCAAACCCACACAATCAAATCCCGGTGATACTCGGTCGACCCTTCCTAGCAACTTCCAACGCAGTAATCAATTGTAGAAACGGCTCTATGACCCTATCCTTTGGAAAGAAGTCAATTGATCTTAACATTTACAAGTTGGGAAGTGAACCCTCCGAACCCTATGCTCATGTGTGTTCTGTCGAATTAATGGATGTCGACGGCAGCGAATTTGACCAACCTCATGATACTGACTCTTTTTATATGTTGTTGTTTGACCCAACCATGTATTATACATACACGGACTCTTCCATCGAGTTGTCCGGGTCAACATCTAACGCTGATGAGGAACTTTTTATAGAGTCTGACGATCACCCTGTTTTTCCTGATGACATTATTCTTCGGGGTATCGATGAAAGCTTTGAGGAAATTTTCGCTGATGAACTCGCATTTTTAAAAGATACGGGTGTTGAGATGAATCAACTCCAAGATAAAGAAATTGAACCTCCACCCCTTCTTTTGGACAATCATGATAATGCGAGTAATCCATCATTACTATCACTGTGTCGTCTCTCCAAATTGAGACGCAATCCTTTTCCATTACACCTCTTATCACCTCCTCACTTCTTCATGTCGAAAGGTGACATGTTCTTCCACCAACCTTGGTGCTTCATCGATAAAATTTTTGAATGATTGGTGTTGACCTTCGGTCTTTGCAAATCTTGGCATTGACCAATAACCTTGACCCCCCTCGTGTGATTTTAAAAGATTAACATTGTTTAACTCAAGTTTGTGGGGGTTATATTTTGGCTCTTGAAAGAAAAAGAATTTTTATAAGATTGTGAGCCAAAAATAAGTTTGGGGGAGGATTTCACTTGCATTATTTCTTGTCCCCTTTCTCCTCCCAAGTCTACAGGTTTTTGAGCTTAACGGATGACATAAGTGAGGATACTGCTGTAAACAGGTTTGGGGGAGGTTTGTGCTTATTTACACATCAATTTGCATCATATTTTGCATAAGCACAACATTTTCAAAAAAAATTAAAATTAAAATTTTCTTTTATAACAAAAGAGTAGAAAGTGAAAAATTACATCCAAAAGATAGGAATAGTTTAAGAAAACCAAGAAAATTAGAAGTTTTCTTAAACGAACTGGTAATAAGTAGTTATGAGCTGTTGTCCCAAGGGTTAGTAAGATGAAGGAAGTCACTAATCTGAGGATAAAAATAAGTCTGAAAAATAGTTTCTATTCTGGAAGCCAAAAATTTGAATGTTGATACCCTACTATATGCACTTACACACGTCTTGAAACTCGGGATAGTAGAGGATACCTTGAAATGCTCTTGTCTAAAAGCCAAAGTATGAAGAAAATAAAAAAATGAATAAAATATAAAATGGTGAAGAAAAAAACGAACACTGGTTTTGTTATCGCCAAGGCAGCAATAAAAAAATATAGCGATGGTGCTTCATCACCTAGTGCCTTAGACCAACTGGTCTGGAAGTCACTGCTAAGCCTTAGGTGGTGCAAGACGAGGAAAATACTATCACCTAATCAGCAAGCACATAAGTAATCGGTCGGTTAGTACCTCAAGAAGTATTAACGGTCGCATGAAAATGTGTGAGCAAATCCATATAAATATTCATCAAATTAAAAAGTACTGAGGTAGATGGACAAGAGTATGATAGCTTGAATTGAATTCTCCGAGTGTAGGTATGTTCTATTCACACACGTAGGGGTATATGATCGATATTTGGATGAAAGGTAGGAATGAAGAATTAAGACGATGTTTTATTGAGGAATGAAGTTATTTCTAACATCTTTTTCATGACTATTAAGATAGGGCTCATGACAACTGAAAAGCTAGTGTAGTTGGAAACTCTAAATTTTCAAAGTATATCTTTTATGGTTCTTATCTTTATATGTAAATTTCACCATCTCTCTTTTATTATAGGATTTTGTGGGTGTAATCCGCTGAAAACCCTCAGGAGACAACACTTCTCCTACTAGGGACACCTAGAGGTTTAACGGCTTGTTGCACGTGCTCAGTGCAATCGTGTTTGCCTACGAAAGTGTGCTTAGTTTTCTCCTTTCTTTTTCTCCTTCTCTTGAATAAACTAGTTTGCTCGGGACGATCAAAAATAAGTTTGGGGGTATTTGTTCAGTTGATAAAATTGCACATTTGTTATTACATTTTTCCTACTATTTCTATACTAGAAAATGTGTTTATTATAATATATGATACATATGAGGGTTTATCTGTAAAAATACTATTTTTCATGTGTTGATATATTATAATTAACATTTGGTAGGAAAATGTATGCAAAAATATCATTGACCAAATCTTAATGTTGAAATTAATATCTCAATAAAACAAACTCTACTAATATTATTTGTGGAGTTGTTGTGCAGAATTTTCAGGGCTAAAATCAAGGGAATCAAAGTTGTTAAGAGCAAACCTGCCTAATTAAGAAAGCAAACTAAGAAATCAAATCTGGCAGAAACAAAGAAAAGATTTCCAGTTTCCAAAGCTTCCAAAGATCTCCACATGTCATATGGGTGAAGCCCCAAAAAAAATCATAAAATGATCCTCCTACTTGGCCGCGGATCCGCGGCCAAACCCCCCTATTGGCCGCGGATCCGCCGCGTGCCAGAAGGTTTGTGAGCTGGGATTTTGTGGTTTGGATATTAACCTCTAGCTTTCAATTTAGGAAGCTAGGGTTCTGGCTTTTGGAGTATAAATAAGGACCGAGAGCCTCTTGGAAAAGGCATCAAGTCGACGCGATCATGAAGTCCACGACGGCTCACGCATTCAGGCTGATCATCAACGGTTCATCTACCTCCTTAGAAGAGATCGAGAAGCAAACTAGTATTTGTAATCATTTTCTAAGGGAACAAAGTGCAAATGAGTTTTGTTGATTAATAAAGGTAGTTCTTTTTCTTATTCTATTTCTTTGTAGTTTCATTATGAATTCTCTCTCCATCTCTTCTTATCCCAACATGCGCGAGTAATTCTCCGCTTGTTAGGGTTCGTATGATTAGGGTAGGTTAATAGATGATGAAAATCCTTAAACTCTTTTTACGTCCTATAAAGTTTATAAACTTTATCAAAAGAATCATTAACATCCTAATCGGGCGTGCTATCAATTCATTGTTAGTCTCGACCGCGATTAGAGATTAGATTAATGATTGTTTTGGTAAAGGCTAGATATGAACGGAGTTCGATGTCGAGATAGAGGTTAAGAGTGGGATCCCTTTTCCCTCCAGAAACCCTAATCTACATGCATCACTGTCGTTCTAGTTTTAAATTTATTAAAGGATAAAAAGAGTAATCTTTAGTTAATCATCCATAACTACTAAATCCTAATGAACCCTGCAAGCCCCCTTTTATATTAAACTTATATCCATAATTAATCTAGATCTATATTTCGCATCCGTGTTTAACATAGATTTAGAACCTACAACCATTCTTTATTCTTCCTCCTTTCTTTCTCAACACACCTAAAGTAAGAATAAAATATTCAACGTTTCCCAGAGGACGACCCGTACCCATCTTGGTCTAGCTACGCGCGACACCGTTATTGATTGCGGTTAACTACTGCAAACACATAAATACATATCAATCAGCATCCAACGGGTTTTACCCCAGGAGGAGCAACATCCAAAGTCCATACTTTGTTGGTGTACATAGATTCCATCTCGGATCTCATAACATCAGCCACTTCACCAAGTGTTTACTCGTGATAGCCTGCTGAAAACTAGTAGGCTCATCATCATCGATGATACAATCCTCTCAATCCCCGTCTATGAGAAACCCATAGTATCTCTCAGACGGATGAGAATGCCTACTAGATCTGCGGAGTGGCATCGGTTAGTCGGGCTCTATTGAAATCTCAGGTTCTACTACGTCTTCAGCAGCAGTTTGTGGTTCTGGAATTTCTTCCAGTTCTACCGCGCTCCTACTAATTTCTTTTGCAAGAGATTTGTTCTCTAAAAATACTATGTGGCGAGCGACAAACACCTTTTGTTCTTCAGTGTGGTAGATAAGATATCCCCGCGAATTCTTGGGGTATCCCACTGTAACGACCACTATATTACTATACATTCGTGTTTTCTTTTTTTAGTAAAATATTTTATTTATTTATTCTTAGTATTTTTCGTATATTTTGTTTTCTATTAAATATATTATTTTAATATTCCATTTATTTTTCTCAAACCCACTTCTTTAAACTAAATCTTAAACTATTTCAAATTAAACACAAGCTCTAACCCAGCCCATAACCCAAATCCAATCTCATTTTCATTTTCTTTTATAAAACGATGAGCCCAAAAGCCCACTTTCTTTTCAAGCAACAACATACATTTAATTCTTATTAAATATATGCATGAACAACCTTGTAGCTCATTGGTTAAGTATTTACATTGTTATTCTATAGGTCACATGTTCAAATGCACATTCTTTCAATTATTTTTTATCATTTTTTATCTTTCTCATAACCTACAAATGAGACCTTTCATTTCATCTTCCTTTTAACTCTCAAAATAATTAGAATGGTTATGAGCTACAATTAGTTAGAATTATGGTAGCCATAAACCTTTTTTATATGTCACTCATTTTTCTTTTCTTCATCACACATTTCTATCATTTCCCATCTCCCTTTTCATCTAAATTTCTCGAAAAAGAATATGAAGAAGTTATCAAGAAAGTCTCGCTAGTAACATGAGACCATTGGCGGATAGACAAGCCCAGTAATAATACCGGCTTGTGTATGTAAGTTCTATCTTTTTCCCTCTGCTTAATCTCACTATTTGAATCATGACCTCTTATCATATCTCACCATGTCAACTTGCGATATCGTAAAATTCCATATGAAATTGTTTTTCTTAACATAATTTTTATCATATTTATGAGTAAGCACCGTTATTTCATGTATGGAATAATTTTTATTATATACATGAAATTGTTTTTCTTAACATAATTTTTATCATATTTATGAGTAAGCACCGTTATTTCATGTATGGAATATAATTTATCTTGAATTAATTTATTACAAATGGGACTTTGTTTCTTAGAATGTGCTTTGGTTTCTATAATTGCATATTATAACTCCAAAGCGTTAATCTGGTGCATATATTGTTGTTTTAGACGGTTAATCATGACCGGATCATATGTTTGCTTCACATATGTTAATTCATATTATTTATCGCTAAAATTTTAATTATTTATATTTACTTTTGCATACAAGAAAATAAATTTATAAATAAATACCATAGATTTATCATTTTCAAATACGATCTTACAAAATCTTTATCTTTAAACTAATTTTTACAAATTAATTTCCACTTCTGGAAATTCTTGGAACATTAGGATAAATAGTACATAGAATTCTAAATCTAAAAATTTCAGATCTAACTGCATAACGGTTTAGGAATTATATCGTTTTTATTCACTGTTCGTTAAAACAGAAAACTGCATTTATCGGTCAATTTGTAAGACACATAACCTGGTCTACCGATATTCAAATTGAGCAAACTCAGGTGTTTTATACATCTAAATCGATATATCTAGATTTTTTAGTTTTGAGTTTGTACTGAAAACCAACATAAAATATAGAAAACTGCGTTACAATATTTAGTGACGGATCTAGACAGAATCTGTCATGATTCGCACACTATTTTTAAATAGGACATAACTCGAACTCTCGATGTCCGTTCGTGACAAATTTTAGATGTGTAGATGTACAATTGATAAAACTATAATTTTATGTATACTGGATTACTTAGAAATGCATGAAACAATCCGATATAGGTTTTGCAATATAACATATAGTTGCTGTCTAGAAATTTGAATTTCTGTTTTAAACACTGATATTAAAATGATCATATCTAGAGCTTCAGAAATCCAAATCGCGTGAATTTTAGTGTTTTGGATAACTATATCAAATGACCTACAATTTTCTAATAATTTTTGTAACTTGAAACCTGATTGAAATTGACCCAAACTATATTTTAAAAATATATGACGGTGCTGAAGGATTCTGATCTGTTTTGTACGACGATATGAAAACGGGTATATTTCCCAAACCGGCAGTCGTATTTAGGTGAAACTGGAACTCACGCATGCACAACACATAGAGCTATATTTTTTATTATATTCTGTATTCGTTTAACTTAATTAATTACTCGTACAAAACACTTCTTTATAATATTGTTTATGGTCGTTACTTGAATAACTTACTTGCCTCATTTCATGCTATTCGAACATGTATACCTTGTTTTTTTTCTGATCTCTAAATTGTCGCATGTTCATGAATATATAATTAGATATTACATATTTGACTTGAACCCATTACATGATATACTTGATTTGATTTTGAACCTGAACACTTGAACTTAATACTCGAATATCCAAACTTGAACTTGAACACTTGACTTGACTTGACTGAACTATGAATATAACTTGACATGAACTTGACATGAATACATGAATATATGATTACAGCTTGAACATGAACTTGTACATTTTTTATATTCATGGATTCGATCAAGACCTGCAAACTTGAACTATATAATATAATATGCGGGGATAATGGGTAGATTGGTACGGAACGTATATCGTGGCATGAGATGTCACTTTAAAAGACACCTATATAAATTCACGTGCCGTTGTCCCATGGGTTATAATGGGGCCTTGTACTACATGTTACCATAGTCCACGGGGTAAGATGGACTCCTCTCGTATACATGAATACCTTCTTTATCAAACTACAAATAACCACGTTAGAATAACCATACTTACACATTAATATTCACTTCATGTTCACTATACGTATACTACCCAGCCATTTTCTATACTTGCTTGCTATGCTTATGTTTCATTGTCATGCTTACATAGTTGCCATTATTTACCATGTTATATAGAATTACTATATTACATAGATTTTCCATGCTTATATTAAATGATATGTTTAATCACTATATCACACTTAGTCCATTGCTTCATGATATCCTTTTCCAACTTTTCACTATATCTTTATATTTTACATTCATTCTTTTTAGAACTTACCGAGCGCTAGTTCGCTGATGGGCATTCCACCCATTTCTTTCTATTCTTGGAATATTCATCAGGTGATATTGAGGCAGAGAAGATAGAAGTGGTTGAAAAGGAGTACAATCGGTTCGCATCACAACTGGATGTCTAGTTCCACTCCGCTTTTTATTTCATTTCAGCTTATTTATGTATGCCTCTTTGTTAAGGCTTATCATGTATTCAGATATTTTTTCAACCGTGAATCATGAATATAATAAATCAGAGTTGGATTTCATTCTTTTGTTTATTCTTGTTACTTTATGTTGCTTATAGACGCTTAACATATTTATTTTGAGAAATGACCTTCTCATAATAAATAAATTGCGGGTTTGCCACGTCACCGTTTCCATCTACTGACAAGCGGAGTGTGACACCTACAAACTTGCATAAAAATGATCGTGCCTCAAGTTTGTCCACATTCTGCTTTTTGACAAAAGCTGGACACCTTTATATATTAAGATACTTAAGATATGGTCTCTTCCCACTCTACATTTCATATGGAGTGGTAGACACAGACTTAGTTGGAACCCTATTGAATAAGTGTGCAGCAGATTCTAGCGCAAGGCCCTAGAAGGAAAGTGGCAACTCAGCACTACACATCGTGTAACACGCCATATCGAGTAGGGTACGATTCCTTCTTTCCAATACACCGTTGTGCTGTAGAGTATACGGAGGAGTAAACTGAAAGAGAATTCCATTCTCTTTTAAATATTCAAGGAGCTCGGTACTTAAGTATTCTACACTCCGATTAGATCGAAGTATCTTGATACTTTTGCTTGTTTGTTTCTCCACTTCATTTTTATACTCATTGAACATCTCAAAGGCCTCGGATTTATATTTCAATAAGAATACATGTCCATACCTTGAGAAATCATCAGTAAAAGTGATGAAATTGTAAGTCGATGTCGCGCACCCCGCGGGTTCGCGGGGAGGCGGAATTTTCAAAACCGATTTTATAAGCTTCGCAACACTGACTAAACTCTAGGATCTTTACGAAACCTTAACTAGCTAAACTAACTAGGAGGTTTAACTACTATGATAGATGGTTATACCTCCGTGACCAAGTCCTTCGGGTCTTCTTTTCATCCTCTCCTTGGCTCCTCGAAGAACGGATGAAGGTTACATCGTCGGCCTCCTCGCGTCAAAGATGATCTACCCGAGAGTGTGTGCTTTGAGCTCCAACCTCTAAACTGAGGTTACTAGGGTACTTAGATCACTAAGCTAAGTAGCCTAGGTGATGTAGAGTAGCTAAATGAGTGTTTTATCTCACTAGGTCCTAGGGTTCACAACACATTTGAGGGTTAGGACCTTGTTGAGAAAGAAGGAGAAAAATTGGAGAGAGAAAGCAAAATGAGAAATGAGCTAGGGTTAGAGGCTAAGTGTGGAGAATGGCTCTCATATCTCTACTCACTTATTGAACCATAGATTAAAATTCAATACAATATATCACCCATGCTTCAATAGTAAGACCAAACAAATAAAATAATGCCTAAGCCATTCCTCACACTATGCCACAAATATCTCCACAACTCCACCTCATTAATCTATTCAAGAAAATGGATAAATCAATAATGAGGTGTCCCCTTCTAGAAGCATGTCGTGCAAAATTACAAGAATGCCCTCACCGTATATACATACCCGTATTCGTATTCCGAAAAATATGAATAAATTGAGATGATAGCAATCCAATAATACAATACTAGGATCCGGCTTAAACCAAAGCCCACTAGTATTATCCGTCCGAACATCATCCGTACACAAGTAAACGTACGTGATCGAAACCCTGCCGTAAAACCATACGGCCTCTACATCGTTTCTCCCAAAGCAGGGAAACCTTCTTTGTGGGACTTTAAAGACTCGACGGTATGCTGGCAGTGGGTTTAACCATAAGCACGTCAGCGGTACTAGCTGCATGTAACGGCTATCCAGGTATCTGTCAATAAGAATGCCGATGAGCAAACTCATCTGAACTCCTACTGAGCCTATGTGTGACAATCTCCGTACAGTCCGGTATGTTCGTCTGAGATACTCACATATCGTGCCTAGGGGGATGGTAAACGTCAAACCCCTAATAGCACAATAAGTCATGCCAGAGCAGAGTCCAAAACACCCTGAGAAATTACTAGAGTACCTACCAGTAAATCTCGCTTGCCCTGGCCAGGGATTTTGTGTAATGGCTTTCTGAAACAACGCAATATCAACCCCCAATACCTGGAGAGACGAATCCTATCTAACTGCTACTGCCTCTAAGTGCTTCGGGACTGTACCCAACTACTACCTGTTTGCACGACTCCTTTGAGCCGTGGTAGGGTAGTAATCAAAGTACAGTGGGAACACACTCGAGGCGAAGTGCGATGTCAAGTCAACGGACTAAGCTGTACTTATGTCACCTAGGAACTGCTACCTGACGATAGATAAAATACCAACCAGCAGTTCCCGACGAGTCATGTCCAGTGTAAAAATCAACCTAATGAGCAAATGCATACTATCTCTAGTACGACTTACTAATGGCTGTGTGACAGACCATCTCCCTTGCTGGGATGAGAAGCGTATGCACTAGTCTACTCTGGAGTATCGATACCCTGTCTCGATAATCCTACGACTAAGGACCTGTATAAGGATATGCTTATAGACTACCCAGCCCCCATTAGTGTGACTGCCATCTGTAACAGCCGTAAAACTTCTGCACAATTTTTTTTTGTAAAGTATAGAAAAGAATACCTTAGCCTGACACAAGTTATAAATTTAAATTGCTTTTGAACAGTAAGAAACAACTTGTAGCTCATTGGTAAAGCGTTGCACTGCTGTGACATAGCCCATGTGTTCAAATCCCCTAAACCACATAATCTTTTATTGATTTTTCTTTTAAACTTTTAGAAGCCCAACAGTTTGCACGTGGACTACACGTAAAATGAAAAGTCACTGAAAAATTAAACATGTGCGAAATAGTATTTATACAGCCTAGGACACCTGTCAAAGATCCAAGCACCCCACCCTACTAAACGGCCGGTGAGATCTCCCTGGGGGCCGGTGCCGCCGGTCCCACCCGTCCTAATGTAACATTTCAGAAAAATAAAATATTATTTTTGGGAATTTTTATAATTAAATAATAAATATATTGAATATTTTACTAGTGCGGTATAATTAAATACCGATAAATTAAGGAAAATTTTGAAAATTATAGGAATTACTGTAATGAGGGTGTTTTATATGTTTTAAGAAAATTATAAATTTTTATGATTTATTTAACTCCATTTTTATGCTAATCACGATTAAATATCGCTAATCTCGCATTAATCCGGTTTTGTGCACATGACATGCACCATATCATATTTTACTAGCATTTGTCATATTTTCTACCAAGGTTTCATTTGGGTTTCCTATTTCAAAATTTAAAAGAAAACAAAACAAAACAAAGCAAAAGAAAAACGAAAACAATAAAAAAAATGAAGCATGGGCATGAGAGAGAAGAGAGAGTGAGGTGAGGGGTCAAACCTTGGCATGGCTCATTTTCCCTCTTCATATTTTCTTCATCTCTTTCCTTCCCTCAACCATGGCAGCTCACTCCCCCACCTCCTCTTCAAACCCTCATTTCAGCACAAAAAACTACTCCAAAGTCCATCCCCACTTCATTAAAAACATGCACAAGTTCACAAGCTACACTTTGGACCAAGAAATGTTGCATTTTGGACACTTGGGGCAACTCAAGAATATTCTTGAGTTGCCAAATGAGGTACTTTCATTTCCTTTAGCTTTGTATTTCATTCACTTTAGTATCCATATGTGTTTAGAACCGTTTTAGTGTAGTTTTGATGGACTTTGAAATTCTTAGAAGAGGGTTGAGGAAGTCTTGAGTTCTGGTGGTTCAATTGAGTCCTGGTAGAGACCATAGAACCCCTGAAATGATACGAATCCTGAACTGAACCCAAACTAAAACCTGAAACCCAAAATCTGAAACTGTTCTTGTCGATTTGTGTGTAATTAGTGGGTGCAGGAAAATCTGGGATGACCTGAGGATTTTACGAGGAAAGCAAACAAGATCACAAGCCTAGATGGACCACTACGAGGCCACCCTACCAATACGAGCTCAATCCCTTCACCCAAAACCGAGGAGGCCGGATTTCTATAGGGTGTGGCCGGCCACTTGGTCAAGTTAGGTGCCCAGGTTGCTTCCATAGCTCATATACATCATATACATCACCCCAGTATTGTTTGTGCACCTTGTTTTCACCTTAAACAAAATCTGGGACTATTTTCATGAGTTGCTGTTTTGATTCGGGGTTTTGTTTTACGTATTTTGAATTTTAGATTTTAGCAATTGGTATTGTATTCGATCACTTGACGTTTGTACGTCCATTTCGGGTGCTGTTTGGTTGATTTGCGTGAGTAGACTATAGGTTTTGACCTATGTGAGATTCGTGTGTCGTTTCGATTTCGAATAGGATTTTTATGCGATACAATGTGTTATGATATATAGGTACCCCGACGAGAACTTAGAGACGACAAGCAAGCACGTGGAGACGTCGGCATCGGCAAACGAAGATCAAAGTGAGTAGATATATATATCCACGGAGAAAGTCGGGTGGATGGCGTATAGCACCCCCGCAGTTTCGTAGTTTAAAACGCGAATGCGTTATAATTATTATACACACACACACACACACACACACACACACACATACGGATGTGATATGAAATGACTTTGGGTTAGTATAGTGTACTTGTAAGATAGTGTTTAGTTAGTTTTTAGTCGCGAACCCTAGAGTAGTGATTTGCATACACACACACTTGCATACTTTTAGTACTTGTACGTATATGGGGATATGTGTATACACACACACACACACACACACACACATAGGTATAGGACTATGTGTGTGTGTGTGTGTGTGTGTGTGTGTGTATACGTATGTATATACATGGATGATGAGGATAGTGCATGGTATTTGGAGATGAGTCGATGAGATTGGGCATGGTGCCATGAGATCGGTGATATAACGTAGTTCGTATTATGAGATACGACACGATATTATAGCGGGTCCTTGGGCGATGTGTTTCATACACGCGTATATATATATGTAGATGGTATCAGTATGTACTAGACTTAGATCAGTACCCAGATCATGATGTGATGATAAGGATACCAGACGAATAACGAAATAAATGTGATATTTGACCCGTACCCAGATTTAGGATGTCATACGATGGATTTACCGTACGAGCTATATTGATGATAGATCTGCACTCTTGACTCGAGGATGTCATATGATATATTGTATCGTATGTGATACTATTGAGGCGGGATCACCGACTTATATATATATATATATATGTATATATATATGTATGTATATATATATGTATATATATATACATACATACATACACACACACACACACACACACACATATATATGTATATATATATATATATATATCAACTCAGACTTAGGTGGTTTTCCTTACCTTTTTCGATTAGCTTGTTAGCTTAGTCCTATAGTTTATTTATAGATATAGACTAGACTCGAGTCATACCTATTTCAAAACTGACGAATCGTGAGTATTTTAAATACAGGCCAAGGGATTCTATGGATATTTCAAAGGATGTACATTTTCTTAAAAACACCGTTGCCCTTATTTCAAAACACCACGATTCGTATTATTTCAAATGGCAAAACGATATGATACTTATACAAAAATGTAGATTCTTTATTGTTGCGTTTTATTCATGTTCCGCATATTATTGCTGCATTTACTTTTCATTGCCATTCATTCTGCTATTCGCATCGCATTGCATGCTTAAATGTGTTTATTGTTATATTGAAACCCATGCTGTCAGGACACCAGCACCATTACCAATGATGCGTATGCTCCATGTACACCTGCTTGCCGGCTCACACACATCATCATCGGTAATTGCCATGTCACGTACACATTAGAAAATACTACTTCATTAGTATAAAATGTTAGCTGATAATTTTGACATGGTACTAGTGAGCTTGCTTTTATATGATAGCTTAGACATTGCATTTATTACTGTGATTTTCATGCATATTTATATATTCATTGTCATGCATTATTTAAGGGCCAGTCCGGATTGCCGGAGCCCAGTATTCATTATTATTGACTTTTATTTTGGATTTCGGATTTTCCATGAGATTTCTGAATTTGGAGAAACCGCAAGATTTAATAAACTCAGTTATCATTTTAAAAGATAAAAGTGCGGTTTTCTCATGTTATGATTGTGATATGTCTACCATGAGTTTTCTCGACTCTTGAGCGATATCATACACCCGATTCGAGAAGGAGATGAACCGTCTGCGGGTGCATGGTGGACCCGGTGCGGTACCCTGGGGCAAGAAGATCGCAGAAAATGGCGTTGAGCCTGTGGCAGAGGAGCATTGCTGACCGGTGATTTTATTGAGATTTATGATACAGGCCAGTTCGGATAGCCGGAGCCTGAGGTTTTGAGATTTGAGGATATGGGCCAGTCCGGATAGCCGGAGCCCTAGATATTGATATTCGAGGTTACAGGTCAGTCCAGATTGCCGGAGCCTGAGATATTGAGATTTATGTTTTGTGTCGATACTTGACACTGATTTCATGTTGATTTCATTGATGATACCTCGATTTATAAATTTACAGAAATCTCACTATATTATGAAAACGGTTTCCACATTTAGATGCATTCTGTTTTCATGCATTCATACCTCATATTATGATATGTTGCTACCTGAGGCACCGACACGAGCACTTGGTATTACACTTATGTATAGATGTTTACCCTTGCCACCTTATCATGCTTCAGACTTTATCATTTTGAGGATATATATTACTGATCGTATTGACCTAGGATTGAGTCATACATACGATTTTTGCTCTGTGATGTTTTATACTCACGAGTTAGCAATTCACCCACGTTGTGCCACAGTTCTTGCAGGTTTTGCCGTACAGGTTTCGTTACGGCTTGCTGGCACACTGCTTTCTTTCCGGGTGACTGCTTTGGTAGGTGGGTTCACTTGCATCGTGACCACCATTGTATATTTATTTATTTCAGTTGTATCTAGTAAACTTCATCAACCAGACTTGTATATTTATTAGACTTAGAAGACCAGTTGTTTATTCTTTCCACCTTAGAGTCGCGCGTTGTATCATTATGGTTTTTATGTTGATTTTGAGTTTTCATTTGAGTTTTTATTTTTGCCCATCGGCGTTGTATATCATATTGCTTGCATGGTTGTGACCGTCAATTGACGAAGAGCTAGCTCCCGCTTGGGGATGCCTTTTATCATTATGCATATATTATTCATGTTGTACCCCGTTTGGGGCCAGTATTTACAAAGGAAACTCTGCCGAAATTTTCAGAAAGGACTTAATGTTTTTAAAAAACGCATAATTCGGCTTATTCTATTAAAACCACTTGCTTTTAAACAAGTTTTCCTTCATTTATTATTTAAGATGGTTTAGATTTCTGGGATTTTAGCTTACTTGAATTAGATGGGGTCCTATAGACTTCATATGATTCAAGTGCCAATCACATGCTATTTCAAGTCGTGACAAAGTTGGTATCAGAGCGCTAGGTTAATCTTGGTTCGAGTCTATGTTTGACTATGCGGGGTCTAGGGCGTATATTTATTCGGAACCTAGGCTTGACCTTACGGAACTTAGACTTGGTCGAGGGGGTATTAGAACCGAATTTTCATCGCGTAGGTTGACCTTGGTTGATAGAGTAGGTGACTTAAGGAGAGTGACGTACCGTGTGTATATTCCGCGACATACTTACGATACGCTACTCCGCTTAAGGATCCTTAGCATGTACATTTCATTGCACATTATTATATTCATTCATGATCTATCCTCATCGATATCGGTTTATGGTTTTGTTGCCACGATTACACGGGTAGAGAGAGAGCTACGGTTAGAGTTGTGGTCAGCACGAGCTCGTCACGGATGAGGACTAACCAGGGCGTGATTCCTAGGGCATACGATTGCATAAAGGCGTCGTTTTATTGTGTTTTCGCACCATGAGTATTTGATGGATCGCTTTTACGAGATTTCTCGGACGTGCAGATCAGCACCAGAGGATTGGGCCACTACTAGAGGCCAGCCAAAATGTGATGACCGTCGATGCACCAATTATTTGATGATTGAGGCACTGTTTAGCGTGCGGACAAACGAGCCATTTGCTGCTGCGAATGACAAGATATCGCCCTAGATGTTTGGAGCTATTGCCGCACGAGTTGTACTTAGAGATATGATAGAAGATCGCTAGTCACCCAAGGAGGAAGGACTAGGACATGTGATTCATTGCCTACCCCGATGCAAGGTCATCAGATTGGTTGATTCCAGTTAGAGACGACTTCACGCAAGTACGTTGAGAGTCAATAGAGACGATCGAATATCAGGAACCCATTTTTCCAAGTTTAAAGTATTTGGAAAAACATGCAAGTAATTCCGTAGACCCTCTAGAAGAATGAAACCCTAACTCGATATAATGACCATGAGAACGCTTGGAAACCTTAGGGTTTCCAACAGTTCAGTGGTGCCATTGATGAGACTTAGGTTTGCCCTTCTACGGTTGGTCCACAGGTACTGTGGCGTGTACTAGAATACTATTAAACTGTACTCAAGATATTGAGCTCTTGGGGGATTATGGAACCTTGAAAAATCGATCGAAAAGTTCGACGTCGTTCGGATATCATGTGATGGGATATATTGCTTGGGAGACTCCAGATACGTGTATAGCCGTTGGAGCGCAGTCCATACAGCCATGACGAGACGAGTCCGAATCAGTCGACATTAGAGAAAAGTGGAGTAAGAGGTTCGTACGAGATCTTCATGAGATGACGTTCCACTCCGCTGACATCAGAGATGTGATACGCATGCAGAGGCATTGTATATGGATATATCTTCCAGAAGGAATCGCAATGAGTATGCAGCCGTTCCGGAACAATAAAAAGATTTAGTAAAGGACGATGGCTTCGGGGCAGTTCGGCAGAAACGAGATTTGGGAGAGAGACCTCGACAAGGCCTTTCTGGAATAATTTATGAGAAGACTTGGATCCGGGAGCAGTCATATTACGCACACCCAGTGGGTCAGAGTTCGGCATCGTCGACGAGATATGTTATGAGTGACCATGACAGTTGGCCAGAGATTCTTAGAGGATGTGCTTGAGCGGGACTGTTTCCGCCATCTTTGATTCTTTATTTTGGACGATTTATTTGCATGATTGAGATTTTGTGTACCACAGTTGCACTTGACTTCGATTTGATGTCATTCAAGATGTTGATTTTGATTTTATACCTATGGTATGCATGTGATTTGACTTATGCTTTCGGCATAATTTTCATGCACTTTTAGTATTTTGATTCGATTATGTGCACGTTGATGCACATGGTTGTGAGATTATATACCACGGTATACCTGATTTGGATTTGGATTGAGATGTGTTGTATACCGTCGATTTCGATTGTGATATTCGATACTTGTTTTCATGCACCTTGTGCACTGGATTTGGATTCTTGCGCATACTTGGGCGCTTGATGCGATTTTGGTGCACGCCAGATGCACTAAATCGAGATTCTTCGTGCATATCAGATGCACCTGATATTGCTGTCAGGCACACCCGTTGCCTTAGACAGGTGTTTCGTGCACACCCGTTGCACTTAGATTTGTTTTTGTGCCCATGTATGGAATATTTATTGATTTTGATTTCCGTGCGCACCAGACGCACATGGCATTCTTGTATACATTTTGGGATTGATTTTGAGCAGTATGTTTTTATGATATTTATTACTTGGTAGAGTAGCTGAGCAGGACTAGTCCGAGGACAGTACCTGAACATATTTTGCATGCATTGATAGTTATCGAAGGGATTTCCAAAAGGAGCAAGAGTCTCAGTATTTACCTACGTGTCCGAGATTGACACGAAACTATTACAAAGGAAACCCTTCTAAATTGTTTTCAAAATGACGGGACGTGCATATTAAACAAAGGATATATATATATATATATATATATATAGTTATTTTCTTACAATAGACGTCCGCCACTGTGCAATGCGCATCGCACAGCGACTTAAAAAGGTTTTGCATGCATTTCTTTCAGAGGTTTACATGTATGGTGTTGATGTATGTCATGTTGGTTTTTGTATTGGATTTTGACACTTGTGTCTTCACCATGACTCCGATAATTGCGGGATGCTTGAAGGAGTTTTGCTTTTGATATATATACTCGTTTTCATGCGCATGCATTGCGCTGCGATGTATTTTATGTATTTATGATTTCGGAGCCTCGACGACTTGATCTTTTTACTGAAATGTTTTAGTATTGAAGGGTTTAAATTTAAATTCGGGGACCGAATTTCTTTAAGGGGGGAAGATTGTAACATTTCAGAAAAATAAAATATTATTTTTGGGAATTTTTATAATTAAATAATAAATATATTGAATATTTTATTAGTGCGGTATAATTAAATACCGATAAATCGGGGGAAATTTGGAAAATTATAGGAATTACTGTAATGATGGTGCTTTATATGTTTTAAGCAAATTATAAAATTTTATGATTTATTTAACTCCATTTTTATGCTAATCGCAATTAAATATCGCTAATCTCGCATTAATCCGGTTTTGTGCACTTGACATGCACCATATCCTATTTTAGTAGCATTTGTCACATTTTCTACAATGGTTTTATTTGGGTTTCCTATTTCAAAATTTAAAAGAAAACAAAACAAAACAAAGCAAAAGAAAAACGAAAACAATAAAAAAATGAAGCATGTGCATGAAAGAGAAGAGAGAGTGAGGTGAGGGGTCAAACCTTGGCATGGCTCATTTTCCCTCTTCATCTTTTCTTCATCTCTTTCCTTCCCTCAACCATGGCAGCTCACTCCCCCACCTCCTCTTCAAACCCTCATTTCATCTCCAAAAACTACTCCAAAGTCCATCCCCACTTCATTAAAAACATGCACAAGCTCACAAGCTACACTTTGGACCAAGAAATGTTGCATTTTGGACACTTGGGGCAACTCAAGAATATTCTTGAGTTGCCAAATGAGGTACTTTCATTTCCTTTAGCTTTGTATTTCATTCACTTTAGTATCCATATGTGTTTAGAACCGTTTTAGTGTAGTTTTGATGGACTTTGAAATTCTTAGAAGAGGGTTGAGGAAGTCTTGAGTTGTGGTGGTTCAATTGAGTCCTGGTAGAGACCATAGAACCCCTGAAATGATACGAATCCTGAACTGAACCCAAACTAAAACCTGAAACCCAAAATCTGAAACTGTTCATGTCGGTTTGTGTATAATTAGTGGGTGCAGGGAAATCTGGGATGACCTGAGGATTTTACGAAGAAAGCAAACAAGATCACAAGCCTAGATGGACCACTATGAGGCCACCCTACCAATACGAGCTCAATCCCTTCACCCAAAACCGAGGAGGTCGGATTTCTATAGGGTGTGGCCGGCCACTTGGTCAAGTTAGGTGCCCAGGTTGCTTCCATAGATCATATACAACATATACATCACCCCAGTATTGTTTGTGCACCTTGTTTTCACCTAAAAAAAAATCTGGGACTATTTTCATGAGTTGTTGTTTTGATTCGGGGTTTTGTTTTACGTATTTTGAATTCGGGATTTTAGCAATTGGTATTGTATTCGATCACTTGACATTTGTACGTCCATATCGGGTGCTGTTTGGTTGATTTGCATGAGTAGACCATTGGTTTTGACCTATGTGAGATTCGTGTGTCGTTTCGATTTCGAATTGGATTTCTATGCGATACGATGTGTTATGATATGTAGGTACCCCCACGAGGACTTCGAGACGACAAGCAAGCGCGTGGAGACGTTGGCATCGGCAAACGAAGATCATGGTGAGTAGATATATCTACGGGGGAAGTCGGGTGGATGGCGTATAGCACCCCCGCAGTTTCATTGTTTAAAACGTGAATGCGTTACACACACACACACACACACATATATACGGATGTGATATGAAATGATTTTGGGTCAGTATAGTGTACTTGTAAGATAGTGTTTAGTTAGTTTTTAGTCGCGAACCCTAGAGTAATGATTTGCATACACACACACACACACTTGCATACTTTTAGTACTTGTACGTATATGGGGATATGTATATACACACACACACATAGGTATGTGACTATGTATATATATATATACGTATACATATACATGGATGATGAGGATAGTACATGGTATTTGGAGATGAGTCGATGAGATTGGGCATGGTGCCATAAGATCGGTGATATGACGTGGTTCGTATTATGAGATACGACACGATATTATAGCGGGTCCTTGGGCGATGTGTTTCATACACACGCATATATATATGTAGATGTTATCAGTATATACTAGACTTAGATCAGTACCCAGATCTTGATGTGATGATAAGGATACTAGATGAATAACGAGATAAATGTGATATTTGACCCGTACCCAGATTTGGGATGCCGTACGATCGATTTACCGTACGAGCTATATTAATGATAGATCCGCACTCTTGACTCGAGGATATCATATGATATATTGTATCGTACGTGATACTATTGAGGCAGGATCACCGACATATATATATATATATATATATATATATATATATATATATATATATATATATATATATATATCGACTCAGACTTGGGTAGTTTTCCTTACCCTTTTCGATTAGCCGGTTAGCTTAGTCCTGTAGTTTATTTGTAGATGTAGACTAGACTCGAGTTATACCTATTTTAAACTGACGAATCATGAGTATTTTAAAGCCCAAGAGATTTTACGGATATTTCAAAGGATGTACCTTTTCTTAAAAACAACGTAGCCCTTATTTCAAAACACCACGATTCGTATTATTTCAAATGGCAAAACGGTATGATACTTATATAGAAATTTAGATTCTTTATTGTTGCGTTTTATTCATGTTCCGCATATTATTGCTGCATTTACTTTTCATTGCCATTCATTCTGCTATTCGCATCGCATTGCATGCTTAAATGTGTTTATTGTTATATTGAAACCCATGCTGTCAGGACACCAGCACAATTACTGATGATGCGTATGCTCCACGTACACCTGCTTGCCGGCTCACACACATCATCATCGATAATTGCCATGTCACGTACACATTAGAAAATACTATTTCATTAGTATAAAATGTTAGCTGATAATTTTGACATGGTACTAGTGAGCTTGCTTTTATATGATAGCTTAGACATTGCATTTATTACTATGATTTTCATGCATATTTATATATTCATTGTCATGCATTATTTAAGGGCCAGTCCGGATTGCCGGAGCCCAGTATTCATTATTGTTGACTTTTATTTTGAATTTCGGATTTTCCATGAGATTTCTGGATTTGGAGAAACCGCAAGATTTAATAAACTCAGTTATCATTTTAAAAGATAAAAGTGTGATTATCTCATGTTATGATTGTGATATGTCCACCATGAGTTTTCTCGGCTCTTGAGCGATATCATACACCCGATTCGAGAAGGAGATGAACCGTCTGCGGGTGCATAGTGGACCCGGTGCCGTACCCGGGGCAAGAAAATCGCAGAGAATGGCGTTGAGCCTGTGACAGGGGAGCATTGCTGACCGGTGATTTTATTGAGATTTATTATACAAGCCAGTTCGGATAGCCGGAGCCTGAGGTTTTGAGATTTGAGGATATGGGCCAGTCCGGATAGCCGGAGCCCTAGATATTGATATTCGAGGTTACAGGTCAGTCCGGATTGCCGGAGCCCTAGATATCGATATTCGAGGCGACGACGAGACCCCACGACACCTTCGAAAGTTCCCTCTAGCTCCCTTCTCTTCTCCAAATCAGTAAGTCCCCTCTCCCATCCTCTCATTCTAATGTAGAACACTTTCATTTCAAACTCGTCGGAAGCGGAGTTATTCCGACTTCTGATTCTCTTTTCTTTAAAAACCCAAATTTTCTTAATAACAAACCTACCAATTCTTTATATATTGTTTAGCAATCATAACCAAATACTTTAGAACAAGTTTCAGCTCAAAATAACATGGTATGCAACTTTTATCACATTTTTTTATGAACAAATACCACAAACTTTACATTCTACATATTTCATCATATTCTTTTGTATTACCTTTAGAAAACTCACGAGGTAATAACCTGCCTCATCACAACACTCATTCTTGACAAAGCATGATGGCTTTTGGAACTTTAATTTGTGGGATAATTACATGTTTACAATAAAATACCCTAAACTATTACAAAACCGCATTCTTTAAATTGTCTTGTTTAAATTCCATACGATTAAGTCCTTACAACCCATTTGGGGGAATCTGACTTGGTTGGTGTGGGTTATCGCACATCTATCGGACTAGTAGGGCGAGATGCAGACCTCCTCACGGAATATACGATCTCGATGGAATTTGTATTACAATTTTAAGAAAAACATGATTTCTATTTAATAAATAAATTCTATTTTTTTATAAATATATATATATATTATCAAAATATCTATTTTAAATATATTATATATATTCCATGTTTTTTAAATTATAAGAGTCACAAAGATCATGAAAATACCATCACATTCAATACAAATCAAATTACAAGAAAATACCATATACTATTCAAAGTTAGGTTTATATCCACTACAATATTTCATTTTATAAAAATTACAACTATGAAAACCCCAATAAATAAATACTTGAGATTTATTTTGAAAATATATGAAAACTATTTTCATAAAAGCCTTTCAAGTTATACTAATTTACAATAATGACCCTAGTAAATATAGGTTTAAGCGGGACCAGTTCTCTTGAGCCTCAGGAAGCCGGAGAATATGGGTGTTTTCCTATCTAAGGTAGACAACCTAAAAACGGTGTTTATCAATACGGTAATTGTCTTGGAAAAAGACACAAATCCCACCGTCCATGTGCAGAAGTTACCGATAACTCCAAAACTAATTCAGGACTTCAATTCTGTTTAAGTGTCTGACTCAGGCAGAGTCTCAGTCTAATCTGAAATCAATCAATCTATCCTTGAATATGATTCAAGTATAACTCCAATTCAATATGAATCCATTTATACCAGAATTCAATCTATATCAACATGATCATGATTTGACCGAACCATGGATATACATTTGACTGGTCTAAATGACTATCCTCCTATATCCTTTCCATTTACATGAACTACTGATATCATGATTTTGGCAAGTCGTACATCTATTAAACAAAACAATATGCATCAATACATAATACATTACGGGGTTTTAAAGGGGTTGACTGGTACGGAATGTGTTAGAAGTGGCACGAGACGGTCACTTTAATACACCTAACCTAAATATCCATTGATGTTGTTCCTTGGCTTAACGGTTCTTTGTACTCCGTATATCTTAGTCTACGGAATAGTTGAACTCCTCTCTTATACACTGGCATATTCTGTATTAAGCTACAAACAACCGCGTTAACATATCAAACTCACAATACACCAGTTATATTCTCATATCTGTCTATTCTATTCCTACTTTTCTTTGAGACTTACCGAGCGATTGTTCGCTGACGACATTCCTTATCTCTTCTTTCTTTGGAAAGTTGTCAGGTGGATCCGACTGACCAGAGATAGAGCCCGGTTCAGAGGACTTGGATCAGTTCAGCGAGGACCCCGAGCTCTAGACTCTTGTATATACTTTACTTTCATGTTCATGCCATTGTTTAGGCATTGCTTTCATCATTGTATTTACTTTTCAGTTGTATTGTAAAAAAATGTTTAATAAATAAAAGTTGATGTCCGTTTACATTTCATGTCTTCTTATGTATATTTACATTAAATTGCTTAGTTACGCTTAGCGTGTTTACTTCTGAGTAAATACGTAGCGGGTCAGTCACGTCTCCTTACCCATACACTGGGAAGCAGGACGTGACAGGTTTTGTTGGCGGCCCATGCAGGTCAGTTCTACATGGAAATGCAAGTCAATTCTGCATGAAGTCCTAAGCAATATAACACAAGAATCAACAACTAAAAACATTTTTTACATTTCATATTCTTTGAATCTTACAATTTCATATTCTTTGAATATATCCTAACCCTATTTTTATTTCAAGGTTATGGATTCTCCCAACAACACGAGTACAAACGTCAACAACACACCACCACCTCTTCCACTTACGCCTACCGTAGCAGCTCCTATCAACGAACAGACAGTATTGCTTGAGGTAATTAAGAGCCACTTGGAGGGACAGCAGCAGCAGACTGCTATTTTATTGCATCGCCCAGAATCTGAGGCACCCGTAATGAAAGCAATTCCGGGCACTGCACCCTAAGAATTTCTCTGGGAAAGAGAGCCCCTTGGAAGTTGAAGAATAAGCTCAGAGTATCGAAAATGATCTGGCAGCAGCACAAGTGCCAAAGATTGCCTGGGTTAGAGTTGTGAAGCTGCAACTCACAGATAACGCTAGAGTTTGGTGGAAGGCGGAGGAAAGCCGTCTTGACCAGCCGATCGAATGGAGTACTTTTCGCGAGATGTTCGACGTGAAGTATTTTCCGGAGATTGACCGATTTGACATGTGTTGGATATAGTGCCATCAAAGTCAATTATTGGATCGCAGGTACGTGATTGCAATGATTGAGGCAGGACCTATACCGATATGACAGTCTTACTCGAGATGATAGTATGCTATGCAGTTTGTCTTTATCATCGTATACATCCTTTAGTTCACTATTGCATGATGATAGAGCCCATAGGATTCTTGCTTGACTGCCAGCAGTATGATGGCGATCATATACGTGGGAGCTGGGGTCTATAAGCACATCCTTAAAGTGTCCCTAGTCGTGGGAGTTTCGAGACAGGGCATCGATACTCCAGAATAGACTAGTGTATACAGTCGAGACCCCGACGAGGGGCGGTGGCCGGTCTCACAAGCCACTGGTGTCAGTTGAATCACCTAAGATGTATACAGGTGCTCATTGGGTTATGAGTACACCGGACAGGACTCGCCGGGAACCTGCTAGTTGGTATTATACCTATCGTCAGATAGCAGTTCCCTGATGACATGTGTACAGGTTAGTTCTTCGACCTGAGGTCGTCATTTGTCTCGTGTGAGTTCCCACTGTGCTTTGATTTCTACCCTACCACAGCTCAAAGGAGTCGTGCAAACAGGTCTTTTTTGGGTACAGTCCCGAGCCACATGGAAGCAAGTGAGCGGATCAGCAGGGGATTCGTCTCTCCCGGTATTGGGGGTGAGATCGCGCTGTGTCCAGGAGAACCATTACACAAAGCCCTCGGCCGAGGCAGGAGACTTACTGGTAGGTACTTCAGTAGTATCTCAGGGTGTTCTGGGCTACTCTCTGACACGACTTATACCGCTATTAGGGGTCTGACGTTACCAGCCCCTAGGCCGATATGCGATACTCATAGACGAACGGACCGGACTGTATGTATATTGTCACTGTTAGGCTCAGTAGGGTTTCTGGATGAGTTCGCTCGTCAGCTTCCCTTCCAATCAATACATAGGCAACCGTTACGTACAGCTCGTACCTCTGACGTGCTAGTGGTTATACCCAGTGCCAGTGTGTTGATGAGTCATTAGAGTCCCCCACAGACCGTTTCCCAAGTTCGGGCGAAACGTTGTAGAGGCCATATGGCTTTATGGCAGGGTTCAGAAAATGCACGTGCGTTTTCGCACGTGTCATATTTCGGGCAGATAATACTAGTGGGCTTTGGTTTAAGCCGGATCCGAGTATTATACTGTGTAGATATAATATCTTTGTCTCAGTTGCATTTGTATTCGGTCGAAATACAAATGCGGGTATGTTTATACTGTTATGGGGTTATCCTGAAATTCGTTTCGGGATCGCTTTTGGAAGTTGCCAGTTTCCAGTTTTCTATCGCCCGTCTTTAACATTCGGTTAAAGGCGGATTTATCTTTTCGTCACTTGGGTGAGTCATGAGGGTGATGTGTGTGGAAGCTTCTAGAAGTTGGTGACTAGGATTAGTGATTCATTGTATGCATTAATGGATGGATGACTAGGTTAAATGAGTCACCATTTGCATTAATGTGGTTTTGTTTGCATGAAGGATATTTGCTTAAGATCTTTTGCTTATGGTCACCATTTTTCCTCCTACACTCACCCCCTCCCTCATATTTAGTGGCCGGCCCATTCTTGTGGGAGATAAGGGATTTTTGCAAAAGAAAAAGAATATGGTTTTGGGTTCATGAAAATTAGGATTGCTCATTTCTCATTTCACTCGATCCAATGGCAACTTCATTAACCGTTCATCCATAGCTTTGGATGTAACGAGACAAAGTGTTCTACTCATTCTCTACATCAATCTTGGTCATCTCTTTTAGCAAACTTGATGATCGAGTTGTCTCGGTTAAGAGGCGGGAGCCCGTTTAAAGTTCCGTCGACATGGTGCCACCTGGACGAGAAGACCGGAGATTCAGAAGATCGGAGCAGCCGCAACAAAGCGTGGGATGATGGTTGAAGACTGAAGGACTCGGATCGTTCGGTATAACATTTCTACACACTTTATAGTTTGTTAGTTTAGCTTTAATGGAAGATCCGGGTTAGAGTATACGATAGCGCCAGCTTAAAAGCTTTTGTTCCGCATTTGGCGTCTGTTAGACGGCCGGGACGCTACCGTGGACTTACAGTGGTATCAGAGCCTCACCATTAAGCTATACTAACTTGTGCTAACACATTTAAAATATCGATCGAACGGAATTTCGAAAATCATATTTTTCAGAGCAAAACTTTCTGTCGATTTTAAATCAAGTCTAAAAATTATTTTGCATATCACAGAAAACAAAGCAGGGTTTTTTAAGCAAACTGGGAAAATTTGAGCCCGTGATCCCACATGACTGCCGCGGATCCGCGGCCAGTATATGGGAACAGTGCATCAAAATTTTCCAGTAAGCTTTCCATGGTAAATTGTGGTTTTTGGTATATTCTTTTAGGCCCAGATTTTATTACTGTACACCAGATGTACGTGGGGCCCACTTCGGGAAGTTTTGTCGATCGAAATTTTAAACTTGTTAATATGCAGTACTTATATTATATCTCCGACCGGAAATGTCATTTGAGCGGTAAACCGCGTCTAATTGCTATAATTCTTTTAGACGGGTTTGCGAACGTGACATTCGTGTTGATGTTCTGTGTTGTGCTGTAATGTTGCGGATTTGTCGTGGTGGATAGCAGTGTGCAATGGTAGTGCTGTTTGGATTTATTTGTACATTTGATATTGCGGGGCGAACGTCCAACATGTGGACTGCCGTCACTGCCTGTTTGTATAATATTCTTTTGGGGCACGACCGGGCTGAGGTCGATGTACCCGTTGTACATATTTTTATTTCTGTACTAGGTTTACCCCGCGATGGAGTGCACGGATAGCCGGGTTCTGGAAGGCAACGGGTCCATATCTCATGGCTTTGAGAGGCAAAGGGGCCTCAGTCTAGAATTGGCAGACTATTCGCCGCACTCGTAGGGGGTACAGGTTGACCCAAGGAGGGGTGCTCCAGTTACCGGATTCCATGAAGTGCCGGGTGGTCCATTCACTTTGCTGTAGGGGCTGCCTCGCTTCAGGTTTTGGCGGGTAACTTGCCGCACCCGTAGGGGTCTAGGTTTCATTGCACAGGCTATCCACACGACCAGGAGAACATCGGGTTTCAGTAGCGGCTCTGTGAAACCCAGGGATCCCAGATTATCTGTATTGTTCTGTGATGCTTATTACTTTTCTGTAATGTTGCATATTATTACGCCTGGAGCGATTATTGTATATTGGTATATATACTATTAGATATTGTATATGTTTTACACCCGCGCTAGTTCAGTCCCCGCTCTGTCGTTAGTTAAGTAACCTAACGGGTAATGACGGGACCCAGTGACGAATGCGGATGGCATATACGTTCATTTTATTTTCGTTCTTTTCTGGTGTGATTGATTGATGGGACTGCATTGATTCTTATCAATGCAAGGATAAAAAAAACCTATATTTGATGTTGTTGGAACAGTTTTAAAAAGTGTTATTACAAAGACGTTTCTTTTTGTTTTGCACAGTGATATTCAGTTTAGAATATCCCGCACCTCATTCGACGAGGCAAGGGCTGATATCCCTTCACCGGGAGAGACCCCTTAGGCAGAAGTTTGCGTCAGGGTAATAATTTCACTATAGTCGATTACAAGTTGCTTTGCATCGCGATATTCAGTTGGAATATCCTGCACCTCATTCCACGAAGAAAGAGCCGAGATCCCTTCACCGGGAGTGACCTCTTTAGCACAAGGTTTTCGCCACTATATTTTTATAAAAAGCTATCAGGTTCCTTCAGCGATATCAAGTTTATTACGTTAAAGGTTTTTCGCCAAAAACCAGCCGTAGCCCTCCGTCATTTCTTTTGGGTATTCAGTAGTATTCAAGCTATGCATGCTTGGCCCTTAGTCAACGCATAGTGTTTGGTAGCTGCTGGGTATTCATTTGTTGCATAGATAGATGAGTTGGTTTAGGACAGTCGTTCTGCCATTCTTGGCCCTTAGTCAAGGGCATGTGCGGGTGGGTTCAAATTGACCTGGATAGTGACGGATAGAACATGGCATGTGACTTATGACATTTTTGGCCCTTAGTCAAAGTCATAAAAGCATGGGGCAAAAATCACATCGGGAGTTTCAAACATACAGGAAACTTGCCAGGCATGCGCATACCTTCTGGAGTGTGATAACTTGAGTGGCTTCCATCAAGTTATCATGCGATGATAGTTGGATCCCGATTCTCACTGATGAGCTGGTTTACTCTTCGGGTGATCCCGATTGATTCTTCTTTCAAGTTTGGAGGAGAATTTGACGGAACAGTGGGAGGTTTCCTGATTAGATAAAGTGATAACCATTTTGATCTAGGTTAGAATGCACGCAGAGTGTTTCTTTTCTCTCTCTCTTTGGCAGCGACCTTTGACCGACCCTAGACTATGACTCAGTGACCAAGTTGATCGAACCTTCTTAAAATACTGGCTTTTGGATTATCTGAGTTGCATAAGTCATTGTCGCTCCTTCTTTTACCCTTTGTATTTCTCATAACACCCTGTATAGCTACGGACATCCACTTCCATTGGATAGATCCATCGTATGGTTATATACGAACTCGAAGGGATTTCTTCGAGGATGGATCCAGGGTCAGGAGAAATAGAATAAGGTATTATTCAGTTGTCTTTTATTATCACCTTCTCTCAGGTTGCGAAGACTCCTAAGTTTAGGAGAGTACACCTATTACGCTTATTGGATATTCTTATTCCAAACCATAGGCTGGTGCCGAAAGGTAGGGAATGAAGAAAGCTAATTAGCCTAAGTAGGGTGTACAGAAGGTAATAACTAAAGACAAAATAAAGGGATTAGAAAGAGGGCAAAGTAAATTGCGACTGTTACCATTCACGATCAAACCGCGTACTTCATCGCCACTCTTATTTTCACCTTTGCTTTTTTTCCCAGTTCGGGAGAAATAGAATAAGGTATTATTCAGTTGTCTTTTATCATGACCTTCTCTCAAGTTACGAGTACTCCTAGGATTAGGAGAGTACACCTATTATGCTTACTGGATAGTCTTCTTCCAAACCATAGGCTGGTGCCGAACGGTAGGGAAGGAAGAAAACCATTTAGCCTAACGATGGTGTACAGAAGGAAATGAATAAAGACAGATAAAGCGATTTGGAGAGATGGCAAAGAGATATACGGTTATAGTCATGAATTGGATTATGGAAGAGGCATTGCTAGGAATACCAGGATACCCCTACGAAACACTTTCATGTTTCAGTGCATTGTTAAAGGAAAACTGCTTTCCCGATTAGATACTTACTCCAGGGTATGTATTTACCAGGTTTCATTCTCATATCTGTATGGTTTTACAGATGATGAGTGGGAGTAAGTTGTTGGGAATAAGGTGATCATCCTTATTATATCGGAATTCGTTGTAATTGGTGATGTTTGAGGAAATCGCCTGGGTACAGTTTTCAACTTACGACGCACAGGTTTTGAGTTATTCAACTCAACGGACTTATACAGAGTATTGTATATTGTTCAGTGTCCATCAGGACAAAGGGGTAGGTCCTCGTACAATGTTCTGTTTACTTGTGACTTCTCTAGTTTTTAAACAAGTGTTTCATAGAAATACAATGTCTAAGTTTTGAGAAGTTGTGGGTATAAGAATAAATTAGAGAACCAAATATCGCAAGTATCGGGATTCTTCAAAAAGATCGAAGATGTAGATACTTATGATTGGTATTCAGTTAATAGTAATGGTTTTGAGAAACTTGTTCCTCTTTCAGGTTACTCATAATTGGATGGATTCCTAAATTGAGTAATACTGATTAGCCTTTCTCCATTAAGTTGATATGCACTGGAGACAGTTGCATGGTTTGAATCTGGTTCCAGTTAAATTAGTGCCTATATTTCTATATTGTATATAGAATGGTTCATATCTTAACGATGTTAAGATACGGGGAGTTGTCGGGTTTATGCTTAAAACCAGACTCTGGATAACTCAAGGCACGTTTCTGTAATGGCAGTTTGTGGGTTGACCCGGGCTATGTCGAGGGTTAACTTTCTACCATCTGGAAGATCAATAGTGATATTGTTCTTGACTCGCCACAGGTTTAGAAAAATGAATTTTTCAAGAAAACAATAGTGGGAGTATGGCAGAACTGGAAGAGATTCCACAACCGCAAACGATTAGGGAAAATTTAATAGGACCTATATATTCAATTAGGTTTGACATTCCAATAACCACTCCGCAGATATGGTGGGTAACCTCAGACACCCGAGAGGTACTCCGGTGGCCTCAAGGACGGTGACAGGGAGGTTCTTGTTTACCCAGACTTGATACTACTGTTGTTCCAGACTATGAGACCCGGCAGGAGGATAAGTATAGCGTCGTTCTAAACTAGTTTTAGAAGTGCACGTGTATATTATTCTGCCAAAGGGTTGTTGTGGTCAGTGGGAGCAGCGGAAGCATAGTGGGCAAGTAGCTTATGTCTATTTATAGACTTGAGCAAATATAACGGAGATAGATCATCTGATTTTGATGTGACAGTCATGGGTTTGACTTCATCAGAATAGGGGATGGATCTGTTAAGAAGGTAGTAGGGTGTGATGTCCTGGTATTTGGATGACATACACAGAGTAGGAAGTAAAATTCCTATACTACGATCGGTTGTACTGTGGTCGTCACACAGTTGTTTCTCCAGAAAGGATATGGATATAATATCAGACATTCTGGTTACTAGATCTATGGTTTTAGATCTAGATTTGGGTAGTTTCCCAATATGGGTACTTTGACAATATTCTAAAGGTATTTAGAATAGATGACTCCTGGCATGGTGGGGTACCTGCAGGTGATGGAGTCACCCTCTCTAAAGGTGTCTTATAGACTAAAGGGGAATGGGATGTGCATGATTGGCAGATCACTTGCTTAGGCAATTGAGTCAATCATGAGATGTCAAGTACCACACCAGATGTTGTTTTTGCACTTGATGCGATAAGTATATATTAATCCAATCCTGGAGAAACATAAGGAAGCAGTTTTAGAACATAAGTGCATGTTCTACGGATTTGATGATGGTAGCCTCCTTCGGAAGACAGTTATCATTCCAGGCTTCAAAGATGACATGGTTGACAGAGTGATTGTCAGAGTTATAGTTTTCCCTATGATGAGGGACAGTATTATGGACAGGTGGTACAAGTGGATACTGTGGGAGGCTTGGTGCTGGATACTGATTAGGTTCAGTTATAGATACAGTCTAAGAAGTTTGGATTTGAAGTTCATTTATGAACTAGGTCCCATCAGATACCCAGACATATTCTAAGACAGGTATTACTCAATTCGGGAGATGGCCTTCTCCGCGAACTTGAGATTTAGAGAGATACAGAAAGAAACATCAGGGCGGATCCACTCACTGGGGCTATTTCTCGAACGCAATAGTTTTACAAACGAGCTTTGTGAAACTGATTAGTAGAGGAGTTGGATGTTCGGTATCACACGGGCTGTGAGTATGCGACATCGCAATAATTAGCCTTAAGTGCAAGTGGAAGATTGTTGGATATAGTGCCCTCAAAGTCAATTATTGGATCGCAGGTACGTGATTGCAATGATTGAGGCAGGACCTATACCGATATGACAGTCTTATTCGAGATGATAGTATGCTATCCGGTTTGTCTTTATCATCGTATACATGCTTTAGTTCACTATTGCATGATGATAGAGCCCATAGGATTCTTGCTTGACTGCCGGCAGTATGATAGCGATCATATACGTGGGAGCTGGGGTCTATAAGCACATCCTTAAAGTGTCCCTGGTCGTGGGAGTTTCGAGACAGGGCATCGATACTCCAGAATAGACTAGTGTATACAGTCGAGAACCCAACGAGGGGCGGTGGCCGGTCTTACAAGCCACTGGTGTCAGTTGGATCACCTAAGATGTATACAGGTGCTCATTGGGTTATGAGTACACCGGACAGGACTCGCCGGGAACCTGCTAGTTGGTATTATACCTATCGTCAGATAGCAGTTCCCTGGTGACATGTGTACAGGTTAGTTCTTCGACCTGAGGTCATCATTTGTCTCGTGTGAGTTCCCACTGTGCTTTGATTTCTACCCTACCACGGCTCAAAGGAGTCGTGCAAACAGGTCTTTTTTGGGTACAGTCCCGAGCCACATGGAGGAAAGTGAGCGGATCAGCAGAGGATTCGTCTCTCCCGGTATTGGGGGTGAGATCGCGCTGTGTCTAGGAGAGCCATTACACAAAGCCCTCGGCCAAGGCAGGAGATTTACTGGTAGGTACTCCAGTAGTGTCTCAGGGTGTTCTGGGCTACTCTCTGACACGACTTATACCGCTTTTGGGGGTCTAACGTTACCAGCCCCTAGGCCGATATGCGATACTCATAGACGAACGGACCGGACTGTATGTATATTGTCACTGTTAGGCTCAGTAGGGTTTCTGGATGAGTTCACTCGTCAGCTTCCCTTCCAATCAATACATAGGCAACCGTTACGTACAGCTCGTATCTCTGACGTGCTAGTGGTTATACCCAGTGCCAGTGTGTTGATGAGTCATTAGAGTCCCCCACAGACAGTTTCCCAAGTTCGGGCGAAACGTTGTAGAGGCCATATGGTTTTATGGCAGGGTTCGGAAAATGCACGTGCGTTTTCGCACGTGTCATATTTCAAGCAGATAATACTGGTGGGCTTTGGTTTAAGCCGGATCCGAGTATTATACTGTGTAGATATAATATATTTGTCTCAGTTGCATTTGTATTCGGTCGAAATACAAATGCGGGTATGTTTATACTGTTACGGGGTTATCCTGAAATTCGTTTCGGGATCACTTTTGGAAGTTGCCAGTTTCCAGTTTTCTATCGCCCGTCTTTAACATTCGGTTAAAGGCGGATTTATCTTTTCGTCACTTGGGTGAGTCATGAGGGTGATGTGTGTGGAAGCTTCTAGAAGTTGGTGACTAGGATTAGTGATTCATTGTATGCATTAACGGATGGATGACTAGGTAAAATGAGTCACCATTTGCATTAATGTGGTTTTGTTTGCATGAAGGATATTTGCTTAAGATCTTTTGCTTATGGTCACCATTTTTCCTCCTACACTCACCCCCTCCCTCATATTTAGTGGCCGGCCCATTCTTGTGGGAGATAAAGGATTTTTGCAAAAGAAAAAGACTATGGTTTTGGGTTCATGAAAATTAGGATTGCTCATTTCTCATTTCACCCGATCCAAAAGCAACTTCATTAACCGTTCATCCATAGTTTTGGATGTAAAGAGACAAAGTGTTCTACTCATTCTCTACATCAATCTTGGTCATCTCTTTTAGCAAACTTGATGATCGAGTTGCCTCGGTTCAGAGGCGGGAGCCCGTTTAAAGATCCGTCGATGTGGTACCACCTGGACGAGAAGATTGGAGATTCAGAAGATCGGAGCAGCCACAACAAAGCGTGGGATGATGGTTGAAAACCGAAGGACTCGGATCGTTCGGTATAACATTTCTACCCACTTTGTAGTTTGTTAGTTTAGCTTTAATGGCAGATCCGGGTTAGGGTATACGATAGCGCCAGCTTAAAAGTTTTTGTTCCGCATTTGGCGTCTGTTAGATGGCCGAGGCGCTACCGTGGACTTACAACATGGAGCAGCAATTCATTCACTTACAACAAGACTCTATATGGAGCAAATCAGTGGATGAGTATGATGCCGAATTCACCATGTTGAGCAGGTTCGCGGCGCACCTTATTCCGACTGCTGAGACCAGGGCCAGACGATTTCAGCAGGGGTTGGACCAGGAAATCCAAGCTGCTATAGCTATAGGGATTTCCAAACCCACGACCTAGCTCTGAAAGCTGCCCGTCGATACGAGGCAGTAGTGAAGAAGAAGGGCAAATCTCAATCTGCCGGTGTGAAGCGTCCTACCACCCAGATGGCAGAAGGAGCCTCTTCAATACCAACTTTTGAACCCAGGAGATCGAAAGTAACAAATAACCGGCAAAGTCCAGATTTTTGCTTCTACTGCAAGAGAGACGGACACCTGTGGAAGGACTGTAGGCGTGCAAAAGGCCTGTGCTTAGTTTGTGGCGCATCCACTCATAGAATTGGAACATGTCCTTATAAACTCAACCCAGTTCCAACTCACATCACTTATCCGCAGCGGCCAGCTATCCAGGCTCCTGCACCTTATCTTGCTCTCCCAGCTCCACCTCCACGCGGACCTCCTGCACAGCCTCCTCTCCAATTCCATCAGGCAATGTGGAACATGCCTCGAGGGCAGAGAAACTGCCCCAAGGATAGAGTAATGTGCCTCCAGCTTGGAGGAATGTACCTGGCGTCAGGCTTTCACATTAGCGGCCATAGAATCTGAGACTATCGACCAAGGTAACACTGGTAATTCCCTTCAATCTTTTCAAACCCTTGCATCATCTCATTACTTTTCATGCACTACCAGTATTTCTTTCACCACCACTGTCATCAAACTTTACTTGTATCTGTTACACTTTCCTTTTATAAATTTCGATGATGAAATTTTTATAAGGAGGGTAGAATGTAACAACCCTAAAACTTCTGTACAATTTTTTTTTTGTAAAGTACAGAAAGGAATACCTTAGCCTGAGCACAAGTTATAAATTTAAATTTCTTTTGAACATCAACAAACAACTTGTAGCTCATTGGTAAAACCATGCACTGCTGTGACATAGCCCCTGTGTTCAAATCCCCTAAACCACATAATATTTTTATTGATTTTTCTTTTAAACTTTTAGAAGCCCAACAGTTTGCACGTGCACTACATGTAAAATGAAAAGTCACTGAAAAATCAAACATGTGCAAAATAGTATTTATACAGCCTAGAACACGTATCAATGATCCAAGCACCCCACCCTAACAAACGGCCGGCGAGATCTCCTTAGGGCCGGCATCGACAGTCCAACCCGTCCCAAATGCCTCCATCTCCTAACCCTAGCATCCCTTGGCCTACCCCACTACTCCTATTCTATTTGATTTTTCTGCACATTAACAGAAAGTGTTAATTCACCTCTTTACTCTAAGTTTTAATACATTTTTAATTCCATTCTTCATTACCCTAAACCCTAATTTCTCCTATAAATACCACCCTACACTTTGGCCCTCCTCATTCTGAAATCCATTGCCAAAACTCCATAAATTTTCCAAGTCCAAAGTTGTACAAGTGGAGTTATCCAAGGTCAAAGTTCCGACGACGATTCGGGAAAAATCCGGCGACGACGCGACCCCATGACGCCTTCAAAAGTTCCCATTACCTCCCCTCTCTTCACCAAATCAATAAGTCCTCTCTCCCTTCCTCTCATTCTAATCTAAAACACTCTCATTTCAAAACTCGTCGGAAACGGAGTTATTCTGACTTTCGGTTCTCTTTTCTTTAAAAGCCTAAATTTTCTTAATAACAAACATACCAATTCTTTATATATTGTTTAGCAATCATAACCAAACACTTTAGAACAAGTTTCATCTCAAAATAACATGTTATGCAACTTTTATCACATTTTTTTATGAACAAATACCACAAACTTTACATTCTACATATTTCACCATATTCCTTTGTATTACCTTTAGAAAACTCACGAGGTAATGATCTACCTCATCACAACACTCATTCTTGACATATCATGATGGCTTTTAGAACTTTAGTTTGTGGGATAATTACAAATTTACAATAAAATACCCTAAACTATTACAAAACCGTATTGTTTAAATTGTCTTATTTAAATTCCATACGATTAAGTCCTTACAACCCATTTTAGGGAATCAGACATGGTTGGTGCGGGTTATCGCACATCCATCGGACTAGTAGGGCGAGATGTAGACCTCCTCACGGAGCATACAATCTCGATGGAATTTGTATTACAATTTTAAAACAAACGTGATTTCTATTTAATAAATAAATTCTATTTTTTTATAAATATATATGTATATAATCAAAATATCTACTTTAAATATATTATATATATTCCATGTTTTTTAAATCAGAAGAGTCATAAAAGATCATGAAAATACCATCACATTCAATACAGGTCAAATTACAAGAAAATACCATATACTATTTAAAGTTAGATTTATGTCCGCTAGAATATTTCATTTTATAAAAATTAAAACTATGAAATCCCTAAAGACGATAAATAAATACTTGAGGTTTATTTTGAAAATATATCAAAACTATTTTTCATAAAACCCCTTCAAGTTATACTAATTTACAATAAGGACCCTAATAAATATAAGTTTAAGCGGGACCAGTTCTCTTGAGCCTCAGGGAGCCGGAAAATATGGATGCTTGGCTATCTAAGGTAGACAATCTAAAAACGGTGTTATCAATACGGTAATTGTCTTGAAAAAAGACACAAATCCTACCGTTCATGTGCAGCAGTTATCGATAACTCCAAAATTAATTCAGAATTTCAATTCTGTTTAAGTGTCTGACTCAGGCAGAGACTCAGGCAGAGTCTGAAATCAATCAATCTATCCTTCAAGTATAACTCCAATTCAACATAAATCCATTTATACTAGAATTCAATCTATATCAACATGAACATGATTTGACCGAACCATGGATATACATTTGACTGGTCTACATGACTATCCGTCTATATCCTTTCCATTTACATGAACCACTGATATCATGGTTTCGGCAAGTCGTACATCTATTAAACAAAATAATATACATCAATACATAATACATTACAGGGTTTTAAAGGGATAAACCGGTACGGAATGTGTTAGAAGTGGCACGAGACGGTCACTTTAATACACCTAACCTGAATATCCATTGTTGCTGTTCCATGGCTTAACGGTTCCTTGTGCTTCGTATACCTTAGTCCATAGAATAGTTGGACTCCTCTCATATACATTGGCATATTCTGTATCAAGTTACAAACAACTGCGTTAACATAACAAACTCACAATACACCAGTTATATTCTCATATCCTGTCTATTCTATTCCTACTTTTCTTTGGGACTTACCGAGCGATTGTTCGCTGACGACATTCCTTCTCTCTTCTTTCTTTGGAATGTTGTCAGGTGGATCCGAATGACCGGAGATAGAGCCCAGTTCAGAGGACTTGGATCAGTTCAGCAAGGACCCCGAGCTTTAGACTCTTGTATATACTTTACTTTCATGTTCAAGCCATTGTTTAGGCATTGCTTTCATCATTGTATTTACTTTTCAGTTGTATTGTAAAGAAATGTTTAATAAATAAATTTTTTTGTTCATTTACATTTCATGTCTTCTTGTATATATTTACATTATATTGCTTAGTTACGCTTAACGTGTTTACTTCTGAGTAAATACGTAGCGGGCCAGTCACGTCTCCTTACCCGTACACTGGGAAGCGGGGCGTGACACCATCACAACGCTGGTAGTCAAGCAAAGATCCTAAGGGCTTTACCAATATGTATAAGCGATATGCTAAAAGAAACACATGCACATATTGAGGTAGAATCAAACCAAGTAGCATACTACTATATCGAGCAAGACTGTTATTATAACTATGAATATCCCAAGCTTCCAATATATAATATACAATCCAGTATGATATAATAATGGCCTCTAGGACATATCTCACTAACAATCTCCCACTTGTACTAAGGTCGTGTATTGTCATATCGCAGACCTATCATCTCGATCAGCCTCTCGAACTGCGTCTGAGGGATAGCCTTTGTGAGTGGATCTGCAGTGTTGTTCTCCGTGTCTACTTTCCGCACCTCGATCTTCCAGCGATCTATAATCTCCCTGATCAGGTGGTACCGCCTAAAGATGTGTTTGGACTTCTGATGGGACCTTGGTTCCTTCGCTAAAGCTATAGCACCGTTTTTGTCACAATACAGCGATATTGGATCAACAATGGACGGAACCACCTGAAGTTCTGTCATGAACTTCCTGACCCAGACTGTTTCTTTCACGGTGTCACATGCAGCGATATAATCCGCTTCCATAGTCGAGTCAGCAACGGTGTCCTGCTTGGAGCTCTTCCAACAGACCGCCCCTCCATTGAGGGTAAAGACATAACCCAATATGGACTTGGAGTCTTCCTTATCACTCTGGAAGCTGGAGTCGACAAAGGCCTTGACCTGGAGGTCTTCTCTGCCGTACACCAAGAACATCTCCTTAGTCCTTCTCAGGTACTTGAGAATGTTCTTTACTGCTGTCCAGTGCTTCTCGCCTGGGTTTGACTGATACCTGCTTACAACGCTCAGTGCGTAAACTACATCTGGTCTGGTATACAGCATCGCATACATTATAGAGTCTACCGCTGAAGCGTAGGGTATAGTAGACATGCGATCCTTTTCCAAATCAGTCTTGGGGACATCTCTTTGGAGAGGGTGATTCCGTGACAAGCCGGTAAATTACCGCGCTTTGAATCTTCCATACTGAATTTTTTCAGTATGGTGTCAATGTACCTTGACTGTGAAAGTCCCAATATCCTCTTAGATCTATCACGATAGATCTGGATCCCCAGAATGTAGGAGGCATCACTCAGATCCTTCATGGAGAAGCTTTGTGACAAGAATCTTTTGACTGATTGTAGCATAGGAATGTCATTTCCTATCAGGAGAAAGTCATCCACGTACAAAACGAGAAATACTACACTTCTCGCTGCAATCTTACTATAGATACATGGTTCATCTGGATTTTTGATAAAGTCAAATTCCTTGACCGTCTCATCAAGACAGATGTTCCAACTACGCGATGCCTGCTTTAATCAATAAATGGATTTAAACAACTTGCACACTCTTCCGCTGCTCCCACTCTCTATGAAACCCTCCGGATGATCCATATAGACACACTCTTCCAAATTTCCATTCAGAAAAGAAGTCTTTTCGTCCATCTACCAAATTTCATAGTCGTGGAAGGCAGCAATGGAAAGAAGGATCCGAATGGATTTGAGCATAGCCACTGAAGAAAAGGTTTCATCATAGTCCAAACCAGGTCTTTCACGAAAACCTTTTGCAAGTCTAGTCTTATAGATTTCAACCTGCCTATCTACACCAATCTTCTTTCTGAAGATCCATTTGCAGCCTACGGGTTTTACCCCTTCTGGAGCAATGTCCAAAGACTATACTTTGTTGGTGTACATGGACTCCATTTCGGTCCGTATTGCATCCAACCATTTTACCGAGTCTCTGCTCTGAATGGCTTGCTGGAAGATAGTTGGCTCATCATCGTCGATGATGCAATCCTCTCTATCCCCGTCTATGAGAAAACCGTAGTATCTCTCGGGCGGATGAGACTGCCTACTAGTCCCGCGGAGTGACACGGGGATATCCGGTTCTTTCGAAACTTCTGGTTCCACCATACTTTCAGTAATAGCTTGTGGTTCTAGAATTTCTTCTAGTTCTATTGTGCTCCCACTTATCTCTTTTTCTAAAAATTGAGTTTCCAAGAAGTGGGCATGATGAGAAACAAAAACCTTTTGTTTCTCTGTGTAATAGAAAAGATACCCCCTGGAGTTCTTTAGGTATCCCACAAACTTATACAGTACTGAGTGTGCCTCGAGCTTGTCCGCATGCTGCTTTTTTACAAAAGCAGGACATCCCCATATCTTAAGGTACTTAAGATTGGGTTCTTTCCCACTCCACATCTAATATGGAGTGGTAGGCACAGTCTTGGTAGGCACCTTGTTTAAAAGATATGCAGCTGATTCTAGTGCATAGCCCTAGAAGGATCGCGGCAACTTAGCGTTACTCATCATGGAACGTACCATATCCAATAGTGTTCTGTTCCGCCTTTCTGATACACTGTTGTGTTGAGTTGTGTATAGAGGAGTAAGCTGAGAGAGAATTCCATTCTCTTTTAAGTAATTCAGGAACTCGGTACATAAGTATTCACCACCTCGATCAGATCTAAGTTTCCTGATACTTTTGCCGGTTTGTTTTTCCACTTCATTCTTATATTCCCGGGATTTCTCAAAGGCCTCGGATTTATGTTTCATCAAGAATACATATCCATACCTTGAGAAATCATCCATAAATTTTATGAAATAGGAATAACCACCTCTTACATATATAGACATTGGACCACACACGTCGCTGTGTATGAGTGCCAAAAGCTCGCTCGCTCTTTCTCCATGTCCAGTGAATGGAGTCTTTGTCATCTTTCCTTTAAGACATGATTGAAAAGTTGCATAGGACTGATATTCGAACGGATCCAAATATCCCTCTTTATGTAACTTCGTCAACCATGTTTCATTTGTAAGTCGATGTCGCTCATCCTATGTGTTCGCAGGGAGGCGGAAATTTCAAAAAATGGTTTTTACGGGCTTCGCAACACCTACTAGAACCAAGGATCAATCATAAACCCTAGCTAGCAAACTACTTGAAGTTTAACTACTTGGATGAATGTTATACCTTGTAGTATCATGTCCTTCGGGTCTTCTCGTTGTCCTCATCATCATCGTAGGCTCCGAGGATCGAAACGGATCGATACTTCCTCGTCGGCTTCCTCGAGTCAAAGACGATCCACCCGAGAGTCTATAGTCTGAGCTCCAATCTCAAATCCGAGGTTACTAGGGCAACTAGCTTGCTAAACTAGATGGCCTAGGTGATGTAGAGAAAGAAGATGGAGTGGTTTGTCTCTTGGAACCCTAGGTTTCTCAACTCATGAGACTTAAGGATTGAGAGGAAGAAGAAGGAGATGGCTTGAGGAAAGAGAAAATGTTTTTAATAATGATAATTGAGATGGCTCCCTTGATATGACTACAAGCATAGCAAGAAAAATATCTCACCTAAAATATCTAGTGCCACAAAATATCTCACAAAATATCTAAGTTAAATAGTCAAACTAAGTAGCCATGGCACAATTATCATTTATAAAAATAACAAATAATTTCCTCCACCTCATAATTATTTTAATCAAGTAAAAAATCAAAATCCTAATGAGGTGTCTCCTTCTAATAGCAATATTGAGTAATTATAAGAAAGCCCCTCTCATCCATATATACATACCCGTATCCGTATTCCGAAAAACACGAATACAATGAGACGAAACTAATATACCAATATAATACTAGGATCCGGTTTAAACCAAAGCTCACTAGTATTATCCGCCCGAACATCATACGCGCACAAGTGCACGTATGCGATCGAAGCCCTGCCGTAAAACCATACGGCCTCTACATCTTTCGCCCGATGCAGGGAAACTCTTTGTATGGGACTCTAAAGACTCGACAGTATGCTGGCAGTAGGTTTAACCACAATCCGCAAGCGGTACTAGCTGCACTTAACGGCTACCCAGGTATCTGTCGATAGGAAGGCCGATGAGCAAACCCATCCGGACACTTATTGAGCCTGAATGTGACAATCTCCATACAATCCGGTCTATTCGTCTAAGAGTATCTCATATCGGGCCTAGGAGGGCGGTAATAGTCAGACCCCTAACAGCGCAATAAGTCGTGCCAGAGTGTAGCCCAAAACACCCTGAGAAACTACTGGAATATCTACCGGTAAATCTCGCTTACCCTGGCTAGGGACTTTGTGTAATGACTCTCCGAACACAGCGCGATATCAACCCCCAATACCGGGAGAGACGAATCCTATCTAACCGCCACTGCCTCCAAGTGCTTTGGGACTGCACCCAACTACTACCTGTTTGCATGACTCTTTTGAGCCGTAGCAGGATAGTAATCAAAGTACAGTAGGAACACACTCGAGGCGAAGTAGCAGTGTCAAGTCGACGGACTAAGCTGTACTCATGTCACGTGGGAACTGCTACCCGACGATATGTATAATATTCACCAGCAGTCCCCGACAAGTCATGTCCAGTGTACTCATAACCTAATGAGCACCTGCATAATATCTCCAGTACGATGTACTAATGGCTATGGGACAGACTATCTCCCCTGCCGGGATGAGAAGCGTATACACTAGTCTTCTCCGGAGTATCGATGCCCTGTCTCGATAATCCTATGACTAGGGACCTGTATAAGGATGTGCTTATGGACTACCCAGCCCCCACTAGTGTGACTGCCATCACAACGCTGGTAATCAAGCAAAGATCCCAAGGGCTTTACCAATATGTATAAGCGATATGCTAAAAGAAATACATGCACATACTGAAGTAGAAACAAACCAAGTAGTATACTACCATTTTGAGCAAGACTTTCAATACAACTGTGAATATCCCAAGCTTCCATTAAGTAATATACAAACCAGTATGATACAATAATGGCCTTTAGGGCATATATCACTAACATCATTGATGTGACCCATTCTACAATGCCATACGAAAGCCTGATTTAATTCCGGAGACTTTCCTTTGAGTGTGTTCTGGACGTTGAAAACATGAGCTTGATTTAATACGTATATACCGTTATCTAGTGTACCTGACCCAATCAAAACTTGATTTAGATGGATATTGACAACATCGCTTACAAATGTAAAATCATAACCTTTTTTAGAAAGTAAAGATATAGAGATGATATTACAAGTCAAAGTAGGTACACACAAACAGTTACGTAAAATCAAAATCTGCCCACTTATCAATCCTAGATGATATTCCCCTACGAATACAGCATCCATGCTCATTCCGTTAGCAACCCTGAGAGTCATATCACCTGCCTTGATAACTCTATGGTTTCTCAAAGCCTATAATGAATTACAGATATGAGATTCTGATCCGGTATCTAGTACCAAGGAAGTAGAGTTAATTGATATATAGTTTTCAATCATAAACACACCTGAAGCCGAAGCCACAACGTGCTTCGAATCCTGGTTTCTGGCTTTCCAAGCCCTGCAGTCCTTCTGACAATGCCCTTTCCCGTGAAAACAGAAATATTCCTCTTTCCCTACTGTTAGCCCTGAAAATTTTACCCTATCCTTTCCCTCTACCTTACTGACACCGCCTATCGGCTTGGTAGAGGCCTTCTTCTTCTCTCCTTTGGCTTTCGCCTTGAATCTAGAAGAGGAAGATTCTTCAATGAGCAGAGCGATTGTCTCTCTGGATTCCTGCAGGGTGTCCTCTGAGCTCCTCAATATGTTGAGGAGTTTTGGAAGTGAAACTTCCTTCTCTTGAATGTTGAAATTCAAGATAAACTGGGCGTGGGTGGAGAGGAGCGACTATAGAATCAAGTCAGTAAATAACTCGTTTTCCAACGTGGTTCCTAGGTCCGTGAGCTATTTAATATAGCTAATCATCGTAAGGACGTGATCCCCTACAGATGACCCGACAGCCAACCTCGCCTGAAACAATATTTTCGAGGTCTCATATCTTGCGATACAAGATTGCTCTCCATATAAAACTTTGGTATGGAGGAAGATGGAAACTAAGTCCATCTTCTCGTGCTGCCTCTGGTGTTTATAATCCATTGAGGCTAACACGAGGCACTTGGCTCTCGCACAATCATTTTCCCATGTCTTACGAATATCAACATCAACGACGGTGGAATCTGGACCTGGGACGGCGGGGGCTTTAGTAGTAAGGAGGTAGCCCAGGTTGTCATAGGTAATGGCTATCTGGACATTCCTTAGCCAATCTTTATAGTTTGACCCAGTTAATTTATTATTATCTAGAAGTAACCTAAGTCCGGTCTTTGTGGTCGCTGCAATTAGGAGCTGCAATTAGGAGAGAGAGAAGAAACACTCAGTATGATGCTCTTGCACGTTTAGATTGGTTATTAGTATATCTAAACAGGAAGGCTCCCACTGTTTCTCAAATCCTTTCTCAAACCATAAAAGAAGAATTACTTAGGATTAATCCCACTCTTACAATTCTTGCTTAACCTTCCGGCCAGGCTAATGTCGGTACTTCGAGGGAGATTTTCCAACACTTTCTCGAAGTTCCTTAATTACATCATCTCTTTTCCCTGGAGGCGTAGCCCCGCTAACACTGTTCTAGACACCTACTTGGTTTATAGCATTGATTGTTTAGTGAAAAAATCTCCCGAGGAGTAGTGGATACTCACAGTAGGATCGGGATCCAAATATCATCGCGTGATAATCTTGAAGGAATCCTACCAAAATCATCACACTCCAAATGGTATGCAACACTAGCAAGTTTCAATTTCCTTAGAAACACCCGATGTGGATTTTTTCCCCAAGCTCTTATGACCATTGTTGGATATAGTGCCCTCAGAGTCAATTATTGGATCACAGGCACGTGATTGCAATGATTGAGGGAGGACATATACCGTTAGGACAGTCTTACTCAAGATGATAGTATGCTATCTGGTTTATCTTTATCATCGTGTACTGCTTTAGGTGACCTTATAGGTCACTATTGCGCGTTGATAGAGCCCTTAGGATTCTTGCTTGATGGCCAGCAGTATGATGGCGATCATATACGTGGGAGCTGGGGTCTATAAGCGCATCCTTAAAAGGTCCCTAGTCGTAGGAGTTTTCGAGACAGGGCATCGATACTCCAGAGTAGACTAGTGTATACAGTCGAGACCTCGACGAGGGGCGGTGGCCGGTCTCACAAGCCACTGGTGTCAATTGGTTCACCTAAGATGTATACAGGTGCTCATTAAGTTATGAGTACACCGGACGGACTCGCCGGGAACATGCTAGTTGGTTTTATACCTGACGTCAGATAGCAGTTCCCCGGTGACATGTGTACAGGTTAGTTCAGCGACCTGAGATCGTCATTTGTCTCGTGTGAGTTCCCACTGTACTTTGATTACTACCCTACCACGGCTCAAAGGAGTCGTGCAAACAAGTTTTAGTTGGGTACAGTCCCGAGCCACATGGAGGAAGTGAGCGGATCGGCAGGGGTTCGTCTCTCCCGGTATTGGGGGTGAGGTCGTGCTATGTCTAGGAGAGCCATTACACGAAGTCCTTGGCCAAGGCAGGAGATTTACTGGTAGGTATTCCAGTAGTATCTCAGGGTGTTCTGGGCTACACTCCGACACGACTTGTACCGCTTTTGGGGGTCTGATTTTTACCAACCCCTTAGACCCGCCATGCGATGCTCATATACGAACGGACCAGACTGTACGGATTTTATCACTGACAGGCTCAGTAGGGTGTCAGGATGAGTTCGCTCATCGACCTCCCTTTTGGTCAATACTTGGTAGCCCGTTACGTACAGCTATTACCTCTGACGTGCTAGGGGTTAAATCCACAGCCAAATTATGGACGAGTCTTTAGAGTCCCCCACAGACAGTTTCTCAAGTTTCGGGCGAAACACTGTAGAAGCCGTATGGATATATGGCAGGGTTCGATCTTATACGTGCGATATTGCACGGATCATGATCGGACGGATAATACTAGCGGGCTTTGGTTTAAGCCGGATCCTAATATTATACAGTGTAGATTTTGTCTCATTGCATTTGTATTCGGTCGGAATACAAATGCGGGTATGTATATACAGTCGCAGGGTTTTCCTGTAATTTATTACGGGATCGTCTTTTTGAAGTTGCCAGTTTGTATTCCGTTTCGGCCATTTTCCTTTCTATCTTTCTTTGGCTAAAAATTGGTGTGGAGAGGGTTATTTGCAAATGTGCAAATTAGCAAAGTGGAGGGTGTTTTTTATAAGTGGTTGCTTCATGATGGTTCTAGAATCTTTTGACTTCTTTTGGTTCATCATCACTTGCTTTATAGTAAGGGGATTGAATTTGACTTTGGAATGACATTCATGATGATGACCACTCATTATTCTTTTGCTTGCATTATTCACCCGCTCCCTCCTCTTTTTTGGAGCATGGGCCGGCCACTACTAGGGGGGATTCTTTTTGGTGGTGGAAAAAAAAAAGATTTACTCTCATTTGCTTGCATCAAAAATCCCATGGCTCCATTTCAAAGTTCCTCTCTTTCACCTCCACCCAAATGGCAACTTCATAAACCATAGAGACATAGTGATCTACATATATTCTACAGTAATCTTGGACACGTCGGCTAGCCAACTTCGTGTCCGAGTTGCCTCGGTCCAGAGGTGGGAGCCCGTAAAAAGACTCGGTGATGTGGTACTTTTCCGACGAGGAGATCGAGACCGGAGATGCCGCGAGGAGATCGGGATGGTGGACAAAGACCGAAGGACAGGGATCGCTCGGTATAGCTCTCTACCCTTTCTCTAGTTTGCTAGTAGTAGGTTAATGGTCCGATCCGGGTTTATAGTCCGCGGTAGCGCCGGTTTCTAGTTTTAGAAAAGTTTTTGTTTCTGCATTTTGGCCTCGGACTGACGGCTGGGGCGCTGCCGTGGTCTTACATGGTATCAGAGACACGCCATTAACTTATACTAGCTTACTCTAACGTGTTTACAAGTTCGATCGATCGAATTTTCTAAAAACCGCGTTTCCATGTCACAGTTTCTGTCGAATTTTTGCTGTGGTCAAAAAATCATTTAGTGTATTGCAGAAATTCGAGCAGGGTTTTTTTAGAGTTCTGGGAAAATTTGGTAGCATGTTTCCACTGTTCCACCGCGGAACCGCGGCCAAACCCATGCATTGGCCGCAGTTCCACTGCCATTATATCTCCTTACTGCACCAAATTTTCTACAGGTGTCACTGTGTTGGAATTGGGGTTTTTGGTTTATTCTGTTTGGGCCCAGATTTATTTTGGGTGCTACAGTTGTGCTTGGGGGCCCACTTCGGGAAATTTAGTCGATCGAAACTTTTAAACATGTTAGTTCACAGTATTTACATTATATCTGCGACCGTGAATGTCATTTGATCGGTAAATCTTGTCTAATTGCTATATCCCTTTTAGACGGATTTGCGAACGTGACATTCACGTTGATGTTCTGTGTTGTGCTGTGATGTTGCGGATTTGTCGTGGTGGATAGCCTAGATGCAATGGTAGTACAGTTTGGTTGTATATGTACATTTGATATTGCGGGGCAAGCGTCCGACATGTGAACTGCCGTCACTGCCTGTTTGTATATTATTCTTTTGGGGCACGACCGGGCTGAGGTCGATATACCCGTTGTATATATTTTACTTTCTGTACTAGGATTACCCCGCGGAGGGATGCACGGATAGCCGGGTTCTAGAGGGCAACGGGCCCGTATCTCATGGCTTTGAGACGGAGGGGGCTTCACTCTAGAATTGGCGGGCTATTCGCCGCACCCGTAGGGGGTACAGGTTGACCCAAGGAGGGGTGCTCAAGTTACCGAATTCCGTGAAGTGCTGGGTGGTCCATTCACGTTGTTGAAGGGGGCTGCCTCGCTTCAGATTTTGGCGGGTAACTTACCGCACCCGTAGGGGTCTAGGATTTCATTGCACAGGCTATCCACACGACCAGGGGAACGTCGGGTTTCAGTAGCGGCTCTATGAAACCCGGGGATCCCAGATATCTGTATTGTTCTGTGATGCTTATTACATTTCTGTGATATTGCATTTTATCACGCCTTGAGCGATTATTATATATTGATATATATACTAGTAGATGTTGTATATGTTTTTCATCCGCGCTAGTCCAGTCCCCGCTCTGTCGTTAGTTAAGTAACCTAACGGGTGATGACGGGACCCAGTGGCGAATGCGGATGGCATATACGTACATCATTATTTTCGTTCTTTTGTGGTGTGATCAATTGATGGGATTGCATTGATTCGGATCTAAACAAACCTATTCTGATATTGGTGGAACATTTTTCAAAAAGCTGTTATTGCAAGGACGTTCTCTTTTGTTTTGCACAGTGGTATTCGGTTATGAATATCCAGCACCTCAGTCGACGAGGCAAGGGCCGAGATCCCTTCACCGGGAGTGACCCCTTGGACAGAAGTTTGCGTCAGGGTAATAACTTCACTATAGCCGATTGCCTTTTGCTTTACATCGTGGTATTCAGTTGGAATATCCTGCACCTCATTCTACGGGGAAAGAGCCGAGATCCCTTCACCGGGAGTGACCTCTTTAGCAAAGGTTTGTTAGTGTATATGCCCTAGAGGCCATTACTGTATCATACTAGCTTGTATATTACTTAATGGAAGCTTGGGATATTCACAGTTGTATATACAATCTTGCTCGAAATGGTAGTATGCTACTTGGTTTGTCTCTGCTTTAATATGTGCATGTGTTTCTTTTAGCATATTGCTGGTATACATATTAGTAGAGCCCTTAGGATCTTTGCTTGATTACCAGCGTTGTGATGGCGCTCGCACTCGTGGGAGCTGGGTAATCTATAAGCACATCCTTATACAGGTCCCTGGTCGTTGGACTATCGAGACAGGGCATCGATACTCCGGAGTAGACTAGCGTATGCGCTTCTCATCCCAGTGTGGGAGACGGTCTGTCCCACAGCCGTTAGTACGTCGTACTTGGGATAGTATGCGGGTGCTCGTTAGGTTACGAGTACACTGGACAGGACTCGTCGGGAACTGTTGGTTGGTAATATACCTATCGTCAGTTATCAGTTCCCAGGTGACATGAGTACAGCTTAGTCCGCTGACTTGACACTGTCACTTCGCCTCGAGTGTGTTCCCACTGCACTTTGATTACTACCCTACCACGGCTCAAAGGAGCTGTGCAAACAGGTAGTTTTTGGGTGCAGTCCCGAAGCACTTGGAGGCAGTGACGGTTAGACAGGATTCGTCTCTCCCGGTATTGGGGGTTGACATCGCGCTGTGTCTAGGAGAGCCATTACACGAGTAGTCCCTGGCCAGGGCAAGCGAGATATACTGGTAGGTTTCCAGTGTTATCTCAGGGTGTTCTGGGCTACACTCCGACACGACTTGTACCGCTATTAGGGGAATGACGTTCACCGCCCCCCTAGGCCCGCCATGCGATGTATCAGACGAACAGACCGGACTGTACGGAGACTGTCACATACAGGCTCAGTAGGAGTGCAGATGGGGTTCACCTCGTCAGTCTTCTTATCGACATCTACCTGGGGACCGTTACGTACAGCTAGTGCCGCTTGCGGTCTGTGGTTAAACCCACTGCCAGCGTAGTGTCGAGTCTTTAGAGTCCCACACAGAGAGCTATTCGCCTTTAGGCAAAACGAGTAGAGGTCGCATGGTTTTGCGACAGGGTTCGTTCGCATCCGCGCACTTGTGCACGTTTGCTGTCCGGACAGTTTATACTAGCGGGCTTTGGTTTAAGCCGGATCCTAGTATATGATTTGAGATTGGTTTTTCTCAGGGTATTCGTGTTCCTCGGATCACGAATGCGGGTGCGTATGCACAGTTGCTTGAGATTGGGGGAGAGGACCTTGTTTAGGGTTAATGGCTTTTGTCATTTTATTAACCCTATTGATTTTGTGTGGATTATTGTTAATTGATAATTAGCTTAATTATTGTGCATGGTTGTTGTTGACAATTTGACTTCATTGACTTGTTGACCATGTTGACAACTTGACCATAATCATTTCATTTGGAAGATGCTCTTTGATCTTTGCAAAAATGAAATGATAATGGTCAATTCATGATTTATCATGACAATTTTCAAGCTAATTATCTAATTAAAATTATCCTCACATATTAGTGAGAATGGCTCACTATTTTCTCATTCTCTCATTTCATTTCTCTCTCTTGCTCATCCTCTCCCTCAAGCTCTCTCCCTCTCATGTGTTGAGAAACAAAAAGCTTGAGAAAAACCCTCTCTTGATCTTCTCTTCTCACTTCTAGGGTTCAAGTCTTAGCATTTCTTGCACTCTAGTTACTCCTAGCTTGGAGTTGAAGCTAAAGGTGGTGGCTTTCAAGTGGATCTTTCTTTGACGGGAGAAGACAAGCAAGGTGAACTCTTTCTACCATACCTAGGAGCAAGGAGAGAAGGACTAAAGACCAAAGGTATAACCTTTCTTCACTTAGCTACTTTGTAGTTAGGGTTAGCTAGTTTATGTTTAGCAAAGATCCTCACAAGCATAGTCCATGTTGCCTAAGTCATTAAAAATCTGATTTTTATTATGTTTTCCGCCTCCCCGTAAGCACCGGGGTGGGCAACACGGACTTACAGTGGTATCAGAGCCTAACTAAACCTAAACTAGTTAAGTAGTTAAGTGTAACGAAGTTCGGAACCGGAAAAATCACAAAACCAAACTTTTACAAAATCCAAGTTTCTGTTAAAATTATTTCTGCTCAAAATGAAAAACTGTATACATGTAAAATCGTCTCAGGGTTTTGTGAATACACCCAAGAAAAACGATACCCCAATTCCCTCAAGTCGCCGCCCTTCCGCCGCATGAAGTAGGTTTATGCGGCGGAACCGCCGCGGATTGTGGTTATCGGCGCATCGTTTTTCGTGCAGAGTGTGTTGTTGTTGGTTTTGGGATTTTTAGGATATATTATATGTACCCAGATTTTCCAGAAAAGAAATTTCCTTTTGGGGTCCTATAATTCCGTATTTTTCCGAACTTCACTGCACTTTAACTATATCGGTTATATCTGTAATGCTTGCATGTATTGAACGTCGGCTAATCGCTATAAGACGATTAGTCGGGGTTATACATGATCTGTGATTGTTATTGGTTTGTGGATATGAATGGATTGGATTGTCGCGGGTGAATAGCCGGGTTGGATGTGAGATGAGCGTTTTTTTCTTTCATTCATTTGTAACATGTAAATTGATGTAATAATATTCTTTGTATGGCCGCACAACCGGGTCGGGGTTGTAGCCGTCATTGTATAATTCTTTTTACTGTTTTTGCTCCTAGGATAGACCCATGGAGGGGGTGCACGAACTACCGGGTATCTCGAAGTGCCAAGTGGCCTACTCACGGTGGTGAGGGAGGTTGCTTCGCTTCGGGTGCTTGGCGGGTAGTTTGCCGCACCCGTAGGGGTCTTGGGTGGGGTATTGGCTATTCACCGCGACCGTGTAATCCGCTTTGCGTTGCAGGCTCGAACGCATTGCGGATTCCTAGTATATCCAATGTATTCATCTGTGATCTGTAATGTCTATCATTGCTATATATTTATATATAATAACTATTTAGGCGTTGCTTATGTTTTACAGCCGCGCTAGCCCAGCCCCCGCTCTGTCGTTAGTTAAGTAACCTAACGGGTGATGACGGGGCCCCGTGGCGAATGCGAATGGCATAAGCGTACGTCATATTTTGGTTGTTTTCTGCAATGGTAGGATTAAATGATGGGACGCATTAAAAGAACTAATGCAAGAAATAAACCAAGTAAAAGTCGATTGGAACACTTTGAAAACCACTCGGTTCTTTTCAAAACTAAAACTTTTAAACGCGGAGCTTGAACCACTCCTTTTAAAAGCTATCTCGTTCCATCGATTATATCAAGTTCACTACGTTCACGGTTTCGCCAAAACCATCCGTAGCCCTCCGTCATTCCACATGAATGGTCAAAAGTATTCAAGCTATGTATTTTGGCCAAAGTCAAGGCATAGTGATTGGTAGCGTTTGGGTATTCATGTGCAGCATAGATAGATGCGTTGGTTTGGGACAGTCGTGCTGCCATTTTGGCCAAAGCCAAGGGTAGGTACGGGTGGGTCCAAATTAACCAGGAGAATGACGGGTAGAACTTGACATGTGACTTATGATATTTTGGCCAAAGTCAAGGTCATAAGAACATGGGGCAAAAAATCCACATCGGGAGTTTCATAAGTACTGAAACTTGCTAGCGTTGCATACCATTTGGAGTGTGATGATTCTGGTAGGATTCCTTCGGTTTTATCACGCGATGATATTTGGATCCCGATCCTACTGTGAGTATATGCTACTCCTCGGGAAAACTCTCACTTAACGATCAATGCTATAAACCTAGTAGGTGCCTAGAAAGGTGTTAGCGGGGCTACGCCCACAGGGAAAAGAGGTTACTTAATTAAGGAACTTCGCGAAAGCGTTGGAAAACCTCCCTCGAAGTACCGACACTGGCCTGGCTGAACGGTTAAGCAAGTATTGTACGGTGAGAATGATCCCGGCTAATCCTTTTCTTTATGGTTTGAGAAGGGATTCGAGAAACAGTGGGAGCCATCCAGTTTAGACAAACTAAAAACCACTCTAAACTTGCAAGAGCATCATGCTAAAGTGTTTCTTTTCTCTCTCCTAATTGCAGCGACCATTCAAGATGACCGGACTTAAGTTACTATTAGATAAAAACATATTGACAGGGCCAAACTACAAAGATTGGCTCAGGAATGTCAAGATGGCTATCACTTATGACAAGCTGGGGTATATACTTACCACCAAAGCTCCCTCCGTCCCAGGTCCCACCTCCAGCGTCGCGGATGTAGAAATCCGTAAGACATGGGAGATAGATTGCGCGAGGGCCAAATGCCTCGTACTAGCCTCGATGGACAATGACCATCAGAGGAGGCACGAGAATATGGACCTAGAGTCCATATTTCTCCATACAAAAGAACTGTATGGAGAGCAGTCTCGTATCGCAAGATACGAAGTGTCGAAGAAGCTCTTTTCGGCAAGGTTGGCCGTCGGATCATCGGTAGCGGACCACGTGCTTAAGATGATCGGCTACATAGAGGAGCTCGCGGACCTTGGGACCACGTTGGAGAATGAACTCTATACTGATCTGATTCTCCAGTCCCTTCCTTCCACTTACGCCCAGTTCATTCTTAACTTCAACATGCAAGGAAAGGAGGTTGAACTTGCCGAGCTTCTGAACATGTTGAGGACTGCCGAGGGCACCCTACAGAAGGGTAGGGAGACATCCACTTTGTTTGTAGGAGGATCTTCCTCTTCTAGGTCCAGGGCGAAAGCCAAGGGCAAGAAGAAGAAAGCCCCCGCCAAACCAAGAGGCGGTGTCGGTAAAGTGGATACGAAGGGAAAGGGTAAAGCAACAAAGGTAGCGGGGAAGCTGGTGGGGAAGGAAGAATGCTTCTATTGTCACAAAAGTGGCCACTGGAAACAAGATTGCAAGGCTTGGAAAGCCAGAACACAGGATTTGAAGCGAGTTGCAGCTTCAGCTTCAGGTGTGTATGTTATTGAAAACTGTCTATCAATAAACTCTACATCCTGGGTATTGGATACCGGATCAGGATCTCATATCTGTAATTCTTTGCAGGCGTTGAGAAAGCGTAGAGTTTTGAAGACAGGTGACATGACCCTCAGAGTTGCGAACGGTGCTAGCATGGATGCAGAGGCCGTGGGGGACTATCACCTGGGATTATCAGATGGACACTTTTTGGTTTTGCGTAGTTGTTATTATGTACCAAATGCAACCTGTAATATCATTTCTGTATCTTTATTATCTAAAGAAGGTTATGAATTTGCATTTGTAAGTAATGTAGTGAACATTCACCTTAATCAAGTGTTGATTGGGTCAGGTACATTAAACAACGGTATTTACGTTTTAAACCAACCACAGGTTTTCAATATTCAGAATACACATAAAAGAAAGTCTCCAGAAATTAATAAAACTTTCTTATGGCATTGTAGACTGGGTCACATCAACGAGAGAAGATTGACTAAGTTACATACTGAAGGATATTTAGATTCGTTCGAATATCAATCATATGCAACTTGTCAATCCTGTCTCAAAGGAAAGATGACAAAGGCTCCGTTTTCTGGACACGGAGAAAGAGCGAGCGAGCTCTTGGGACTCGTACACAGCGACGTGTGCGGTCCAATGTCTACACATGCGCGAAGCGGTTTTTCTTACTTCATAACTTTTACGGATGATTTTTCAAGGTACGGTTATGTCTTCTTAATGAAACATAAATCCGAGGCTTTTGAAAAATTCCAGGAATATAAGAGTGAAGTAGAAAAACAGACCGGCAAAAGTATCAAGATCCTAAGATCGGATCGAGGAGGAGAATACTTAAGTGCCGAATTCCTGAATTACTTAAAAGAGAATGGAATTCTCTCTCAGCTTACTCCTCCATACACTCCGCAACATAACGGTGTATCGGAGAGACGGAACCGAACCCTATTGGATATGGTACGGTCCATGATGAGTAACGCTGAGTTACCGCGATCGTTCTGGGGGTATGCGCTAGAAACAGCTGCATATCTTTTGAACCGTGTTCCCACTAAGACTGTGCCTACCACACCATATGAGTTATGGAGTGGGAAGAAACCCTATCTTAATCACATTAAGACATGGGGATGTCCAGCTTTTGTAAAAAAGCAGCATGCGGACAAGCTCGAGGCACGCTCAGTACAGTGCAAGTTTGTGGGATATCCAAAGAACTCCAAGGGATATTACTTCTATTACGAAGAGGAACAAAAAGTCCTTGTTTCTCGCCATGCCCACTTTCTAGAACATCAGTTCATAGAAAAAGAATTAAGTGGGAGCGCAATAGAACTGGAAGAAATTCCAGAACCACAAACTATTACTGAAAGTTTAGTGGAACCAGAAGGTTCAAAAGAACAGGACATTCCTACGCCGCTCCGCAGGAGTAGTAGGCAGTCTCATCCGCCCGAGAGGTACTACGGTTTCCTCATTGACGGGGATAGAGAGGACTGCATCCTAGATTGTGATGAGCCTACTAGCTTCCAGCAAGCCATTCAGAGCGTCGACTCGGTAAAATGGCTGGATGCAATGCGGACCGAGATGGAGTCCATGTACACCAACAAAGTATGGACGTTGGACATTGCTCCAGACGGGGTAAAACCCGTAGGATGCAAGTGGATCTTCAAAAGGAAGATTGGTGTAGATGGACAGGTTGAGACCTATAAAGCTAGACTGGTAGCAAAGGGTTTTCGTCAGCGACCTGGTTTGGACTATGACGAAACCTTTTCTCCAGTAGCTATGCTGAAATCCATTCGGATCCTTCTTGCCATCGCTGCTTTCCACGATTATGAGATTTGGCAGATGGACGTAAAGACAGCTTTTCTAAATGGTCATTTAGAGGAGTGTGTCTATATGGACCAGCCAGAGGGTTTCATTCAGGGTGGGAGCAGCGGAAAGGTGTGCAAGTTGCTCAAGTCCATTTATGGACTCAAGCAGGCATCGCGGAGTTGGAACATCTGTTTTGATGAGACGGTCAAAGAATTTGGCTTTATCAAAAATCCAGATGAACCATGCATCTATTGTAGATTTGTAGCGAGAACTGTAGTATTCCTCGTTTTATACGTGGATGACATTCTCTTAATAGGAAATGACATTCCTATGCTACAATCTGTCAAGGGGTTCTTGTCACACAGGTTCTCCATGAAAGACCTGGGTGATGCCTCCTACATTCTGGGTATCCGGATCTACCGTGACAGATCCAAGAGGATATTAGGACTCTCGCAGTCCAGGTACATCGACACCATACTGAAGAGATTCAGTATGGAAGATTCCAAGCGCGGTAATCTACCGGCTTGTCACGGGATCACCCTCTCCAAAGAGATGTCTCCCAAGACTGATTTGGAGAGGGATCGCATGTCTATTATACCCTACGCTTCTGCGGTAGGCTCTATAATGTATGCGATGTTGTGTACCAGACCGGATGTGGCTTATGCACTGAGTGTGGTAAGCAGGTATCAGTCAAACCCTGGGGAGAAACATTGGATAGCAGTAAAGAACATTCTCAAGTACCTGAGAAGGACTAAGGAGATGTTCTTGGTGTATGGCGGAAAAGACCTGCAGATTGAGGCCTTTGCTGACTCCAGCTTCCAGAGTGACAAGGATGATTCCAAGTCCATGTCGGGTTTTGTCTTTACCCTCAATGGAGGGGCGGTGTGTTGGAAGAGCTCCAAACAGGAAACCGTTGCTGACTCGACTATGGAAGCGGAATACATCGCTGCATCTGATGCCGCAAAAGAAGCTGTCTGGATGAGGAAGTTCTTGAAAGAACTTCAGGTGGTTCCGTCCATTGTTGACCCAATACCTCTGTATTGCGACAACAACGGGGCTATAGCTTTAGCGAAGGAACCCAGGTCCCATCAGAAATCCAGACACATCTTAAGGCGGTATCACCTGATCAGGGAGATCGTGGATCGCCAGGAGATCGAGGTCCGGAGAGTTGCATCAGAGGATAACACAGCAGATCCATTCACCAAGGCCTTTCCCCAGACTCAGTTCGAGCGGCTGATCGAGATGATAGGTCTTCGATACGCCAGTACATGGCCTTAGTGCAAGTGGGAGATTGCTAGTGTATATGCCCTAGAGGCCATTACTGTATCATACTAGCTTGTATATTACTTAATGGAAGCTTGGGATATTCACAGTTGTATATACAATCTTGCTCGAAATGGTAGTATGCTACTTGGTTTGTCTCTGCTTTAATATGTGCATGTGTTTCTTTTAGCATATTGCTGGTATACATATTAGTAGAGCCCTTAGGATCTTTGCTTGATTACCAGCGTTGTGATGGCGCTCGCACTCGTGGGAGCTGGGTAATCTATAAGCACATCCTTATACAGGTCCCTGGTCGTTGGACTATCGAGACAGGGCATCGATACTCCGGAGTAGACTAGCGTATGCGCTTCTCATCCCAGTGTGGGAGACGGTCTGTCCCACAGCCGTTAGTACGTCGTACTTGGGATAGTATGCGGGTGCTCGTTAGGTTACGAGTACACTGGACAGGACTCGTCGGGAACTGTTGGTTGGTAATATACCTATCGTCAGTTATCAGTTCCCAGGTGACATGAGTACAGCTTAGTCCGCTGACTTGACACTGTCACTTCGCCTCGAGTGTGTTCCCACTGCACTTTGATTACTACCCTACCACGGCTCAAAGGAGCTGTGCAAACAGGTAGTTTTTGGGTGCAGTCCCGAAGCACTTGGAGGCAGTGACGGTTAGACAGGATTCGTCTCTCCCGGTATTGGGGGTTGACATCGCGCTGTGTCTAGGAGAGCCATTACACGAGTAGTCCCTGGCCAGGGCAAGCGAGATATACTGGTAGGTTTCCAGTGTTATCTCAGGGTGTTCTGGGCTACACTCCGACACGACTTGTACCGCTATTAGGGGACTGACGTTCACCGCCCCCCTAGGCCCGCCATGCGATGTATCAGACGAACAGACCGGACTGTACGGAGACTGTCACATACAGGCTCAGTAGGAGTGCAGATGGGGTTCACCTCGTCAGTCTTCTTATCGACATCTACCTGGGGACCGTTACGTACAGCTAGTGCCGCTTGCGGTCTGTGGTTAAACCCACTGCCAGCGTAGTGTCGAGTCTTTAGAGTCCCACACAGAGAGCTATTCGCCTTTAGGCAAAACGAGTAGAGGTCGCATGGTTTTGCGACAGGGTTCGTTCGCATCCGCGCACTTGTGCACGTTTGCTGTCCGGACAGTTTATACTAGCGGGCTTTGGTTTAAGCCGGATCCTAGTATATGATTTGAGATTGGTTTTTCTCAGGGTATTCGTGTTCCTCGGATCACGAATGCGGGTGCGTATGCACAGTTGCTTGAGATTGGGGGAAAGGACCTTGTTTAGGGTTAATGGCTTTTGTCATTTTATTAACCCTATTGATTTTGTGTGGATTATTGTTAATTGATAATTAGCTTAATTATTGTGCATGGTTGTTGTTGACAATTTGACTTCATTGACTTGTTGACCATGTTGACAACTTGACCATAATCATTTCATTTGGAAGATGCTCTTTGATCTTTGCAAAAATGAAATGATAATGGTCAATTCATGATTTATCATGACAATTTTCAAGCTAATTATCTAATTAAAATTATCCTCACATATTAGTGAGAATGGCTCACTATTTTCTCATTCTCTCATTTCATTTCTCTCTCTTGCTCATCCTCTCCCTCAAGCTCTCTCCCTCTCATGTGTTGAGAAACAAAAAGCTTGAGAAAAACCCTCTCTTGATCTTCTCTTCTCACTTCTAGGGTTCAAGTCTTAGCATTTCTTGCACTCTAGTTACTCCTAGCTTGGAGTTGAAGCTAAAGGTGGTGGCTTTCAAGTGGATCTTTCTTTGACGGGAGAAGACAAGCAAGGTGAACTCTTTCTACCATACCTAGGAGCAAGGAGAGAAGGACTAAAGACCAAAGGTATAACCTTTCTTCACTTAGCTACTTTGTAGTTAGGGTTAGCTAGTTTATGTTTAGCAAAGATCCTCACAAGCATAGTCCATGTTGCCTAAGTCATTAAAAATCCGATTTTTATTATGTTTTCCGCCTCCCCGTAAGCACCGGGGTGGGCAACACGGACTTACAAGGTTTTCATCACTATATTTTTATAAAAAGCTATCCGGTTCCTTCAACGATATCAAGTTCATTACGTTAAAGGTTTTTCGCCAAAAACCATTCGTAGCCCTCCGTCATTTCATACGGGTAGCACTTAGTATTCATGTTATGTTTGTTGGCCAAAGTCAAGGCATAGTGTATGGTAGCTATTTGTTACCTTTCTGTTGCATAGATAAATGCGTTGGTTTGGGACAGTCGTACTGCCTTATTGGCCAAAGTCAAGGGTAGGTACGGATGGGTTCAAATTAACCTGGATAATGACGGGTAGAACTTGACATGTGACTTATGATTTGTTGGCCAAAGTCAAGGTCATAAGAGCATGGGGTAAAAATCACATCGGGAGTTTCTAAAAAAACTGAAACTTGCCAGGCATGCGCATAGCTTCTGGAGTGTAATAACGTAAGTGGATTCCGTCACGTTATCATGCGATGATAGTTGGATCCCGATTCCCACTGATGAGTTGGTTTACTCCTCGGGTGATCCCGACTAATTCTTCTTTCAGGTTTGGAGGAGAATTTGAGGTTACAGTGGGAGGTTTCCTGATTAGGTAAATTGGCAACCATTCTGATCTAGGTTAGAGTGCACGTTAAGTGTTTCTTTTCTCTCTCTCTTTGGCTGCGACCATGACCCGACCCTTGACTATGACTCAGTGACCAAAATTAACCGAACCTTCTTAAACACTGGCTTTTGAATTATCTGAGTTGCATACCTCATTGGCACTCCTACTTTTACCCTTTTCTCCAGGACACCCCGTATTACTACGAACGTCCACTTCCATTGGATAAAACCATCATATGGTTATATACGAACTTGAAGGAACTTGTTCCAGATTCGAGGATGGTTTCCGGTTCTGGAGAAAAGAATAGGACTATTCAGTTGTCTTTTCCTTTTACCTTCTCTCAGGTTGCGAGTGCTCCTTGGATCAGGGGATAGTACACCTGTTACGCTTATTGGATAGTCTTCTTCCAAACCCTAGGCTGGTGCCGAACGGTAGGGAATGAAGAAAGCCGATTAGCCTAAGTATGGTATACAGAAGGTATTAAGTAAAGACAAATAAAGGGATTAGTAAGAGGGCAAAGTAAATTGCGACTGCTATTCATGACCAAACCAAGTATTTCTTCGCCAAATCCTACATCACCTTTGTATTTCTCCAGAACACTCCGTATCACTACGAAGATCCACGGTTATTTGGATATTCCATCGTATGGTTATATACGAACTCGAAAGGAACTTGTTCCAGTTCGAGGATGGATTCTGGTTCAGGAGAAATAGGAATAAGGTTTATTCGGTTGTCTTTTATCTTCACCTTCTCTCGCATTGCGAGTGATCCTAGGATTAGGACAGTACACACATTATGCTTATTGGATAGTCTTCTTCCAAACCATAGGCTGGTGCCGAACGGTAGGGAAGGAAGAAAACCATTTAGCCTAAGAGGGTGTACAAAAGGAAATGACTAAAGACATATGAAGGGATTGGAGAGATGGCAAAGAAATATACGGTTACAGTTGTGAATCTGGATAATGGAAGAGGCATTACTGGGAATACCCGGATACCCCTACGAAACATTTCAATGTTTCAGTTTCACTGTGTACTGTTAAAAGAAAACTGATTTCCCAATTAGCCCTTGCTCCAGGGTATGTATTTACCAGGTATGATTCTCATATCTGTATGGTTTTACAGATGATGGTAGGAGTAAGTTATTGGGAATTAGGTGATCATCCTCATTATATCGGAATTCTTTATAATTGGTGATATTTGAGGAAATCGCCTGAGCTGTTTGCCGGACGGCAAATATTTGGTTTTGAATATCCGCTGTTATGCACCAATTTAAAATTGATATATCTGTACGTCTATTTTTATAGAGTGAGATATACCTTTTTGAAATTATGTCCATGATATTTACCTATATCAGTGGATGGTTAGGTAAGGAGCATTAAACAGCGGTGTAATTCTTCTTAACCATAAGTACAATTTTCAACCTACGACACACGGGGAATGAGTTATTAAACTCAAGAGACTTATAAAGAGTATTGTATATTGTCCGGTGTCCATTAGGACAGAGGGGTTGGTCCTCGTACTATATTCGGTTTACTTATGACTTCTCTAGTTTTTAGACAAGTGTTTCGTAGAAACGCAAGGTCCGAATTTTGAGAAGTTATAGGTATATGAATAAAGTAGAGAACCAGGTGTTGCAAGTATCGGAATTCTTTAAGGTGATCGAAGATGTAGATACTTGTGTATGGTATTCAGTTGATAGTAATGGTTTTGAGAAACTTGTTTCTCTTTCAGGTTACTCATATCTGGATGCATTCCTAAGTTGAGTAACGCTGATCGGCCTCCTTCCATTTAGTTGACATGCGCTGGAGACAGCTGCATGATTTGAATCTGGTTCCAATTAAATCAGTGCCTCTGTTTCTATATTGGATATAGAACGGTTCATATCTTAACGATGTTAAGGTACTGGGAGTTGTCCGGCTTATGCTTAAAACCAGACTCTGGATAACTCAAGGCACGTTTCTGTAATAGCAGTTTGTGGGTTGACCCAGGCTATGACGAGGGTTGACTTTCTACCATCTGGAAGATCAATAGTGATATTGTTCTTGACTCGCCACAGTTTTAGTAAAATGGATTTTTTTTTCAGAAAACAGTAGTGGGAGTATGGTAGAACTGGAAGTGATTCCAGAACCGCAAACGATCACTGAAAATTTGATAAGAACCTAAAGATTCAATCTGATTTGATATTCCATTGGCCACTCCGCAGATATGGTGGGTAATCTCAGGCACCCGAGAGGTACTTCGGTAGCCTCAAAGACAGTGGCAGGGAGGTTCTTGTTTACCCAGACTTGCCATTGCTGTTGTTCCAGACTGTGAGACCCGGCAGGAGGATGAGTATAGCGTCGTTCTGAACTGGCTTTAGAAGTGCACGTGTATATGACTCTACCAGAGGGTTGTCAGAGTCAGTGGGAGCAGCGGAAGCATTAGTGGACAAAAGGCTTATGCTATTTATAGACTAAAGCAGATATAGCAAAGATAGATCATCAATTTCTGATGTGACAGTCATAGGTTTGACTTCATCAGAATAGGGGATGGATCTGTTAAGAAGGTAGTAGGGTGTGATGTCCTGGTATTTGGATGACATACACAGAGTAGGAAGTGAAATTCCTATACTACGATCGGTTATACTGTGGTTGTCACACAGTGTTTTCTCCACAAAGGACATGGATTTCATATCAGACATTCTGGTTACTGGATCTATGGTTTTAGATCTAGATTTGGGAAGTGTCCCAATCAGGGTACTAAGACAGCATTCTAAAGGTGTTTTAGAATGGACGACTCCTGGCACGGTAGTGTACCTACAGGTGATGGAGTCACCCTCTCTGAAGGTGTCTTACAGACTAAAGGGGAGAGGGATGTGCATGATTGGCAGATAACTTTCTTAGGCAATTGAGTCAATCATGAGATGTCAAGTACCACACCAGATGTTGTTTTTGCACAAGATGCAGTAAGTTAATATTGATCCAATCCTGGAGAAACATTCGGAAGCAGTTTTAGAATATAAGTGGATGTTCTAAGGATATGATAATGACAGTCTCATTCGAGAGACAGTTATCATTCCAGGCTTCCAAGGTGACCTGGATAACAGAGTGTCTGTCAGAGTTATAGTTTTCCCTCTGACGAGGGGCGGTGTTTTGGACAGGTGATTCAAGTGGACACTGAGGGAGGCATTACGCAGGTACTGATTAAGTTCAGTTGACGATACAGTCTAAGAAGTTTGGATTTGGAGTTCATTTATGAGCTAGGTCCCATCAGATGTCCAGACATATTCTGAGACAGGTATTGTTCATTTCGGGAGATGGGTTTCTCCGCGAACTTGAGATAAAGAGAGACATAGAAAGAAACATCAGAGCGGATCCACTCACTGAGGCTATTCCTCGAACGCATTAGTTTTGCAAACGTGTTTTGTGAGACTGACTAGTAGAGGAGTTGGGTGTTCGGTATCACACGGGCTGTGAGTATGCGACATCGCAATAATTAGCCTTGAGTGCAAGTGGGAGATTGTTGGATATAATGCCCTCAGAGTCAATTATTGGATCACAGGTACGTGATTGCAATGATTGAGGGAGGACATATACCGGTAGGACAGTCTTACTCAAGATGATAGTATGCTATCTGGTTTATCTTTATCATCGTGTACTGCTTTAGGTGACCTTATAGGTCACTATTGCACGTTGATAGAGCCTTTAGGATTCTTGCTTGACGGCCAGCAGTATGATGGCGATCATATACGTGGGAGCTGGGGTCTATAAGCACATCCTTAAATGGTCCCTAGTCGTGGGAGTTTTCGAGACAGGGCATCGATACTCCAGAGTAGACTAGTGTATACAGTCGAGACCCCGACGAGGGACGGTGGCCGGTCTCACAAGCCACTGGTGTCAGTTGGTTCACCTAAGATGTATACAGGTGCTCATTGGGTTATGAGTACACCGGACAGGACTCGCCGGGAACATGTTAGTTGGTTTTATACCTGACGTCAGATAGCAGTTCCCTGGTGACATGTGTACAGGTTAGTTCATCAACCTGAGATCGTCATTTGTCTCGTGTGAGTTCCCACTGTACTTTGATTACTACCCTACCACGGCTCAAAGGAGTCGTGCAAACAAGTTTTAGTTGGGTATAGTCCCGAGCCACATGGAGGCAGTGAGCGGATCGGCGGGGTTCGTCTCTCCCGGTATTGGGGGTGAGGTCGCGCTGTGTCTAGGAGAGCCATTACACGAAGTCCTTGGCCAAGGCAAGAGATTTACTGGTAGGTATTCCAGTAGTATCTCTACACTCCGACACGACTTGTACCGCTTTAGGGGTCTGACTTTTACCAACCCCCTTGGCCCTCCATGCGATGCTTATCGACGAACGGACCGGACTGTACGGATATTGTCACTGACAGGCTCAGTAGGGTTTCAGGATGAGTTCGCTCATCGACCTCCCTTTTGGTCAATACTTGGTAGCCCGTTACGTACGGCTATTACCTCTGACGTGCTAGTGGTTAAATCCACAGCCAAAGTATTGAAGAGTCTTTAGAGTCCCTCACAGACAGTTTCTCAAGTATCGGGCGAAACGCTATAGAGGACGTATGGATATATGGCAGGGTTCGATCTTATACGTGCGGTATTGCACGGATCATGATCGGACGGATAATACTAGCGGGCTTTGGTTTAAGCCGGATCCTAGTATTATACAGTGTAGATTTTGTCTCATTACATTTGTATTCGGTCGGAATACAAATGCGGGTATGTATATACAGTCGCGGGGTTTTCCTGTAATTTATTACGGGATCGTCTTTTTGAAGTTGCCAGTTTGTATTCCGTTTCGGCCATTTTCTTTTCTATCTTTCTTTGGCTGAAAATTGGTGTGGAGGGGGTTATTTGCAAATGTGCAAATTAGCAAAGTGGAGGGTGTTTTTTGTAAGTGGTTGCTTCATGATGGTTCTAGAATGCTTTGACTTCTTTTGGTTCATCATCACTTGCTTTATAGTGAGGGGATTGAATTTGACTTTGGAATGACATTCATGATGATGACCACTCATTATTCTTTTGCTTGCATTATTCACCCACTCCCTCCTCCTTTTTGGAGCATGGGCCGGCCACTTCTAGGGGGATTCTTTTTGGTGGTGGGAAAAAAAAGATTTACTCTCATTTGCTTGCATCAAAAATCCCATGGCTCCATTTCAAAGTTCCTCTCCTTCACCTCCACCCAAATGGCAACTTCATAAACCATAGAGACATAGTGATCTACATATATTCTACAGCAATCTTGGACACGTCGGCTAGCCAACTTCGTGTCCGAGTTGCCTCGGTCCAGAGGTGGGAGCCCGTAAAAAGACTCGGTGATGTGGTGCTTTTCCAACGAGGAGATCGAGACCGGAGATGCCGCAAGGAGATCGGGATGGTGGCCAAAGACCGAAGGACAAGGATCGCTCGGTATAGCTCTCTACCCTTTCTCTAGTTTGCTAGTAGTAGGTTAATGGTCCGATCCGGGTTTATAGTCTGCGGTAGCGCCGGTTTCTAGTTTTAAAAAAGTTTTTGTTTCCGCATTTTGGCCTCGGACAGACGGCCGGGGCGCTACCGTGGTCTTACACTTGACGAAGGACAACATATCATAAGTCGCAAGTCAAGTTCTACCCATCATTATCCAGGTTAATTTGAACCCACCCATGCATACCCTTGACAAAGGCCAACATAGTAGTATGACTGTCCCAAATCAACGCATCTATCTATGCTACAGATGAATATCCAGCAGCTACCAATCACTATGCCTTGGCGAAGGTCAAAATACATAGTTTGAATACTACTGAATACCCATCAGAAATGATGGAGGGGTACGAATGGTTTTGGCAAAACCGTGAACGTAATGAGCTTGATATAGTCGAAGGAACTATGATAGCTTTTTAAAAGGAGTGGTTTATGCCCCGCATTTAAAAGTTTGCTTTTTGAAGAAAACCGATTGGTTTTTGAAACTTTTCCAACGATTAAGCTTTGGTTTGTTTTTCTTGCATTAATCAATGTTAATGCGGTCCCATCATTTAATCCTATCATTGCAGAAAAGAAAAGAAAATACAACGTATGCTTATACCATTCTCATTCGCCACGGGGCCCCATCATGCACCGTTAGGTTACTTAACTACCGGCAAAGCGGGGGCTGGACTAGCGCGGGTGCAAAACATAAGCAACGCCTACTATTATTGCATGAGACGTGATCTGGAATGCCTATTATTGCATGAGACGAATGGATATATATATATATATATATATATATATATATATATATATATATATATATATCCATTCGTCTCATGCAATAATAGGCATTCCAGATCACAGATGAATATATTGGATATACTGGGAATTCCGCGTTTTGTTTAAGCCTATAATGAAAGACGAATTCCACGATCATGATGAATAGCCAAACCCCATCCTAGACCCTTACCGGTGCGGAAAACTACCTACCAAATTCCCGAAGGGAAGCAACCTCCCTCAGTAAAATGAGTAGGCCACTCGGCACTTTAAGAATCCGATAGTTTGTGCACCCCACCTTGGGTCTATCTTAGGAGCAAAAACAGTAAAAGAAATAATACAACGGTGGCTACAACCTCAACCCGGATGTACCCCGCAAAATAATATTACACCACTTTTACAAATTACATGAATAAAAAAAACACTCTTCTCACATCCCCCCGGCTATTCATCCACGACGATCTAATACTCCATATACACAAACCATCATCAATCACAGATATGTGCAATCCCCACTAATCGACGTATAGCGATTAGCAGACGTTTAGTATCATATATCAAACACAGAAAACCCAATTAGCCAAGTAATCTTAGAATTTCGATCGATTAACTAAAACCGTGTCTACCCTATGCACAATCCAATACACATGGGTAGAAACCAAATATTCCCAAAATCACAATCCAGATCATTGACCTACAGAAGAAAATTGGACAGAGTCAGCCTTGACTCGGCCGTGGAACGGCGGCAAAACACACTGTTCTGCCACGGTTCCGCGGCGGCCTTGGCGACTCACGAACCCAATTTTCTCCTGTGTTCATTAAAAACCCTGCTTGTATTTTTAAGACCACTGAAAAGATTTTTAGATCTGTTTTGAAAATCGACAGAAAACAAGGTTTTTAATCGTGATTTCGGTATTTTTCCGACGATCGAATTTCTAACTACTTGGTAATTAGCTAGTTAAGGTTTAGTAAGCTCTAATACCACTGTAAGTCGATGTCGGAGGCGGAATTTTCAAAAACGATTTTATAAGCTTCGCAACACCGACTAAACTCCAGGATTTTTACGGAACCTTAACTAGCTAAACTAACCAGGAGGTTTAACTACTATGATAGATGGTTATACCTCCGTGACCAAGTCCTTCGGGTCTTCTTTTCATCCTTTCCTTGGCTCCTCGAAGAACGGATGAAGGTTGCATCGTCGGCCTCCTCGCGTCAAAGATGATCCACCCGAGAGTATGTGCTTTGAGCTCCTACCTCTAAACCGAGGTAACTAGGGTACTTAGATCGCTAAGGTAAGTAGCCTAAGTGATGTAGAGTAGCTAAACGAGTGTTTTATCTCATTAGGTCTTAGGGTTCACAACACATGTGAAGGTTATGATCTTGTTGAGGAAGAAGGAGAAAACTTGGAGAGAGAAAGCAAAATGAGAAATGATCTAGGTTAGCGGCTAAGTGTGGAGAACGGCTCCCATATCTCTACTCACTTATTACACCATGGATTAAAATCCAATACAATATATCACCATGCTTCAATAATGAGACCAAACAAATAAAATAATGCCTAAGCCATTCCTCATACCATGCCACAAATATCTCCACAACTCCACCTCATTAATCCATTTAAGAAAATAGATAAATCAACAATGAGGTGTCCCCTTCTACAAGCATGTCTTGCCAAATTACAAGAACGCCCTCACCGTATATACATACACGTATTCGTATTCTGAAAAATACGAATACAATGAGATGATAACAATCCAATAATACAATACTAGGATCCGGCTTAAACCAAAGCCCACTAGTATTATCCGTCCGAACATCATCCGTGCACAAGTACACGTATGTGATCAAAACCCTGCTGTAAAACCATACGGCCTCTACATCGTTTCGCCCGAAGCAGGGAAACACTCTATGTGGGACTCTAAAGACTTAACAGTATGCTGGCAGTGGGTTTAACCATAAGCACATCAGCGGTACTAGCTGCACGTAACCGCTACCCAGGTATCTGTCATAGGGGTGGTAATTGAATGAGCCAGCTCGGGTTCGATTAGGATTCAGCTTGGTATTAGCTCATTCAAGCTCGGTTCATTTATTAATGAGCCAAAAATGAGCCAGAAAGTCTGGCTCGTTTATTAAACGGGCCGAACTCGAGCTCTGTCAGGCTTGTTCGGTATTGACTCGAGTTCGGCTCGGTTAAACAATTTGAAAAAAAAACCAGATCCTATACAACCCTCAGGACACTTAATTCAATTAAGTGGCATTATATAAAGTGCAACTGAGGGGAATATAATCCATGCTTTTGATGTTAATTTTTTTTTAATCTTTCCATATCGTAAAGCACTGGGTCTTTAGGTTCTATGATTGTTGTCTCCGGCCTAGGCTCTTACAAAATACTTTCATATTTTCTTCTGAAACCCCTATAATGGCCATTGATCTATCTTCAGCCTCCACCAAACGCCTCTTTGTCGTTTTCCTTTCAGAAATTGTCTAATAGAATCCGAGCGACTTTGGCTCGTTTAAGGCTCGTTAAGATAACGAGCATAACATGAGCCAGACCTGCTAAGCTCGAGACGAACTCGAGCCGAGCTTGAGCTAGCATAAACTAAGCCGAGCCGAGCTTGGACAAAAGTCAGCTCGTTCAAGCTCGGCTCGGTTACACCCCTAATCTGTCGATAAGAAGGCCGATGAGCAAACTCATCCAAACTCCTACTGAGCCTATGTGTGATAATATCCATATAGTCTAGTCTGTTCGTCTGAGATATTCTCATATCGTGCCTAGGGAGATGGTAAATGTCAGACCCCTAATAGCGCAATAAGTCATGCCGGAGAAGAGTCCAAAACATCCTGAGAAACTATTGGAGTACCTACCAGTAAATCTCGCTTGCCCTGGCTAGGAACTTTATGTAATGGCTTTCTAAATACAGCGCGATATCAACCCCCAATACCGGGAGAGGCGAATCCTATCTAACCGCTACTGCCTCTAAGTGCTTCGGGACTGCACCCAACTACTAATTGTTTGCACGACTCCTTTGATCCATGGTAGGATAGTAATCAAAGTACAATGGGAATACACTCGAGGCGAAGTGCGGTGTCAAGTCAATGGACTAAGCTGTACTCATGTCACCTGAGAACTGCTACCTGACGATAGGTATAATACAAACCAGCAGTTCCCGATAAGTCCTGTCAAGTGTAACAATTAACCTAATGAGCACCTGCATACTATCTCCAGTACGACGTACTAATGGCTGTGGGACAGACCATATCCCCTGCTGGGATGAGAAGCGTATATTCTAGTCTACTCTGGAGTATCGATGCCCCGTCTCGATAATCCTACGACTAGGGACCTGTATAAGGATGTGCTTATAGACTACCTAGCCCCCACTAGTGTGACTGCCATCACAACGCTGGTAGTCAAGCAAAGATCCTAAGGGCTCTACCAATATGTATAATTGATATGCTAAAAAAAACACATGCACATATTGAGGTAGAATCAAACCAAGTAGCATACTACGATATCGGGCAAGACTGTTATTATAGATGTGAATATCCCAAGCTTCTAATATGTAATTATACAATCCAGTATGATACAATAATGGCCTCTAGGGCATATCTCACTAACAGAAATAGGAGTAACCACTTCGTGCATGTGTAGATATTGGACCACATACATCGTTGTGTATGAGTCCCAAGAGCTTAGTGGCTCTTTCTCCGTGTTCTATGAACGAAGATTTGGTCATTTTTCCTTCGATACATGATTGACAAGTTGCATATGATACATATTCGAATGGATCCAAATATCCATCTTTATATAACTTTGTCAACCTCCGTTTCATTAATATGACCAAGTCTACAATACCATAAGAAAGCTTGAATTAAATCTGGAGTCTTTCTTTTGAGTGTGTTTAGGAGTTGAAAACTTGATATTAATTATGTACGTATATACCGTTCTAGTGTACCTGACCCAATCAATTCTTGATTTAGGTGAATTTCATGGCATTACTTTCAAGTGCAAAATTATATCCTTTGTTAAACAACAAAGAAACCGATATAATATTACACAATATACTAGGTACATAAAAACAGCTATACAGCACCAAAATATGTCTACTCGTCAAACCTAGGTGATAATCTCTTATTGCAATAACATCTACGTTTGCTCCATTGCTAACCTTAAGGGTCATATCACCTGCCTTCAGTACTCTATGGTTTCTCAGTGCCTGCAATGAATTACAGATGTGAGAACCACAACTGGTATTCAGTACCCATAATTTAGAGTTAACTAAAAACAATTTTCAATCACGAACACACCTGAAACCGAAGCATCAGCTTGCTTCGCGTCCTTACCTTTGGCTTTAAAAGCCTTGCAATCCTTCTTTCACCGACCTCTCTTGTGATAGTAGTAGCACTCATCCTTTCCAGCTTTCACTCTCCTCGAATTGTTCGTTCCTTGTACCTTTTTGACACCTCCTTTCGGTTTGGTGGGGGTCTTCATCTTCTTCTTCCCTTTAGCTTTAGGCTTGGATTTTAAGGAAGAAGATTCCCCAATAATAAGAACATGTGTCTTCTCCTTTTTCAAGGAGCTCTCAGCTACCCTCAACATGTTGAGGAGCTTTGGAAGATCATCTTTCATCCCGTGCATGTTGAAATTCAACACGAACTGAAAGAAGGTTTAAGGAAGGGACTGTAGAATCAAGTCGATGTATAACTCATTCTCTAACACGCATCCTAGGTTTGCGAGCTCTTCAATGAGACTGATCATGTTTAAGACGTGTTCTCCTACAGGTGATCCAGCTGCTAAGCTGTAACAACCCAAAACTTTCTGTATAGATTTTTTTTCAAAAATACAAAAAGGAGCACCTAAGCCTGAACATAAGTTATAAATTTAAATTGCTTTTGAACAGCAAGAAATAACTTGTAGCTCATTGGTAAAGCCTTGCATTGCTGTGACATAACCTTGTGTTCGAATCCCATCAGCAACATATATTTTTTGTTGATTTTTCTTTTAAACTTTTTAGAAGTCTAAAAGTTTACACGTGTACTGCACGTAAAAATGAAAAGTCTCAGAAAACAAACCTATGGAAAATGATAATTAAGCAGCCGAGGACACGTGTCAAGCATCAAGACCCCAACCCATACAAATGGGCCGGCGAGATTTTTCCTAAGGTCGGCTCCCCCCAAGGTAATACTCAATTTTTTTGTTGCCCTAACACCCTTGGACTCCCCCCATTAACCTCAGTCTGTTTGATTTCCCTACACATTAACAGAGAAATTAAAATGAGGGATTAATCCAAATTTTAATGCATTTTTAATTTTCTCTTCGCTCACAAAACCCTAAGCCTACCCTATAAATACAACCCTACACTTTGGCCCTCCCCATTCAGAAATTTAGTGCCAAAACTCTCTAAAAATTTCAAGTCCAAAAGGTTGTACAAGTGGAGTTAGCCAAGGTCAAAGTTCTGGCGAGGATTTGAAGCACTTCCGGCGACCCCGCGACTCCACGAAGGCCACAAATCTTTTCCTTTAGCTATCCTCTAAACCCTAAGCTATTAATTCCCCTCTTCCCTCTCCTCTCTCTATTAAAAAGGATCCTATTTTCAAAACTCGTCGGAAGCGGAGTTAATCCGACTTCCGATTCTCTTTTCTTTAGAAATTCAATTTTTCTTAAAAAACAATTAACCACCTTTTCAAATATTGTTTAGTAACCATTAAATAACAATTGGACAAAGTTTCAATTCAAAATATTATGTTAAACAAATTCTATTTCACTTTTACGGTAAAATACCCTTAAGTTTGCATATGACATTGCCTTATCTTTTTGCTCATATAACATTTAGAAAACTCACGAGGTAATGACCTACCTCATCACAACACTCATTCTTAACATAGCACGATGGCTTTTGGAACATTAGTTTATGGGATAAAATACGAAATTATATTTAAATATCTTAAACTTTCAAAAACCGTTTTCTTTAAAGGTGTATTATTTAATTCTTTGCAAATGCGCCTCTACAACCCATTTTGGGGAACCCCGATCGGGATGGTGCGGGTTATCGCACATCCTCGGGCTTAGTAAAGCGAGATGCAGACCTCCTCATGGAGCATCCGATCTTGATGGAATTTTTAATGCAATTTTTAAGAAAATTGTGATTTCTATTTAATAAATAAGTTCTATTTTCATAAATATATATATATATATATATATATTATCAAAATATTTACTTTAAATATACAATATACAATATATATATATATATATATATATTCGTAAATTTCATGAAACTACCAATACAAATCAATACAATTCCAATATTACACTATAATACCATATACTATTCAAGTTAGGTTTATATCCACTAGAATATTTCATTTTATAAAAATTACAACTATGAAAACCCTAAAGTCGATAATTAAATACTTGAGGTGTATTTTGAAAATATATCAAAACTATTTTTCATAAAGTCCCCTCAAGTTATTGTCACGACCCGAAATAGCACGTGACTGGCCCTTGAATCATATGAATCTATAGGATCTCATCTAATTCAAGTAAGCCAAAAGCCCAGAAATCTAAAACCATTTTGAATAATAAATGAAGGAAAAATAGTTTTAAGAAGTGAAGAAAATATGTTTTAAAAACAAGGTTTTTAAATAAGTAAGCCGAATATGCATTTTTAAAATCTCTAGTCTTTTCTGAAAATCTCGGTAGAGTTTCCTTTGTAAATACTGGCCCCAAACGGGGTACAACATGAATAATATATAAGCAATGATAAAAGGCATCCCCAAGCGGGAGCTAGCTCTTCGTCAATCAACGGTCACAACCACGCAAGCAGTAATATGCAATGCCGAAGGGAGAGGATCAAAACTCAAAGGAAAACTCAAAATCAGCATGAAAACCATAATACTACAACGCGCGACTCTAAGGTTGAAATAATACATAACTGGTTTTCTAAGTCTGAAATAATATACAAGTTTGGTTGATTGAATTACTAGATACAACCGAATAAAATAAATACAATGGTGGTCACGATGCGAGTGAACCCACCTACCAATGCAATCACCCAGAAAGGGAGCAGTGTGCCAGAAAAGCCGCAATGAAACCTGTACGGCAAAACCTACAAGAAACTGTGGCACAACTGGAGTGAGTTACCAACTCGTGAATAGAAAACATCACAGAGCAGAAATCGTATGTATGACTCAATCCTAGGTCAATACGATCAAATATATATATAAACCTCAAATGAATAAGTCTGAAGCATGATAAGATGGCAAAGGTAAATATCTATGCATAAGTGTAGTACCAAGTGCTCGTGCCAGTGTCTCAGGTAACAACATATCATAATGTGAGGTATGATCAGTGTAGTCAGTGTCAACTATATCATGAAGTCTATGAGTATGTGGATATCATCCAACTATATGATCAATGTCATCAATGTCGACTATATGTATGTGGATATCATCCAACTATGTGATCAATGTCATCAATGTCGACTATATGTATATGGATATCGTCCACGTGTCATCCAATGACATAAAGCATCATGCATGTAAATATCATAAAGCATAGGCATGGAAGTATGAGGATATAAGTCAACATGTGTCCCTCGCGACACATCAAAATCATGGAACCGGAGTGTCCAGTATCGACACTCAAAAACATCATGAAAGCTGTGCCCAGCATCGGCACGTAAATCCTCATATATCGGGCTCCGTCAGTCCAGATCGGCCCACGGGCTCCGTCAGTCTGGATCGGCCAATATCATCTCTCGACTCTGGTCGGTATCCTCCAGATATCCGCCGAGCCCAAACACTATCACCGGTAGGTAGTGGTCCCTCTTGCAGGCTCATCGTCATCCACATGAAATCTCTCTCTCATCCCGGGGTACCATACCGGGTCCACCATGTACCCGCAATCGGCCACATCCGCCTCCTCGAATCGGGTTTCACATGTCGCTCTCAGAACCGAGAAAACACATGATGGATGCACTGAAATATCATATCAAGGGTAACCGGGTTTTAAAACAATACATACTCTCTTTTGAAATACTCACGGTTCCCAAATCCAGAAATATCATGGAAACAACATATCTCAATGCGTATAATTATAAGGAATGATGTATGCGACATATAAAAGAAATGTAAGCATATCAGTATATCATGCAACATGGAATAGTAATATTCACATATTGAGGGAAACCGCTCTTTTAAAATGAATCGGTTTTAAAGAGTATCTTACGGTTCCCAAATCTCCAAATCAAGCCAGAATCATCTATGTATGTGCGAATACGTATGTATGCACGTATGGGTGTACAATAGGTATGTGCACAAGTATGAGTGTACAGTATGTAAGTGCACAAGTATGAGTGTATAATATGTATGTGCACAAGTATGAGTGTACAATATGTAAGTACACAAGTATGACATGCAAGGGGTCATATCCTGAATGCAATAGTCCTACAGTGTAGTGACATGGCAATTATCGATGATGAAGTGTGTGAGCCGGCAAGCAGGTGTACGTGAAACATACGCATCATCGATAATGGTGCTGGTGTCCTAACAGCATGGTTTTAATATAACAATAAACACATTTGCACATGCAATGCAATGCGAATAGCAAGAATATGCAGAAATCGCCTAATAAACACAACAGTGAAGAATCTGCATCAATATAAAAATGTCATACAGTTTTGCCATTTGAAATAAGACGAGTCGGGGTTTTTAGTAAAATAAGGGCTACAGTGTTTTTAAGAAAAGATGCGTCTTTTGAAAATATCCGTAAAATCCCTTTGCCTGTCTTTAAAATACTCTTGATTCGTTAGTTTTGAAATAGGTATGACTCAGATCTAGCCTAATATCTACTAAGCAGCTACAGATCTAACTAACATGCTAAGCGGGAGGGGTATGGAAACCACCTAAAACTATGTCGATATATATATACATAAATATAATAGGCGGTGATCCCGCCTCAAAGGTACCGCGTACGATACAATATCATATGACATTCTCGAGTCATGGGTGCAGATCTTATCATCAAATAAAGCTCGTACGGCAAGTCATCGTACGGCATCCCAAATTTGGGTACGGGTCAATATCACATCCATCTCATCAATTATCTGGTATCCTTATCATCATATCTCATGATCTGGGGTACTGATCTAAGTCTAGTACAACTGATACCATCTATATAAATGCGTGTGTAAAATACACGTCCAAAGGCCCGCTAAAATCTCATGTTGTATCCTAAATACGAACCACATCATATCACCGACCTCATGGCACTATACCCCATCTCACTCATCTCCAAATATCATCCACTATCCTCATCATCCAGGTTTAAGTATAACGGATAAGCATGTGTGTGCGTGTGGGCGTAAACCTATTCTAGGGTTCGCAACTAGGAAACTATACTAGTTTACCTCTAAACCCTAATCTATCCATAGTACACCTAATCACATCTAGAATATCCATATCACACTTAACGCTATCATACATATATATATAGTATGTATATATAGTATACTAAACACCGAACTGCGGGGGTGCTATACGCCATCCACCCGACTTCCCCCGTAGATATAATCTACTCACATTGCATCCTACGTGTCGGTGTCGGTGTCGCCTTCATCTTCTTCATCGTATGAACCCCTCGTAAAGGTACCTACAAAGATAGCACAATCGCAACGCATATTAAAATCACATCGGAAACCAAAACGACACGCTAAGGCCTATAGGTTAGAACCTATGGACTACGCTTTCAAAACCGCCAAACAACCCTCGATATCGTCGTACAAACGTCAAGTGATCGAGGTAAAACACAAATACGCAAATCCAGAATTTAAAATACGAGAAATGAAACTCCGAATCAAAACAGTAACTCAGGAAAGTGGTCCCATATTTCACCCTAGGTCAAATTGGTCAATTTTCCATATACCAAGGGTCTAGTTTACATGAGATAAAGCTGCAGAACAAACCCGGATCAAAATGGTGGGACCCAGGCCACAATTTGCGGCATACGTTTAAATCTGCGGCAAGATAATAGATTCGGGGGCTGGGGTCTTGGGGTTAGCTTCCTGGGTGCCTGTACATCTCTCTGTGTTTGCAAAATGATTTTCAGAAGATCCGGGTGATAGCAGATTTCATTTAACCCTCACGAAAACCACAATTTTCCGATATCGGCTTTTCTAAATCCGTATTCCGGGGTTCTAGTCTCTGGTTTAGGTCTGAATTCTAGCACTAGGGGGTTTGTGTGGCTTCTACTGAGCTCAATTACCCTTCACAACTCAAATTTTCCATAACCCTAACTAGAATTTTCCAAGTTAACCCAAACCACACAATATCAGCTCTAATCTAACATGGGGGTAAAATTAATGGAAATACTAAGCTAAAGGTCCAGAAAATATCTCATTTGGCAACTCAAGAAAATTCTTGAGTTGCCCTAAGTGTCCAAAATTTGATTTTTTTTTTGTCCAATGTGCTTCCCTTGAGCTTGTGCATCTTTTTAATGAAATGAGATTTGGGTTTTGAGATGTTTTTCATTAAGTTTTGGGGGGTTTTGTGGTGAAGGAGGGAGGGGCAGCAGCAGCAGCAGCAACAAGAGGAGGGTAGAGGAAATGAGTGAAAGAAATGATGAGGGAATGGCTCAAGACATGGGTTGACCCCTCACCCACTCTTTCTCTCTCTAACCCATACCTCTTATTCTAATCTTTTCTTTTTCTTTCCTATTTTCCTTCTCTCATAAATAGTAACCCCAAAACAAAAACCATGCACCCAAAAACATGTAGTAAAATGCAACAAGTGTAAAAAAAAGACATGTGCATGTTTGCACAAAACAAGCTTAAAATCCGATTAGCGATTTTTAATCGCGATTAGCACTAAATTAGCAAATAATTAATCATAAAAACTTAAAATTTGCATAATTCTCATAAAACACCCTCTTTTAATAATTTCCATAATTTTCCAAATTTTTCACGAATTTATCGGTATTTAATTATACCGCTTTATTAAAATATTCAATATTTTATTATTAAATTATAAAAATTCCCAAAAATAATATTTTATTTTTTTGAAATGTTACAATCTTTCCCCCTTAAAGAAATTCGGTCCCCGAATTTAAATTTAAACCCCCAAATTCTAAAACATTTCAATAAAAAGTCTAAGTCGTCGGGGCTCCGAAATCATCAATACATAAAACGCATCATAGCGCAATGCATTCGCAAGAACAATGAGCAGATAACTCAAAATCAAAACTCCGTCAAGCATCCCGCAATTATCGGAGTCATGGTAAAGACACAAAGGTCAAATCCAAAACAAAACCGATATGATATACATCATAATTATACATGTAGACATCAAATTTATACATGTAAATAACTGAAAGAAATGCATGCCAGACCTTTTTAAGTCGTTGTGCGATACACATAACACTGCACAGTGGCGGACGTCTATTGTAAGAAAGTAACCATATATGTACATACCTTTTGTTTAATATGTGCGTTCCGCCGTTTTTGAAAACAATTTAGAAGGGTTTCCTTGTTTTAAATGTTTCGTGTCATATCAGACACGTAGGTATATACTGAGACTATAGCTCGCTTTTTTGGAAATCCCTTCGATAACTATCAATGCATGCAAAATATATTCAGGTATTGTCCTCTGACTAGTCCTGCTCAGTACGAAAACAAATAGCAAATATCATAAAAACGTACTGCTCCATAAGGAATCAATCCCAAAATGTATATAAGAATACCCTGTGCGTCTGGTGCGCACGAAAATCAAAATCCATATATGTGTCATACATGTGTACAGAAACAACATCTAGGTGCAACGGGTGTGCACGAAACATCTGTCATAGGCAACGTGTGTGCCTGACAGCAAAATCAGGTGCATCTGATAGACACGAAGAATCTCGATTTAGTGCATCTGGTGTGCGCCAAAATCGCATCTCAAAACATACGCTCAACACGCGCGAAATCACGAAATCAAATATCCAGCGCGTCACATATGCGCAAGAATCCAAAAGAAGTGCACAGAGTGCACGAAATCAACATCTATATCAGAATCGAAATCGACGGTATACAATACGGCTCAATCAAAATCAGGTATACCGCGGTATATAATCTTACAACCATATGCATCAGTGTGCACAAATCAAATCAAAACGCTAAAAGTGTATGAAAACCATGCCGAAAGCATAAGTCAAATCACATGCATAACATAGGCATGAAATCAAAATCAACATATCGGATGACATCAAACCGAAGTCCTGTGCAAAAAATGCACGAAATATAAATCAAGTGCAACAAATGCATAAAATATAAATCTGGTGCGATAAACGCACGAAACATTAAACTGGCGCATCCTGTGCAAGAAATACAAATACAGTGCATCCTTTGCACAAAACCTAAACAATAACTCAAAAGCGTAAATAGCAACACCGAGTGTACCAAGGTGTAAAAATCATAAACGTGTGCAACTGCGTGTACAAAACACATATCAATGCACTACAAGCACATATAAGCTATACCGAGTGCTAAAAGCTAAATCGTGTGTATACCACGTGCACAAAATCAACCCAACGGTATGAAATCCATGGAGTCATAAGCATATGCAACCAAGGCATAAAAACTATATCAGGTGCAATAACTGTGCACAAATATGAATACCCAGTAGGTGCAACCATGGTGCACGAAAACAAATATCATGAAACTCAGTCATCAAGACTAAATCATACGAATAGATCGCCCAAAATACCAAAATCCAAGGTGACGGATACGTGATAATCGAATCACCAAATCACAAATCATGAGTACCGTCGTCGATATATCCTCCTTCAAGGTCGAGAAGGTGTCGGTGCATCCAATGCTAGCAGCGCAAGATATCTACTTGCCTCTTATTCATGGTCTGGCGTTCTCTGTCTCTGGGCCCTTATCTTCTCTGTGGATTACCAATCTCGCAATTCATCGGCTCATTGGCCATGTCAGGTATACTAACGGGGACGATTCCGTCCTGGCACTTCTCTGGTCATCTCTCGGTCAATCCTCACGACCACTCGTAAAGCAGCACGTCGCTGGCGCCGACCGCTGGTCCTCCGAATACACATTACACCTCTGATCCTGGTTGCAAATTTTATCACAGCAGTGTCCTGGAAGGAATCCTGCTCAAGGTCTCTTCCGGTCTCGCCTATACCGAACTGTATGGAGGCTGGTACTCTTGCATAATCTCTTCTCGCTCTCTGAACATCTGCGTCCTCAGCGCAGCATTTCCTCGGAAACTGGTCGCATCCCAACGCCTCTGTAGACATATCCGACCTTTAATCCTAACGGGGAGTAACAACAGCTCGTCGGCATCTCGCACGAACCTCTTGTCCCGCTTGTCTGTATCATCGTCTACTTCGACGTCACGTCTCTATCTGTGCACTGCAAATGTTCTCGGCTACGGTCAATCCGAAGTCTCTCACACGGACTCGAAATCACGAACTCGGTATCTTCGTCCCCCTGTGGAAGATATCTGGCCGAACACGCCCTCAGGAACTCGTCCCAACTGCGGAGATATACTCCATACCCGTCCGTCCTTGATCAATTCACAACGCATCTGGGTGAGGTCCTCTATCCGAACCTGGTCAACTATCTCGTCGACGATGCCGAACTCTGGCCTGCTGGGTGTGCGCAATATGACCACTCCTGGGTCCAAGTCTTCTCGTATAGTATTCCAGAAAGGTCCTGTCGAACTCTTTCTCAAATCTCGTTTTTGCCGAATTGCCCGGAAGTTACCACCCTTACTATATCTATTTCTTGTTTCGGAATGGCTGCATACTCATCGCGACTCCTTCTGGAAGGTATATCAATAATCAACGCCTCTGCTTGCGTATCGCATCTCTGAGGTCAGCGGAGTGGAACTTCATCTCATCGAAATCTCGTGCGAACTCTTTACTCCATTCTACTCCAATGTCGACTGATTCGGACTCGTCTTCTCGTGGCTGCAAGGACTGCGCTCCAACGTCTATACTCATATCTGGAGTCTCCCAAGCAATGTATCCCATCACATGATATCCGAATGATGTCGAACCATCCGATCGATTTGTCAAAACCTCATAATCCCCCAAGAGATCAACATCTTGAGTACAATTATAATAGTATTCCGGTACATGCCACAGCACCTGTGGACCAACCATAGAAGGGCAAACCCAAGCGTCACAAATGGCACCGTTAAACTGCCGCAAACCCTAAGGTTCGAAGGCGTTCCATGGTCATTACGTCGAGTTAGGGTTTCATTCTTCTAGAGGGTCCATAGCATTACTTGCATTGTCTTCCGAATACTTTAAACTTGGAAATGGGTTCCTGACATTCGATCGTCTCTATCGACTCTCAACGAATCTGCGTGAAGTCGTCTCTAGCTGGAATCAATCTATCTGATGACCTCGCATCGGGGTAAGCGAACGAATCACACGTCTAGTCTTTCCTCCTTGGATGAATAGCGACCTTCCATCATATCTCTGAGTATATACTCATGCTGCAGTAGCTCCAACATCTGGGCAATATCTCGTCATTTGCAGCAGCAACTGGCTCATTCGTCTGTACGCTGAACAGCGCCTCAATCATCATGAATAAGAGATATATCAATGATCATCACATTATGGCTGGCCTCTAGCAGTAGCCCGATCCTCTGGTGCTGATCTGCACGTCCGAGAAATCTCGTAAAAGTGATCTGTCAAACGCTCATGGTGCGAAAACACAATAAAACGAAGCCTCCAAGCAATCGTACGTCTCTGGAATCACGCCCTGGTCAGTCCTCGTCCGTGACGAGCTCATACTGACACAACTCTAGCCGTAGCTCTCTCTGCCCGTGTAATCGTGGCAGCAAAATCATAACCAATATCGATGAGGATAGATCATAGGAATGAATATAATACTGTGCAAGGAAATGTACATCCTAAGGTTTCTTAAGCGGAGTAGCGTATCGTAAGTATGCCGCGGAATATACGTACGGTACGTCACTCTACTCAAGCTACCTACTCCATCAACCAAGGGTCATCCTACGTGACGAAAGTTCGGGTATAATACCCCCTCGACTAAGTCTATGTTCCGTAAGGTCAAGCCTAAGTTCCATATATATATAAATGCTCTAGGCTCCGCATAGTCAAACTTATACTCGAACCAAGGTTAACCTAGCGCTCTAATACCAACTTTGTCATGACCCGAAATAGCACGTGACTAGCCCTTGAATCATATGAAGTCTATAGGATCTCATCTAATTCAAGTAAGCCAAAAGCCCAGAAATCTAAAACCATTTTGAATAATAAATGAAGGAAAAATAGTTTTAAGAAGTGAAGAAAACATGTTTTAAAAACAAGGTTTTTAAATAAGTAAGCCGAATATGCATTTTTAAAATCTCTAGTCTTTTCTAAAAATCTCGGCAGAGTTTCCTTTGTAAATACTGGCCCCAAACGGGGTACAACATGAATAATATATAAGCAATGATAAAAGGCATCCCCAAGCGGGAGCTAGCTCTTCGTCAATCGACGGTCACAACCACGCAAGCAGTAATATGCAACGCCGAAGGGCGAGGATCAAAACTCAAAGGAAAACTCAAAATCAGCATAAAAAACATAATACTACAACGCGCAACTCTAAGGTCGAAATAATACATAACTGTTTTTCTAAGTCTGAAACAATATACAAGTTTGGTTGATGGAATTACTAGATACAACTGAATAAAATAAATACAAGAGTGGTCACGATGCGAGTGAACCCACCTACCAATGCAATCACCCAGAAAAGGAGCAGTGTGCCAGAAAAGCCACAATGAAACCTGTACGGAAAAACCTGCAAGAAATTGTGGCACAACGGGGGTGGGTTGCTAACTCGTGAATAGAAAACATCACAGAGCAGAAATCGTATGTATGACTCAATCCTAGGTCAATACGATCAAATATATATATAAATCTCAAATGAATAAGTCTGAAGCATGATAAGGTGGCAAAGGTAAACATCTATGCATAAGTATAGTACCAACTGCTCGTGCCAGTGCCTCAGGTAACAACATATCATAATGTGAGGTATGATTAGTGTAGTCAGTGTCAACTATATCATGAAGTCTATGAGTATGTGGATATCATCCAACTATATGATCAATGTCATCAATGTCGACTATATGTATGTGGATATCATCCAACTATGTGATCAATGTCATCAATGTCGACTATATGTATGTGGATATCGTCCACGTGTCACCCAAAGACATAAAGCATCATGCATGTAAATATCATAAAGCCTAGGCATGAAAGTATGAGGATATAAGTCAACATGTGTCCCTCACGACACATCAAAATCATGGAACCGGAGTGTCCAGCATCGACACTCAAAAACATCATGAAAGCTGTGCCTAACATCGGCACGTAAATCCTCATATATCGGGCTCCGTCAGTCCGGATCGGCCCACGGGCTCCGTCAGTCTGGATCGGCCCATATCATCTCTCGACACCGGTCGATATCCTCCGGATATCCGCAGAGCCCAAACACTATCACCGGTAGGTGGTGGTCCCTCTGGCAGGCTCATCGTCATCCACACGAAATCTCTCTCTCTCTCACCCCGGGGTACCATACCGGGTCCACCATGTACCCGCAATCGGCCTCATCCGCCTCCTCGAATCGGGTTTCACATGTCGCTCTCAGAACCGATAAAACACATGGTGGACGCACTGAAATATCATATCAAGGGTAACCGGGTTTTAAAACAATTTATACTCTCTTTTAAAATACCCACGGTTCCCAAATCCAGAAATATCATGGAAACAACGTATCTCAATGCGTATAATCATAAGGCATGATGTATGCGACATATAAAAGAAATGTAAGCATATCAGTATATCATGCAACATGGAATAGTAATATGCACATATTGAGGGAAACCGCTCTTTTAAAATGAATCGGTTTTAAAGAGTATCTTGCGGTTCCCAAATCTCCAAATCAAGCCAGAATCATCTATGTATGTGCGAATATGTATGTATGCACGTATAGGTGTACAATAGGTATGTGCACAAGTATGAGTGTACAGTATGTAAGTACACAAGTATAAGTGTACAGTATGTAAGTACACAAGTATGAGTGTACAATATGTATGTGCACAAGTATGAGTGTACAATATGTAAGTGCACAAGTATGTGTGTACAATATGTATGTGCACAAGTATGAGTGTACAATATGTAAGTACACAAGTATGAGTGTACAATATGTATGTGCACAAGTATGAGTGTACAATATATAAGTACACAAGTATGAGTGTACAATATGTATGTGCACAAGTATGAGTGTACAATATGTAAGTACACAAGTATGACATGCAAGGGGTCATATCCTGAATGCAATAGTCCTACAGTGTAGTGGCATGGCAATTATCGATGATGAAGTGTGTGAGCCGGCAAGCAGGTGTACGTGGAACATACGCATCATCGAAAATGGTGCTGGTGTCCTAACAATATGGTTTTAATATAAGAATAAACACATTTGCACATTCAATGCGATGCGAATAGCAAGAATATGCAGAAATCGCCTAATAAATACAACAGTGAAGAATCTGCATCAATATAAAAATGTCATACAGTTTTGCCATTTGAAATAAGACGAGTCGGGGTTTTTAGTAAAATAAGGGCTACGGTGTTTTTAAGAAAAGATGCGTCTTTTGAAAATATCCGTAGAATCCCTTTGCCTGTCTTTAAAATACTCCCGATTCGTTAGTTTTGAAATAGGTATGACTCAGGTATAGCCTAACATCTACTAAGCAGCTACAGATCTAACTAACATGCTAAGCGGGAGGGGTATGGAAACCACCTAAATCTGAGTCGATATATATATATATATATATATATATATATATATATATACACACACACACACACATAAATATAATAGGCGGTGATCCCGTCTCAAAGGTACCGCGTACGATACAATATCATATGACATCCTCGAGTCATGAGTGCGGATCTTATCATCAAATAAAGCTCGTACGGCAAGTCATCGTACGACATCCCAAATTTGGGAACGGGTCAATATCACATCCATCTCATCAATTATCTGGTATCCTTATCATCATATCTCATGATCTGGGGTACTGATCTAAGTCTAGTACAACTGATACCATCTATATAAATGCGTGTGTAAAACACACGTCCAAAGTCCCGCTAAAATCTCATGTTGTATCCTAAATACGAACCACATCATATCACCGACCTCATGGCACTATGCCCCATCTCATCGACTCATCTCCAAATATCATCCACTATCCTCATCATCCAGGTTTAAGTATAACGGATAAGCATGTGTGTGCGTGTGGCTATAAACCTATTCTAGGGTTCGCAACTAGGAAACTATACTAGTTTACCTCTAAACCCTAATCTATCCATAGTACACCTAATCACATCTAGAATATCCATATCACACTTAACGCTATCATACATATATATATAGTATGTATATATAGTAACTAAACACCGAACTGCGAGGGTGCTATACGCCATCCACCCGACTTCCCCCGTAGATATAATCTACTCACATTGCATCCTGCATGTCGGTGTCGATGTCGCCTTCATCTTCTTCATCGTTTGAACCCCTCGTGAAGGCACCTACAAAGATAGCACAATCGCAACGCACATTAAAATCACATCGGAAACCAAAACGACACGCTAAGGCCTATAGGTTAGAACCTATGGACTACGCTTTCAAAACCATCAAACAACCCTCGATATCGTCATACAAACGTCAAGTGATCGAGGTAAAACACAAATACGCAAATCCAGAATTTAAAATACAAGAAACGAAACTCCGAATCAAAACAGCAACTCAGGAAAGTGGTCCCAGATTTCACCATAGGTCAAATTGGTCAATTTTCCATATACCAAGGGTCTAGTTTATATGAGATAAAGCTGCAGAACCAACACGGGTCAAAATGGTGGGACCCAGGCCGCAATTTGCGGCCATACAGATTAAATCTGCGGCCAGATAATGGATTCAGGGGCTGGGGTCTTGGGGTTAGCTTCCTGGGTGCCTGCACATCTCTCTGTGTTTGCAAAATGATTTTCAGAGGATCCGGGTGATAGCAGATTTCATTTAACCCTCACAGAAACCATAATTTTCTGATATCGGCTTTTCTAAATCCATATTCTGGGGTTCTAGTCTCTGGTTTAGGTCTGAATTCTAGCACTAGGGGGTTTGTGTGGCTTCTACTGAGCTCAATTACCCATCACAACTCAAATTTTCCATAACCCTAACTAGAATTTTCCAAGTTAACCCAAACCACACAATATCGGCTCTAATCTAACATGGGGGTAAAAGTAATGGAGATACTAAGCTAAAGGTCCAGAAAATACCTCATTTGGCAACTCAAGAAAATTCTTGAGTTGCCCTAAGTGTCCAAAATTTGATTTTTCTTGGTCCAATGTGCTTCCCTTGAGCTTGTGCATCTTTTTAATGAAATAGGATTTGGGTTTTGAAGTGTTTTTCATTGAGTTTTGAGGGGTTTTGTGGAGGAGGGAGGGGCAGCAGAAGCAGCTGCAACATGAAGAGGGGAGAGGAAATGAGTGAAAGAAATGATGAGGGAATGGCTCAAGACATGGGTTGACCCCTCACCCACTCTTTCTCTCTCTAACCCATACCTCTTATTCTAATCTTTTCTTTTTCTTTCCTATTTTCCTTCTCTCATAAATAGTAACCCCAAAACAAAAACCATGCACCCAAAAACATGTAGTAAAATGCAAGAAGTGTAAAAAATAGATATGTGCATGTTTGCACAAAACAAGCTTAAAATCCGATTAGCGATTTTTAATCGCGATTAGCACTAAATTAGCATATAAATAATCATAAAAACTTAAAATTTGCATAATTCTTATAAAACACCCTCTTTTAATAATTTCCATAATTTTCCAAATTTTTCACGAATTTATCGGTATTTAATTATACCGCCTTATTAAAATATTCAATATTTTATTATTAAATTATAAAAATTCCCAAAAATAATATTTTATTTTTTTGAAATGTTACAGTTATATTAATTTACAATAACGACCCCAGTAAACATAGGTTAAAGCGGGACCAGTTCTCTTGAGCCTCACGGAGCCGGAGAATATGGGTGCTTGCCTATCTAAGGTAGACAACCTAAAAACGGTGTTATCAATACGGTAATTGTCTTGGAAAAAGATACAAATCCTGCCGTCCATGTACAGCAGTTACCGATAACATCAAAACTAATTCAAGACTTCAATTTATTTTAAAGTGTCTGACTCAGACAGAGTCTCAGTCTAATCTAAAATCAATCAATCTATCTATCCTTGAATATGATTCATGTATAACTCCATTTCAACATGAATTCATTTATACCAGAATTCAATCTATATCAATATGACTCGACTAAACCGAACCATGGATATACTCTGATTACATGACTATCCATTTATATACATTCCGTTTACATGATATCATGGTTTCGAAAAGTCGTACATATATTAAACAAAACAATACAAATCTATATAAAATACATTATGGGGTCTTAAAGGGGTAAACTGGCACGGAATGCGTTAGAAGTGGCACGAGACAGTCACTTTAATACACCTAACCTGAATATCCATTGATGTTGTTCCGTGGCCTAACGGTTTCTTGTGCTCCGTATACCTTAGTCCACAGAATAGTCGGACTCCTCTCGTTGGTATATTTTGTACCAAGGTACAAACAACCGCGTTAACATAACAATCAAATAGTATACAGTTATATTCCTTCCGTCTATTCTATTTCTACCTTTCTTTAGGACTTATCGAGCGATTGTTCGCTGACGACATTCCTATTTCTCTTCTTTCATTGAAATGTTGTTAGGTGGATCCGGCTCACTGGAGATAGAGCCCTGTTTAGAGGACTTGGATCAGTTCAGTTAGGACCCCGAGCTTTAGACTCTTGTATATACTTTACTTTCATGTTCATGCCATTGTTTAGGCATTACTTTCATCATTGTATTTACTTTTTAGTTGTATTGTAAAGAAATGTTTAATAAATAAAAGTTGCTGTTCATTTACATTTCATGTCTTCTTGTGTGTATTTACATTATATTTCTTAGTTACGCTTAGCATATTTACTTCTGAATAAATACGTAGCGGGCCCAGTCGCACCTCCTTACCCGTACACTGGGAAGCGAGGCATGACAGGTTTTGTTGGCGGCCCATGCAGGTCAGTTCTGCATAGACATGCATGTCAGTTCTGCAATATAACATAAGAAACGGCAACTAAAAATATTTTTTACATTTTATATTCCTTGAATCCTACAATTTCATATTCTTTGAATCTATCATAAACCAAAATTTTCTTTCAAGGTTGTAGATTCTCCAAACAATACCAGCACAAACTTCAACAACACACCACCACCTCTCCCACTTATGCCTACCGTTGTAGCTCTGATCAATGAGCAAACGGTATTGCTTAAGGCAATCCGAAACCTCCTGGAAGGACAGCAGCAGTAGACTGCTATCTTATTGAACCGCCCAGAAATGGAAGCACCCGGAGTGAAGCAATTCCGAGCATTGCACCCGAAGCAATTTTCTGGGAAAGAGAACCCTTTAGATGCTGAAGAATGGGCTCAAAGTATTGAAGATAATCTGGCAGCAGCATAAGTGCCAGAGATCGCTTGGGTGCGGGTTGCAAAGCTGCAACTCACCGACAACGCCCGAGTATGGTGGAAGGCGGAAGAAAGTCGTCTTGCCCAGCCTATCGAATGAAAAACTTTTTGCGACATGTTCGACGCGAAGTATTTTCTCGAGACTGCACGATTTGACATAGAGCAGCAATTCATCCACCTACAACAAGGTTCGATATGGACAAAATCTGTGGATGGGTATGATGCTGAGTTTACCATGCTCAGTAGGTTCACGACACACCTCATTCCGATTGCTGAGATCAGGTCCAGACGAGTTCGGCAAGGGTTAGATCCGGAGATCCAAGCTGCTTTAGCTACAAGGGATTTCGCAACCCACAACCTAGCTCTGAAAGCTACCCGTCGATATGAGGCAGTAGCAAAGATGAAGGGCAGACCCCAATCTGCCGGAGTGAAGCGCCATGCCACCCACATGAATGGAGGAGCCTCTTCAAGGCCACCTTTTTTACCCAGGAGACCGAAAGAAACAATTAACCGGTTGCTTCTACTGCAAGAGGGATGGACACCTTTGGAAGGACTGTAGGCACGCAAAAGGCCCATGCCTAGTTTGTGGCGCTGTAACAACCCCAATTACTCCACTTTTAATACATTTTTAATACATTTTATCACATTTTTCATTTTAACCTTTCACCTACCCTAACTCTAGCCTAACCCTATAAATACCACCCCTACCCTCTACCCTCTCATCCCAAAATTCTGAGCCCTCTCTCTCAAAATTCCAAGAAAACTTATGTACTTTGAAAACAAGCTCGAGGCGAAGCTCCGGCGAAATCTACGGCAAATTTCCGGCGATCGTTTTAGGAACTACCGGCGACGACGCAACACATCGGCGATTCCTCTACTTCCCTCTCACTCTCTTGTGTGATCTAAAACCCTGAAGTCCCATTTTCTACCTCTATTTTCTATTCTCAAAATACGGATTTACAAAACCCGACGGAATCGGAACAAATCCGATTTCCGATTCGGTTTCCTATAAAATTCCATTTCTCACTAATACAATCATACTTAAACTTACTCATGTTAACTATTAAACACTAATCAAACAAATTGATCAACTTTCATTACATAAAATGATGGCTATTTCAATTTATCGTATTTTTCACTTAAATACTACATTGTTTCAATCTTTCATTTAACTCTATCAAACTTGCTATACATTTAAAGTAGAGCACGAGGTAATGACATACCTCGTCACACACTCATATGCAACATAACACGATACCATCGAAAACTTAGAATACGGAAAAACAAACAATTTCATTTTAATGCCCTTTACTTAATAAAGTCATTTCTAAAAGATTTAGTATTGATACATCGTTATAAATAAATACCACTTATCATGAAAATACGATAAGTTGTGGACATCAGTCATTTATCTAAACCTGACTTTGTGGTGTCTAGGCTAGGCAAGTGAGAAAGGTAACTTTAAAAAGCCCGTCTCACGGTGATTCGTGAGCGGATCCCTCCTTTCTTCGCTTGTACTTACCTGGCCACAATTGGCGGTGAAGAGGCGATTTGAGGCATCTCACAACTTGTCGTTTAGACCAGTTAGGAATAGTCTAATTGACTTAGGAGACCCTAGAACATAGAATACGGAAAATTGACAAATAAATACCACTTACTTCATAAAACCGTTTTCTAAATGATTTAGTATTTTACAATCTTTGCAAAACGCCGCTACAACCCATTTTGGGAAACCCGTTGGGGATGGTGCGGTTTATCGCACATTCTCGGGCTTAGTAGTGCGAGATTCAGACCTCTGCAAGGAGCATTCGGTCTCGAAAGATTTAAAATACGACATCTTAAGAAAATGAGATTTTTAGAATATAAAATATATATTAAAATTAGTTTTGTATAAATATATGTATATTTATCATTAAAATACCTATTTTGTTATGAAATAAATATTCCACCTTTTTCCAAAAATCACAAGAATCAATTTTACACTAAAATGCCATGAATTCCATACAAAACCAATATTAAAAATAAATACCACTTATTATGAAAATAGGATATTTTCACTAGAAATATCACCGTATAAAATCTACATTCATTACAACTCTAAAGACGATTAATAAATGCTTGGGGTGTATTTTGAAAAGTATATAAAGTATTTTTACATAAAACTCCCTCAAGTTCTATAAATTACACTAAGGACCCTAATAAATATAGGTTTAAGTGGGACCAATCTCTTGATCCTCAGGGAGCCGAAGAAGTGGGTGCTTGCTTATCTAATGTAGACAACTTAACAAACAGTGTTATCAATACGGTAATCGTGTTTGAAAAAGGCACGAAAGGTTACCGATAACATCAAAATAATCAGGACTTCAATTTACTTTGAGTCTCATTATAATCTGACTTGAATATGATTCAAGTACAATTTACAATCTACAATTTACAATCTACAGTCTACAATCTGCAACTTTCAATATTACAATTCAACATGAATCCAATTATCAATCTATACAACTTGACTGAACCAAACCATGGATATACATTCCATTTACATGGTTCTCCAGTTATTCCATTTACATGATTCTATGGTTACATCCATTTACAGATATCATGGTTTCAGTCAGTCAACCAATTATACAATCAATACAATTTACAAGACAAACAATACAATCAAAACACTACGGGGTTTAAGGGGTAGATTGGTACGGAAGGTGTTAAAAGTGGCACAAGACAGTAAGATTAAGACACCTAATTTGTATTCCGTTGCTGTTGTACCGTGGCCCAACGGTTCCTTGAGTTCCTGATACCTTAGTCTTCGGGGTAAGTGAGACTCCTCTCGTATACACTGGCATCCTTCTCTACCAAGCTACAAACAACAACGTTAACACTAAATACAACAATATAACAATATAATACAACTGTAAAAGCTACTCTCTCTCTCTTACTTTCTATCTATTCTACTTTCCTCTTATCTTTGGGACTTACCGAGCAACCTGTTCGCTGACGACATTATATTTCTTTCTTCTTTGAATGTCGTCAGGTGATTTGGACCCGGCAGAGATCGAGCCATCTGCAGAAGACTTGGATCAGTTTGCTGAGGAACCAGAGCCTTAATTTCATTGTATACATTTGCTTTCAGTACTTTATATTCCTGTTATGCCATTGTTTAGGCATCGCTTTTATTTCAGTTGTATCTACTTTTCATGCATTGTACAAAAAAATGTTAATAAATAAAAGTTGATGTTTTTATTATATCTTGTCTCTTGTGTATTTACTTTTATATTGCTTAAATACGCTTAGCGTATTTACTTCAGAGTAAATACGTAGCGGACTGGTCGCGTCCCCTTCGCCGTATACTGGGAAGCAGGGCATAACAGGTTTTTTTGGTGGCCCATGCAGGTCAGAGCTGTATGAAACCCTATTATGCAGTTCTGTTCTGCGTGAACAAACCTAAGCAATATAACACAAGAACCAGCAACTAAAACATTCTTTACAATTCATGTTCCTTGAATCTTACAATTTCATATTCCTTGAATCTTATCATTTCATATATTTTGAATCTGTCTTAACCTAAATTTTTCATTCAAGGTTATAGATTCACCAAACAACACCAGCACCAATGTCAACAACACACCTCCACCACTACCTCTCACACCTGCTGTTCATGCACCACTCAACGACCAAACGGTTCTGCTTGAGACAATCCGTAACCTCCTAGAGGGACAACAACAGCTCTTGAACCGTTCCGAGGCTGAAGCACCTGGGGTGAAGCAATTCAGAACTTTACATCCCAAACAGTTCTCAGGAAAGGGGAGCCCACTGGAAGCTGAGGAATGGGCTCAAAGTATCGAGGATGATCTGGCAGCAGCACAAGTGCCAGAAATAGCTTGGGTCCGAGTTGCGAAGCTGCAACTCACGGACAATGCACAGAACTGGTGGAAGGCGAAAAAAAGCCGTCTTGATCAGCCCATTGAATGGAAGACTTTTCGCGATAAGTTCGACGCGAAGTACTTCCCTGTGACTGCCAGGTTTTCCATGGAACAACAGTTCATTCATCTACAACAAGGTTCGATGTGGGACAAGTCAGTAGATGAGTATGACGCTGAATTCACCATGCTCTGTCGATTTGCGGCATATTTGATACCGACGGACGAGATCAAAGCCCGTCGCTTTCAACAAGATTTGGATACGGAAATTCAGGCTGCACTAGCCACAGGGAAATTTCCAACTCATAAGGATGCTCTGGAAGCTGCCCGCAGTTATGAGGCGGTGATAAAAGCAAAGGGCAGGCCTCAATCTGCCGGTTTGAAACGCCCTGCCACTCAAATGGCAGGAGGAGCCTCTTCCAGGCCAACGTTTGAACCCAGTAGAACTGAAGAACCCAATAACCAGCCAAGACCACATTTCTGTTTCCATTGCAAGAGAGATGGACATTTGATAAAAGACTGTAGGCGCGCAAAAGGCCTGTGTCTAGTTTGTGGCGTGTCCAATCACAGAATTGAGACCTGTCCATATAGATACAACTCAGCTCACACACCTACCAACTACCCGCAGCGGCCAGCTATCCAGGCTCCTGCAACTCGTCCTACACTCCCAGCACCACCTCCATACAGAACTCCTGCACAGCCTACTCGCCAATTCCAACAGGCAATGAGGAACATGCCTCGAGGGCAGAGAAACAAGCCCCAAGGATAGAATGTGCCTCCAGCTAGAAGGAAGGTACCATGGCGACAGACTTTCACATTAGCAGCCGTAGAAGTCGAGACTGTAGGTCAAGGTAATATCGGTAAGCCTTTTTCACATTTTTAAAACCCTTGCACCACTTTGTTATTTTTTCACACACTATAAGTACTTCAGTCACTAAACTTTCTTGAATCTGTTACACTTTCCTCTTACAAATTTCGAGGACGAAATTTTTATAAGGAGGGTAGAATGTAACAACCCCAATTACTCCACTTTTAATATATTTTTAATACATTTTATCACATTTTTCATTTTAACCTATCACCTATCCTAACCTTAGCCTAACCCTATAAATACCATCCCTACTCTCTACCCTCTCACCCCAAAATTCTGAGCCCACTCTCTCAAAATTCCAAGAAAACTTGTATACTTTGAAAACAAGCTCGAGGCGAAACTCCGGTGAAATCTACGGAAAACTTCCGGCGATCGTTTTAGGAACTACCGGCGACGACGCAACACATCGGCGATTCCTCTACAGCCCTCTCACTCTCTTGTGTGATCTAAAACCCGTAAGTCCCATTTTCTACCTCTCTTTTCTATTCTCAAAATACGGATTTACAAAACCCGACGGAATCGGAACAAATCCGATTTCCGATTCGGTTTCCTATGAAATTCCACTTCTCACTAATACAATCATACTTAAACTTCCCCATGTTGACTATTAAACACTAATCAAACAAATTGATCAACTTTCATTACATAAAATGATGGCTATTTCAATTTATCGTATTTTTCACTTAAATACCATATTGTTTCAATCCTTCATTTAACTCCATCAAACTTGCTATACATTTAAACTAGAGCACGAGATAACGACCTACCTCCTCACACACTCATATGCAACATAACACGATACCATCGAAAACTTAGAATACGGGAAAACAAACATTTTCATTTAAATACCCTTTACTTAATAAAATCATTTCTAAAAGATTTAATATTGATACATCGTTATAAATAAATACCACTTATCATGAAAATACGATAAGTTGTGAACATCAGTCGTTTATTTAAACCTGACTTTGTGATGTCTAGGCTAGGCAAGTGAGAAAGGTAACTTTAAAAGGCCCGTCTCACGGTGATTCGTGAGCGGATCCCTCTTTTCTTCACTTGTACTTACCTGGCCACAATTGGCGGTGAAGAGGCGATTTGAGGCATCTCACAACTTGTCGTTTAGACCAGTTAGGAATAGTCTAATTGACTTAGGAGACCCTAGAACATAGAATACGGAAAATTGACAAATAAATACCACTTACTTCGTAAAACCGTTTTCTAAATGATTTAGTATTTTACAATCATTGCAAAGCGCCGCTACAACCCATTTTGGGGAACCCGTTCGGGATGGTGCGGTTTATCGCACATCCTCGGGCTTAGTAGTGCGAGATTCAGACCTCCGCAAGGAGCATTCGGTCTCGAAAGATTTAAAATATGACATCCTAAGAAAATGAGATTTTTAGAATATAAAATATATATTAAAATTATTTTTGTATAAATATATGTATATTTATCATTAAAATACCTATTTTGTTATGATATAAATATTCCACCTTTTTCCAAAAATCACAAGAATCAATTTTACACTAAAATACCATGAATTCCATACAAAACCAATATTACAAATAAATACCACTTATTATGAAAATAGGATATTTTCACTAGAAATATCGCCGTATAAAATCTACATTCATTACAACTCTAAAGACGATTAATAAATGCTTGGGGTGTATTTTGAAAAGTATATAAAGGTATTTTTACATAAAACCCCCTCAAGTTCTATAAATTACACTAAGGACCCTAGTAAATATATGTTTAAGCAGGACCAATCTCTTGAGCCTCAGAGAGCCGGAGAAGTGGGTGCTTGCCTATCTAATGTAGACAACTTAACAAACGGTGTTATCAATAGAGTAATCGTCTTTGAAAAAGGTACGAAAGGTTACCAATAATATCAAAATAATCAGGACTTCAATTTACTTTGAGTCTCATTATAATCTGACTTGAATATGATTCAAGTATAATCTACAATCTACAATCTACAATCTACAATTTACAATCTACAGTCTACAGTCTACAATCTGCAACTTTCAATATTACAATTCAACATGAATCCATGAATCCAATTATCAATCTATACAACTTGACCGAACCAAACCATGGATATACATTCCATTTACATGGTTCTCCAATTATTCCATTTACATGATTCTACGGTTATATCCATTTACTGATATCATGGTTTCGGTCAGTCAACCAATTATACAATCAATACAATTTACAATACAATCAAAACACTACGGGGTTTAAGGGGTAGATTGGTACGGAAGGAGTTAAAAGTGGCACAAGACGGTAAGATTAAGACACTTAACCTATATTCTATTGCTGTTGTACCGTGGCCCAACGGTTCCTTGAGTTCCTGATACCTTAGTCTCCGGGGCAAGTGAGACTCCTCTCATATACACTGGCATCCTTCTGTATCAAGCTACAAACAACAGCGTTAACACTAAATATAATAATATAACAATATAATACAACTGTAAAAACTACTCTCTCTCTCTTACTTTCTGTCTATTCTACTTTTCTCTTATCTTTGGGACTTACCGAGCAACCTGTTCGCTGACGACATTCTATTTATTTCTTCTTTGAATGTCATCAGGTGATTTGGACCCGGCAGAGATCGAGCCATCTGTAGAAGACTTGGATCAGTTTGCTGAAGAACCAGAGCCTTAGTTTCATTGTATACATTTCCTTTCAGTACTTTATATTCCTGTTGTGCTATTGTTTAGGCATCGCTTTTATTTCAGTTGTATCTACTTTTCATGCATTGTACAAAAGAATGTTAATAAATAAAAGTTGTTGTTTTTATTATATCTTTTCTCTTGTGTATTTACTTTTATATTGCTTAAATACGCTTAGCGTATTTACTTCAGAGTAAATACGTAGCGGACCGGTCGCGTCCCCTTCGCCGTATACCGGGAAGCAGGGCGTGACAGGAACATCCACTCATGAAATTGGAACATGTCCTTATAGACGCAACCCAGTTCCAACTCACAACACTTATCCGCAGCGGCCAGCTATCCAGGCTTCTGCACCTCATCTTGCTCTCCCAGCTCCACCTCCACGTGGACCTTCTGCACAGCCTAATCGCCAATTCCATAAGGCGCTGAGGAACATGCTTCAAGGGTAGAGAAACATGTCTCAAGGACAGAGGAATGTGCCTCCAACTAGGAGGATTGTACTCCGACGTCAGGCTTTCACATTAGCGGCCGTAGAAGCCGAGACTGTAGACCAAGACAACCCTGGTAATTTCCTTACATCTTTTTCAATTTTTCCAAAACTATTGTATTCTTTCGTTCTTCCAAATATTTTTCATGCACTATCAATAGTTCTATCACCAAACTTTTCTTGAATTTGTTACACTTTCCTTCTACAAATTTCGAGGACAAAATTTCTATAAGGAGGGTAGAATGTAACAACCCTAAACCTTCTGTATATAATTTTTTCCAAAAATACAGAAAGGAACACCTAAGCCTGAGCACAAGTTATAAATTAAAATTTCTTTTGAACAGCAAGAAATAACTTGTAGCTCATGGTAAAGCCTTGCATTGCTGTGACATAGCTCCTATATTCGAATCCCATCAGCCAAATAAATTTTTTGCTGGTTTTTCTTTTAAACTTTTTAGAAGCCCAAAAGTCTACACGTGCATTGCACGTAAAAATGAAATTTCTCATAAAACAAACATATGGAAAATGATAATTAAGCAGTCGAGAACACGTGTCAAGCATCCAGACCCCAACCCATACAAATAGGCCGGCGAGATTTTGCCTGGGGCCGGCGCCGCCGGGCCCCCTTAGATAATGCTCAATTTTTTTGTTGCCCTAATACCCTTGGAATCCCCCAATTAACATCAATCTGTTTGATTTCCCTACACATTAACAGAGAAATTAAAATGAGGCATTAATCCAAATTTTAATGCATTTTTAATTCTCTCTTCACTCACAAAACCCTAATCCTAACTTATAAATACAACCCTACACTTTGGCCCTCATCATTCAGAAATCTAGTACCAAAACTCTCAAAAAATTTCAAATCCAAAAAGTTGTACAAGTGGAGTTAGCCAGGGTCAAAGTTCCGACAAGGATTTGAAGTACTTCCGGCGACCCCGCGACTCCACGAATGCCACAAACCTTTTCCTTTAGCTCTCCTCTAAACCCTAAGCTAGTAAGTCCCCTCTTCCTTCTCCTCTCTCTATTAAAAAGGATTCTATTTTCAAAACTCGTTGGAAGCGGAGTTAATCCGACTTCCGATTCTCTTTTCTTTAAAAATTCATTTTTTCTTAAACAACAATTAACCACCTTTTCATATATTGTTTAGTAACTATTAAACAACAATTGGACAAAGTTTCAATTCAAAATATTATTTTAAACAAATTCTATTTCACTTTTACGGTAAAACACCCTTAAGTTTGCATACGACATTATCTTATCTTTTTGCTCATATTACCTATAGAAAACTCACGAGGTAATGACCTACCTCATCACAAAACTCATTCTTGACATAGCATATGGCTTTAGGAACATTAGTTTGTGAGATAAAATACGAAATTATATTTAAATACCATAAACTTTCAAAAATCGTTTTCTTTAAAAGTATATTATTTAATTCCTTACAAATACGCCTTTACAACCCATTTTGGGGAACCCCGATCGGGATAGTGCGGGTTATCGTACATCCTTGGGCCTAGTAGAGCAAGATGCAGATCTCCTCATGGAGCATCCAATCTCGATGGAATTTTTAATGCAATTTTTAAGAAAAATGTGATTTCTATTTAATAAATAAGTTCTATTTTCATATATATATATATATATATATATATAATCAAAATATCTACTTTAAATATATAATATATATATTCCATGTTTTCTAAATCAAAGGAATCGCAAATTTCATGAAACTATTAATACAAATCAATACAATTCCAATATTACATTATAATACCATATACTATTCAAATTAGGTTTATATCCACTAGAATATTTTATTTTATAAAAATTACAACTATGAAAACCCTAAAGACGATAATTAAATACTTGAGGTGTATTTTGAAAATATGTCAAAAATATTTTTCATAAAATCCCATCAAGTTATATTAATTTACAATAAGGACCCTAATAAACATAGGTTAAAGCGGGACCAGTTCTCTTGAGCCTCACGAAACCGGAGTGTAACAACCGAGTTCAATTATACCATTTTCTGTTGCCTTATGTGTTATTTGTGGTGTTTATTTCTTTCACCCTGTTGGTTGCAAATGGTAGGTTACTTTATATTCGACCCGTTTACTGAGCTGTTGTTTCCTAGTTTTTAGATTACCCCGACATTACATATTTTGTAAGTAACAATCTAGGTCACTTAAAATAATTTAAAAATACATGGCATGGCCTGCTTGTTACCCCTAACCCTGTGGTAGCGTCCTTGCATTGTGTTCTCGTCCCGTTCGGTGAAACAGACGTGTTTGGATGGCTACGCGCACGTACGTGCGTCCGTTCTTGGGGGTATGCATTTCTGTTACAAAATCATTCATTTTAATTTTTGGTACTTGCCAGTAATTTTCAAATTTCAAATTCAAAATTTTAGACCCGACCCGACCCGGACGTTTTTCTGAAATATTTTACATCCCGCTAAAATTCAATTGTTTGAATTTTAAAATTAATATCTAAATATCTTTCAGTTCATTATATTTCTTAAAACGATTTTTAAAATCTTTCAAAATTATTTTCTTTAAAACTGCGCAGATTTTCCCTTCTCTCTATTATCTTTCCCCTATATTTTTTCCACCAATCAGGAAACCCCATTTTACTTTACCGGGCCCACAAATCCCCTCTTTCCTTTCCTTTTCTCCTTCTCTCTCTTCCTCTTTCTCTCTCACCCCCCGCTACCAAACAAATCCGTCTCTCCTCCTCTTTCTCTCTCCTCTCGTTTCTCTCTACCTCTCTCCTCTCGCGCCCCTTTCTCTCTCCTATCATAGTGCGTGAAGTACCCGTCACCTCCCCCCGCGATATCCTCACCTTCCTTCTGCATCTCCTTCTTCCTCTTCTGTTCGTTCATAAACCCATGCACGAGAAAAGAAAATGAAACCCATCCAACCCGTCGTCGCCTCCTTAAACCCTAACCCTATTTCTGCTCCACACCACCGTCTCCTCTCCTCCTCTTCTCCATCTTAGTCTCCTTCTCTTCTTCTTCCCGAGCCGCTCTCCCCTGCACACACACCCAAGAGAGAACCAAGAATCCATCGCCGCCGACCATCCACCATCGCCATCGCCATCTCCTCCCTCTCCTCTGCTCTCCCTCCACCAACCAAAATCCTGCACACAAAACCCCAACAACTTCTACCCGAGACCAAACCCTAGCTCTTCAGAAACCCTTCGCCGGCGTCCCTCACCGCCGTCGATCTCGCCGCCACTGCTAGCACATCCCTCTGCAATCCAGTGAGTAAGTTTCTTTCCTCAATCTCCTTTGTTCTCTGTCATTCTTCTTTTTTTCCCTTCTATGCATTCTTTTGCTATCAAATAGTTCACTGTTGTTTCTGTTTCCGGAATCCGACCGTGCCGGCGATGATCCCCGACGACTCAACAAGGATACCTGACCCGTGTAATCCCTTCGTGCGTCGTTTGGACTCCTTCGGTGCACCGTGCACGCGTCGCGACCTTTCTCGCCGACGTGAGATGTTCTGTTTCCCGTATCACGATCTGTCGAGGCAAGTGAAACTTGCTACATGCTATTTAAACTACTATATATGCTATTTAAATTACTATGTACCTATTAGAGTACACGTTAGACCTGTAGTTTACCTTTAATACCAGAATTCCATTTTAACATGTCGACGTCCCATTATATCATTTTAGATTCATGGCTCGAAACATACCAGTTTGCATTTAGTTCTATTATACATAGTACCCGCATTCATATTTAATCTTATAACAATTATTTGCATAGCCCACAGTACCCCTTTTATTTTATACCCTGTCGGACGACCGTTTGCGCACGTTTAACCTGATTCATGGTCCATTGCATCTTTAGATTATTTAGTACATATTAACCGTATTTTAACATCCATATTGTTATACTGTAGTTAAGTAATGTTGAAACTATCCCTTAAACACAAAATGATAACCGTGCATCGATATAATGTAATCTGTACCTATTTGCATATCATATTATATGTTCCAGTTTATTGTTCTGTTAGTACCCATGCTTGTTTATTTATAATCTTGTTTATGTTAGTTTGATTATAAGCACCCGCATGATATCTTGTGCTTCCTGACATGACCTGTTGCACTTCCTACTTGATATGACATGGTACCGTACACTTTTGACATGACATGACACCTAAATACACTACTTGACTTGACCTGATGTACCATGGCTTTACCTGTTACCTGATCGTGTGTCTAATGCCAACAAGCATAACCTGTAGTCCTTACGGACCGTTCCTGTTGTCTATCCAGACAAACCTGCACCTACCTGATCCTGAGTTGGCATTAGTTCATGATTACTTAATACCTGACTTGAACACATATAACTTGGGGGTATGGGAAAATCAATAATGAAATCTGACTTGTAACTCGACAGTTCGACACCTGTTCTGATCAGTCTTACGGGCTAGGCCAGCCCCGGGGTGATGATGCTGACATCACTCATCTTTACATGCTACCTTTTACTGCCTAGCGGCACGTCTCGGATTCAGCCCGAGAATCTTGACCGTGGTCTCGAGCACGCACGGGATACTATTGAGTTACATCGATGGTTCATCAAATTGATTTCAAAGGCTTAAGAGTAGATAACCCAATAGACCAGTTTAGTTTACTCACTGCACACTACCCTTTACTGCCCTAATTTATATTGCTGTTACACCTGCTTTACCATTTATGATTATACTTGCCTGTCTTGTTACCTTGTTTATATTTTATTGCTGATGACATGACGCGCTGACGTCTGGGTTTTGCATGGCCCAGATTCCGTACCTTTGCTGCAATCCGAGCAGGAGTACTTCAGCCAGCAGGCTGAGCAGTAAGGACTCGGTAATAGTTAGTTCTTTTACTTTTCAGCATTTTATTCCTGATGTGAGCCCGCATTATGGGACATGCATTCCAGTTATTCTTGTATTGGATCTTTTGCCTCCGCATTATTATTCTTGACTCATTTTATTTTGGCTTATGGATATGTATTAGATAGTTTTATTTTTGTTCTTGATATCTCTGCAGCCGTAATATGACTGTGGAAGGACAATTCCTATCCACAGGTAGCATGGTTGGCTATGTCACGTGCCTACCTTAGCGTACTCTGGGAAGCGAGGCGTGACACGGAGAATATGGGTTCTTGCCTATCTAAGGTATACAACCTAAAAACGATGTTATCAATACGGTAATTGTCTTGGAAAAAGCCACAAATCCTGCCGTCCATGTGCACCAGTTACCGATAATATCAAAACTAATTCAGAACTTCAATTCATTTTAAAGTGTCCGACTCAGACAAAGTCTCAGTCTAATCTGAAATCAATCAATTAATCTATCCTTGAATATGATTCAAGTATAACTCCATTTCAATATGAATCCATTTATACCAGAATTCAATCTATATCAATATGACTCGACTAAACCGAACCATGGATATACTCTGATTACATGACTATCCATTTATATCCATTCCGTTTACATGATATCATGGTTTCTGCAAATCGTACATCTATTAAACAAAACAATACAAATCAATACAAAATACATTACGGGGTTTTAAAGGGGTAGACTGGTACGGAATGTGTTAGAAGTGGTACGAGACGGTCACTTTAATACACCTAACCTGAAAATCCATTGCTGTTGTTCCGTGGCTTAATGGTTTCTTGTGCTCCGTATACCTTAGTCCACGGAATAGTTGGACTCCTCTCATATACACTGGCATATTCTGTACCAAGCTACAAACTGTTGGCTTTAGTGCCCTCAAGGCAATTATCATAGTCGCAGGCAAGTGATTATGATGATTGAGGGAGGACCTATACCAGTAGAACAGTCTTACTCGAGATGATAGTATGCTATCTGGTTTGTCTTTATCATCATGTACAGAATTATGTGGCATTACAGATCACTAGTACATGTTGATATAGCCCATAAGATTCTTGCTTGACTACCAGCATTATGATGGCGATCATATACGTGGGAGCTGGGTGGTCTATAAGCACATCCTTAAATGTTCCTAGTCGAGGGAGTTTTGATACTGGGCATCGATACTCTAGAGTATACTAGTGTATGCTGATCGAGACCCTGACGAAGGGCGGTGGCCGGTCTTACAAGACATTGGTAGTAGTTTGTTCACCTAAGATGTATACAGGTGCTCATTGGGTTATGAGTACACCGGACGGACTCGCCGGGAACATGCTAGTTGGTATTATACCTATTTTCAGATAGCAGTTCCCAGATAACATGTGTACAGGTTAGTCTATCGACCTGAGATCGTCATTTGTCTCGTGTGAGTTCTTATTGTGCTTTGATTACTCGCCTACCACGGCTCAAAGGAGTCGTGCAAATAGGTTTTAGTTGGGTACAGTCTCAAGCCACATGGAGGAAGTGAGTGGATCGTCGGGAGATTCGTCTCTCCCGGTATTGGAGGTTGATGTCGCGGTTGTGCACGGGTGGCCATCACCAGAAATTCTTGGCCAATGTAGTCGAGAATTACTGATTCGGATCAGTAGTTTCTCAAGTGGTGATGGGCTTCATACCGACACTAAATATCGCATTATTAGAGGTCTGACTTTATCCACCCCCTAGACTCGATATGCAATACTCATAGATGAATAGACCGGACTGTATGGATATTGTCACTGTCAGGCTCAGTAGGGGTTTCAGGATGAGTTTGCTCGTCGGCCTTCCTTTCGCTCAATACCTGGGTAGCTGTTACGTACAGCTAGTGCCGCTGACGTGCTTGTGGTTGAACCCACTGCCAGCGTATTGACGAGTCTTTAGAGTCCCACACAGAGGGTTTCCATGCTTCGGGCGAAACAATGTAGAGGTCGTATGGTTTTACGGCAGGGTTCGATCACATACATGTACTTGTGCACGCATGATGTTTGGACGGATAATACTAGTGGGCTTTGGTTTAAGCCGGATCCTACTATTATATTGTTGGATTATTTTCGTCTATTTGTATTCGTATTCTTCGGAATACGGATGCCGGTATGTATATACGGTTGAGGGGTATTCTTGTAGTTTATTACAAGATTACTTTTAGAAGATTACACCTCATCATGATTTAGAACTTTTTGGATTAAAAGGTTATTGAGGTGTAGGATGAGGAGTTTATTGTATATTTTATGGCATGGCTAATTAGTGACCCATGGTTACTATTCTAGCATGCTTAAGATTTTGTTTATTGTGAGATTATTGTTGAATTGAGATTTTATGGTTGACTCTAGATATTTTAGTGGCATGGGATATTTTTTGGGTGGCATCATTATTTATTCTATAATCTCACAACAAACAAAAGAGCTAAGCTATTATTCATTTCATTTCTCTCTCTCATGAGTTGCTCTAAACTCTCATCCTCATGGCATTTTCTTCTTCCTCTAGCTCCATCCAAACCCTTTCATGAGTTGAGAATCTTTGGGTGTCTTGAGTCAAAATAATCCTTCATCAATCTCTACTTCATCTACAGTATCTATTGTAGCGATCTAGGTATCCTAGTTGCCTCGGATATGAGGTTGGAGCTCGTTGCATAGACTCTCGGGTGGATCATCTTTGATTGAGGGAGACCGGAGATCAAGCTTGATCAAGGAAGCCCCTAGGAGCTTGGGATGATGGTTGAAGACCGAAGGACACAAATCTATTCGGTATAAACCATTCTAAACTCCTAGTTTAAAGATTGCTAGTTAAGGGTTAATGGTAGATCCGGGTAATTGGTTGTGGTAGCACCAAGTTTTATAAATTTTTGTTCCGCATTTGGTCACGGATAGATGGTCGGGGCGCTGCCGTAACCCAACATGTTATCGGAGCCACACCATAAGCCTTAGTTAACTCATTGTGACGTTAGAAATCTGTCGTTTTTGTCGTGCAAAAACTGCCGACAAAAACTGTTCCGAAAACTGAAAGTTTGAGATGTTTGCACACCCCGCAGGCTCATGGTTTTAACTGAGAAGACACAGGGTGGTGCATGGGGACCCTGGGGAACCCCCCGGGGGGACCTAATGGCTTGGACCACTCCCCAAGACCACCACAAGGTGGTCTTGGCAGTGGGGACCCGAAACCTCCCCACCTTGGGCAGTTTCGGGTCTGCCTCACCCCCTGGCCACTTCATGGTGGCCTCAGGGGTGGGGCACCCCTTCGTGGCCCTCTGACTCGAAGTTAATTTCGTGCTCTAACTCCCCGTGAAGATTCGGGCGCATTTCGTTTTGATTCGGACTTCCGAATTGGATTTAAACGGTCGGTTTTTGGAACTTTAGCTCACTGTTTTTTTCATGGTTTTGGAAATTGGTTTAGTTTTCTAATCGCTTGCGGAATTCTAATGTCATAGTTTTCAGTACATACATTACTATCTGCTACCGTGAATGTCATTAGAGTGGTACAACTCGTCTAATTACTATATGACTTTTAGACGGGTTTGCGAACGTGACATTCATGTTGATGTTCTGTGTTGTGCTGTGGTTGTGGTTGGATCATCGTGGTGGATAGCTTGGGTGAAATGGTAGTACAGTTTGGATTTATTTGTACATTTGATATTGCGGGGCGAGCGTCCGACATGTGGACTGCCGTCACTGCCAGTTTGTATATTATTTGTTTGGGCCACAACCGGGTTGAGGTCGATGCCACCGGTGTACATATTCTTTTCTCTTCTGTACTAGAATTACCCCACGGTGGAGTTCACGGTTAGCCGGGTTCTGGAGGGCAACGGGCCCGCATCTCATGGCTTTGAGAAGGAGAGGGCCTCACTCTATAATTGACGGGCTATTCACCGCACTCGTAGGGGGTATAGGTTGACCCAAAGAGGGGTGCTCAATTTACCGGATTCCGTGAAGTGCTGGATGGCCCATTCACTTTGATGAAGGGGGTTGCCTCACTTCTGGTTTTGGCGGGTAACTTGCCACGCCCGTAGGGGTCTAGGTTTTCATTACACATGTTATCCACACGACCAGGGGAACGTCGGGTTTCACTTGCGGCTCAAAGGAAACTCGGGGCTCCCAGATTATCAGTATTGTTCTGTGATACTTATCGCTTATCTGTGATGTTGCATATATCATGCCTGGAACGATTATTATATATTGTTATATATATACTATTAGATGTTGTATATGTTTTGCACCCGCGCTAGTCCAGCCCCCGCTCTGTCGTTAGTTAAGTAACCTAACGAGTGATGACGGGGTCCAATAGTGAATGCGAATAGCATATACGTACATCATTGTCACGACCCGAAATGATACATGACTGGCACTTGAATTATATGAAGTCTATAGGACCCCATCTAATTCAAGTAAGCCAAGAAATCCCAGGAATCTAAACCATTTAAAGAAAGAAATGAAGAAAACATGTTTTAAAACAAGGGTTTTTAATAACATAAGCCGACATATGCATTTTTAAAATCTCAAGTCTTTTCTGAAAATTTCGGCAGAATTTCCTTTGTAAATACTGGCCCCAAACGGGGTAAAACATGAATAATATATGCACAATGATAAAAGGCATCCCCAAGCGGAAGCTAGCTCTACGTCAATCGACGGTCACAACCATGCAAGCAATATAATATACAATGCCGAAAGGCGAGGATCAAAACTCAAAAGGAAACTCAAAACATCAAGAAACCGTAATAATACAATGCGTGACTCTAAGGTCGAAAGAATAATACACTAGTTTTCTAAGTCTGAATCAATATACAAGTCTGCTTGATGGAGATTCTAGATACAACTGAAATAAATAGAGCACAATGGTGGTCACGACACAAGTGAACCCACCTACCAAGCAATCACCCGGGATTGAAGCAGTGTACCAGAAGCCGCAATGAAACCTGTACGGCAAAACCTGCAAGAACTGTAGCACACCGGGGGTGAGTTGCCGACTCATGAGTAGAAAACATCACAGAGCAGAAATCGTATGTATGACTCAATCCTAGGTCAATATGATCAGTAATATGTATATATATATATATATATATATATATATATATATATATATATATATATATATCCTCAATATGATAAAGTCTGAAGCATGAAAAGGTGTCAAGAGTAAACATCTAAACCAAGTGTTATACCAAGTGCTCGTGTCAGTGCCTCAGGAAGCAACGTATCATAAATATGAGGTATGATCAATGCAATCAACATGAAGTCAGTGTCAACTATATCATGAAGTCTATAAGTATGTGGATATATCTAACTATGTAATCAATGCCTGTATGCATGTGGATCTCGTCCACGTGTCAACCAATGACGCAACAACATCATGCATGTAAATGTCATAAAAGTATATACATGAAAGTATGAGGATATAAATCAACGGGTGTCCCTCGCGACACATCAAAATCATGAAAACCTGAGTGCCCAGCATCGACACTCGAAACATCATGAAACCCGTGTCTAGCATCGACACGTAAATCCCCATCTATCAGGTGTTGACACCAAGTCTGGCCCTGATAGGTACGTATCATACGCTATCTCGAAAACCCGAGTGCCCAGCTTCGACCCTCGCAATTCGACATATCCATACGCACATAACTCCGGTCGGTATCCCCACGATAACCGCCGAGTCTAAATACTATCACCGGTAGGTAGTGCTCCCCTGCCAGGCTCACCGTCCAACATATACGAGTCTTCTTGTCCCGGGGTACCTCACCGGGTCCACCATGTACCCGCAAACGGTGTCTACCGCTCCTCGAATCGAGTTTCACATGCCACTCTCAGAACCGAGAAAACACATGGTGGACGCACTGAAATATCATATCAAAGGTAACCGGGTATTTAAAATAATGCATACTCTCTTTTGAAATAACCACGGTTCTCAAATTCAGAAATCTCATGAAAACAACATATCTCAATGTGTATAATCATAAAGCATGATGTATGCGACATATAACAGAAATGTAAGCATATCCGTATATCATGTGACATGGAATAGTAATATGCACATATCAAGGGAAAACCGCTCTTTTAAAGGAATCCAGTTTAAAATATATCTTGCGGTTTCCAAATCTCCAAAATCAAGCCAGAATCATCTATGTATGTGCAAATACGTATATATGTAAGTATGGGTGTACAATATGTATGTACGCAAATATGAGAGTACAATATGCTTGTGCGCCAATATAGATGTACAAGTAGGTATATACGCGAGTATGTCATGCAAGGAGTCATATCATGATGCAACAGTCCTACTGTGTAGTGACATGGCAATTATCGATAATAAAGTGTGTGAACCGGCAAGCAGGTGTACGTGGAACATATGCATCATCGATAATGGTGCTGGTGTCCTGACAGCATGGGTTTAATATAACAATAAACACATTTAAACATGTAATGCGATGCGAATAGCAAGAATATGCGGAAAATGAATAATAAACACAACAGTGAAGAATCCACATCAATATATATATATATTATACAGTTTTGTCATTTGAAATAACACGAATCGTGGCGTTTAGAAAAATAAGGGCTACAGTGTTTTTAAGAAAAGATGCGTCTTTTGAAAATATTCGTAGAATCCCTTGGCCTGTCTTTAAATTACTCACGATTCGTTAGTTTTGAAATAGGTATGACTCGAGTCTATTCTAACATCAAGTAAACTACAGGACTAATCGAAAGGTAAGGAAACCACCTAATTCTGAGTCGATACAATATAAATATAATAGTCGGTGATCCCGCCTCAATAGTATCACATACGATACAATATATCACATGACATCCTCGAGTCAAGAGTGCGGATCTATCATCAATATAAAGCTCGTACGGTAAATCCATCGTACGGCATCCCAATCTAGGTATGGGTCAAATATCACATTCATCTCATCATTTATTTGGTATCATCATATCTCATGAACTGGTGGTACTGATCTAAGTTTAGTACAAACTGATACCATCTGCATATATATATATATATATATATATATATATATATATATATATATATATACGTGGTATGCAAACACACGCCTAAAGGCCCGCTAAACTCTCATGTCGTATCCCATAATACGAATCAAAACATATCACCGATCTCATAGCATCATGCCCAAATCTCGTCGACTCATCTCCAAATACCATGTACAATCCCTATCATTCATGTGTAGGTATACGTATATATATACATAGTCTCATACCTGTGTGTGTGTGTATACATATCCCCATATACGCACCAGTAAAAAAAAAGTAAGCATGTGTGTGCGTGTGGGTGTAAACCTTATTCTAGGGCTCGCGACTAAACTAACTAGCGACACCATCATCCAATGATACTAAAATTATCCATGACTCCCAAAGTCTATCTAGATAATCATAACCTCACAATAACATATAATTATATCTATATAATATATATACCATACACTATACTACGAACTGCGGGGGTGCTATACGCCATCCACCCGACTTTCCCCGTAGATATAATCTACTCACATTGCTCTTCGCTTGCCGTTGCCGACGTCGCCACGCGCTTGCTTGTTGTCTCGAAGTCCTCATGGGGGTACCTACACATCATAACGTATCGTGCCGCATTAAAACCCAATTCAAAACCAAAACGACACACTAAAAGCCTATAGGTTAGAACCTACGGACTGCGCCTTTCAAACCACCAAACAACCCACGATATCGTCGTACAAACTTCAAGTGATCGAGGTAAAACACAAATACTAAAATCCAGAATCCAAAAAACGAAAAATATAACCCCGAATTAAAACAACAACTCATGAAATTAGTCCCAGATTTTACCCTAGGTCAAATCAGCCAATTTTGCATATGTGGAGGGTCTAGATTACAGATACTGGAGCCATAAAACAAACACGAGCCAAATTGCCCCAGGTCTGGCCGCAATTTATGGCCAGAAGGATTATTTCTGCGGCCTGGTGTTGGGGTATGGGGCTAGGGTTTCGGTGGGGGGTCCTAGGTTACCTACATGTATCACTATCTTTGCTAAATAATTTTCAGGTCACCCGGGTGTTAGCAGATTTCATTATACCCTCACAGAATCCATAATTCTCGGATATCGGGTTTCTAAGTTCATATTCCGGGGTTTAAGTCTCTGTTTTAGGTCCAAAATACAAACATTACAGGGGTTTAAAGTCACTATAAGACTCAATTACACCTCACAACTCAAGAATTCCTCAAACCCTAACTAGAAATTTCCAAACCTCACTAAACGAAACTAAATCGGCTCTAATCAAACATGGATGTAAAAGAAATGGAAATACTATGCTAATGGTTAAGAGAATACCTCATTTGGCACTCATGAATCCCCTAGAGTACCAAAATACAAACTTTCTTGGTCCAAAGTGTAGCTTGTGAGCTTATGCATGCTTTTTGTGAAATGGAGATGAACTTTGGATGAAGATTTGAGGGTGTTTTGTGAGGTTGAAGAGGAGGTGGATGAGGTGCTGCCATGGTGAGGGAAAGAGGAGAGAAGATGAAGATAATGAAGTGAGAAACAATGGCCATGACTTATGGTTGACTCCTCACCCTCTCTCTCTCTCTCATGCCCATAACCTTTTCTTTATTATTTTCTTTTCTTTGTTCTCTTTTCTCTTCTCAATTAAACACAAACCATGCATGAAAAATGAGAAAAGCCATGATAAAAATGTAACAAGTGTTAAAATGACATGTGCATGTCATGTGTACAAAACAAGCTTAATGCGCGATTAGCGATATTTAATCGCGATTAGCACTAAATCGTGTATAATTAATCATAAAAAAAAACTTATAATTTGCATAATTCACAAAAAGCACCCTCATTTCAGTAATTTCCATAATTTTCCAATTTTTTCCCAATTTATCGGTATTTAATTATACCGCCTTATTAAAATATTCAATATAATATTATTTAATTATAAAAAGAATCACCAAAAATAATCTTTTATTTTTTCTGAAATGTTACAATCTTCCCCCCTTAAAGAAATTCGGTCTCCGAATTTAAATTTAAACCCCTCAAATACTAAAACATTTCAGTAAAAAGTCCAAGTCGTCGGGGCTCGGAAATCATCAATACATAAGACGCATCATAGCGCAATGCATGCGCATGAATAAGTAGATAACTCCAAATAAAAACTCTGTCAAGTATCTCGCAATCATCGGAGTCATGGTGAAGACATAAATGTCAAATCCAATACGAAAACCAATATGATATAAATCAAAACTATACATGTAAACATCTGAAGGAAATGCATGCCAAACCTTTCATGTTGCTGTGCGATGCGCGTATCGCGGCACAGTGGCGGACGTCTATTGTAAGACAATAACTATATATATACTTATCCTTTGTTTAATATGCACGTCCCGCCGTTTTTGAAAATAATATAGAAGGGTTTCCTTATTTTAAACGTTTCGTGTCATATCAGACACGTAGGTAGATACTGAGACTATAACTCTCTTTTTTTTTGAAATCCCTTCGATAACTATCAATGCATGCAAAATATATCCAAGTACTGTCCTCTGACTAGTCCTGCTCAGCTACTATATCAAATAGTAAATATCATAAAACATGCTGCTCAAGGAAAATCAATCTCAAAATGTGCATATGAATGTTACGTGCGTCTGGTGCGCACGGAAATCGAAACCCATGAATGTGCCATACATGTGTATAGAAACAATATCTAAGTGCCTTGGGTGTGCATGAAACATCTGTCAAGGGCAACGGGGGTGCCTGACAGCAATATCATGTGCATCTGATATGCACGAAGAATCTCGATTTAGTGCATCTGGTGTGCACCAAAATCACATCTCATAACATGCGCCCAACATGCGCGAAAATCCAAATCAGGTGTATCCATCATGCACGAATAAAATCTAAATCATGTGCATTCAACATGCACGAAATCACGAAATCCAATATCAAGCGCTAAACATGCGCAAAATCCAATCCGGTGCACAAGGTGCACAAAACAAATATAGAGTATCACAATCGAAATCGACGGTATACAGCACATTTCAATCCAAATCCAAATCAGGTATACCGTGGTATATAATCTCACAACCATGTGCATCAGCGTGCACAAAAGCAGATCAAATACAAAAAGTGCATGAAAACTATGCCGAAAGCATAAGTCAAATCACATGCATACCATAGATATGAACTCAAAAATCAATATCTCGAATGACATCAAATCGAATTCAGGTGCAACTGTGGTGCACAAAATCTCAATCATGCAATTAAATCGTCCAAAATATCAATCAAAGATGGCGGAAATAGTCCCGCTCTAGCACATCCTCTAAGATCTCTGGCCAACTGTCATGGTCACCCGTAACATGTCTCGTCGACGATGCCGAACTCTGGCCTGCTGGGTGTGCACAATATGACCGCTCCTGGGTCCAAGTCTTCTCGTATATTATTCCAGAAAGGTTCTGTCGAAGTCTCTCCCAAATCTCGTTTCTGCCAAACTGCCCGGAAGCCATCGTCTTTTACTAAATCAATTCCTTGTTCCGGAACGGCTGCATATTCATCGCGACTCCTTCTGGAAGATATATCCCTATACAACGCCTCTGCATGCGTATCACATCTCTGATGCCGGCGGAGTGGAACGCTATCTCATGAAGATCTCGTACGAACCTCATTACTCCACTTTTCTCTAATGTCGACTGCTTCAGACTCGTCTCTTCGTGGCTGCATGGACCGCGCTCCAATGGCTATACTCGTATCTGGAGTCTTCCAAGCAATGCATCCCATCACATGATATCCGAATGAAGTCGAACTTTTCGATCGATTCATCAAAATTCCATAATCCCCCAAGAGCTCAATATCTTGGGACAGTTTAAAATTTTTCCAGTACATGCCACAGTACCTGTGGACCAACCGTAGAAGGGTAAACCCAAGCCTCACTAATGGCACCGCTGAACTGCCGCAAACCCTAAGGTTTTAAAGCGTTCTCATGGTCATTATGTCGAGTTAGGGTTTCATTTTTCTAGAGGGTCCATAGCATTACTTGCATTTGTCTCTGAATACTTTAAACTTGGAAAATGGGCTTCTGACATTCGATCGTCTCTATCAACTACCAACGTACCTGCATGAAGTCGTCTCTAACTGGAATCAATCAATCTGATGACCTCGCATCGGGGTAGTCAACGAATCACATGTCCTAGTCCTTCCTCCTTGGGTGACTAGCGATCTTCTGTCGCATCTCTAAGTACAACTAGTGCGGAATAGCTCCAACATCTGGGGCGATATCTTGTCATTCGCGGCAGCAACTGGCTCATTCATCCGCACGCTGAACAGTGCCTCAATCATCAAAATAATTGGTGCATCGATGGTCATCACATTCTGGCTGACCTCCAGCAGTAACCCAATCCTCTGGTGCTGATCTGCAGGTCCGAGAAATCTCATAAAAGCGATCCATCAAACGCTCATGGCCTGAAAACACAATAAAATGATGCCTCTATGCAAATCGTATGTCCCTGGAATCACGCCATGGTCAGTCCTCGTTTGTGAAGAGCTCGTGCTGACGCAACTCTAGCCGTAGCTCTCTCTGCCCGTGTAATCGTGGCAGCAAATACCATAAACCAATATCGATGAGGATAGATCATGAATGAATATAATACTGTGCAAGGAAATGTACATCCTAAGGCTCCCTAAGCGGAGTAACGTATCGTAAGTATGCCGCGGAACATACACACAGTACGTCACTCTACTTAAGTCACCTACTCCATCAACCAAGGTCAACCTACGCGACGAAAGTTCGGGTATAATACCCCCTCGCCTAAATCTAAGTTCCGTAAGGTCAAGCCTAAGTTCCGAATACATACAAACGCTCTAGGCTCCGAATAGTCAAACTTAGACTCGAACCAAACTTAACCTAGCGCTTTGATAGCAACTTAGTCACAACCCGAAATGGCACATGACTGGCACTTGAATCATATGAAGTCTATAGGACCCCATCTAATTCAAGTAAGCCAAGAAATCCCAAAAATCTAAACCATTTAAAGAAAGAAGTGAATAAAACATGTTTTAAAACAAGGGGGTTTTAATAACATAAGCCGAAGTATGCATTTTTAAAATCACAAGTCTTTTCTGAAAATTTCGACAGAGTTTCCTTTGTAAATACTGGCCCCAAACGGGGTACAACATGAATAATATATGCACAATGATAAAAGGCATCCCCAAGCGGGAGCTAGCTCTTCGTCAATCGACGGTCACAACCACGCAAGCAATATAATATACAATGCCGAAGGGCGAGAATCGAAACTCAAAAGGAAACTCAAAATATCAAGAAATCGTAATAATACAACACCCGACTCTAAGGTCGAAAGAATAATACACTGGTTTTCTAAGTCTGAATCAATATACAAGTCTGGTTGATGGAGTTTCTAGATACAACTGAAATAAATAGAGTACAATGGTGGTCACGACACAAGTAAACCCACCTACCAAGCAATCACCCGGGATGGAAGCAGTGTACCAGAAGCCGCAATGTAACCTGTACGGCAAAACCTGCAAGAACTGTGGCACAACGGGGGTGAGTTGCCAACTCGTGAGTTGAAAAAATCACAGAGCAGAAATCGTATGTATGACTCAATCCTAGGTCAATACGATCAGTAATATATATATATATATATATATATATATATATATATATATATATATATATATATCCTCAATATGATAAAGTCTGAAGCATGAAAAGGTGGCAAGGGTAAACATCTAAACCAAGTGTAATACCAAGTGCTTGTGTCAGTGCCTCAGGTAGCAACATATCATAAATATGAGGTATGATCAATGCAATCAACATGAAGTCAGTGTCAACTATATCATGAAGTCTATAAGTATGTGGATATCATCCAACTATGTAATCAATGCCTATATGCATGTGGATCCCGTCCACGTGTCAACCTATGACGCAACAACATCATGCATGTAAATGTCATAAAAGCATATACATGAAAGTATGAGATATAAATCAATGGGTATCCCTCGCGACACATCAAAATCATGAAAACCTGAGTGCCCGGCATCGACACTCGAAACATCATGAAACCCGTGTCTAGCATCGACACGTAAATCCTTATCTATCAGGTGTTGTCACCACGACTGGCCCTGATAGGTACGTATCATACGCTATCTCGAAAACCCGAGTGCCCAGCTTCGACCCTCGCAATTCGACGTATCCATACATACATAACTCCGGTCGGTATCCCCATGATAACCGCCAAGTCTAAGTATTATCACCGGTAGGTAGTGCTCCTCTGCCAGGATCACCGTCTAACATATACGAGTCTTCTTGCCCCGGGGTACCTCACCGAGTCCACCATGTACCCGCAAACGGTGCCTACCGCTCCTCGAATCGAGTTTCACATGCCACTCTCAGAACTGAGAAAACACATGGTGGACGCACTGAAATATCATATTAAGGGTAACCGGGTTTTAAAATAATACATACTCTCTTTTGAAATAACCACGGTTCCCAAATCCAGAAATCTCATGAAAACAACATATCTCGATGCGTATAATCATAAAGCATAATGTATGCGACATATAACACAAATGTAAGCATATCCGTATATCATGCGACATGGAATAGTAATATGCACATATCAAGGGAAAACCGCTCTTTTAAATGAATCCAGTTTAAAATATATCATGCGGTTCCCAAATCTCCAAAATCAAGCCAGAATCATCTATGTATGTGCAAATACGTATATATGCAAGTATGGGTGTACAATATGTGTGTGCGCAAGTATGAGTGTACAATATGCCTGTGCGCCAATATGGATGTACAAGTAGATATATACACGAGTATGTCATGCAAGGAGTCATATCCTGATGCAACAGTCATACTGTGTAGTGACATGGCAATTATCGATAATGAAGTGTGTGAGCCTGCAAGCAGGTGTACGTGGAACATACGCATCATCGATAATGGTGCTGGTGTCCTGACAGCATGGATTTAATATAACAATAAACACATTTAAACGTGCAATGCGATGCGAATAGCAAGAATATGCGGAAAATGAATAATAAACACGACAGTGAAGAATCTACATCAATATATATATGCCATACAGTTTTGCCATTTGAAATAACACGAATCGTGGCGTTTAGAAAAATAAGGGCTACGGTGTTTTTAAGAAAAGGTGCGTCTTTTGAAAATATCCGTAGAATCCCTTGGCCTGTCTTTAAAATACTCACGATTCGTTAGTTTTGAAATAGGTATGACTTGAGTCTAGTCTAACATCAAGTAAACTACAGGACTAATCGAAAGGTAAGGAAACCACCTAATTCTGAATCGATACAATATAAATATAATAGTTGGTGATCCCGCCTCAATAGTATCACATACGATACAGTACATCACATGACATTCTCGAGTCAAGAGTGCGGATCTATCATCAATATAAAGCTCGTACGGTAAATCCATCGTACGGCATCCCAATGTTGGTACGGGTCAAATATCACATTCATCTCATCATTTATCTAGTATCCTTATCATCATATCTCATGAACTGGTGGTACTGATCTAAGTCTAGTACAAACTGATACCATCTGCATATATATATACATGGTATGAAAACACACGCCTAAAGGCCCGCTAAAATCTCAAGTCGTATCCCATAATACGAATCAAAACATATCACCGATCTCATGGCATCATGCCCAAATCTCATCGACTCATCTCCAAATACCAAGTACAATCCCCATCATCCATGTGTAGGTGTATGATTGGTACGAAAAAGTGTGTTTGAATAACCGCAATCAATAACGGTGTCGCGTGTAGCTAGACCGAGATGAGTACGGGTCGTCCTCTGGAAAACGTTGAATCTTTTACTCTTACTTTAGATGTGTTGAAAAAGAGAGGAGGGATAAAGAATTTTGTGGAAAGGTTTCTAGATCTACGTTAAGCACTAATGCAAAAATATAGATCTAGATTATTTTAGGGATGTAGTTAATATAATAAGGGGGCTTGTAGCGTTCGTTAGGATTTAGTAGTTATGGACGATTAATTAAAAGTTACCCTTTTTATCCTTTAATAGATTTAAAACTAGAACGACGGTGATGCGTGTAGATTAGGGTTTCTGGAGGGAAAAGGAATCCCACTCTTAACCCTTATCTCGACACGGAACTCCGTTCATATCTAGCCTTTACCAAAACAATCATTAATCTAATCTCTAATCGCGGTCGAGACTAACAAAGAATTGTTGGCGCGCCCGATTAGGATATTAATGATTCTTTTGATAAAGTTCATAAACTTTATAGGACTTAAAAAGGGTTTAGGGATGTTCATCATCCATTAGCCTACCCTAATCCTACGAATCCTAACAAGCGGAGAATTACTCGCGCATGTTGGGAGAAAAAGAGATGGAAAGAAATTGCATAATTAAACTACGAAGAAATAGAATAAGAAAAAGAAAGCTATCTTTATTAATCAACAATATTCATTACACTTGAATCCTTAGAAAATGATTACAATTTCTAGTTGCTTCTCGATCTCTTCTAAGGAGTTAGACGAACAGTTGATGACCGGCCTGGATGCGTGAGCCGTCTTGGACTTCGTGATCGCGTCGGCTTGATAATTTTTCCAAGAGCCTCTCGGTCTTTATTTATAGTCCCAAACCCAGAAACTTAGCTTCTAAATTTGGAAGAAAGTATTAAAGATTCACCCTGAAAATTCTCGGCTCCTAACTCTTCAATCTTGCCGCGGATCCGCGGCCCAAGGGGGGTATGGCCGCGGATCCGCGGCCATTCAATCTCAGCCCTTGATCATTTTTCTGGGTCTCTGTATTTGTGACATTTGGCGATCCTTGGAACCTTTGTATCATGGAAATCTTCTCGTGGTTGCTTCCAGACTTGGTCTCCAAGTTTTTCTTTCTTAATTAGGAAAGTTTTCTTTAACAACTTGATTTCCTTGATTTTAGTCTTGAAAAATTCTGCACAACTTGGAAAAATTCTGCACAACAACTCAAATAATATTTAGTAGACTTTGATCTACTAAGATTTGGTCAATGATATTATTTGCATACATTTTCCTACCAAATGCTAATTATAATATATCAACACATGGAAAATATTATTTTTACAGATAAACCCTCATATGTATAATATATTATAATAAAGACCTTTTTTAATATGAAAATGGTAGGAAAAATGTAATAACAAATGTGCAGTTTTATCAACTGAACAAATACCCCCAAACTTATTTTTGATCGTCCCGAGCAAACTAGTTTATTGAAGAGAATGAGAAAAAGAAAGGAGAAAACTAAGCACGCTTTCGTAGGCAAACACGATAGCACTGAGCACGTGCAACAAGCCGTTAAACCCCTAGGTGTCCCTAGTAAGAGGAGTGTTGTCTCCTGAGGGTTTTCAGCGGATTACACCCAAAAAATCCAATAACAAAAGAGAGAGATGGTGAAATTTACATATAAAGATAAGAACCATAAAAGATAGGGTCAGATCGATCGGCCATCTGAAGAGTGCAATGCGCAGGTTTTAACTCTCCGATCCCTAATTGCTCATAAACAGAATATGGAAGCAAATTAACACTAGCACCTAGATCGAGTAGAGCACGATTGATATTTTTACCCCCAATGGAAATAGAAATTGTAGGACTTCCGGGGTCCTTTCGTTTCTTGGGTAGTTGTTGTGTAAAAGCAGTGCTCACATTACTCGTAAAAAAAACTTTTTTAGGTACTTGAACTTTTCTCTTCCTAGTGCATACGTCCTTTAGGATTTTCGCATATGACGGAACTTGTTGAATAGTATCTAGGAGAGGAATGTTTATGTTAACTTGCTTAAAAATTTCCACAATCTTCTCCATTTGTGGACTTGGTCTGTTGCCCCTTAACCTGTTTGGATAAGGTGCTTTATCAATAAGGGTTTGGTCCAACATTGGAGAGGATTGTGGGGATGGAGTGGATCCCAGAATTGGAGTGGGGATCGTTTTAGGTAGATTCGAGGAAATGGGTGAAGGGTTCGAGCCTTGGGGAAAACGGAGAATAGGCTCGGATGAAGGTGGGAGACTAGACGAATTAGGGGAAGAAGAAGAAGAAGCTGGGGTATCAATGGTGTCACTAACATCACATTGCTCACCCACTCGGTTATTCAGCACTCTCCCCGATCTCAACGTAGTAACGGCATTCACATTATGATTTTGTGAATGGCCAGGATTCGGTAGGGGTTGAGATGGGAGTTTCCCTTTCTCTCTCGCACTCATTGCGGCATTTAACTGTGCGAGTTGGTTTTCTATTGATTTAATACTCTCACCATGGGAGGTGGAGTCTTTCTTTATGGTATCAATAGAAGACTTCATCTCAGCCAATAATTGCATGGAATGTTTCATGAACAAATCCAAAGTTTGTGCAAGTGAAGAGTTGTCAGTACCGGCCACTTGTGGTGTAGAAATGTTGGCCGGATTTTGGAAATTTTGTGACTGAAAGGGGGGCTGATTCTGTGGTTGTGGTTGCTGTGGAGGAGGTCTTTAATAATTGCTTTGTTGGTTTTGGTTCCAAGCAAAGTTAGGATGATTCCTCCATCCTTGATTGTATGTGGAAGAATAAGAGTCGTTTCTAGGTCGCTGCTGAAAAGCAGCATTAGCTTGAAACGATACATTCATAGGACATTCTTCCGTTAAGTGTGAAGGATCCGAACAGCAACCACAGACGGTCTTAGGAAGCGTGACCTGATTTAGGGAGAATGATGAGAATTTGTTCTCAATAGCGTCGAGTTTCTTCTGTATCGCTGTCATTTCGGCTTTTACTGCGATAGAAATATCGAGCTGGTGAATACCTCCCTTAGTTGAAGGTGGTCTTACGCTTTCCCACTGCAAAGTGTTTTCTGCGAGATCTTCCAGATATTTTCATGCTTCACCGTCATCTTTAGACATGAAATTGCATTGACACATTGTTTCAAGTATCTGCTTTGTCACTGGATTAATGCCCTCATATATAATCCGACATAAATCCCATCTTTGTATTCCATGATGAGGACATTGGACAAGCAGATCCTTGAAACGTTCAAAGCACTTCCAAAATGGTTCATTGGGAAGCTGAGTGAACTGGTTGATCTCGCTCCTAATATGGGCAGTCTTATGATTTGGGTAAAACTTCTTAAGAAATGCTGTGACGAATTCATCCCAATTAGTGATAGAGTGTGCGGCAGTATTATAAAGCCATTTTTCTGCCAAGTCGCACAGTGTGAATGGGAGAAGACGCAAGCGCATAGCATCGACAGTCAATTGTGAAGTACCCATCATTGCGCATACGTTTTCGAATTTGGTGATGAAAACGTACGCGTCTTCCGACTCAAGTCCGTGAAATTTGGGCAGCAGATTGATGTAGTGGGGTTTAATTTCAAAATTATCCCCGTTAGCTGGTGGAAGAGACAGACAAGTGGGAAGAGGACCACGGATAGGATAGCATCTCTCTTGGAGAGAGATGCGCGGTGGATTCTGCGCACCTACGGGCGGTGGCAGCGTGGTGTTATACTCTGATGGAGTGCCGTCCATCTCGGTCGTGGTGTGTGGTGAGGGAAAAGAGGATGAAGAAGTACCGACTTCGGAGTCGATAGCAGGAACGCGAACAAGACGGGCACTAGGATCCCGTGTCCAGCCGAGCATGCACTAAACGGGTTTAGTGCAAGTGGCAGCGTGTGTGTGATTTAAAATTGGTTAGTTTTGAAAAAAGTGGGACTCAAGACAAATCACTCTAAAATGCACAAGCAACCCTAGAACTAAGGTCACCTAGGTCCAGTCTCTAGACCGCTCCTAGACTTTCAAAAGACAAGCCGCAGGATCAATCCTCTACCGCCTCTGTACTACCCTTATAGCCAGGTAAGTGCCAGGTAAGTAGGAGGAACCACAGTAGTGGGCCTAATTAAAAACCACTAGCCTTTAACACACTTGCCTAGACACTACAAAAGTAATGCGAATAAGCGATAGATTACCCACGACCTTTCTCTGTCCTTATTGAGCCCGACAGTCCTTAGAGTCTGGTCTAGATATTTTTTAAATTAATGAAGGGTTGATCTAGATGCTCGGTTTGTGATTTGTGGGGCTTAGGAAGGGTGATGAAATCCCCACCTAATCTTGATTTGGTCTTTGCCCCTTAAAGTTCGTATTAAAATATGCAAAACAAAACCAATCACAAAACTTTTGCAAAAAGATTTTTGAGCGGCGCTATTTTGCAAAGAATCCTGCAGAAAATAGATTTTATTGGATTTGAGAGGATAGAGAAGGAGTTGAAAAAGATACCAGAGAAGTGTGAACCCTAGATCCCTTAGTTAAGCCGTGTTTCCGCCGCCTAAAGTCCCTTCTTGCCGCGGTTCCACCGCGAGGTGGAGGGATCAGGTGATGAAAATTTTTCTTTGGCCTCCTGTACTCCTCTGGATCTCGATGAATGTCTCTGTCTTCTGTTTTCCTCAATTCTGTGACTCCAGATCTCCTTGCAAAATTCACGCACAAATCGTTAAATATGCAATTTGCAGTTTTGTGTCAATAATGATATGAATCGTCTAAGAATTCAACACAAATAGTAAGAATAAAAAATTACGCACGTATCCCCGGCAACGGCGCCATTTGATTGGTACGAAAAAGTGTGTTTGAATAACCGCAATCAACAACGGTGTCGCGTGTAGCTAGACCGAGATGAGTACGGGTCGTCCTCTGGGAAACGTTGAACCTTTTACTCTTACTTTAGATGTGTTGAAAAAGAGAGGAGGGATAAAGAATTTTGTTGAAAGGTTTCTAGATCTACGTTAAGCACTAATGCAAAAATATAGATCTAGATTATTTTAGGGATGTAGTTAATATAATAAGGGGGCTTGTAGGGTTCGTTAGGATTTAGTAGTTATGGACGATTAATTAAAAGTTACCCTTTTTATCCTTTAATAGATTTAAAACTAGAACGACGGTGATGCGTGTAGATTAGGGTTTCTGGAGGGAAAAGGAATCCCACTCTTAACCCTTATCTCGACACGAAACTCCGTTCATATCCAGCCTTTACCAAAACAATCATTAATCTAATCTCTAATCGCTCGGGATTAACAAAGAATTGTTAGCGCGCCCGATTAGGATGTTAATGATTCTTTTGATAAAGTTCATAAACTTTATAGGACTTAAAAAAGGTTTAGGGATGTTCATCATCCATTAGCCTACCCTAATCCTACGAACCCTAACAAGCAGAGAATTACTCGCGCATGTTGGGAGAAAAAGATATAGAAAGAAATTGCATAATTAAACTACGAAGAAATAGAATAAGAAAAAGAAAGCTATCTTTATTAATCAACAATATTCATTACACTTGAATCCTTAGAAAATGATTACAATTTCTAGTTGCTTCTCGATCTCTTCTAAGGAGGTAGACGAATAGTTGATGACTAGCCTGGATGCGTGAGCCGTCTTGGACTTCGTGATCGCGTCGGCTTGATAATTTTTCCAAGAGGCTTTCGGTCTTTATTTATAGTCCCAAACCCAGAAACTTAGCTTCTAAATTTGGAAGCAAGTATTAAAGATTCACCCTGAAAATTCTCGGCTCCTAACTCTTCAATCTTGCCGCGGATCCGCGGCCCAAGGGGGGGTATGGCCGCGGATCCGCGGCCATTCAATCTCAGCCCTTGATCATTTTTCTGGGTCTCTGTATTTGTGACATTTGGCGATCCTTGGAACCTTTGTATCATGGAAATCTTCTCGTGGTTGCTGCCAGACTTGGTCTCCAAGTTTTGCTTTCTTAATTAGACAAGTTTTCTTTAACAACTTGATTTCCTTGATTTTAGTCTTGAAAAATTCTGCACAACTTGGAAAAATTCTGCACAACAACTCAAATAATATTTAGTAGACTTTGTTCTACTAGGATTTGGTCAATGGTATTATTTGCATACATTTTCCTACCAAATGCTAATTATAATATATCAACACATGGAAAATATTATTTTTACAGATAAACCCTCATATGTATGATATATTATAATAAAGACCTTTTTTAATATGAAAATGGTAGGAAAATATAATAACAAATATGCAGTTTTATCAACTGAACAGTATACGTATATATATATACATAGTCCTATACCTATGTGTGTGTGTATATACATATCCCCATATACGCACCAGTAAAAACAAAGTAAGCATGTGTGTGCGTGTGGGTGTAAACCTTATTCTAAGGATCGCGACTAAACTAACTAGCGACACCATCACCCAATGATACTCAAATTATCCATGACTCCCAAAGTCTATCTAGATAATCATAACCTCACAATGACATATAATTATATCCATATAATATATGTATACCATACACTATACTATGAACTGCGGGGATGCTATACGCCATCCACCTAACTTCCCCCGTAGATATAATCTACTCGCATTGCTCTTTGCTTGCCGTTGCCGACGTCGCCACGCGCTTGCTTGTCGTATCGAAGTCCTCGTGGGGGTACCTACACATCATAACGTATCGTGCCGCATTAAAACCCAATTCAAAACCAAAACGACACGCTAAAAGCCTATAGGTTAGAACCTATGGACTACGCCTTTCAAACCACCAAACAACCCTCGATATCGTCGTACAAACGTCAAGTGATCGAGGTAAAACACAAATACTAAAATCCAGAATCCAAAATACGAAAAATATAACCCTGAATTAAAACAGCAACTCATGAAATTGGTCCCAGATTTTACCCTAAGTCAAATCAGCCAATTTTGCATATGTGGAGGGTCTAGATTACAGATACTGAGCCATGAAACAAACACGAGCCAAATTGCCCCAGGTCTGGCCGCAATTTGCGGCCAGAAGGATTATTTCTGTGGCCTGGTGTTGGGGTATGGGGCTATGGTTTCAGTAGGAGGTCCTAGGTTGCCTGCATATATCACTATCTTTGCTAAATAATTTTCAGGTCACCCGGGTGTTAGCAGATTTCATTATACCCTCACAGAATCCATAATTCTCGGATATCGAGTTTCTAAGTTCATATTCCGGGGTTTAAGTCTCTGTTTTAGGTCCAAAATACAAATATCACAGGGGCTTAAGGTCACTATAAGCCTCAATTACACCTCACAACTCAAGAATTCCTCAAACCCTAACTAGAAATTTCCAAACCTCACTAAACGATACTAAATCGGCTCTAATCAAATATGGATGTAAAAGAAATGGAAACACTATGCTAATGGTTAAGAGAATACCTCATTTGGCACTCATGAATCCCCTAGAGCACCAAAATGCAAACTTTCTTGGTCCAAAGTGTAGCTTGTGAGCTTGTGCATGCTTTTTGTGAAATGGAGATGAACTTTGGATGAAGATTTGGGGGTGTTTTGTGAGGTTGAAGAGGAGGTGGAGGAGGTGCTGCCATGGTGAGGGAAAGAGGAGAGAAGATGAAGATAATGAAGTGAGAAACAATGGCCATGACTTATGGTTAACCCCTCACCCTCTCTCTCTCTCTCTCATGCCCATACTCCTTTCTTTATTATTTTCTTTTTCTTTTCTTTGTTTTCTTTTCTCTTCTCAATTAAACACAAACCATGCATGAAAAATGAGAAAAAGCCATGATAAAAATGTAACAAGTGTTAAAATGACATGTGCATATTATGCGCACAAAACAAGCTTAATGCGCAATTAGCGATATTTAATCGCGATTAACACTAAATCAAGTATAATTAATCATAAAAAAACTTATAATTTGCATAATTCACATAAAACACCCTCATTTCAGTAATTTCCATAATTTTCCAAATTTTTCCCAATTTATCGGTATTTAATTATACTGCCTTATTAAAATATTTAATATAATATTATTTAACTATAAAAAGAATCCCCAAAAATAATATTTTATTTTTTCTGAAATATTACAATCTTCCCCTCTTAATGAAATTCGGTCCCCGAATTTAAATTTAAAACGCTCAAATAATAAAACATTTCAGTAAAAAGTCCAAGTCGTCGGGGCTCCGAAATCATCAATACATAAGACGCATCATAGCGCAATGCATGCGCATGAACAATGAGCAGATAATTCCAAATCAAAACTCCGTCAAGTATCTCGCAATCATCGGAGTCATGGTGAAGACACAAATGTCAAATCCAATACGAAAACCAATATGATATAAATCAAAACTATACATGTAAACATCTGAAGGAAATGCATGCCAAACCTTTCATGTTGTTGTGCGATGTGCGTATCGCAGCACAGTAACGGACGTCTATTTTAAGAAAATAACTATATATATACTTATCCTTTATTTAATATGCACGTCCCGCCGTTTCTGAAAATAATTTAGAAGGGTTTCCTTGTTTTAAATGTTTCGTGTCATATCAGAGACTATAGCTCCCTTTTTTTTGAAATCCCTTCGATAACTATCAATGCATGCAAAATATATCCAGGTACTGTTCTCTGACTAGTCCTGCTCAGCTACTATATCAAATAGTAAATATCATAAAACATGTTGCTCAAGGGAAATCAATCCCAAAATGTGCATATGAATGCTACGTGCGTCTGGTGCGCACGAAAATCGAAACCCATGAATGTGCCATACATGTGCACAGAAACAACATCTAAGTGCATCGGGTGTGTACGAAACACCTGTCAAGGGCAACGGGTGTGCCTGACAGCAATATCAGGTGCATCTGATATGCACGAAGAATCTCGATTTAGTGCATCTGGTGTGCACCAAAATCGCATCTCATAACATGCGCCCAACATGCGTGAAAATCCAAATCAGGTGCATCCATCATGCACGAATAAAATCTAAATCATATGCATTCAACATGCACGAAATCACGAAATCCAATACCAAGCGCCGAATATGCGCAAAATCCAATCCGGTGCACATGGTGCACAAAACAAATATCGAGTATCACAATCGAAATCAACGGTATACAGCACATTTCAATCCAAATCCAAATCAGGTATACCGTGGTATATAATCTCACAACCATGTGCGTCAGCGTGCACAAAAGCAGATCAAATACAAAATGTGCATGAAAACTATGCCGAAAGCATAAGTTAAATCACATGCATACCATAGGTATGAACTAAAAAATCAATATCTCGAATGACATCAAATCGAAGTCAGGTGCAACTGTGGTGCACCAAATCTCAATCATGCAAATAAATCGTTCAAAGTATCAATCAAAGATGGCGGAAATAGTCCCGCTCTAGAACATCCTCTAAGATCTCTAGCCAACTGTCATGGTCACTCGTAACATGTCTCGTCGACGATGCCGAACTCTGGCCTGCTGGGTGTGCACAATATGACCGCTCCTGGGTCCAAGTCTTCTCGTATATTATTCCAGAAAGGTTCTGTCGAAGTCTCTCTTAAATCTCGTTTCTGCCGAACTGCCCGGAAGCCATCGTCTTTTACTAAATCAATTCCTTGTTCCGGAACGGCTGCATATTCATCGCGAATCCTTCTGGAAGATATATCCTTATACAATGCCTCTGCATGCGTATAACATCTCTGATGCCGGCGGAGTGGAACGTCATCTCATCAAGATCTCGTACGAACCTCATTACTCCACTTTTCTTTAATGTCGACTGCTTCGGACTCGTCTCTTTGTGGCTACATGGACCGCGCTCCAACGGTTATACTCGTATCTGGAGTCTCCCAAGCAATGCATCACATCACATGATATCCAAATGAAGTCGAACTTTTCGATCGATTCGTCAAAGTTCCATAATCCCCCAAGAGCTCAACATCTTGGGTACTGTTTAATAGTATTTCAGTACATGCCACAGTACCTATGGACCAACCGTCGAAGGGCAAACCCAAGACTCACTAATGGCACCGCTAAACTGCCGCAAACCCTAAGGTTCCAAAGCGTTCTCATGGTCATTATGTCGAGTTAGGGTTTCATTCTTCTAGAGGGTCCATAGCATTACTTGCATTTGTCTCTAAATACTTTAAACTTGGAAAATGGGCTTCTGATATTCGATCGTCTCTATCGACTACCAACGTACCTGCGTGAAGTCGTCTCTAGCTGGAATCAATCAATGTGATGACCTCGCATCGGGGTAGGCAACGAATCACATGTCCTGGTCCTTCCTCCTTAGGTGACTATCGATCTTCTGTCGCATCTCTAAGTACAACTCATGCGGCATAGCTCCAATATCTGGGGCGAAATCTCGTCATTCGCAGCAGCAACTGGCTCATTCATCCGCACGTTGAACAGTGCATCAATCATGAAAATAATCGGTGCATCAACGATCATCACATTCTGGATGGCCTCTAGCAGTAACCCAATCCTCTGGTGCTGATCTGCACGTCCGAGAAATCTCGTAAAAGCGATCCATCAAATGCTCATGGCGCGAAAACACAATAAAACGACACCTCTATGCAAATAGTATGTCCCTGGAATCACGCCCTGGTCAGTCCTCGTTCGTGACGAGCTCGTGCTGACGCAACTCTAGTCGTGGCTCTCTCTGCCCGTGTAATCGTGGCAGCAAATACTATAAACCAATCTCGATGAGAATAGATCATGAATGAATATAATACTGTGCAAGGAAATGTACATCCTAAGGCTCCCTAAGCGGAGTAATGTATCGTAAATATGCCGCGGAACATACACACGGTACGTCACTCTACTTAAGTCACCTACTCCATCAACCAAGGTTAACCTACGCGACGAAAGTTTGGGTATAATACCCCCTCGGCTAAGTCTAAGTTCCGTAAGGTCAAGCCTAAGTTCCGAATATATACAAACGCTCTAAGCTCCGCATAGTCAAACTTAGACTCGAACCAAGGTCAACCTAACGCTTTAATACCAACTTTGTCACGGCCCGAAATGGCACGTGACTGGCACTTGAATCATATGAAGTCTATAGGACCCTATCTAAATCAAGTAAGCCAAGAAATCCCAGAAATCTAAACCATTTAAAGAAAGAAGTGAAGAAAACATGTTTTAAAACAAGGGGTTTTAAATAACATAAGCCGAAGTATGCATTTTTAAAATCTCAAGTCATTTCTGAAAATTTCGGCAGAGTTTCCTTTGTGAATACTGGCCCCAAACGGGGTACAACATGAATAATATATGCACAATGATAAAAGGCATCCCCAAGAGGGAGCTAGCTCTTCGTCAATCGACGGTCACAACCACGCAAGCAATATAATATACAACGCCGAAGGGCGAGGATCAAAACTCAAAAGGAAACTCAAAACATCAAGAAACCGTAATAATACAACGCGCGACTCTAAGGTCAAAAGAATAATACACTGGTTTTCTAAGTCTGAATCAATATACAAGTCTAGTTGATGGAGTTTCTGAATACAACTGAAATAAATAGAGTGCAATGGTGGTCACGACACAAGTGAACCCACTTACCAAGCAATCACCCGGGATGAAACCAGTGTACCAGAAGCCACAATGAAACATGTACGGAAAAACCTGCATGAACTGTAGCACAACGGGGGTGAGTTGCTAACTCGTGGGTAGAAAACATCACAGAGCAGAAATCATATGTATGACTCAATCCTAGGTCAATACGATCAGTAATATATATATATATATATATATATATATATATATATATATATATATATATATATATCCTCAATATGATAAAGTCTGAAGCATGAAAAGGTGGCAAGGGTAAACATCTAAACCAAGTGTAATACCAAGTGCTCGTGTCGGTGCCTCATGTAGCAACATATCATAAATATGAGGTATCATCAATGCAATCAACATGAAGTCAGTGTCAACTATATCATAAAGTTTATAAGTATGTGGATATCATCCAACTATGTAATCAATGCCTGTATGCATATGGATCTCGTCCACGTGTCAACCAATGACGCAACAACATCATGCATGTAAATGTCATAAAAGTATATACATAAAAGTATGAGGATATAAATCAGCGGGGGTACCTCGCGACACATCAAAATCATGAAAACCTGAGTACCCAGCATCGACACTCGAAATATCATGAAACCCGTGTCTAGCATCGCCATGTAAATCCTCATTTATCAGGTGCTGTCACCACGACTGGCCCTGATAGGTACATATCATACGCTATCTCAAAAACCCGAGTGCCCAGCTTCGACCCTCGCAATTCGACGTAGCCATATATACATAACTCCGGTCGGTATCCCCACGATAACCGCTGAGTCTAAGTACTATCACCGGTAGGTAGTGCTCCCCTGCCAGGCTCACCGTCCAACATATACGAGTCTTCTTGCCCCGGGGTACCTCACCGGGTCCACCATATACCCGCAAACGGTGCCTACCGCTCCTCGAATCGGGTTTCACATGCCACTCTCAGAACCGAGAAAACATATGGTGGACGCGCCGAAATATCATATCAAGGGTAACCGGGTTTTTAAAACAATACATACTCTCTTTTGAAATAACCACGGTTCCCAAATCCAGAAATCTCAAAAAAACAACATATCTCAATGCGTATAATCATAAAGCATGATGTATGCGACATATAACAGAAATGTAAGCATATCCGTATATCATGCGACATGGAATAGTAATATGCACATATCAAGGGAAAACCGCTCTTTTAAATGAATCCAGTTTAAAATATATCTTGCGGTTCCCAAATCTCCAAAATCAAGCCAGAATCATCTATGTATGTGCAAATACGTATATATGTAAGTATGGGTGTACAATATGTGTGTACGCAAGTATGAGTGTACAATATGCATGTGCGCCAATATGGATATACAAGTAGGTATATACGCGAGTATGTCATGCAAGGAGTCATATCCTGATGCAACAGTTCTACTGTGTAGTGACATGGCAATTATCGATGATGATGTATGTGAGCCGGCAAGCAAGTGTACGTGGAACATACGCATCATCGATAATGGTGCTAGTGTCCTGAGAACATGGGTTTAATATAACAATAAACACATTTAAACATGCAATGTGATGCGAATAGCAAGAATATGCGGAAAATGAATAATAAACACAACAGTGAAGAATCTACATCAATATATATATGTCATACAGTTTTGCCATTTGAAATAACACGAATCACGGCGTTTAGAAAAATAAGGGCTACGGTGTTTTTAAGAAAAAATGCGTCTTTTGAAAATATCCGTAGAATCCCTTGGCCTGTCTTTAAAATACTCACGATTCGTTAGTTTTGAAATAGGTATGACTCGAGTCTAGTCAACATCAAGTAAACTACAGGACTAATCGAAGGGTAAGAAAACCACCTAATTATGAGTCGATACAATATAAATATAATAGTCGGTGATCCCGCCTCAATAGTATCACATACGATACAATATATCACATGACATTCTCGAGTCAAGAGTGCGGATCTATCATCAATATAAAGCTCGTACGGTAAATCTATCGTACGGCATCACAATCTGGGTACGGGTCAAATATCACATTCATCTCATCATTTATCTGGTATCCTTATCATCATATCTCATGAACTGGGGGTACTGATCTAAGTCTAGTATAAACTGATACCATCTGCATATATATTTACGTGGTATGAAAACATACACCTAAAGGTCCTCTAAAATCTCATGTCGTATCCCATAATACGAATCAAAACATATCACCGATCTCATGGCATCATGCCCAAATCTCATCGACTCATCTCCAAATACCATGTACAATCCTCATCATCCATGTGTAGGTATACGTATATATATACATAGTCCCATACCTATGTGTGTGTGTATATATATATACATATCCCCATATACGCACCAGTAAAAACAAAGTAAGAATGTGTGTGCGTGTGGGTGTAAACCTTATTCTAGGGCTCGCGACTAAACTAACTAGCGACACCATCATCCAATGATACTAAAATTATCCATGACTCCCAAAGTCTATCTAGATAATCATAACCTCACAATGACATATAATTATATCCACATAATATATATATATATATATATACCATACACTATACTACGAACTGCGGGGGTGCTATACGCTATCCACCCGACTTCCCCCGTAGATATAATTTACTCACATTGCTCTTCGCTTGCCGTTGCCGACGTCGCCACGCGCTTGCTTGTCGTCTCGAAATCCTCGTGGGGGTACCTACACATCATAACGTATCGTGCCGCATTAAAACCCAATTCAAAACCAAAACGACACGCTAAAAGCCTATAGGTTAGAACCTACGAACTACGCCTTTCAAACTACCAAACAACCGTCGATATCGTCGTACAAATGTCAAGTGATCGAGGTAAAACACAAATACTAAAATCCAGAGTCCAAAATACGAAAAATATAACCCCGAATCAAAACAGCAACTTATGAAATTAGTCCCAGATTTTACCCTAGGTCAAATCAGCCAATTTTGCATATGTGGAGGGTCTAGATTACAGATACTGGAGCCATGAAACAAACACGAGCTAAATTGCCCCAGTTCTGGCCACAATTTGCGGCCAGAAGGATTATTTCTGCGGCCTGGTGTTCGGGTATGGGGCTAGGGTTTCAGTGGGGGGTCCTAGGTTACCTGCATGTATCACTATTTTTGCTAAATAATTTTCAGGTCACCCGGTTGTTAGCAGATTTCATTATACCCTCAAAGAATCCATAATTCTCCGATATCGGGTTTCTAAGTTCATATTCCGGGGTTTAAGTCTCTGTTTTAGGTCCAAAATACAAACATTACAGCGGTTTAAGGTCACTATAAGTCTCAATTACACCTCACAACTTAAGAATTCCTCAAACCCTAACTAGAAATTTCCAAACCTTACTAAACGACACTAAATTGGCTCTAATCAAACATGGATGTAAAAGAAATGGAAATACTATGCCAATGGTTAAGAGAATACCTCATTTGGCACTCATGAATCCCCTAGAGCACCAAAATCCAAACTTTCTTGGTCCAAAGTGTAGCTTGTGAGCTTATGTATGCTTTTTGTGAAATGGAGATGAACTTTGGATGAAGATTTGAGGGTGTTTTGTGAGGTTGAAGAGGAGGTGGAGGAGGTGCTGCCATGGTGAGGGAAAGAGGAGAGAAGATGAAGATAATGAAGTGAGAAACAATGGCCATGACTTATGGTTGACCCCTCACCCTCTCTCTCTCTCATGCACATACCCCTTTCTTTATTATTTTCTTTGTTTTCTTTTCTCTTCTCAATTAAACACAAACCATACATGAAAAATGAGAAAACGCCATGATAAAAATGTAATAAGTGTTAAAATGACATGTGCATGTCATATGCACAAAACAAGCTTAATGCGCGATTAGCGATATTTAATCGCGATTAGCGCTAAATCGTGTATAATTAATCATAAAAATTTTGCATAATTCACATAAAGCACCCTCATTTCAGTAATTTTCATAATTTTCCAAATTTTTCATAATTTATCGGTATTTAATTATACCGCCTTATTAAAATATTCAATATAATATTATTTAATTATAAAAAGAATCCCCAAAAATAATATTTTATTTTTTCTGAAATATTACAATCATATTTTCATTCTTTTCTGGAATGATTAATTGATAGGACTGCGTTGATTCTGATCAATGCAAGAAAAAAAAGACCTATATGATGTTGTTGGAATAATTTTCAAAAGCTGTTATTACAAGGACGTTTTCTTTTGTTTTGCACAGCGGTATTCGGTTATGAATATCCAGCACCTCATTCGACGAGGCAAGAGCCGAGATCCCTTCACCGGGAGTGGCCTCTTGAGCAGAAGTTTACGTCAAGGTAATAACTTCACTATAGCCGATTATTTTTTGATTTGCATCAAGGTATTCAGTAGGGAATATCCTGCACCTCATTCGACGAAAAAAGAGCCGAGATCCCTTCACGGGGAGTGACCTCTTTAGCAAAGGTTTTTGCCACTATATATTTGTAAAGCTATCTGGTTCCTTCAACGATATCAAGTTCATTACGTTAAAGTTTTTTCGCACAAAACCATTCGTAGCCCTCCGTCATTTCAGACAGGTAGCACTTAATATTCATGCTATGTATGTTAGCCTTCGTCAAGGCATAGTGTATGGTAGCTATTTGTTACTTTTCTGTTGCATAGATAGATGCATTAGTTTAGGACAGTCGTACTACTATGTTGCCTTCGTCAAGGGTATGTACGGGTGGGTTCAAATTAACCTGGACAATGACGGGTAGAACTTGACATGTGACTTATGATATGTTGGCCTTCGTCAAGGTCATAAGAGTATAGGGCAGAAATCACATCAGGAGTTTCAAACATACAGGAAACTTGCCAGGTATGCGCAAACCTTCTGGAGTGTGATAACTTGAGTGGATTCCATCAGGTTATCATGCGATGATGGTTGGATCCCGATTCCCACTGATGAGTTGGTTTACTCCTCGGGTGGTTTTAGATTATCCCGACTAATTCTTCTTTTGGGTTTGGAGGAGAATTTGAGGATACAGTGGGAGACATCCTGATTAGATAAAGTGATTAACCATTCTGATCTAGATTAGAGTGCACGCTGAGTGTTTCTTTTCTCTCTCTCTTTGGCATCGACCATGGCCCGACCCTAGACTATAACTCAGTAACCAAGTTAATCGAACCTCTTAAAACACACTGGGTTTTGGATGGTCAGAGTTGCATACTTCATTGCTACTCCTACTTTTACCCTTTTCTTTTCTCTGGAACATTACGTATCACTACGAAAATCCATAATTATTGGATATGACCATCGTATAGTTACATACGAACTCGAAGAAACTTGTTTCAGATTCGAAAATAGTTTCCGGTTCTGAAGAAATTGAATAGGACTATTCAGTTGTTTTTTCCTTTTACCTTCTCTCAGGTTGTGAGGGCTTCTAGAATTAGGAGAGTATACCTAATATGCTTATTGGATAGTTTTCTTCCAAACCATAGGTTGGTGCCGAACGGTAGGGAAGGAAGAAAACCATTTAGCCTAAGTACGGTATACAGAAGGTAATAAGTAAAGATAAATAAAGGGATTGGAGAGATGGCAAGGAAATATACGGTTACAGTCATGAATCTAGACAGTGGAAGATGCATTACTAAGAATACCCGAATACCCCTTCGAAACATTTTCATGTTTCAGTTTCACTGTGAGTTGTTAATTGAAAACTGATTTCCCAATTAGATTCTTACTCCAGGGTATGTATTTACCAGGTTTGATTCTCACATCTGTATGGTTTTGCAGATGATGAGTGGGAGTAAATTATTGGAAATTAGGTGATGATATTCTCATTATATCGTAATTCGTTGCAATTGATGATATTTGAGGAAATCGCCTGGGGTTTTGCCTGACAGTAAATTTTTGGTTTCGAATATCCGTTGTTATGCACCAATTTTAAACTGATATATCTGTAAGTTTATTTTATAAAGTGAGATATAACCTTTTGAAATTATGTCCATGATATTTACCTATATCAGTTGATGGTTAGGTAAGAAGTATTCAACAGCGGTGCAATCCTTCTTAACCATAGTACAGTTTTCAATCTACACCGCACAGGGTTTGAGTTATTCAACTCAGGAGACTTATACAAAATATTGTATGTTGTCCAGTGTCCATTAGAACAAAGGGGTTGGTACTCATACTATATTCTGTTTACTTGTGACTTCTCCAATTTTAGACAAGTATTTCGTAGAAATACAAGGTCCAAGTTTTGAGAAGTTATAGGTACAAGAATAAAGTAGAGAACCATGTGTTGCAAGTATCGGGATTCTTCAAGGTGATCGAAGATGTAGATACTTGTGTTTGGTATTCAGTTGATAGTAATGGTTTTAAGAACTTACTTCTCTTTCAGGTTACTCATATCTGGATGCACCCCTAGTTGAGTAATGCTGATCGGCCTCTCTCCATTTAGTTAACATGCACTGGAGACGGCTGCATGATTTGAATCTGGTTCCAATTAAATTAGGGCCTATGTTTCTATATTGTATATAGAATGGTTCATATCTTAACGATGTTAAGGTATATGGAGTTGTCCGGCTTATGCTTAAAACCAGACTCTGGGCATACTCAAGGCACGTTTCAGTAATGGCAGTTTGTGGGTTATCCCGAGCTATGACGAGGGGTAACTTTCTACCATCCGGAAGATCAATAGTGATATTGTTCTTAACTCGCCACAATTTTAGTAAAATAGACTTTTTCAGAAAACAGTAGTGGGAGTATGGTAGAAGTGGAAGTGATTCCAGAACCACAAACGATTACTGAAAATTTAATAGAACCTAAAAATTCAATCAGGTTTGACATTCCATTAGCCACTCCGCATATATGGTAGGTAACCTCAGGCGCCCGAGAGATACTTCAGTATCCTCAAAGACGGTGACAGGGAGGTTTTTGCTTATCCAGACTTGTCATTACTACTGTTCTAGACTATGAGACCTGGCATGAGGATGAGTATAGCGTCATGCTAAACTAACTTTAGAAGTGCACGTGTATATGACTCTGCCAGAGGGTTGTTATAGTCAGTGGGAGCAGCGGAAGCATAGTGCACAAATAGCTTGTGTCTATTTATAGACTAAAGCAAATATAGCGGAGATAGATCATCTATTTTTTATGTGACAGTCATAGATTTTGACTTCATCAGAATAGGAGATGGATCTGTTAAGAAGGTAGTAGGGTGTGATATCCTGGTATTTGGATGACATACAATTTATAAGAAGTGAAATTCCTATACTACAATCGCTTATACTATGGTTGTCACACAGTGGTTTCTCCACATTGGATATGGATAATATATCGGGCATTCTGGTAACTAGATCTATGGTTTTAGATCTAGATTTGGGTAGTTTCCCAATCTGGGTAATTTGACATTATTCTAAAGGTGTTTTAGAATGGACGACTCCTGGCATAATGGTGTACCTACAGGTGATGGAGTCACCCTCTCTAAAGGTGTCTTACAGACTAAAGGGGAGAGGGATGTGCATGATTGGTATATCACTTGCTTAGGCAATTGAGTCAATCATGAGATGTCAAGTGCCATACCAGATATTGTTTTTTGCACTAGTTACAATTAGTTTATATTAATCCAAGCCTGAAGAAACGTTCGGAAGCAGTTTATGAACATAAGTGGATGTTCTAGGTATTTGGTAACGGCAGCCTCCTTCGAGAGACGGTTATCATTCCAGGCTTCCAAGGTGACCTGGATGACAAAGTGACTGTCAGAGTTATAGTTTTCCCTCTTTCGAAGGACAGTAGTTTGGACAGGTGGTCTAAGCGGATACTGAGGAAGGCATGGCACAGGATACTGATTAAATTCGGTGGACGATACAGTCTAAGAATTTTGCTGGATTTGGAGTTTATTTGTGAACTGGGTCCCATCAGATATCCAAACATATTCTAAGACAGGTATTGCTCATTTCGGGAGATGGTTTTCTCTGCGAACTTGAGATAAAGATAGACATAGAAAAAAATATTGGAGCGGATCAACTCACTGAAGTTATTTCTCGAAAGCAATAGTTTCACAAACGAGCTTTGTGAAACTGATTAGTAAAGAAGTTGGGTGTTCGGTATCACACGGGCTGTGAGTATGCGAAATCGCAATAATTAGCCTTTAGTGCAAGTGGGTGATTGTTAGCTATAGTGCCCTCAAGGCAATTATCATAGTCGCAGGAAGGTAATTATGATGATTGAGGGATGACCTATACCAGTAGAACAGTCTTACTCGAGATGATAGTATGTTATCTGGTTTGTCTTTATCATTATGTACGGCATTACAGATCACTATTACATGTTGATAGAGCCCATAAGATTCTTGCTTGACTACCAGCAGTATGATGGCGATCATATACGTGGGAGCTAGGTGGTTTATAAGCACATCCTTAAATGTCCCTAGTCGAGGGAGTTTCGAGACTGGGCATCGATACTCCAGAGTAGACTAGTGTATACTGATCGAGACCCCGACGAGAGGCGGTGGCCGGTCTCACAAGCCATTGGTGTTAGTTTGTTCACCTAAGATGTATACAGGTGCTCATTGGGTTATGAGTACACCGGACGGACTCGCCGAGAACATACTAGTTGGTATTATACCTATTGTCAGATAGCAGTTCCCAGGTGACATGAGCACATGTTAGTCTATCGACCTGAGATCGTCATTTGTCTCGTGTGAGTTTCCACTGTACTTTGATTACTGCCCTACCACGGCTCTAAGGAGACGTGGAAACAGGTTTTAGTTGGGTACAGTTCCGAGCCACATAGAGGCAGTGAGCGGATCGTCGGGGGATTCGTATCTCCCGGTATTGGGGGTTGATGTCGCGATTGTGCACGGGTGGCCATCACCAGAAATTCTTGGCCAAGGTAGTTGAGAATTACTTATTCGGATCAGTAGTTTCTCAGGTGGTGATGGGTTTCATACTGACTCTAAATGTCGCGTTATTAGGGGTCTGACTTTATCCACCCCCCTAGACTCGATATGCGATACTCATAAACGAACGGACCGGACTGTACGGATATTGTCACTATCAGGCTCAGTAGGGGTTTCAGGATGAGTTTGCTCGTCGGCCTCCCTTTCGCTCAATTCCTTGGTATCCGTTACGTACAACTAGTGCCGCCGACATGCTTGTGGTTGAACCCACTGCCAGTATATTGACGAGTCTTTAGAGTCCCACACAGAGGGTTTCCCTATTTCGGGCAAAACGATGTAGAGGCCGTATGGTTTTATGGCAGGGTTCGATCATATACGTGTACTTATGCACACATGATGTTCGGACGGATAATACTAGTGGGCTTTGGTTTAAGCCGGATTCTAGTATTATATTGTTGGATTATTTTCGTCTCTTTGTATTCGTATTCTTCGGAATACGGATGCGGGTATGTATATACGGTTGAGGGGTGTTCTTGTAGTTTATTACAAGATTACTTTTAAATGATTACACCTTATCATGGTTTAGACCTTTTTGGATTAAAAGGTTATCGAGGTGTAGGATGAGGAGTTTATTGCATATTTTGTGGCATGGCTAATTAGTGACCCATGGTTACTATTCTAGCATGCTTAAGGTTTTGTTTATTGTGAGATTATTGTTGACTTGAGATTTTATGGTTGAATCTAGATATTTTGGTGGCATGGGATATTTTTTGGGTGGCATCATTATTTATTCTATAATCTCACAACAAACAAAAGAGCTAAGCTGTTATTCATTTCATTTGTCTCCCTCATGAGTTAATCTAAACTCTCATCCTCATGGTATCTTCTTATTCCTCTAACTCCATCCAAACCCTCTCATGAGTTGAGAATCCTTGGGTGTCTTGAGACAAAATAATCCTTCATCACTCTCTACTTTATCTACGGTATCTATTGTAGCGATCTAGGTATCCTAGTTGCCTCAGATATGAGGTTGGAGCTCGTTGCATAGACTCTCGGATGGATCATCTTCGATGGAGGGAGACCGGAGATCAAGCTTGATCAAGGAAGCCCCTAGGAGCTTGGGATAATAGTTGAAGACCGAAGGACACGGATCTATTCGGTATAAACCATTCTAAACTCCTAGTTTAAAGATTGCTAGTTAAGAGTTAATGGTAGATCCAGGTAATTGGTTGTGGTAGCGCTAAGTTTTATAAAAAAAAATTCCGCATTTAGTCACGGATAGATGGACGGGGCGCTGCCGTAACCCAACACAAACAACCACGTTAATATAACAATCAAATAGTATACAGTTATATTCTTTCCGTCTATTCTATTTCTATCTTTCTTTGGGACTTATCGAGCGATTGTTCGCTGACGACATTTCTATTTCTCTTCTTTCTTTGGAATGTTGTCAGGTGGATCCGACTCACTGGAGATAGAGCCCAGTTCAGAGGACTTGGATCAGTTCAGCGAGGACCCCGAGCTTTAGACTCTTGTATATACTTTACTTTCATGTTCATACCATTGTTTAGGTATTGCTTTCATCATTGTATTTACTTTTCAGCTGTATTGTAAAGAAATGTTTAATAAATAAAAGTTGCTGTTCATTTACATTTCATGTCTTCTTGTATATATTTACATTATATTGCTTAATTACGCTCAGCGTGTTTACTTCTGAGCAAATACGTAGCGAGCCCAGTCGCGCCTCCTTACCCGTACACTGGGAAGCGAGGCGTGACATAAGCTCATTTGGAATAATTTCTTTGAGGTCTTGTACCTTGCGATACTAGAGTACTCTCCATACAAATCCTTGCAATGGAGAAAAATGGATTTATGTCCATTTTTTCATGCTGCTTCTGAAGTTCATTATTCATTGAAGCCAGCACAATGCACCTAGTTTTTTCGCAATCCACGCCCCATGTTTTGCGGACCTTTATGTCCTCAACCGTGAAATCCGGCCCTGGGATCAGGGGAGCAGTACTGGTGAGGACATATGCGACTTTGTCGTAAGTGAGTGCAATATTGACGTTCCTCAGTTATGGAGTGGAGGGGCTGAAAATTACTCGGGGGTTCGTGGTTCTAGATGCGGAGCAAAATGGTATAGGTCGTGATGTCCTGGTACTAATAATGGAGTAACCAGCCGACATTTAATATTCGTTGAGTCTGCGATGTCTCGGAGAAAACAGACTTAATCAGATGGTGAGCAGAGAACAGGGCCAACGAGCCAGGTGGTGTTCGAGGCTCCAATCCAGGTTACGGGAGATGAGGTGGTCGGTACTTCGATTCAGATAGAGAGTCCGGTACAGAAAGTAGTGCAGAGGTCGAGAATAGTTCGGTGTACAGAAGTGGCTAGGGACGAGTTTCCAAGGCAAGAGGATTAGAAGTTCGGCAGACAGACTGTGCGCATGTTTGATTTGTGGAATTAATAGTGTCATGAATGGGGAGTTGCGTCGGTTGCAGCAAAGTATTGAGCAGGTTCTAGCTCGTTATGTGATGGAGGAGACTCGACCCGTGTCTTCTTACTTAAAGACGCACTTCAGGTTTTCGGCGATGTTATTTTCAGGTATAGATTACGCTGATGATATGGGCAGATGGAGGTCGACGACGGGTTACACGTTAGGCACAGATGAAGTGCCAGGTAGATCGATGATTTAGTCTAGTATCGCGGTTTCAACAATGGAGGCAGAGTTGATGGCCGTTATGGAGACGGTTAAGGAGGTCATTGATTTGCGTAGATTGTTGGGTTTGGGCGTTCCAGAGGTGGTGAGAGTGTTCTTCTTAGAGGCCGAGAAGAATGTGATGTCACTTACAAAAATTGGTGCCCTAGAGAATCCGACAAACGCGTTTTTGAGATGGTTCCGGTGCAAGTTTAAGTTTTGCCTACTAAATTGTTGAGGTGCCTTTAGGCACAAGGCAACAAGAACAGAATTCTAAGATGTTGAGAAAGTGAAGAGATTATAACGAATTTGATTCAAGGTGGAGATTGTTGAATTTGATTTAAATTTGGAATTAGTTAGGGATTGGTTAGGATTTAAACTAATCTTGTTAGTTTAGATTTAAATCTAATATTTAGATTGAATTCATATTTATCTCTAATTTAAATATGGATTTATCTCCTGGTATTTATTTACCTTATAAATATGTGGCTTTCTCTAGGATTTTGTATTAATTCATAATTCTCTAATAACCGGGGGTTTGATTAGAGTTGGAGGGACGGCCAAACACGGTCGTGGATAGAGAGAGGTTTTGTAAGATAGGGTATTTCTTTGTAAAGGAGGTGAGTAGTCGGTGTAATCTCTTATAATTCTTTTCATAGTGGAAGTTTTCGTCGTGGTTTGCAGGATTACGTGTTAGTTGCGCCGAGCCTGTATAAATCTTGTGTGTTTTTGTTGGTGTGTTCTTTTTGTGTGATTTGGTATCCGCCGGATAGTCTTTTTCAATCTACCATAAAATAAAGGTTTCGGATTTCCGCTGTACAGTAGATACGTAATACTTACAACATTACAGGCCAGTGCCAGAAAAAAACTATTTTAAATTATTCTTTAAAGATTTACAAATTAATCATGAAAATTATACCAACTAAATTTCACATTGTATATACAATAAATGTATTACAGTATTTGGAATTATATGTCTATGGTATACCATATCGAGTGAATATTGATATAGGAAGCGAGTTTGGTTCAATCCGGCCTTAAGGTTCGTATGCGGGTTTTTTGTTAAACCCATACTCGACAAGAAATGGTTTGTGTGTAATCTTTTACACGTCCGATGGGGTTCGAGCGAGTATGGGATGTTAACTAAACCTGAAATTATCAAGACGGTCAGAGTCAGATTCAGGTCATTATCCCCAGTGTACATTACCCCCACAACTTTTAATACCGATAGTTTTGTGTTGTATATTTTTCTAAAATGTTCTTCAAGCCTTTAGCTCCAATTTTTCCTCTCCTTTCTTTTACAAAATTTCTAATTCAAAACACCTCCTTCCTGCCTCGTCTCTTCTTCTCCTAAGGGGCTGTTTGGCTGCAGGATTATGGAATTTGGATTCCCAAGATAGTACGGTTGAAATTTCTGGATTTGGTAATTTATTGTTTGGTTGGTTTTGGATTCCTATAATTGGATTTGTAGATCCTTGTAATCTTTGTTTGGTTGGTGGAAAAAAATGGGATTTGGATTTGAGGATTTTAGAGAGAGATAGAGAGAGAGAGGATTGTTAAATAAATAAAGTGTATGGGCCCCATCTAAAAGTACAATGAATAGTACCAAATCCTTGTGAATCCTTGAAAATTTTTAGGATTCATGAATCCTTCTTTTGTGGTGGGCCCCCATACAAAACAAAGGAATCCTAAAAATCCTAATTTTGCAACCAAACACAAAATTGTGTAATCCTAGGATTCCACAATCCAAAATCCAAATCCAAACTCATAATCCTGCAACCAAACAGCCCCTAAGTGCAAGCATAGATTCAAAAGTGTATGGAGTTGAAAAGATAACGAAAATGAAAAAAGTGAAGAACAAGGTCAGTCAATTAAATTCATTAAAAGTACAATTTTTGATATAAAAAGGATTTACCGCTGAAAATATCAACACAGCATTCAGACTTGTGGCATAAAGTCATTTTATCCCATTGACTGTGTGGATTGAATTATTTTTAGTCTATAAGTGATTAAAAATCACATCAAGATGGTCCCAAATAGACATGTTGTTTGGATCTCTCTTTTACTTTTCAATAACTGATTATTTTAGCATGGGTCCCATCATGATTAGCTAAAAAATGACATTTTTCCCATTTAAAAATAAATTAGAAATTCCTAACTTATTGCATAAGTGATTATGGAATAATGGAGTTGATCTAGTAATGTACCATAATAACCCCTCGTCTTTTCATCCTAATTTTAAGATGGTATTAATGTTACGTCCTTTTGGTTATTTTATACTTAATAATCACTTATCTATACATTCATCCAAATACATTATCTACTTATAATCACTTTTCATATAAAATCATCCTGACACTAAATAATTTATTTGCCATAAACATTTATAAGTGATATTTTCATTTTTTTCCCTTTATAATCACTTATAAATGATTATGTCAAATAATTACTCAATCAAACAAGCCAGTTATATTCTCATTCCGCCAAAAAAAAACAGTTATATTCTCAAACTTTCTATAAATGAAAACCAAATTATCTAATATCTCTAAGGTTGAAGGTCTAATAAGTAACTAATTATATTATAATATTAATGGCAAAATGCCACGTCAGCCGTTAGAAATTACCAAAGAGGACCTCAGATGCATGAACCTGGCCATGAGCCGTACGCATCATCCCACACATGAATCGCCACGTGTCATCACCACATGCAAACATCGTCCGCTGTCTCCTTTTCGCCAGCACGCAGCAGATCCCTCCATCTCCTTCCTTCCTGCTCCAACAAAAAACACCATCTTTTCCTCCCCAAAACCCTAACCCTAACCCTAACCCTAGTTCCCCACCCCCTCCATTAATGGCATCTGCCCCCTTTCTGCTGCTCCTCTTCCTCTTCTCTCTCCCTCTCTCCTCTTCAATCGAACAGCAGCAGCACCAGCAGCCGCCTCCGCCGCAGCAGCAAGAGCAGATACTCTCTCTCCTCGAGCGGCACGAAGCGCAGCTCAATCGGATCGAAACCCTAATCGAGTCGCTTTCAAAGTCGGTAGCTTTCCTCGAATCCTCGATCACCTCTCGATCCGGCGCGCTTCAATCGGCTCAGTCGATCCCCTCGATCGCCGCGGCGGCGAGCCAAAGATCGCTATTTTCCGAGAGGTTCGCGTACCTCGCCGCCTCCAGGCTCGAGTCCGATGACCCCACGTGCGCCGTCGCGCTGCCGTACGCCGACGGCGACGGCGTCGCCAAGTACTTCGCCGTCGGAGACCCCCGCGGCGTCGCCTATGTCATTTCCACCCGCGGCGACGTCATGCTCCAGGTCCCCGCCGTCTCGGACTCGCCGGTGACGGCGATCCTCGCGTACCTGTCCCCTTCAAGGAAGAACGAGAGCCTTCTGTTCACCGGACACGGCGATGGATCGGTGGCGGCTCATCGGATCTCGGAATCGAACGGCGGAGGTTGGCTGAGGCTGGTGTTGGTTGAGTCCCGGCCGTTTGTGAGGGGGAGCCGGGATCTCGATTCGCCGCCGGTGGTGATTCTCGAGCTTTATCAGATCAGGAGGACGAGGTACATTGTGGCGGCAGATGGAGGAGGAAGGATTCGGGTGTTTACGGAGAATGCAGGGACTTTGTACGGGACTGCGATCGCTTCGTCTCGGCCGTTGGCTTTCATGAAGCAGAGGCTGCTGTTCTTGACTGAGACTGGTGCTGGATCCTTGGATCTCAGGTGAATATTTGCTAACATTCGGCAAGGTTGCATTTTTTACCAGAGAAAAATGAAAATTTTATGTCTTATGTACCTAGATACAGGTGTTTCGTTATGATGCAAATTATAGTTTGCATTTTATAGTTTCTACCAATGTTTCCATGAGTAGTTATTTTCAAGATTTTTAGTATAGATTATAGAACATTGCCCTGATATATTGAAAATCATAATAATTTATTGGGTAAATTGTCAAAACCCTCCTAGCAGGTTTTCCCGCTAACAAAAAAGCCCTAGCCTTGAAGCGTTAGTCAAAAAAACCCTGAATTTTTTTACCTAAATTGGTAATACATATCGCAGGCAAAAACATAGATACCGTAGGCAACTGGATAGATATCGAATATTAACTAGATATAGCAGATACAGATTCCGAAGGCAGGTTTTTTATTTTTGACAAACGAAAACTTTTTCAAAGGGTTTTCGACAAGCATTTCGGGACCAGGGTTTTTTTTGTTAGTGGTAAAATCTGCTTGGGGGGTTTTGACAAGTTACCCTAATTTATTTTTTGTTCCCATGGCATCGCATCTTTTCGTACAATTCGGAAATGTAGTTTTAGGAAGAATTTTAATTCATCATGTTTTAACTAAGTTTTTTGACCTTTGATTTAGTGATTCATCTTTCGTTTCGTGTTCACTTATAGCATTTATGGGTTTTCTTCAAAGGAAAAACAAGATCAAACACTATCAGTCCCGACACCTCTTTGTTGTTGGCATCATCTTTTTGGTGTTTTGAACTTTTATTTTAGTGGTGTATATGCATAGAATTCTGTTCATTGTGCCAACCAAGAGAATATAAGGACAGGTAGGCCTGCCATCTTGCAATTATCGCACATTCTCAATCTGTGTATGCACCCTTTGCTTGCAATTTCAGATTTACAAATGATTTTTTCCCTCCCCAATATAACAGGTCAATGGTGGTGAAAGAGAGCGAATGCGAGGGTCTAAACGGTTCTCTTGCCAAAACATATTTGTTCGATGGATCAGAGAGATCTAAAGCATATGGCTTCACTTTGGACGGCGATCTTATCCACGTCGTGCTCTTGGGAGATGCCGGAAATCTCAAGTGCAGGGTCCGCTCCATTCGAAAGTCTGAAATCGACAGTGGTCCCGTTTTGATCCAAGCAATAAGAGGCTACCTTCTTGCTGTAACTAAAGACAAAATCTATGTTTACAATGTCTCGTCTCAGTACTATGGCAGAGTTGGAGCACCCCGGCCTGTTTTCTTTTCTACCCTCCAAGAAATCAAGTCTATATTCATGCCTGCTGAACCTGTTACTGATGGTCTCTCACTGTCAAACCCAAACCCAAACCCTCTCATTGCGACAGACCGTGAAAAGCTTGTAGTGTTGGGGCTTGGTGGTGGCTATATTGGTATATACAAATCAAACCTCCCATTGTTCAAGTCCGAGAGCAACAGCGTGTTTTGGAGTGTACCTGTTCTCCTCTTTCTTTTGTTTCTAATTGGAATTTGGCAGTTTTATGTAAAAAAGAAGGATTCTTTGGGTTGGACACCAGAGGATTCTTTTAATAATACTTCAAGTACATCTTCCTCGAGCCTTTTGGCTCCAGGCCCGGGCGAGAGAGCGTTTGGGGATGTTTCGAGACCTGGTGATATTCGAGAACTTAGAGGTGGAGGGCTTAGAGGGCCCCCTCGAAGGTACGTTTCGCCTCCATCCAGATATCCTGCAGGACCCACGATTCCATTTAGGCCTACTACCACCACTACTACTTCAGATTCTGCTTTTAGAGGTACTGCTGCAGATTTGAAATTCAGGGGGCCGACTCTCGAAACCCCACCGGGGTTTCCAAGTAGAAGAGAACCCTTGTTTCCAAGTACCCAAGTTGTGGATGAACACGTTGATTGAACTTTGGCCTTGCATTCTGGTTCTTTGGGTTCTACGACGATGATGGATGTTGTTGTTGTAACAGAAGAAACACGGTAAGAGAAGTTTATGGCAAGATAGAGATGGTATGAATTTGCCCATTTTGTATTATTCGGCACTTGTGAAGGTAATACTATGGACTATTGCATGAATGATATTCTTTTAATTTAATAGTTTGCTGTTCTTTATAAAGTCCGGCGCGGTGCGTTTATTGTACCTGCCTCCTCGTGGTCCAACTAATTTACTTGACTATTATACTGGACATAAGGGCTAGATATGTATGTCACGGCCACATTTTGATGATTTTATAGAACATTAATGTGGAGATTTGACTTATTTGATTGTTTACAATGGTAAATGGAAACCTTCATTTTTTTTGTACATCAATGAAGTTCTGACTAGATATTATGATATATTTCCAATACCATGTTGCATTGTTTGCCACTAAAGTAATCATCTTTATGTAAGTCTAGATATATCCTCTGTACTTAACCTAGCAGCTGGGAACAATTGTACTGGCATCAGAAACATAGCTGTGCTGCAATTTTTAATAAACTTTTGTCAGACTTTCGATTCTCTGTTTTGGATATAAGATGGGACTTTAAAGATAGTCCCACATTGGAAACAACAAAAGAAACACACGAGTATAAGATATAAGATGGGTCAAATATGAACATACGTAACTCTTCTCATATTTTGTATGTGACAACCACACCAAGAAAAAGTGATGGTTGCACGTGAGGGAGAGTGTTGTTGGAACCCCGCTTATCATTAAAAGTCCATCACTCCTTCAACTTTAATACTCTAAACTTTTTACATAGTATCAGAGTTAATGGCTCGATCCTTTACATGACAACCACATCAAGAAAAAGTGATGGTTGCACGGAACTCGTACTCTGCACGTGACAACCACACCAAGAAAAAATAATAGTGTTGCATGTTACTCTACTCGTACTTTTCATGTGACAACCACATCAAAACTTTTTACATGGTATCAGAGCTAATTGCTCGATTCTTTACGTGACAACCACATCAAGAAAAAATGATGGTTGCACGCAACTCTTCTCGTACTCTGCACGTGACAACCACACCAAGAAAAAATGATGGTGTTGCATGTTACTCTACTCATACTTTTCACGTGACAACCACATCAAGAAAATGTGATGGTTGCACATGAGAGGGGGGTGTTGAAAGTAAAAAAAACAGATAATGAGACTTTAAAGATAGTCCCACGTTGGGAACAACAAAAAGAAACACATGGGTATAAGATATAAGATGGGTCAAAGCTCAACAAGACTTGAGTCTTATCGTTGGAACTCCTTATCATTAAAAGCACATGTGTAAAAGCCCATCACTCTCTCAACTTTAAATACTCTAAACTCTTTACGGATAGCATTCAAGTGACATTTTTGTCCTGGTCTCGACAAGTTCTTTACATGAATAATTGCTTATATCTATCTTTGACAGCTTGATAAGTTCGCATTGACCCTTGTATATAACTTCCATCATCTTTCTTCATTCTCAGTGTTCAGTCAGTAAATTTTCATTTAATAATGTTTGATTTACTCCTTCCTAGTAAGCTCAGAAAGCATGATTTGGGAGGGTCCTCATTTATATGATATATTTGCTGCATGTATATATTCCTTGTACATTTCAGTGTTATATGGTATACCTAGGGCTGGCAACACTTTGGATCCTCTAATCCTATAAGATCTATTTGTGGATTTACTTGAAATTATCAGGGATTCCATCTCGGATCCACACCCACCAAGAAGCCCATGATCCACATCCAGGGTATCAGTTTGGATTCGGCTTTTGGTTTATACTTCATCCAATCCCCCCCCCCCCCCGCCCCCACTCCTCCTCTTTTCTTATAACTGCCATTTCTTATTAACAACCAAAAAGGAACTGACGAGTTGCAGTTCATGATAGTTGTTTCCAATATCATGTATATAGACGTCCAAATATGACTTCACATTTATATTGACATGAAGCTGCTTTATATGTTACACACTGAAGTTTGCTCAGGTGTTCTGTGCAAAAATAAGTAAAGATGCAGAGTCTTGTGCTCTTATCAGGTATGTGATTTATCATTTCTTGTTAAGGTTCAGGTTGCTCTCCCTTTTTAACAGAGAAAATGTGTTTTTTAGGTCTTCTGATAAAGAAAATAGGAGGGATACTCTTTTTGTATTCCCCATTGAACAAATGGTTATAGAATGAGTTTGCTTAGAATCATAAAGCAAAAGTGAAGAGTTAAAGTATATACATAGAGAAATGAAAGTTGAAAGCGAAGGAGATAGTGTAGAAGGTCCATAACAGTCCAAAAAGTCACCCGCCCTTTTCTCATAAGCAAGAGATCACTGAGGAGCAGCCTGGGCGATGGCATTCTGCCTTTAATCACACAAGTCAGCAAGTCAACCACCATCGGTACCGTTCACTCTGTTCACTCGTTCCAGCTACTTTGCTCGCGAAGAAGAGTGGCTCCTCCGCTACACAAAATTTGTTAGATGATTTTTGGCACGTGATAACGTCCATGAGTTAAGGTTCACTACTCTTTCGTACAGCACCTTTCATTTCATACATGTACATGGTCGGATTTATCCTTCATTTCCTAAGCTTTTTTGTTATATGTAGACAATTGTGCCATTTTGTTCTCATTTGTCGCGCTTCCATTATCAGGTATGGTGAATTCTGATTGGGTTATCTCCAAAGTTGCCCCCCCCCCCCCCCCCAAGTAATTTTGATCGCAGAGTTGAAGTTACATTGGCTTCTAATTTGTTGGTTATCTAGCATAAAGAATGCTATTCCTGTATCGCGCTAACCTCAGTGTCAACTAACTATACTATGATACTTAGTTCTGTTCTGGGGTAAGAGGTTGCTTCGGTAATTCATGAACTATGAATTCATACTCAATCCTTGGGTAAGCATTAAATCATTTTCTGGGGGTTTAAACAAAGCGTATGCCTTTCCTATTCACTCAGGACGCATCATACCAATTTACTATGCACCTTTGAAATATAGAGACAGTGATTTCTTTTGGCCATTGTACTGCTACTTCTCTTAATGTAAGAAAGAAAACTAGGTGATTTCAATCGATCATTACTTTTAATATCATATGACATTTTTATCTAAGTTTATGCTTTACTTTTAGTGCATGTTTGTTTTAGAAATTTGACATAGTTATACTTGACACAGGTTTCAGATATAATTTTGTCAGGAGAAGAATCAAATGACAGCTTAAAATGCGCAGAAAAAGAACAGGGAGTAATTTTTATCTCTTTTTGCAATCTGTGAAACTGTCTAATACTGCTATGGCATTTCACATTGATGGACCTAAAATATAGACTGAGATCGACAACGCAACAAGTTATCTAGGTTTTCATTTGTGATCATTATTTGAACCGGTTGAGATCTGAAAATATGTGAAGGGGTTATATGTTTTAACTGATCAATTTTCCTTGGATGCTCAAGTCAGGATAAGCTCATGTTAAGGTATAGGGGAGAGATTGTGCAAATACTAATTTACATAATCACCCGACTTATAAATTCGGAATTTTGTATCTTTTTATTCTTCATTTGGATGCGAACCCTTCGGGGTGTTCAGTTTGGTGAGGAAATTTATGTTGAATGAGCGGCTTTCTTGAGACATGGCTTATATGGGTTTGTTTAGCTTATGGGCTGCGATTCGGGCGGGCCTTTACCAAAGCACAGGTATTTGTCACCCACACTTCTTGTGCAAATGGACAATAAAGCACTTATTTTTGTTATAAATCTGCTAACTATGTCTGAGATGTGATTGCTAAGAGGTTGAAGATTCTTGTACGAGAATGAGAATGAGAATGAGACATGATATGTGATGGGGGACCATCACAGAAGATGAAGTTTGACCCATTAGCAAAAATTCCGAATAAACAATTTGGATGGTGAGATATGAGGCTGTATCCTCTGGTACATTTTTCATTGTTTTAATGAATAATAGGCCGTAACTTGATGCAAGCGAGATCGGAACCATAGTTCTCTTGCTCTTCTGCAAAGTAATATCTGTCTTTTGAGTAAATTTTGGTGTATAGTGAATTCTGCTAAAAGTAAAATATATATACGGTGTTAAATTTAGTAGTACATAAATCGTTTGATAAAAGTAAATTATATATGCAAAATTAAATTTAAATTTTGCTGTTTACTTTCTTGGAAATAGAGATGCATGTAACATTCGTTGCAAAATGTCTTCATTTCATATGTTGTTAGGTTAGCAACAAACTTGAGTTAGAAAATGAAAATAGGGTTGCATAAACAACAAAAATTCTCGCTACATCTGTTGTACATTTTTTGGTTGCACAAAAGTTGTCTGAACATTCGTAATTTTGATCATAGCAGATGTTATGGGCGTGACATAAGATTAAATATGCAAACTGGGCAAATTTGCAACATATACTTCATTTCCTCTTTTCTATGTTCAATCAAATACAAATTTTTTTGGGGATCAGAACATCTAACTACAAATCTCAAAGCTAACCGAACAATGAGTTTGGGAATTTTTATCTGCAACAATTGTTGTATTTTTTTCCTGTTGCCAACCAAATAAGGCTTGTTTGCCATAAGAACCAACCATAACTTGGAAGTATAAAGTATTCATTCATTTATACAAATTCATGCATCATTGTCTCCATCATGAATTAATCATACTCGAGTAGTTGTATAATTAAAGAGTGATAAATTGCCACTTCAAGGTCCTCCACTGCTGGTAGTTTTCTTGTAGGGGCAAATCTTTAATGTAATTAAACACTCATTACCATAATTGTGGTGTCAAATAGTGAAGAAAGGGAAACATACCTCTACTTGATTTGTTGACCACTTTCATTGTTAATGTTTTTGTTTGGTTTGGTAGGTGTAGAAAATGGAGTGAGGGGATAAAAATGTTTTGGAGTAATTATATTTGTCTAGACAAAGATATGTTGAAAAGAGAAAAAGATTTGTCAACATGTTTAATTGGAAAGATGCATGCTTTTCATTCAGAATAAAAAAATACTTGTCTGCTCATTTTGGAGCCTGCCTTTAAAAAAAGCTTACAGCTAGTTCATATATAGCGGATCAGAAGAGTTTGAAATATAATTAAAAAATGGTGTTTCAGATGGCCATAATTTTTCTTGAAGTAGAGACGGCCATAATTTTGAAATAACATACAATAATGGAAACAAATTTATAACTCGCTAATGCACACCAATTAAGAAAAACATTATCACTTTCTTAATATCAGCAATTAATCTACTGCCATATCACCGCTAAAAAATTCATGCCATTTTTGTCCTCAACTATTAAGGAAAGTATTATCACTTTTTAAATATCAGCAATTAATTTTCTAGGTTATTTTTGATATTATATTATTTATTGATATTTTTATCATTAATGATTTTCTTTTTATTCCAAAAACGTCAAGTAAAGTGAGACGTTTCTCTCTCCAAAATGATAAGTAAAAAGAGACGGAAGGAGCATGATCTAAACAACTAAAAAATAAATAAAGCATGGATTACAGAATAAAACCCAGCTAAAAATTTTGGCACTTGTTGTTGTTGTCCTAAGATTTACAAAATTAAAATTAAAATGGCTCCATAATGTTTAAAAGAAAACTTATATTTTACTATTGATTAAATTTAGGTATTAATGACATTGAAAAGACAATTTATTTTTTATATTTTTCTAAAAGTTGGCCCCCTAATAAACATAATGCATAAAAAATGAATATAAAGATAACCACATAAGATGGTTTAATCATGTGCGGCGCAGACCTACGGAAGCACGGTTAGACGAATGGATATTCTCAATTTAGGCCAAGTCAAAATGACAAAAGGGAGACTGAAGAAAATGTGGATGAAGACAATACGAAAAGATATGGATGCCAAAGGCCGTAATGAAAGTATATTGTTCGATAGAACTGAGTGGAGGAGGAGGATCCATGTGCTCAACCCGGCGTGATTCTCATGTTGGTTCATGTAGCCTACTCCATATGCTTAGGATAAAGACTCAATAGTTGTTGTTGTAGAATTTGTCAAAATGTCAATTTTACACGGCTTTTTTGATGATCGTCACCGTCCATCTTAATCTTCATAGTTTAAAACATATGTATGCCAATTTCTGATTTTGATACTCTTTAATTATTTATTTGGTCATCGAGAATGTTCTGTTATTGATATCTTTTAAACTTATGATCCTCCGCTGCTGCAAGTGCAAGGAAGTGTCTAAGTTACGTAATCTTATGTATGCCCACACCTAAAAATATTTTGATCAAAATGAATGCTGCATATCATTTGATAGGTTTTTGACATTTACTACCTACCAAAAGAGTTTTTCTTCTATGTCATTCCCCTCACATTTCTAGTTTTTTTATACATTAGAAACATATATTAAAAAAAAAGAGTATATTGTCACCGTACATATTTCATGGCATATGCGACAACTTCATTGATTCATGTGTTTATGTTTGCAAATAATTCAAAAATCTTTATGGTTTCCATGTAAAAAGATATTAAAAAATGGCTTAATTTTACTGGATTCCATCTGAGTTTGCCAAAATCTCATAATTCTCTTTTGTACTTTTAAATGAGCAGATAACTATCTTATTTAACGGTGTTACACGGTTAAAAAAAATCCCCAAAATGCCCTTCACCATCATCATCCTCATCTTCTTCCTCCTCCTTCTTTAACCCAACACCATCATCTTTCTCCAAATCCTCACCACCACCACCACCACTTTCCTCATCTTTCTCCAAATCCTCACCACCACCTTCTTTCTCCTCTGAATCCTCACCACCATCTTCTTCCAAATTCCCACCAAATACATACACACCACCACCACCATCTTTTCCTTCCAAATACATACACACCACCACCACCACCACCATCTTCCTCAAAATCCCAACCACCACCTTCCTCCTCTTCCAAATCCCAACCACTACTGCTTTCTTTCTCTTCCTTCAAACAACCATCATCACCTTCTTTCAAATACCCACCGCCAACCATCACCACTATCATCTTCCTTCTTCAAACCCCAACCACCACTTACTAAAGTAATTGTATGTACCCTTGCAGATTCAATACAATTCTTATAATATTTATTAAATATAAATATGATTTTATAGTTGCACTAATAGTAATTGGTTAGCTAGCTCATATGTATTTATAATTGTTATAATATATCTAGAAATTATATTGTTAGATCATGCACTGCGATATGTTACTTGCATTGAGAGATGGTCTAATCTAGTGATTTCTTAAATGAGTTTTTAGCTTATAACCAATATGAGATAGCTAGTTTTATAACAGGTTATTATACATGACAATGACATATTAGATGTGGTGTCAGTCACCGAGAATGGAGATTCTTCAGGTGCGTGTCATAAGCACGTATTGTGATACATGTAGTGCATGACCTCGTTTCAATTCTCTAAGATATGTCACTTATTGTAGGGTTCCCTAGCATGACTACTGGGTTTCGGAAGGCATCAACCATGCCAATTTAAAAAAAATAGCGTGCTAAACAACCTTAGACAAAGAATCTTAACTAGAGAACTAGGGTAAACAAGTATGTAAATAACTTTACATCTAATTGAATAAGGAATACAACCTTTGTAGACCGGTCCTTCGCTTCAAAAACTCCGTGTAGTAGTCCCTTCACTCCAAGCAGTGGTCTCCCGGACTTTCGCTAGGCTCCACTAGACGAAAGGAACAAGCTTGCTTGAAATCTTCGAGACCGAACATGATCTACATCGAGAAATCTCCAACTCAAGCTAGCTCTTCACTAATTGGGAATTAGTGAAGCAAACAATCTAAACTAAATAACTAATCTAGTGTAGATTGATGAAGTAGGAATTTTGCTTACTTTAGATTTATTTTTCTCACTAATTTTCTTCACCTCCTAAAAACCTAGAGAGCTCAAGGAGATGAAGAAGAAGATGAAGTGGAGAATGCTATGAGTGAGAATAGCAATCATGGGTGAGATAATATCTCATACTAACTCTTGTAGAGACTTAACCATGGCTTAACATAATGGTTAGGTTAATAAATATCTAATGTAAAACAAAATTAGTAGATTAAGTCAATGGTTCTCCAAGCTTCCACTAAGCTCCAAACCATGACTAATATCCAACTAATTTTGATTTACTTTAAATAAATAAAACCCTAAATTATCTTATCATGGTGTGAGTCTCATACACCAATGTAGCATGTAGCAACAAGCATGACACAATAATATATATCACACATATATTAAATGTGCACAAGTGAGAAAAAGAAATGCTTAAGTGAGCTAATATTAGTTAATGTATGTTAATATATCAAATATATATTTATACATTAAATTATTAAATCAACAATTGATTTAATAATCCGGCTATATCACATATAACCGACTAATATCATTTGCATCAACTTATCGAATCAACACTTGATTCGATAACCCGGCTATATCACATATAACCGACCGATATCATATATCGCGAGAATAGAATACGGTATCACATACATGTATTATTCTCGGTCCCGCACATATCACATATGTGCTCCTAGTTCGTTTCGCCTGAGCCAGGAAACCTCTGTGTAGGACTCTAAAGACTCGTTAATATGCCGGCAGTAGGTGATGATCATATCAGTCACCCACAATCCGTCGGCGGTACTAGCTAGACGTAACGGCTTCCAGGGTATTGAGCGATCAGAAGATCAACAAGCAAGCTTGTCTAAACTCTCGCAAAGCCTGTCAGTAACACTACCGTACAGTTCGGTCTCTTCGTCTGATATGTCGCATATCTAGTCTAGGGGTGGTAAATGTCAGACCCCAGTAACTTGATAAGTCATGCCGATATGAGGCTCATAACGGGTCGAGAAACTACTGATAATACTTACCAGTAAATCTCCGTACCAGCCCTAGCCAGAGACTTCTTGTTATGGCCAATCGAGCACAGCGCAACATCAACTCCCAATACCGGGTAAGGCGAAACCCCTCCTATCGCTCATTGCCTCCATATGACTCGGGACTGTATCCCAAAACCATCGTTTTGCATGTTTTCTTGAACTTGGTAAGGTGGAAATCAAAGCACGGTGGGAATCACACAAGACTCTATGACGATCTCGGGTCTACAGACTAACCTGTACCAGTGTCACCAGAGAACTGCTATCTGACACTAGGTATAATACCATCTAGGAGTTCTCGACGAGACATGTTCAGTGTACCCAGTCTCCACTGAGCACCCGTATACTATCTTTGATGTCAAACACCAATGGATGTGGGATCATCCATCGCCCATCATATGGGTCAAGAAGCGTATACGCTAGTCTACTGTAGAATATCAATGCCCCATCTCGATACACCCTCGACTAGGAACAATTAAAGGATGAACTTATGTACTACCCTGGCCCGACTAGTATGATCTCCATCATAGTCCTGGTAGTCAAGTACACATTCTAAGGGTTTTATCAACATGTGAGAGAAAGACAGTATCACATTACAAGTCTACACGTTAAGATAAAAAGCAATCAGATAGTATACTATCATGTCGAGCAAGAAATTCCTCTCTCTATATGTCCAAGCATCCATTATAATATACAATCATGTACAACAATGGCCTCTAGGGCATACATACAACTAACAATCTCCCACTTGCACTAAGGCCAGTTGTTGTAGTATCTCATACCCAACATCCCAAAGAGTCTCTCAAATTGTATCTGGGGTATGGCCTTCGTGAGTGGATCCGCCGTGTTATTCTTCGTATAAACTCTCCTGACCTCGATCTCCCGGCGATCAACTGTCTCCCGGATCAGGTGATACCGCCTCAGAATATGGCTGGATCGCTGATGGGACCTGGGTTCCGTGGCCAAAGCCACTGCTCTATTGTTATCACAATATAAAAGGATTGGATACTCGATGGACGGAACCATATCAAATTCGGTTATGAACTTCTTCATCCAAACAACCTCATTGGTAGCATCGTTGGCAGCGATGTATTCAGCCTCCATCGTCGAGTCTGCCACGGTTTCTTACTTGGAACCCTTCCAACAAACCGCCCCTCCATTGAGAGTGAAGACAAAACCCGAGACCGACTTAGAGTCATCCTTATCACTCTGGAAGCTCGAGTCGATAAAAGACTCTACTTGGAGTTCACCGTTACCATACACCAAGAACATTTCTTTAGTCCTTCTCAAGTACTTAAGAATGTTCTTCACAGCTGTCCAGTGATTCTCCCCAGGATCTGATTGATACCTGCTTACAACACCCAGTGTGTATGCTACATCCGGTCGGGTACATAACATCGCATACATGATAGAACCGACTGCCGAAGTATATGGTATACCTTGCATGCGAGCCCTCTCCAAATTAGTATTGGGGGACATCTCTTTGGAGAGAGTGATTTCTGAGATCGTGGGTAAATTCCCACGTTTGGAATCCTCCATACTAAATCTCTTTAGTATGGTGTCAATGTATCTGGATTAGGACAATCCCAACATCCGTTTAGATCTATCTCTATAGATCTTAATCCCCAGGATGTAGGAGGCAACACCCAGATCCTTCATGGAAAATCTTTGTGATAAGAAGAGCTTGACCGGGTGCAGCATAGGAAAATCATTTCCTATCAAGAGTATGTCATCCACATAAAATACGAGGAAGAAGACCTTACTTTCTGCAACCTTCTTGTATATACAAGGTTCATCTACGTTTTTGATGAAGTCAAACTTTTTGACTGCCACATCAAAACAGATGTTCCAACTCCGCGATGCCTGTTTTAACCCGTAGATTGATTTAAGCAGCTTGCACACGTTTCCGCTGCTCCCACTGTCCACGAAGCCCTCTGGCTGAGTCATGTACACGCTATCTTCTAAATCACCATTTAGAAAGGCGGTCTTAACATCCATCTGCCATATTTCGTAGTCCTAGTATGCAGCGATGGAAAGTAGGATCCGGATGGATTTAAGTATAGCCACTGGAGAAAAGGTTTTATCATAATCCATACCTGGTCGTTGACGAAAACCTTTTGCTACAAGTCTAGTTTTGAAAGTCTCAACTTTTCCATCTACACCAAGTTTTTTCTTGAAGATCCACTTACTCCCGATGGGTTTTTCCCCTTCAGGAGTATCTTCCAAAGTCCATATTTTGTTGGTGTACATGGATTCCATCTCAGATCGCATTGCATCCAGCCATTTCACAGAGTCCCCACTCATGATGGCCTGCTCGAAACTAGTTGGGTCATCATCTTCCATGATGCAATCTTCGCTCCCACCATCAATGAGAAAACCGTAATATCTCTCAAGTGGATGAGAAACCCTGCTAGATCAGCGAAGAGGCCGAGATTCGTCGGGGACTACTGAATCCTCTGGTTCTGTTAAATCATCAGTTGTACTTTGTGCGGTTGGAACTTCTTCCAGCTCTACCTCTTTACCACTAATTTCTTTTACAAGAAATTTCTTTTCTAAAAAGGCGGCGTATTGAGAAATAAACACCTTTTGTTCCTCAGCGTGGTAGAAAATATATCCTTGTGAATTCTTTGGATATCACACAAACTTGCAAAGAACTGATCGTGCCTCGAGTTTGTCCGGATTTTGCCTTTTGACATAGGCCGGACAACCCCATATCTTAACTCGTTTAAGATATGGTCTCTTTCCACTCCATATCTCATATGGTGTTGTAGGTACTGATTTAGACGGAACTTGATTCAATAGGAATGATGCTGTCTCAAGTGCTTAACCCCAAAAGGAAATAGGTAACTTAGCGATGCTCATCATAGAGCGCACCATATCCAATAGAGTGAGATTCCTCCGCTCCGATACACCGTTGTGCTGTGGTATATACGGAGGAGTCATCTGAGAGAGAATCCCGTTCTCTTTTAGATAGTCCAGGAACTCTGAGCTCAAGTATTCTCTTCCTCGATCAGATCGAAGGATTTTAATATTTTTACCCGTCTGGTTCTCAACTTCATGCTTATATTCTTTGAATTTCTCAAAAGTTTCAAACTTGTGTTTCAAAAGGAACACATGTCCGAATCTTAAGAGATCGTCAGTGAATGTAATGAAGTAAGAGGAACCATTCCTGGTATGTGTAGATATGGTACCGCATACATCACTATGTATTAGTCCAAAGAGTTCAGCAGTTCTATCTCCGTGTCCAGTAAACGGAGTTTTGGTTATCTTGCCTCTGAGACATGACTGACAAATTTCATAAGATGATACTTCGAACGAATTCAAATATCCATCCTTATGTAATTTAGCTAGTCGTGTCGCATTGATATGACCTAGTCTACAATACCACAAGAAGGATTCATTTATTTTTGAACTCTTCCTCTTATGTGTGTTTTGTACGTTAAGAACTGTGGTTTGATTTAGAACGTATATGCAATTACTTAACGAGCCTGATCCAATCAACTTTTGATTCAGAAAAATGTTCATAACATTATCCTACAATACAAAATTATATCCTTCTTTATTTAATAAAGAAACTGATATAATATTGCATATCAGGTTCGGTATGTAATAACATTTGTTCAGAATCAATGTATTACCATTTGGTAATACAAGGTGATATTCGCCAACTGCTTTGGCTGCAATATTTGCGCCATTCCCTACTCTTACAGAATGATCACCCATTCCCAGTTCTCTACCTTTCTTCAGCCCATGTAACATATTACATATGTGGGATCCCGATCCGGTATCTAATACCGAGGACATAGAGTGTACTGAGAAATAGTTCTCGGTAACTAACACACCCGAAGAAGATGCATCAATATGTTCTTTCTTCGTTTGGGTGGCATGGGAATCCTGGCATTCCCCTATTTCTTGCTCGGACTTATAACAATTATAAGATAGAGCGGAACTAACGTTCCCCAGCACAGTATAACAAGCGGGTTCGGTCAACACATCCATATTATTATCTTGATTAAGGCCTGACATGGTCGCTACCTGGAGAGAGAGAGAGAAGAAAACACTTAGCGTATGCTCTTGCAAGATTAGATTGTTTATTATCTTATCTAAGGATGGCTCCCACTGTTTTTATCAAATCTTCCTTCAAACCCTAAAATGTAAGAATAGCCGATATTAATTACACCCTGCAAGTTCGCCAATCTTTCGGCCAGGACAGTGTTGAAACTTTGAGGGAGGTTCCCCGTGCTTTTGCACGGACCTAATTAAAATAAATCTCGTTTTTCCAGGGGCGTAACCCCGTTAACACCTTTTTAGACACCTACTTGATCAGCTAATTGTGATGTGTAAAACTCTCCCAGGAGTAACTCTTACTCGCAGTGGGTATCAGGATCCAACTATTTCATAGAAGGTATAAAAACTCATTGCAAATTTCAATACCTGAAATTCCCAATAAATATTTTACCCCTAGCAGCTTATGACCTTAACATAGTCAACAAATCATAAGTGCTAGTCAAGTTCAACCCGTCATTTCATGATTGAATTAAACCCACCCGTACGACTCTTAACATAGTCAACAAAGTCGTACAACTACCCTAATCCAATCGCATCACATGCTTTAGCAGATAAGCACTAATCAGTTACCACACACTACGTCTAAATATAGTCAACAAACGTAGCACGAATACTAAATAGTCCTTATCTGAAATGATGGAGGGTTATGACAGGTTTTTAAGAAAACCTTTTGCGTAATGAACTTGATATCGTTGTAGAACCGAGTGATTTTAAAAAGGAGTGGTTTAAGCTCCGCTTTTAAAATCATGTGTTTTTCAAAAATAAACCGAGTCAGTGTAGCATCTGCTAGATTTTGCTCAAGAGGTCATTCCCTGTGAAGAGATCTCGGCTCTTTCCTTATCGAATGAGGTGCTGGATATTCATCAAGGAATACCGCTATGCAAAACAAGAACTAGAGCTACCTTTTTGAAAATTTGATTCTACAACATCTTTAGATTTCTTTCTTTTTCATTAATCTCATTAATGAAGTCCCATCATTTATGCTTCCTAAGCATCACAGAAGAAATGAAAATACAACGTACGCTTATGCCATCCGCATTCGCCACAGTGTTCCGTTATGCACCGTTAGGTTACTTAACTAACGGCATAGCGGGACGGGACTAGCGCGAGTGTAAAACATAACCAACGTTTATTATATATCATATATATATAATAACAACATTCGTCTCATCATATAAAGTGATCACATCATAGAATATCACAGCAGAAGTCAACATATGAAATATTGAATATATTAGGATGTCCGTGTTTTAAATTAAGCCAGTAAAGAACACAGATTCCACGGTCGCGATGAATAGCCAAACCCACATCTCTAGACCCCTACGAGAGCGGCAAGCAACCCTACCAATTCTAGAGTTAGGAGACCCGGTCTCAACTCTTCGAGATGGTCTCCCACTGGACTCTAAAACCCGGTTACTTGTGCTCCCCGCCTTGGGTCTATCCTAATGCGGAAAAGTAAATAATATACATACATCATCCTCAACCCGAAAGTTCCCCAATAAAAGAATATTACATATAACTTTTTACATGAATGAAAATGAAAAACCCTCATCTCACGCAAAAAACCCTGGCTATTCAAACATGAAGATCCAATATAACATATCCCAGAACACATAATATCACATGTCATCAGCGTAAGTATATATGCGTATCCCAATTGTCGTTGACATATAGCAACGAAACCGGCGATACACCATATATTACACTTACGGTCGTAGAAAAGAAAATGTCAAATTACAACATTTGGAATCGACGCATCCCTTAGACATCATAAACCCGGAATATCTCATATTTCGGATTTCATGCCTAATATTGTAAATCTTACATTTAGGCCTCACTTATGAAAACACCTTTTCAAAAGAAATCGGGTAATTCAACAAGATTCCCAATTCCTACCGAGACCGAAATGTTAAATTTACAAGAAACTAATCAATTTTCACAAAACTAATTAGTGTAGATTCCAAATATTGTATCACATTTCACAGATAGCTAGACGATGTTAAACATTTCGATCGAATCAACAAACACCCAAAATTTCCTAGAGAGCTCAACAGTTGAGCACAGTTTAAAAGATACCCAGAACATGCCACAGTACCTATGGACCAACCGTAGAAGGGCTGACCCATGCCTCACTCATAGCGCCGTGGAACTGCCGCAAACCCTAGGGTTTGGCCGCGGTTCCGCGGTCAAAAAGTCGAGTTTGGGTATCGTTTTTCTAGAGGGTCCATAGAATTACCCGCATGATTTTCTGAAGATTTTTAAACCTAAAAAATTTCAACTTTTGGAAAATTTCCAGAGAGGGGAAAAAATGGGTTATTGATATTCGTTCGAACTTTTTAACGTCGTCTAACTTACCCGAAACGATATTAAAATTACGACTACGAAACACTTTGAATTACTTTTACAGAAAGATAACATCACATGCAATCTTAGTAAAAACAAACAATACCTGAAACACCAAACCTCAGAGACCAGAGCACCAAACAAAAACGAAGTGAAAACAAGACAAGAAAACCGACCAGAACGTTTTTTGGCAAGTTCTTGCCGGGGTAAAATCTGGTGGAATGGACTCGTTTTTGTCTAGTGTTCATGATATATCACGTGTAACATTCTGCAACTGTTTAAAAAAATTAGAGGACTTAAAAATTTCGACAGAAACTAGGGATTTGTTTTAAGGTTTCGGAGTTGTTTCAGTTTCGTAATTCTATTAATATCGTCTAATTCTCTAGCTTGGCTCTGATACCACTTTAGGGTACCCTAACATGATTACTGGGTTTTGGAAGGCATCAACCATACCAATTTAAAAAAATAGCGTGCTAAACAACCCTAGACAAAGAATCTTAACTAGAGAACTAGAGTAAACAAGCATGTAAACAACTTTACATCTAAGTGAATGAGGAATATAACCTTTGTAGACCGGTCCTTCGCTTCAAAATCTCCGTGTAGTAGTCTCTTCGCTCTAAGTAGTGGTCTCCTGGACTCTCGCTAGGCTCCACTAGACGAAAGGAACAAGCTTGCTTGAAGTCTTCGAGGACGAACATGATCTATGTCGAGAAATCTCCAACTCAAGCTACATCTTCACTAATTGGGAATTAGTGAAGCAAACAATCTAAACTAAATGGCTAATCTAGTGTAGATTGATAAAGTAGGAATTTTGCTCACTTTAGATTTATTTTTCTCACTAATTTTCTTCACCTTCTAAAAATTTAGAGAGCTCAAGGAGATGAAGTGGAGAATGCTATGAGTAAGAATAGTAACCATGGGTGAGATAATATTTCATACTAACTCTTGTAAAGACTTAACCATGGTTTAAGATAATGGTTAGGTTAATAAATATCTAATGTAAAACAAAATTAGTGGATTAAGTCAATGGTTCTCCAAGCTTCCACTAAGCTCCAAACCATGACTAATATCCAACTAATTTTGATTTACTTTAAACAAATAAAACCCTAAATTATCTTATCATGGTGTGAGTCTCATACACCCATGTAGTATGTAGCAACAACCATGACACAATAATATATATCATGTATATATTAAATATGCACAAGTGAGAAAAAGAAATGCTTAAGTGAGCTAATATTAGTTAATGTATGTTAATATATCAAATATATATTTATACATTAAATTATTAAATCAACACTTGATTTAATAATCCGGCTATATCACATATAACCGACTAATATCATTTGCATCAACTTATCGAATCAATACTTGATTCGATAACCCGGCTATATCACATATAACCGACTGATATCACATATCGCGAGAATAGAATATGGTATCACATACACGTATTATTCTCGGTCCCACACATATCAAATATGTTCTCCTACTTCGTTTCGCCTGAGCCAGGAAACCTCTGTGTAGGACTCTAAAGACTCATAAATACGCCGGCAGTAGGTGATGATCATATCAGTCACCCACAAGCCGTCAGCGGTACTAGCTGGACGTAACCGCTTCCAGGGTATTGAGCGATCAGAAGATTAACAAGCAACCTTGTCTAAACTCCCGCAAAGCCTGTCAGTAACACTACCGTACAGTCCGGTCTCTTCGTCTGATATGTCGCATATCTAGTCCAGGGGTGGTAAACGTCAGACCCCAGTAACTTGATAAGTCATGCCGATATGAGGCTCATAACGGGTCGAGAAACTACTGATAACACTTACCAGTAAATCTCTGTACCAGCCATGGCCAGGGACTTTCTGTTATGGCCAATTGAGCACAGCGCAACATCAACCCCCAATACCGAGAGAGACGAAACCCCTCCTATCCCTCATTACCTCCATATGACTCGGGACTGTACCCCAAAACTACCGTTTTGCACGTTTTCTTGAACTTGGTAAGGTGGAAATCAAAGTACAGTGTGAATCACATAAGACTCTATGACGATCTCGGGTTTACAGACTAACCGGTACCAGTGTCACCCAGAGAACTGCTATCTAACGCTAGGTATAATACCATTTAGGAGTTCTCGGTAAGTCTTGTTTAGTGTACCCAGTCTCCACTGAGCACCCGTATACCATCTTTGATTTCATACACCAATGGATGTGGGATCATCCATTGCCCATTATATGGTTCAAGAAGCGTATACGCTAGTCTACTATGGAATATCGATGCCCCGTCTCGATACACCCTCGATTAGGAACAATTAAAGGATGAACTTATGGACTACCCTGGCCCCACTAGTATGATCTCCATCATAGTCCTGGTAGTCAAGTACACATCTTAAGGGCTTTATCAACATGTGAGAGAAAGACAGTATCACAATACAAGTCTACATGTTAAGATAAAGAGCAACTAGACAGTATACTATCATGTCGAGCAAGAAAGTCCTCTCTATATATGTCCAAGCATCCATTATAATATACAATCATGTACAACAATGGCCTTTAGGGAATACATACAACTAACACTTATGAGATAGAGAATTTAAACAGTTGCATAACCCATTTGACTCCATGGCATTGTTGCCTTCGATCTGTCATTTTGTAAGTTTTGATATGACAGTACTTCTTGCCGCCTGATAGGAATAACGAACCTGAAACATTGGGCTTCTTAAATACAGTTAGGAGGAAAATGGGTATATAGATATAATACGACATTCTTATGTTGATGAGAATACGTGTGCTGTTCATTTCCATGAAGGCGTAAAAATCCCGTCGACATGTGTTTTGAGAAATGTTATTCAAAATTATATTATTATAATAATATTTATTGTCGAAATGAATTTGTGTTCATGGGGAATGAAACTTTAGGCTTGAGCAATTAGATGAACATGTCATACTCATTTAATGGCTTAAGGATAGGTAGATTGATGTCGGAAAGGATTTCATGTAAATTGATATTTATTGTCATCTCACATTATGGTAGAGTTTTTATAAACAGTTGGCGAGATGAGTATTTGACTATTAAATTAAAATTATTAATTAATTAATTAATTACGAATTAATTTAGTTGATAGTTGGCTCTTGATGCGGGACCTAATTGGTTCTACTTATAAATTTTTCGTGGAAGATTTAGAGTCAACCAAAAAGAGAAATATTATTAACAATATAATTGATATATTATTAATATGCGGATTTTTAGTTCCACATTCGATATTTAGGCTTGGGGTATCATACCACAACCCTATATAAAAGGGTAATGGTTTTCCATGAGATAAATTGTAACGACCCCAAAATCCATGTACCATTATATTTTCCTTCTTTAATAAAAGACAACTTTTCTTTCGATCACCGGCATATATTTAAATTCTGTTGAATATATCCAAAAGTAAGTTTGTATCTTATTGGTTAAGTCCTTGCATTCCTATCCTACAGGTCTTGAGTTCAAATCTCAGTCTATCTAAATTATTTATTTCATTATTTTAATCATTTTGTATTATATAATCTTGTTTCTAAAGAGAATGAAAAAGAATTGTGTGTGTTTTATTTTTATTTTATTTTATTTTATTAGATTTTTGAAAAGAGAATTTTTTTTATTAAAACAAAATTGTTTAAGAAAATGGTTTATTCCGTTTATCTTCTCTTTTGAAACTTTGTATTTATCTTTAAAATTGTTTCTATTTAATTATATGGAATAGTAAACTTATATCCCATTATTTAAATCTTTACACCACAGTCCTATTGTCCATATGTTCGAACCTCGTGTTTTGCAATTATTTTTATCATTTTTTGAAACTCTTTAATAACCTATAAACGACATTTTAATTTCTTTTTCTCAAAACTCCCAAAAATCAATTCACACAATCAATTACATGGTTATGTATATATAATCAATTAGAATTATGATGACATAACATTACTCTT